>JAYJMM010000081.1:653973-1307946 GCA_037349105.1 Limnomonas spitsbergensis | reverse complement strand
CAGGGGTGTGTACGGGGTGTAAGTTCGCACTCTTCATGCAGAGTGTGAACAGCAGGGGCGAGCAGGGATGAACTTCAGTGGTTAGCAGGGCTGGCAGGGATCAAGTCCAGTGGCTAGCAGGGTCCACACAGTGTCCCTACCAGGAACCTCTATCGTAACGACATTAAGAAATCGATATACAGATAGTTTCTAAGTGCCTTCCTTCAATACCGGTACTGATGTCCTGAAGGGGTGAGGTATTCATTACAAATACAAAATCTCGATTGTCAGCGCCAGTTTCAGTGTGATACGGAGAGGTTTTGTCCCATGGCTTGCTACCCCAGACAAGCGTTGAATGCACGATGAATTACCTCAACTTAACTTAACATGTGTGGAGGGACACGTTATGGGTCATCCAATTGGGTGGAGGCCATTCCCAATGGGGGTTGAGGGTTGAGGGTTGAGGGTTGAGGGTTCTATTCTTTGGACGCGCCCCATGGACCGTCCCCCATTCACACTATTCCCAACGTACCTGAGGGATTAAGGTTAAGGGTTCAGGGATTGGATTTGAATCGCTTTCCTGACGTGCCCGAGGAGATGCCATTCGAATGGATACCGGTGCCTTGGATTTAAATTGCTTCCCCTCGGGCATGCATCTATTATTTGTGCAAATGCTGTCAACAGGGCAACCAAAAATACCCCCCCCCCCCCCCCCCCCCCCCAAAACAACAAAGTAAAAAATCCCCGCATCAATGACCGAGGACAGCTTCTTCAATTAATAACCACTCACGACCAAACAAAACATTTTTTTATGGAGCGCATTTATAATCCACGAATGCACTGTGTACGGCTGCATGCCCTATACCGTACTATCTGTGTCAATTGGTATCCACTATGGTCTCAAAACATGAAACCACAATGGGAAAAGTGGCCTTAAAAATTAAAACGGTCGAACCAAAGCTGGATAGTCGTAAAAGTCATATATGTGCGAAAAGTGTGTTGTTGACGCACTTTCTCCTGGAATTCAGGATGCTAGCTTGGTGCAGGGCCAGGGTAGCTCAAGCAGCAGAAACAGCAGGCAAGTTAGGCAATACCTCAGATGAGCATGCAGTCAGATCCAGCTCCAGCAGCGACGAGGGCGAACAAAGAGCAGGTGTCAATGGAGCAGTGCGCGGGCGCGGGCGTGGACAATCTGACCCCTCAGGCCTAGGGTCAGATGCAAGGGTTTTGGGATGCTCCAAATGTCGATGGGAAAGCCGCGGTTGCGCTGCATGCCGCCTGAGGAGCAGGGCTTAACAAACCGGTCGGTTCCCGGAGGCTTTTGGACGAAGAAAAAACAACCCGGAGATATGCTAGATGGCCCCTCCGTCAAAGCCATTGTAAAGTTAAAATTATTATCGAGACACCAAATTCGGGTTTGAAAAAAAATCTCCATGCCAATGCTGGATAAAATTAGGCTTCATTCAAGGCCAAAACATGGAACCGAAGCTATTGAATACCATTTGACACTGACGGTACGGTACCTAGGGATCAGCATACAAGCTTATAGAAGCTTACCGGTATGTACCGTAAGCCCATGGAGGCTTAGATTAGGCTGGTCAATACACTGGTATGGCTGTAGCGGTATGGCTGTATTGGTATGGCTGTATCGGTATGGCTGTACCTGTATGGCTGTACCTGTATGGCTGTACCTGTATGGTTGTACCTGTATGGCTGTATCGGTATGGCTGTACCTGTATGGCTGTACCTGTATGGCTGTACCTGTATGGCTGTACCTGTATGGCTGTATCGGTATGGCTGTACCTGTATGGCTGTACCTGTATGGCTGTACCTGTATGGCTGTATTGGTGTGGCTGTACCGCAATGGCTGTATTGGTGTGGCTGTACCGCGATGGCTATATTGGTGTGGCTGTACCGCCATGGCTGTATTGGTGTGGCTGTACCGCGATGGCTGTATTGGTATGGCTGACCGCGATGGCTGTATTGGTGTGGCTGTACCGCAATGGCTGTATTGGTGTGGCTGTACCGCAATGGCTGTATTGGTGTGGCTGTAGTGCGATGGCTGTATTGGTGTGGCTGTAGTGCGATGGCTGTATTGGTGTGGCTGTAGTGCGATGGCTGTATTGGTGTGGCTGTAGTGCGATGGCAGTATTGGTGTGGCTGTAGTGCGATGGCTGTATTGGTGTGGCTGTAGTGCGATGGCAGTATTGGTGTGGCTGTACCGCGATGGCTGTATTGGTAGGCTATAGACGAGTTCCTGTCACTCTTGACTGTCCTCTGCTCACCTGCGGATCTGATAATGAGTGCGTTCACAGCACAAGACCCCGCCTCCGAGGCGGCGCCGTACAGTCGCTGGCCCATTTCTTGGTTGGTGTGTAGGTAGGACGAGGCGATGACACCCTGTATGGCCGCAGGGCTGGGCCCACTGGTGTCCGCGGGGCCCAGCCGCGCATTGAGGTCGTTGATGCCGCGCATGATGCTCTGCGCGAAGGATAACGTGCATGGGTGATTCAGCTACAATTCAGCTGTTATTCAGCTACAACATGACCTGAGGGCGGGGCCCAGCCGCGCATTGAGTTCGTTGATGCCGCGCATGATGCTCTGCATAAGGGATACCGGTATGTGAATGTATGAATCAACTACAATTCAGCTACAAATCAGCTACATCAGGACCTGTGGGCGAGGGTATCCAGCCGCGCGTTGAGGTCATGAATGCCGCGCATGAAACACTGCGGGAGGTTTCGGTCACTGCATACGTCAGCTACAAATCGGCTACATCATAACCTGGGGCGGAGAGGGGCCCAGCCGCGCATTGAAGCCATTGATGCTGCGCATGAAACACTGTGGTGGGACGGGGCTGCACAGGTATTTCAGCTACAGTTCAGCTACATCTCAGCTACATCATGGTCTGCAGCCGAGGCGCCCAGCTGCACATGTATGATACTGTTGCGGCAAGCCCTGTTGCTTGGGCCCTGTTGCGGCAAGCCCTGTTGCTTGGGCCCTGTTGCGGCGAGCCCTGTTGCTTGGGCCCTGTTGCGGCAAGCCCTGTTGCTTGGGCCCTGTTGCGGCAAGCCCTGTTGCTTGGGCCCTGTTGCGGCAAGCCCTGTTGCTTGGGCCCTGTTGCGGCAAGCCCTGTTGCTTGGGCCCTGTTGCGGCAAGCCCTGTTGCTTGGGCCCTGTCTGTTGGCCGATCAGGGTTTTGTACCCACCCCACTGTGGTACAACCCTCATGATCCTTGTCATGTCCGCCGTAGCACACACACCACACACTGACATATTCCCAAAACACACACACACACACTCCCTCAACACACACACACACAAAGCACACACACACTACCCCCCACCACACAC
Source organism: Limnomonas spitsbergensis (assembly GCA_037349105.1). Classification (NCBI taxonomy): domain Eukaryota; kingdom Viridiplantae; phylum Chlorophyta; class Chlorophyceae; order Chlamydomonadales; genus Limnomonas; species Limnomonas spitsbergensis. The sequence continues at coordinate 1,304,614 of JAYJMM010000081.1, read as the reverse complement.
CACACACACACAACACACACAGCCTCCTACCACACTACCCCCCCCCCACACCACCACACACACACACACATACACCACACACACACACACCTGCAGCAGTACCCGCTCCAGCTCTTTTGACACGGCATCCCCTCCATGTCCATCATACACACCGATGCCCATGCTGCTGTTGCTGCCCTGCAGCGTAGATCCGGCTCCGTGACCGGATGGGCCAGCCGTGTACAGGAAGGCGATCCGGTCCTCTTGGTAGTCACGCTGCCCCTGGATGGACATGCTGCCATACCTGCGGTTGAAGTGTGGAGGGGGAAAAAGTGTCGACAATCTGCCATACCTGCGGTTGAAGTATGAAGGCAAGGAGGGTGATGGCGCTGACAAGGCAACGACCCATGCTGCGTTGTGCACCACATCCACACGGCAATGATTTATTTTCCTGCTACGTGTCTACCTACAGCGGGCCCCTCCCGGGGGCCGCCAAAGGCCCAATCGGGACCAAAACTGGACCGGCCCTCAACTGGTGGCCAGCTTGCGAACAAGAGTTATATATAACGTTTTTTGACAGTGCTTCACTTTGACACTCATAGGCCTTTCTAGGTTGGTGCTCTACATGACTGATTGGTAAATGTATCGTGTGTTGTGATATGGGATACCAGTGCGGGGCAGGGGGGGGAGGGGGGGTGTAGGCTGGTCCAAGTTGAAACCCTTAACCCTAAACCCCTTAACCCTAAACCCTGGTGTTGATAAAGGATACCAGGGCAGGGCAGGGCGAGGGGGGGGGGTAGGCTGCTCCAAGTTGAAACCCTTAACCCTAAATCCTTAACGAAATATACACTCTCAAACACGCCCCTCCGGAGCATTGTTCATTTCTTCCCATCCGTGAAAAGTGTGGACACATGCAGGCTGAGTTGGGCTTCCGCCACTGGGCTATGAAGGGACACGCCAAAACGAAAGGCTGTGGCATGTGGCTACAGTGTGTAGCAGGATTTAGGGTTTCTCACTCACCCAGCGACGATGTCGCCCAGCTGTGCCTCCTGCTCCGGCGGCCCACCCGGCGCTTGCGTACCGCTATGCGATGTACGCGCGCGGTTGTGCTGCAACACCGGCGTGGTGCTGCTCAGGGCAGCTGCGACACCGCGGCTGTTGTAGCTGCCAGAGCCGCGAGCTGTCGAGGCGGTTGGCATGGACCGCATGCCAGCTGGCAAGCTGTTGTCGCCTAAGATCGATCTGGAGGTTGCAACCAACGAGGGGGGTTGTTGCATGTTGTTGCACCGAGAGGGGGTGTTGCAAGTTGTAGCAGCAAGAAAGGGTGTTGCAAGTTGTTACAGCGAGAGGGGTTGTTGCAAGTTGTTGCACCGAGAGGGGGTGTTGCTTCTTGGTGCAAAGAATAGGGCCGTTCAATATTGTTGTAACAAGATGGATGTGTTGCATGGTGACGCAAATTTTTGGGGCGGTTGCAGTTTGTTGCAGTTTGTTGCGCATTGTAGTGAATGTTGCACGTTGCTGACAAACGGCCCCTCCACCCCCCCACAAAGAGTGTACATGCAACATTGCCAAAGGTGCACAATTTTATAATACCAAAGCAGGTTTGAAGACATGGCACGGCACGGCAGCTTAGCTGCACTAAACTCAGCCTTGGGCATGGCTGCTGGGCCCTCGGCATAGTAGACCGGGGCATAGCCCTGGGCACCGCTGCTATGTTGCACCTAACTCAGCCCTGGGCATGGTAGCTATAAATTCGAATATTTGACCTCATATCTATCACGATCGTCGTGTACGAATGTGTTCCACGTCAGCTGGTTGACCGGTTTGTGTTGATGCTCGGCCCTTTCCGGGACTGTTGCAATGTTTCCGGGACTGTTGCAATGTTTCCAGGACTGTTGCAATGTTTCCGGGACTGTTGCAATGTTTCCGGGACTGTTGCAATGTTTCCGGGACTGTTGCAATGTTTCCGGGACTGTTGCAATGTTTCCGGGACTGTTGCAATGTTTCCGGGACTGTTGCAATGTTTCCGGGACTGTTGCAATGTTTCCGGGACTGTTGCAATGTTTCCGGGACTGTTGCAATGTTTCCGGGACTGTTGCAATGTTTCCAGGACTGTTGCAATGTTTCCGGGACTGTTGCAATGTTTCCAGGACTGTTGCAATGTGTCCGGGACTGTTGCAATGTTTCCGGGACTGTTGCAATGTTTCCAGGACTGTTGCAATGTTTCCGGGACTGTTGCAATGTTTCCGGGACTGTTGCAATGTTTCCAGGACTGTTGCAATGTTTCCGGGACTGTTGCAATGTTTCCGGGACTGTTGCAATGTTTCCAGGACTGTTGCAATGTTTCCGGGACTGTTGCAATGTTTCCGGGACTGTTGCAATGTTTCCGGGACTGTTGCAATGTTTCCGGGACTGTTGCAATGTTTCCGGGACTGTTGCAATGTTTCCGGGACTGTTGCAATGTTTCCGGGACTGTTGCAATGTTTCCAGGACTGTTGCAATGTTTCCGGGACTGTTGCAATGTTTCCAGGACTGTTGCAATGTTTCCGGGACTGTTGCAATGTTTCCGGGACTGTTGCAATGTTTCCGGGACTGTTGTGATGTGCGTTTGTAACGCATTGGGACTTCAAAGGGATGAAATGAAGGAAAAGAAGATGTGCGAAAACATGTTTTCTTTCAGTGACTTACAGGATTAACAAATCATTAATGTGAAAATCAAGTTATTTAAACACTTGCGGTTTTGAAGGGCTCACGAAATTCAAAAAAAAGAAATCAAAGTACCGCTACAATTCGGTAAAACTTTGTGGTTGAAATTAAACACTGTCACCGCCAACGGTCCGATTGGGGCCACATCTGTACCGGTCTAAAGCGGGCCGCCCAAGCAGCACGGCTGGCCATGCCAGGGGCCCACGGCCAGAGGCTGGAGTGTAGCTGATGTCAGCTCAGTCCCAAAATATATAAACACTGAACCGCACTGGCACGCGCACGCGCACCATATATCCTTTCAAAACACAAGCGTCAGGGTGGCTTAATCGCTGCATCGCCGCAACAGCGGCACCACCATGCAGCACCACCAACCTGGCGCTAGTGCAGGGTTCAGGGCTTACACCCTGAACCCTTAACCCGTTGAAACCCTAAACCCAACAAAACAAAGCGGCTAAACCTAAAACTGAAACTAGGCAGCGGTAAAACAACAGCACCACCAGCATGACACTAGTCCAGGGTTCAGGGCTTAAACCCTAAACCCATTGAACCCTAACCCCTAACCCCACCGAAACCAGGAAGCGGCAATACAACAGCACCACCAACCTGGCGCTGGCGTTGCTGAGCCCCTTGGCGGCCTGCCGCGTCATGGATAGGAAGCTGGAGGCAGGTGCGCCCGGCGAGTTGACCTTCGGGCTGGTCAGCGCGTTGGCGCTGCTCCGGTCCGGCTTGCCGCCGCCTGCGGTCGGGCTCCCAACCAAGGGGGCGTCCGGCCTGCGCATCCGGTCGTTGGCGCCCTGATGACAGCAACACAACAGGAGTTGGGTCGTTGTAAGATCAAAAACATGAAATATGAAGAACATGATGGGCAAGGGGCAGTGATTCAAATTTCATATTCGAACCCTGAATCCTCAGACACGATTTATATATCTGAGTCTCTGACAGTGTCGTTGCATGCACCTCACCAATCCCAGGCATAAATTACAAAAATGGCCGAAGGTTGAAAACCGAATGTGTGAGAATAAGTAAAATAGCGGAAGGGCCAAGGCAGTAACCCCGAATAGACACTAACACGAAGAGCAAGAGCCAAGGTAGGGTGGGTGTGGCGGGGGGACGCTGCGGGGGGACACCCCTGCAGATTGGACCACCAAGCATGGGCTGCTCGAAATCACGCCGCCCATCAGCACAGTTGTGGCTACACCGGGCCTTCCACACAAGGACCCCGAATAGCCACGAAAATGAAGGGCAGTCGTGCCATGCTGTCCCCCAGTCCCGGCAGCCATGCAATCATTGCTCTGTAGAAAGCCATGCGTTTGCAAGGCCCAGTTATGGCAGCTTAGCGGCCTGTCCAGCTGTGATAAATATATATATTAACGATACGCCCAGAGGCCAGGATTAAGGAAGCCACCCGTTCGGCCGTTGCACTAGGTGAGCTAGCATGTCCAGCTGTGACCATAGAAGCACTAACATGAAGAGCAGTCATGCCATACCACCTCCCCAGGCCTGCCAGCCATGCAATCATTCCTTTCTAGCAAGCCATGCAGTTGCAAGGCCCAGTCATGGCAGCTTAGCAACCTGTCCAGCTGTGATCATAGGGGCACTAACATGAAGAGCAGTCATGCCATGCCACCGCCCCAGGCCTGTCAGCCATGCAATCATTCCTTTCTAGCAAGCCATGCAATTGGAAAGCCTTGTTATGGCAGCTTCACGACCTGTCCAGCTGTCAGTAGGTCTCACAAGAGTGAACATAAATCCTGCCGTGTTTCATTTTTGTGTGACTCAGCTACATGTCAGCTACACTCAGGCGACTGGCTGGAGGCTTCATTTGTGGCCAGCCTTGCTGCTCTGGCCACCAGTTGCAAGCTGGTCCAGGTTTGGGCCTAAGCGGGCCATTGGCTGCCGCGGGGCGGCCCGTCAAAGGTGGACTTCAAGCCGGGGAGAAAACTGAACCTGCCATGCCTACGTGTTTCTAAACAGCCATGTAATTGTCCAGCCTATCATGAATTGTGCAGCTGTCAGGCTTTATTACGCCATGCAAGTATGCCACACTCCTTCTTAGGGTGCCATGCAATCATACGGCCCTTCGTCAACGATGCAGCTGGAAGGCCAGGACGCCATGCAATTGTGCGGTCTCACATCTCTCTTGCGTGCGCATGAAAGGCAGCAACACCATGCTACATATAACATTATAATGAAAGCACTCGCCTCGGCCCATGCCTGGGATGCAGTGCATGACACTTTCTCTGAGCTGCTTCTGCTACAATTCAGCTCCATCATGGCCTGCAGCTGGGTGGCCTGGTACTGCCAGCTCTACTGCCTAGCCCACTGGCCATAGCCTGTTTAACGTTTGGTCGCCATCAGCCCATTTATAGCCGCCCAACGGCCTCATGAAGTTGCTCTGGCATGCGCTGAAACAAACACTTGACGTGCACGCACATTGCACACCCACGCCATGCGGCAACCCACGGTGCTTGAATTGATTCCATGCAACTGATCCCATGCAGAACCCTGGCATACGCATGGGTTCCCGTGCTTTACTGGCACAGCTCTGGGCGTGATTTGCGCAGCGCATGGCACGATCACCACCACCATGCATGCCACATGAGGATGAGCGCATGCCACGCGTTCGATTGCATCGCGACGAAGCGCACGGCCGCTTGCCCTTTCGCATGGGTCGCACCTTGGCATGTGCATCTGGGGCTGAGTCGCGGCTGGATGGGAACGAGCTAGTATACTCGGTCCTCCCCTGTGTAGGCACATGGCGCAGGGATGCAGCGATTCAACGGGATGAAATCAAGTGCTCGTTGCTGCGCCTGATTTGATGAGCGTGGGAAGAGTCAAGGGCAAGAGGGAGCAATTACTCAGGCACTAAAACGAGTGGGAAGGGGGGGAGGATTTGTGCCCCCCGCATGGGACGTGCTGATTGCTGCAGTTCGCTAATCGGTGCTGGCTTATTCAGGAAGTATAAACTTACGGCTGTTCCCCGCATGGGCGACTGTTGCACCCTTCGCCCGTTGGATACGGGCCTCCCAGCAGCTCCTGCCGATGGAGTAGGGTCCGCGACACTGGTTCTTCTCCGCCCGTTCTAAAATCAAGCCACGTATCAGCAAATCATTCGACCAAACTCCAACATTCGCTGCATATGCCCTTGCTTGGAATTCCACACTCACAGATTTGCTGTCCCCAAACATTGCGTGCTTGCTCTGTTATCGCCTTCTTGACCAAGACTTTATAGATTGAATTCAATTGTAAGTCTCACGCTGACGCCTCATGTCTTCAGCACAGTTAACAATGGCCTCGGTGTGTGGACATCGCAAGAAACTAAATAGCAATCGTTGAGATGATTTGCAATGAAGTTTAAGATACTTACAAGCTCAAAGTAAATCTGTATATGATGTCTTGACGCTGTCACGACTCATGAGCCAGAGGGGCGCTGCAATCCAGATCCAACTTGAGGGTGTGTGACACGTTGTGTGGAGTACCGTACAACAAATGTTGACCGAGTTTCCGGTTACACCCTCCCAGCACACATTAACGCCATTAGATATAGGATGTTAAGCAATCTCCATTGATCTAATCCCCCCTCCCGAGGCAGCACGTTATCTGGGGTTTTGCTGTATCGGCACTGATTTCTCACTTGAGGCCACCCCTCTTCGGTACTACTGAGCTTCATATATTATTACACTGATTCGTGAGGGACCCAGTGCACCTCTCAAAATAATCTAGAGTCGACGCACTTGGACAGTCCGTTACTAGCTCTCGCTGGATTAAGCCTCGCTGCTCATCAAGCAGTTGCATACAGTATTGTTATCCCCTGCGAATCGCACCGGCTCGGAAAAGGGAGCTGAATTGCTCGCCACGAGAAGACCCATTGTCGGTTTCTAAAGCGAGGAGCCAGAGGCGTGGAAAAACTTGACGTCTTGACCAGACCCAACCACACGACGCATTAGCCACATGGACCACATGGACGTGACAGCATCCTCAGGAAGCATGCAGCCGCAGAACTCCACCAGCGGCCACGCCCCTGCACCAACGAGCAACTTGCGAGAGCCGTCGCTACATGCGCAGCGCCCTGTCCTGGCAGACGGCATGCCTGCGGCAGCAGGCCTTGACCGCTGCTCAGGCGCCCGGGCGGTGCCCACCACACCCACCAAGATGAGCCCCTCGGCTGCGTTCGCACAAGTGTGGTCCCCGAGCAGCAGGTGAGAAGTGCAGCTGAATTCTGCCGGCGGAGGATGAGCCGCCGTTCCTCTCCAGCCTTTCTCTGATGTGGAATGCTGCCCGGAACTGTTGGCCTGCCGGCAGGATCCTGCGAGAAAGCAAGGGGGGGGGGGGCTAGTCACACCCAGGCTGAGGGTCGGTGCTGTGCCGATTACGGTCCTTGCGGTGGCTGAATTACATAGCTGAGTTTCAGTCACCCTAATTTAGTAGCTGAAGGAAACTCAGCTACTTTAACCAATGAGGGACTGTAACTCCTCGCACGATTCCTGAATTACGGCGTTATTGCACTGCACATGTGAGGGTGCCCTTCTGTTGCCTCACCTACAAATGTGAAAAGGGCAAGGACTCGCGGGACAAGATTGACAATCGCCTCAGTCACTGATATTGCCGGCGAGTTCTGAAAAGTGTCCTGCATGTCACGCTTCATCCGCAAGCAAGGGTTGTGTTCATGACAGCTCCCAGTTAGGGTTTAGTTCCCAGCAGTTTCAGCTAGGTGACCTACCGAGCCTAGAGATTCTCAATTTGCCCCTGATTATTTTTCCACAGCTCTCATCTGGATTAAAACTCCCGACAGCTCTTAATTAGGGTGACCTGCTGAGCCAAGTGTTTCCCACACTCCTCTTGATTATTCTTGACAGCTCTCATCTGGGGTAAACTTCCTGACATCTCCTAGTTAGGGTTTATTTCCCAAGAGTTTCATCTCGGTGACCATCTGAGCCTAGAGATTCTCACACTCCCCTTGAGTATTCTTGACAGCTCTAATCTAGGGTTTAGGACTTTAATCCCTGACACCTCTCATTCATAGTTTAATTTCCAACAGATCTCCGATAAGCTTACTGAGCTTAGTGTTCCTCAGCCTCCCCTTGATTTTTCTGGACAGCTCTCATTTAGGGTCAAGTTCCCAGCAGCTTTTGCTTCACCTGCTGAGCCAATGCCGAGCCTAGTATGTCGCAGACTCACTTTCATTATTTTTCTGCAGCTCTCATCTAGGGTTAAGTTCCTAGCAGCTCTTGGCTGGGTGATCCGTTGAGCCCAGTCTTACTCAGCATCCCCTGGATGATGTCCTGACAGCTCTCACTTAGGGTAAAGTTTCGGACAGCTCTCACTTAGGGTAAAGTTCCAGACAGCTCTCATTTAGGGTTCAGTTCTGGACAGCTCTCATTCGGGTTTAGTTCCGGACAGCTCTCTCGGGTGACCTGATTGACCTGACGAGGCTTTAGTCCTGTAGATTATTTATAAGGCATGATTAGTTTCAAGCAAATTTAAGCTAGACAAAATGTTGAGCCTGAAGACTTTCCGAGACAGCCAGATCTCAACAAGATTTGAGATAGATCCAAGGAGATCTAGGCTAGATCCAAACAGATCTAGGCTAGATCCAGGCAGATATAAGCTTGCTGACTTCTTGAGCCTGGAGACTGTCTGTGCCCACCCTATAATTCCCATCGACCACCGAGCCAGAAATTCGGGAAATCAAACAGCCGTCTGGGTCGCCTGGCTCAGCCGCACGACTCTCTAGCAATGCTTGCCAAATTCCAGACTGGGCGTGGGGCCACCCGGCCCCCTAAATGTGTCATGGACAATCACTGACATGGTACTGCTGCCTCTGCCGTCTCCCCAGGTCCAAGATCTGGAGATCTTGAGGACTAGAACGCCTCATAACCTCCCGTGTCGTGTCAGCCCAAGGGATTCCTTTTCTGGAAAAATATATATGTTGCACCGATATGTTGCGCACACTGACATTGTACTGCCGCCTCCCAGATCCAAGATTTCCTACAGCGGTCGCTTCATTCCCTCGCACACCGTATTAGCCCAGGGGTGGCTACCCGCCCCCCCCAAATGTGACATGGGCCATATGGCACGCACTAACATGGTGTTACTGCTGCCTCTGCCGCCTCCCCAGATCCAAGATTTCGTACTGCGATCGCTTCATTCCCTCGCGCGCCGTGTCGGCTCGTTTGGACTTCAGTGTGCTGGACCGAGAGACTGCAACGTCAGAAGCCACGCGTATAGCTGCTGGCCGGGAGGTGAGAGACGGGAACGCGCGACTCGTTAGTTAGGATGCCCCAGCTACAATCCAGCTACAGACTAGTGTGCTTCAGCTACAATTCAGCTACACACTCAGGGTCAATTCATCCACATCCGTACCTACCGCTGGGAGGTGAGAGGTGAGACCTTCACGTCTTACTGAAGCCTCAATCTCAGCTCAGCGTCAAAATCAGGGTGCTTCACCTCCAAATCAGCCACATCGTAGCCTAGGGCTGGGAGGCGAGAGATGAGACCACGATACCAATTATCGAAAGTGCCTCAGCTACAGTTCAGCTACAAAACCAGGGTGCTTTATCCATTATTCAGCTACATCCTGGCCTAGGGCTGGGAGGAGAGAGATGAGACCACGCAACTTCTTGTTGAGGGTGCTTCAGCTACAATTTATCGCAAGTATGTCCAGGAATTAAGCCCTGCGCACGAGTATGCCCCCCCCCCCATCCACCCCTATCCCAACCTGTCGCCTTTGTGCAGGATCTAAACCCTGCCTACGACCTGCTCCTCCGCACTGAGATGCTGGGCGCCTCTCCACTTCCCATCCACGCACCCAGCGGCAGCGGCATGTCGGACGGCGGGCACCTGCAGCGGCAGCAGCAGCGGGACGTGTCCACCTCGTCCCCTGCGGCAAGCAGGGTGCCAAGCAGGTGAGAGGGTTGGGTCAAGGGTTTGGGCTGAGGTTGAGGGAAGCCCTTAACTGCGTGCACCTGCAGCAGCGGGACGTGTCCACCTCGTCCCCTGCAGCAAGCAGAGTGCCCAGCAGGTGACAGGGTTGAGACAAGGGTTTGGGCTGAAGTAAACTAGAACCCTGACTGGCCTATGTGACGCCTGCCTGGTCCTCCCAGGGTCCCAAAACCTCCTGTACAAGGTGTTGAACAGGTGAGGGGTTGAGACGAGGGTTTGGGCTGAAGATACTTGAACCCTGAAAGTACTGAGAAGCGCCCGTCTGGGGCCCTCCAGGGTCCCAGAACCTCTTGTACAAGTTGGTTGAAGTGTTGAGCAGGTGTGAGGGTTGAGACAAGGGTTTACGGCTGGCACCTGCGGCGGCAGCGGGACGCGTCAAGCCGTCAACCATTCCCCCCCCCCCCCTCCCCTCCCACCCACCCACAGCCCTTGCAAGCTGTTTCGTTTCCAATCCGGGGACGGTCAGACTCTTGTTTGTCCCTCCCCTCTCCCACCCACCCACAGCCCTTGCAAGCTGTTATGATTCCAAACAGAACAAACTCGACACTGATATGCCCCTCCCTCTCTCCCACCCATCCACAACCCTAGCAATATGTTTCAATTCCATAAAGAGCACGCTCAAGAGTCTTGTTTGCCCCCCCCCCCCCTCTCCCACCCATCCACAGTCCTAGCAAGCTGTTTCGTTTCCAGTCAGGGGACGCTCAGAGCCCCATGGGGGGTCCCGCTCCTCAGTCGCCGTTCTCTAGGAGCCCACTGGGTGACGAAACAGCCGCCTCATCGTTTGCGAGCCCACGACAGGCCCCGCGCAAGATCGCTAGAATACCGTTCAAGGTAGGGTTCAGGTCTAAGGTGGGGTTTAGGTTCAAGGTAGGGTTAAGGGTTCAGGTTCAAAGTAGGACTCAGACAGGGGGCGTGGTACAGTGTTTCTTTTAGTGAGCACCAGACCATCTGTAGGGGGCCGTCATGCGGCCACCCCTGGGCCAGTTGGGACAAAATCTTGACCGACCTATGGTCGGTGGCCCAAGCAGCTGGCACCTTGCTGCCCCAGAGCCCCCTGCGGCCGTAGGCTACTGCATTGTAGCTGAAGCGCGCTGAAAGAAACACTGGCGAGGTATAGGCTTCTTCCGGCCTCCGAGACCAGCCTGGTAGTTGGCAAGATGTCAGTTAATAAGCTGTTATTTGACAAACAATATGATGGGCGGCTCCCCCGCAGGTGCTGGATGCGCCCGCCCTGCAGGATGACTTCTACCTCAACCTGGTGGACTGGTCGTCGCAGAACATCCTGGCAGTGGGCCTGGGGAGCTGCGTGTACCTTTGGTCAGCACACACGAGCAAGGTGCGCCTAGCTTGGGGTTTGAAACCCGAAGCCCTGAAGTTAGAAAATCTCTAGTGAAAGGAAAAGGTATTTGGCTTGCCCACTATATCAGCCTGCGTCTAGTTTAGTGATTAAAACCCTGATTTGATTTAATCCCAAGCCCTGTCCCTAGCCAGCCTTCACTAGCGAGGTGCGCCGCGTTCGGGATTTAAACCGTAAGCCCTACAGTCCCAAATCCTGGTCACCAAATTCAAGCTGGCTGCATCCGGTTTGGGTTTTAAACCCAACCCTAAATTACCAAACCCTGTCTTTGGTCAGCCCAGGCTAGCAGGGTGCGTCTAGCTTAAGGTTCAAACCTAATCCCTTGTGTCCCCCAAACCCAGTCATGACCCCTAGCCAGAAGTCCAAAACCTAGAGGTCCAAATGCCTGTCTTAAGTCAGCCCACCCCGGCATGGTGTGCCCCTTGCCAAGTGCCATCAGAGCAGTCAAATGGAGTCAAATGTATGAGGACTACGCTCTATTTCGAAGTTTCGATTTTTCAAATACAAACCTGACGTCCAAACCCTTGCTGACCAGGTGACCAAGCTATGCGAACTCCCCTCCAACGACACTGTCTGCAGTGTGGCCTGGTCACAAAAGGGCACATACCTGTCTCTGGGCACGCAGGTAATGCATGATTAGTTCTTTGTGTGTTGAATGGTGTGGCTTTGTGTGCTGGTGAGTGGTGATGCATAGGTGTGGCTTTGTGTGCTGGTGAGTGGTGATGCATAGGTGTGGCTTTGTGTGCTGGTGAGTGGTGATGCATAGGTGTGGCTTTGTGTGCTGGTGAGTGGTGATGCATAGGTGTGGCTTTGTGTGCTGGTGAGTGGTGATGCATAGGTGTGGCTTTGCTCCTGCAGTCGGGCTAGGTGCTAGGGTATAGGAATCGAATTGTGACAGGCCCTAACCAACTAAGCCCCTCTGGCAGCGGAGTTCCCCTCCACCTTTCGTGGAGGTACCGCCTGACCCCCCTTCATTTGTGTGTTCCATGGTGATGCAACAGTGTGGACTGTGTCCACTGTCAGCTGCTCGGCCTGATCACTCCACAGAGACGTAACACCTCGATGCCTCCCTGACGATCCTCTCAACCTCACTTTGTGCCTTCAGTCGGGCAAGCAAACCTGGGACGTGTCTTGCTACGCCCTAACCTCCCAAACCACCATAAACCCGCATCCTTTGTGCATGCAGTCGGGCAAGGTGCAGATCTGGGACGTTTCGCGCAACAAGGAGATGCGCACCTTGGAGGGCCACAAGGGCCGGGTGGGCACGCAGGCCTGGGGCTCCAACGTGCTCAGCAGCGGCAGCCGGGACCGGACCATCCTCAATCGCGACGTCAGGGTCAAGGAGCCGTTTGTGAGCAAGCTGACGGGGCACAGGTCCGAGGTCTGTGGCCTCAAGGTGAGGAAGCTGAGCAGAAGCTGGAGGGAATGTGGGTGGAAGCTGCAGGTTCCAGGAGGGCATTAGGGATTATGGCTTCTTGTGTTTTTATACATAGCTGGCCGGTGACTTCCGGTGAATCACTACTGTTGAATCATGAAACATTAACCATGAAACATGATTTGTTTTCTGTGATGGGGAGACTGGCTGCGGGCCTCTTATGAGCGTGGAGAGCTGCATGGGGAGACTGTGGATGCGGGTCATGAACGTAGCAGTCTGTACCGTTCTTTCATATTGCCTTTGCGCACAAATATTGTTTATGAGGGGTATGGATTGGCTGCAAGGACTGAAAAATAATCAATACTGGATCCGGGGTGCACGATAACGACGCTTTGAAGGCCTTCTCTTGCCGAAATGCGTTTCTCAGCTATGACCACTACCGCAGTGTTGAGCTGCTACGTCGGGCGTCCATTAACTCCAACGTTTGCGCCGCTCGGGAATCCTTCTATAGCTTGTACCTGGCCTCCCTCGAGAACAACAATGGACCACCACCACTTTGTGTGTTCAATCAACCCCTTTGAGGGCCAGTCGTTTAAGTGTAGCATTGGTGAATAAGTTAAATGGAGTGGTCCCTGACAAATTGCACCTGGCCTCCGCCCCCGGCCGAGATGAAACCACCCTCAAGCCTGGTCTCAATCACCCTCTCCAAACGCGTTATGCTGCTGTTTATTTGTTACGACGCAGTGGTCCCCTGACAACTTGAACTTTGCATCTGGTGGCAATGAAAATCACCATCATGCCTGGTCTTAATCACCCCCTTTAACCGTTAAACCGGGTCATCTGTTACGACGCAGTGGTCCCCTGACAACTTGAACCTTACAAACCCTGACAACTTGAACCTTACGACGCAGTGGTCCCCCGACAACTTGAACCTTGCGTCTGGTGGGAACGACAATCAGCTTTACGTCTGGTCGGCTCTGAGTAGCAACCCTTTGTTCAAGTTCAGTGACCACCTGGCGGCCGTGAAGGCCATCGCGTGGTCGCCGCACCAGCACGGCTTGCTAGCCTCTGGCGGGGGAACTGCAGACAGATGTATCAGGTGGGGAAGGAGGGAGGTAGGGAAGGATAGGATGGCTGGCGGATGCAGAGCGCACGCCGAGCTAGGCAGATATGCTGGCCTCTAGCAGCGGAACTGCAGACAGATGTATCAGGTGGGGAGGGAAGAAGGGGGTGGCTGGTGAGATGCAGAGCGCACGCCGAGCTAGGTAGATATGCTGGCCTCAGGCAGGGGAACTGCGGACAGATGCATCAGGTGGGGAGGGAAGGAGGGGGTGGCTGGTGAGATGCAGAGCGCACGCCGAGCTAGGTAGATATGCTGGCCTCAGGCAGGGGAACTGCGGACAGATGCATCAGGTGGGGAGGGAAGGAGGGGGTGGCTGGTGAGATGCAGAGCGCACGCCGAGCTAGGTAGATATGCTGGCCTCAGGCAGGGGAACTGCGGACAGATGCATCAGGTGGGGAGGGAAGGAGGGGGGGGGGACATGCTTAGCGTTATTTCTGTTATCGAGGCTACTTCTGTGCAGTCTTGCGGCTCCACCTACCCCCCTTCCCCACTTACCTCCCTTCACTCCAGGTTCTGGAACACTTTAAGCATTGTCAGATAATGTGTCGTATTAAGCCCCCCCCCCTGTTTCCCTTCGATATATGCAGGTTCTGGAACACAGTCAGCGGGACGCCCATTAGCTGCGTGGATACAGGAAGCCAGGTGGGCGTCCTAGGGCACGATGTCTGCGCGCCATTTTCTTTTAAGTCTCCTTCACGAGCAGTTGGATCGAAAGTGTGCGATCAAATGAATACTTGATTGTTATGGTGTTATGGTAGATTCAAATCGCCATCACGCACAATTAATCTTTTGTAGGGGTTAATAAGAAATAAAAAAATCCTTGGTTGTCAACGCCAGTCTGTCGGAAGTTTTTAGTCTTTTGTGTATTTCTGTTGGCTCTAGTGAGGCATAACAGAAAAGCATGACTATCACCGCCAGCTCCAGAACCTCACTCGCGCGACGGTTCACCAACTGCCCCCGCCAGGTGTGCAATCTCGTTTGGTCCAAGACGGTGAACGAGATTGTCTCAACACATGGCTACAGCCAAAACCAGGTGGTGGTGTGGAAGTATCCGGGTATGACCAAGCTGGCCACACTTACCGGTCACTCTTTGCGTGTGCTGTACCTGGCGGCGTCGCCCGACGGGCAGACGATCGTCACCGGGGCTGGAGACGAGACGCTGAGGTGGGCGCAAGGATTTTGAATTTAGAATTTGAATCTGGCTTGGGTCTAAAGGAGGGGGGGGGGTCATCAGGCGGGTTGGATGATGAGATTTCTGGGCGGGATGTCTGGGCGGGGATAAGGCGATGAGGCCAGTGCTTAATTTTTTTGACCCGCCTAAATGTCAGCTACACTCAGCCAAATGTCAGCTACACTCAGGCCATGGGTCTCCGGCGTGGCGATATTTTACTCGAGATACTCTTGGCCTTCCCTTCAAATCTGCGTTGTTTGAAAGGAAGGATACGTTGGATGTTTTGCTGGAAATTGAGAGCTTAAAAATAGTGTTTTTTTCAAGGGGTTTTATCATGATTTTTTCAGCTTACTCACTACAATCTTTGCTTAAATGCTTCACAAAATAGATACCAATAAGCAGGCATGCCGTAAACATTCGGTACTCGTCTGGTAGAAGATTTTTGATGGTCGTCCTTACATGCCTGCCTTCCACACAGGTTCTGGAATGTCTTCCCCGGTGCGCGAGCACAGGCGGGCGGGAGCGCGTCCGACGGCGGGCCTGTCTCCTCCATGGCTCGCACAACAATCCGATAGGCCATCTCGAGGTGGCTGAGATCCATCTGGCGTGGCCCACGTGGGAAACTCTATATCGCGTCAACAGCCTGAAATCATGATGGTGTTCATACCACCACAGTGCCTCACGGTAGCATCAGGCAGCCTGGTAGCTCCAGGCGTCTGTGAAGCACCTGACAGGGCCCGCATGGTAGGCTCTGTCGCTCGTCAACAGCCTGAAATCATTATATTGGCTGGCAGTTTGGAGGCTCCTGGCTCTCCGGGGAGGGGCTTGCTCATGTCAAAAGCAGCTTCTGTCCTGGCCCTCGATTCCCTACTTGCTCTAGCCCAGGATCTGTCAATGACATTATACCTCTGGGCCCTGATCAAAAGACTCGGCTGCATGGGCGCTGGCATTGCGCTGGCGCAGGGTCTGTCAATGACATTACACCTCTGGGCCCTTCTCAAGAGGCTCGGCCGCGTGGGCGCTGGCATTGCGCTGGCGCAGGATCTGTTTATAACGGTGCATACCCGCTGGGCCCTGCTGAACGCTCGGCTGCGAGGGCCAGGATCTGTACAAGGTCTTGGACTGTATGAAAATATAAACTGGGCTGCATGTCCCAGGTTCGAAACAGCTGGCTTGGTGTTTGATCTCTCCGATTTAGATTCCATGGACATATTATATCTCATTGGACGAACCGGTATTATATCTCATTGGACGTATTATATTTTGATGTGCGCTGTATATAGCAGATGAAACAGACTGACTGTAAATCAACCAACGTTTGTGAACATTGATGTGCCCGTTTCTGAACCACTGATACGATGACTAATATTTCCTCTGGGCTCCGCTCAAAAGGCTCGACCGCGAGGCCGCCCAACTGTCTGATACCCAGTGAATGACGTTTTACCTCCGGGCTCAGACGCTTTTCCTCTTGTGCCTTTTTTCTTGACTTAATGTTTGCCGACGTAGCCGAGCTTTATTTAAGCAGGGCCCAGAGGTGAAACGTCATGAACCTCTAGGCTCAGACGCATCACGTTGGAAACTAAAAGGAATACAAACGGCCCCTCCCCCCCAAATAGTAAAGGGTAACTTTATCCCAGTGCTAGTACCGGTTTCCAGGCACATGCCTCACGCATCAAATATTCAGGTGTGATGCTCTGCTCGAGGGGGGACCAGGAAAAAATTAGGGCCCCCATCCCCCTAATTCCCCAAAACTCATCCGTTTGACATGGGTGTTGCACCTAAGGACTTCTGGGAGGATCTCTCGGCTTCAGGAAAAAAAACTAACGCTTTTTAAGGGACTGGGACCCCCCCTCCTAGTTTGACATGCGTTTACCGAGTACTTAACGTTGACCGTTGACCATGCATAGGGGGTTGTTGGAAAGCCCTACCCTATCCAGTGAGATCTTCATATCATGCAATTTCCTCAGAGCTGAGATGTTATTCGCAAAATAAACTTTTGTAAAATCTGCGAAAGTTAATGCCCCCCCCTCGGCTCTGCTGGCCTATTAAGAAAATCACAGCCTCTAGGTCTCAACGAGATGACCACTGTGGCCTTGTGAGTATGTGGATGATGGACAGGATGAACTGTTTGATGTTTGGCTCTAGATTCTTCGGCCCCTCCAAGTGCATCATGCCCCAGCTTCCTAGCCCAAGAGAGCTGTTCAGCCTAATGCTCACTTGCTTGAAGTCAATGACATTACACCTCTGGGCCCTGCTCAAAAGGCTCGGCCGCGTGGGCGCCCAACTGTCCCGTTGGAAGAAACGAAATTTAAGGTAAGAGTAAAAGAAGGAGAAGAACACAAAGGAGAAAGAATGACCCCCCCCTCCCCAAAAAGTAAAAGGCAGCCTGGAGTATCCCTGCCCCTCTCAATCCTATTCCCTAAGAAAGCAAAGAAAAACAACAAGCTAGGCCACAACAACGCTTTATGTCAATAACGTTACACCTCTGGGCCCGCTCAAAGCTCGGCCACATGGGCGCCCAACTGTTCAGAAAGGATAAAATAAGACACTAGAAGGAAGAGGGGGGGGACAGGAACAAAAGGAGAGGCCAGGTAGGCAGAGAAGACCAAGTCTGACACCTGAGTTCCACTAGAGAGTAGCCCTTAACAACGCTTTATGTATAATGGTATTAACCGTGCCAATATGGTGGACCACTCGAACTATAATCCAATTAAGGGCTGAAGTCCTTTCAGGGTATTGAAGGTTCGAAGCATGGCACCAGTTGTGGGGCAACAGACAAGTGCCCTAATACTGGTGTCCGGGCAAGTGTCTCATGTTCAAAGATTAACACTTTATTGGGAACTGGTTGGCTTGTTTTAATCTTCGTATGGAACCTAGACATGGGCCTGGAGGCCAAAGTTGAAATTCCCGGGGAGAAAAGTGTCAATGACAGTACACCACTGGGCCATGCTGCAAAGCTCGGCCGCGTTGGCGTCCAAAAGCAAGGTTGGAAACTAAAGAGAGAGAGGAAAGAGACCCCCTCAAAAAACAAAACAAAAAGTCCTAATCCCCAATCCAACTTCTGGAAGCTAAAGACGTCTGGGTCCTGCTCAAAAGGCTCGGCCGCGTTGGCGCCCAACTGGAAGAAAAGAAAATAAACGTAAGGTAAGGGGAAAGAAGGAAACGTACGCAAAGGAGAAAGAAATACCCCCCCCAAAGGAAAAGGCAGTCCGAACTATCCTTGCCCCTCTCAAGCCTTTTCCCCAAGAAGGCAAAGAAAAGCAACAAAACTAGGTCTCAACAAAGCGTACGACGTCCTCAACAAAAGTCACAGCCTCCCAACCAAGCCTGCCCTGGTACAACTGTTAAAAGTCCGTGGCGCCCTGTGGTTACCGTGCAAGGTAATGACGTTACACCTCTCGGTTCCACCAGTTGTACCAGGCTGAGCATGGGTGGGACGCACTTGCTTTTGTGGACTGTGCTGTGGGCATTATTGAGGGTTAGTCTCCAGGGTTTCTGAGGCCGTTGTCGTTGGCCTTTCCGGCCTTCTCTTCTGGTCCCTTTTTGTTGTTGTTGTTGTTTGCCCCCTTTTTAGTTTCTTCTCTTCTCCCTTCTGATCAGTGGGGCGCCCTCGCGGCCAAGCAGGGGTGGGATACGCTTGCTTTCTGGACTTATCTTTTCTTAGAGGCTTTGTTGAGGGCTAGTCTCTAGTGGAACTGAGCTGTTGGACTTGGTCTTCTTTGCCTTCCCGGCCTCTCCTTTTGTTCCTTTCCCCCTCTCTTCCTTTTAGTTCCTTCTTTACTCCCTTCTGAACAGTTGGGCGCCCACGCGGCCGAGCTTTGAGCGACCCAGAGGTGTAACGTTATTGACACCTCTCGGTCACGTCTTCCCAGCCTTTGTCTGTCCCTTCACTTTATTTCCACCTTTTTCTTCTTCTTTTGCTGTCCCTGTTAGTTAGGCGCCCACACGGCCGAGCCTTTTCAAGCAGGGCCCAGAGATGTGACGTCATTGCCATTGAACGTCGGTCCTGTCAACTGAGACTCCTACAAGCAGCCAAATAAATATAGCCTAGCATCCAAACCGGCTTGTGGTCACGATCCTCAGTAATAGCGTAATGGCCAGCTAGTGGTTGGCGGCGTGCACAGCCACAGGTCATGGTCACATAAGAGCATGAGACTAATAAGAGGCAGGGGATGCGGTTTGCCTGACCTCTGTGTCATTGTTGTTTGGTGGGTGAACTTGCTATCCTTTCAATCCTCTTGTGCCTTCTCCCTTAACTTTCCTGGCTTACTTTTTGTTTGCCAACGTGGCTGAGCTCCATTTTACCATGGCCCAGAGGGGTAGAGTCATTGACATACGACTAGTAAGAGGGATCGGATCCAATCAATGACGATTAACCCCTGGCACCTGCTAAAAAGGGTCGGCTGCGTTGGCGTGCAACTGTCTGGCTGGAAATCAAAGAGAAGAAAGTAAACAAGAGATCCGTGTATCCTGTACTATCCTATCCAGTCAATGACGTTACACGCCTGGGCCCTGCTCAAAAGCTCGGCCACTGTCCTATCCACTGGCCACAATTGATGGGCACAAAGAACTTGAAGAGAGTCATGGACCAGCTCGGACACACGCACAGCATGTCAATGACGTTACACCTCTGGGCCCAGCTCAAAAAGGCTCGGCCGCGTGTGCGTCTAACTGAGGGTTGGGACGCACAACAGGTATCATGGCTCATTCAAAGGCACAAACCTCTGAGCCTCTCTGCAATTAAACGCAGTGCCTGATGAAGATAAAGAGTCTCGAGAAAATCCTGACAGACAGGGAATGGAAGTCGCAGTTTAAACAGTGTTTTGGATACCCAAAATTCAGCGCGCATGCAACGAGTTGAAAGCAGGCAAATAATAGAATGCTCCACCACAGACAGAATCATAAACAGCTACACTCAAACTGAAAAACCCCCAAGACATTGATGTACCAAGGTGCCGTACATGGCTTTATTTCAAACTCACAGTCTCTGGGCATTTGCAGCAGTGCCCCACACTCAGCTGCTTCATCAAGACATCTGCATCAGTGCCCCGCACTCGGCCCCTTCATCGAAGCATCTGCAGCCTTTCCCCACACTCATCTATTACATCAAAGGCATTTGCAGCATTGCCCTACACTAAAATCTTCACAGAAATCGACATGGGGCCAACCCGCATTGTTCTAGGTATCCACGGTGGTGAACTGGGTGAGTGGGTCACACTCAGCGTTTCCTGTCTTCCTGACTCAGCTCCTGTTCAGCTATAATTCAGCTAGACCCTGGCCTCCCACCAAACCCCAATAATCGGCCAGCCATGCTGCTTGGGCCTGCGTCTTAACGCCTGTCAAGGTTGGGACCCGATTGGGCCTTTGGCGGCCGAGGAGTAGCCAGCCGTAGGGCTCAATGTATCCGAGGAAAAGAACGCTGGTCACTGCTGGGCATTCTCAGCCAGCTTGCCAGAAGACGCCGTTTCAACTCCCTCGGCTATCAGTGTGCCTATGCCTTCTTAGCAGCGTCGGCGCCACCAAGCTCCACGGCCTCTGCTTGCGGGCTTTTGACGTCTCCATCCGCACCCTCCGCCGGCGGGCTGACGATGGCCCCGACGTCTTGCAGCAGGTGGCCGAACACTTCAGGATTCCGCAGCATGCACTCCCTCATGGCGTCAAACTGCAAGCATGCACATGCAGTTCATTCGAACTCGCAGGGCCTAGCATGAACAGGGTCCGGCCATGAATGCAGGGGCTAGAATCGGCTTGGATCCGACAATGTTTACTGTCCGCTTGATATACCTTATCTCGGGTTTGAATTCTTGATTTGTTTGATGCTTCCCTCTGGGGGTCGGAATAAATTGTTTTATGCTGCCCTCTTTAGCTGTTGTCTGGGGGACTCCTTAAGTCCTTAACAGAAGTCTGATCATAAAGTCAAAGGAAGGAATGGTTATAAACCTGAGGTCCGGGCAAGACTCTGGAGTGTGGAGCTGCAGCAGAACAAGTTGAGGATCATGCTGCTGGGTGGCTGGGGGGGTCATAATGATCGACAGGTAAGGGCGCCAATGACTGCGGGGACCTCAGCTTATTAGGGTTTGTTAAAAGTGCTCGATTATGAAGTCGGGAGCTATCCTGAAACCTGCAGCCGTACCTGGTCATTAAAATTTACGACCAAAAATTGAATGAAATGCAGGGAGCGCAAGGCCTGTATGAGGACCACCATTTGGATGTGATGCATCGACCACTAAGCTGTGTGAGGACCCACCATTTGGACGCACTCTTGATAGTCCTTGGTGCCCTTCTCTGCCTCCACCCCACAGTCCATGAAGTCCTGTCACAGACATTGATGCATATGAAAACTTAGTCTCTGGGCTCAGGTAAGGACGAGCACAGGGGCCATGAGCGTAAAAACAAAAAGATGAAATACGGTAGGTCGGAAAACAGGAGTCGTTTGTCAAAGCCTTGCAGGCTTGAAAATGTCACCATTCGACATGTCATATTTCAGCCCACAGCATCAGCCATGGCCTCATGATTAACAAGTGAACGCCTGGTGCTAGAGATAGCGTCTTTGCATGACATTGCAAGGGCAAGCTGTCATCCTTGCATGGGAATGATCGCATCCTTGCATGAGCGACCTCCGACAAGGCACATCCAAGGTTCATTGCTCTTGCATGCACGATGCTTATTTTGCAATGAAAGTACATGTGGTGTCCTGCGGTCAATCTACAATGGAATGCACCGAAGAGATTAAGGACCCTACATCGAATGGCTGCTTGCAGCCTCCCTCCTTGAACATGACACAGATGGGGCATTCTGATCCGGGTTCAGGCTCCGAATCGTCTCCTTGTCTCTCTGTGGTAGCTGTGGCATCAGCCCCTTTCGATGGCTCTGGCGACACAGGGGGAGAAAATAAATAAAATACGGTACGCTGTCCAGGTGAGAGTCCCACATGCGGTTTTGCATGATTGGGATAATTACGCTGTCACTTGAAGAAAGGTAGTCGCATTATGCAGCTTCCAACTTTGGGTTGAGACTCCATGGTACCGCCGTCTCTCATGTCCCTCCGGTCTTTATTCGCGCTCAGCCCCTCACCATCCTCACCATCCGTCATGATATGACAGCCTATCCCAGCTTAGCCTGTCGTGTGGTCGGCCGTTCGCCCCGCGGATAATCCTAGGCCAAAAACCTATGAATTCCGATTCACCTCAACAAAACTTCCCCGTCTTGTACCGGTTCTTGAACATCCACACTTCCTGAACCAGCTATTATTAATAGTTCTTCCTGCTTCTGGACCATCCATAGTTATTGAAACATTTCATTCATTGTTTGTCTGTGCATACACTGATTTGATTTCACGCAATATCGACTCGACTGCACCAACCCTCCCTGTCGCTCGTCTGACCTCAACTCGCCATGGACAACGCCTCTGGAGGCGAGGTGTTCGGCCACTTCATGCACCGCGGGGGCCATGCCTGGGAACCCATGTTGTCCGAGTCGAGCGAGCTGTTTCAAGCAATAGTCTCGGACGGCGAGCCCAGGGTCGCTGCAGCACTGCGAAGCCGACCGGAGCTCCGCGATAGCATGTTGACGCTGCTATATTGGGGATCTGACCCTAAAGGAGCGCAAAGCATGCGGGACACCAAGACCGCTGTCAGCGTCAAACACCGGACTCCGCTGATGCTGGCTGCGCATGCGGGCAGCGTAGCAGTCGTTTCGCTGCTACTGAACCAAGGCGCTGACATGAGAGCCAAGAGTGTTGAGGACGGTCTGACGGCAATAGAGGTGCGAAAACAAGGCTGCACTTCAGGGACAGGCGTTGTGCGTAATCTTCCTCCGATCCTAGTCGGCACTACCCCCTACTGGTCGTCCGAAAGATGAGGGGGCCAAACGTCGGCCTAGGACGCCCCTGCAATGTCTGCATTGGCAGAGGTACAGGTGCATACCAGTGCATGAAGTCTAGACATAACGCCCCGGGTGAACTCCTCAGGAATCGGACCTTCCAGTGCCCGCTCTTTGTATCGATCCCACCCATACCGGGCAAATATCCACCCGACCGTGCCCGCCCCCTGGCCGCGAAATCAAAAATGACAAGTTATACCATTCGATTGCGTGTCCTGTCCTTGTGTTCCTCAGACGAATCTGTGCAGATCTTCGTTGGACCTCACCGACGCCTGTCCCTTATTATTAGTCATCAATACAGTCATCCATTCGAATCTTAGCCTAATCTCATGACTTCAAATGCCAGAGCTCGTCTTTGAGAATGACTTCCAATTAACCATAAGAGCCTGACTATTATTCCGGGGTACTTGTAATCTTGCAATCATGGTAAATCAAGGCCTACGGCTGTATGGGCCTGGTGCAACGAGCCTTGGTGGCAGGGCCACCAGCTGTAGGTCGGCCGAGGTTCGATCCTAAATTAGTGCCAGTACTGACCGCTCAGTATTTCGTTACAGAGCGTCCTTCGCGCACTCCATTATACATTGTTTTGATACCATGTCTCCTTCAGAGGGTACGGTACTGCGCACCACAATTTGAACTGGTTTGGCACCATCAGTCGTGAAGAGGATGTACTCTTTGTATATGGTTGAAGAGGCTGTAATGTTTTGTATATTCCATGCAGGCCCTGCTCCCAATTAGTCTACAGCAATATAAACAAAAACGTCTCTGACGTTAAGCTAGGCAAGACCTGCTCAACAGAGAGCTATTTTAGTGCACATCCGACCACCCTCGGCGGCCCTCTGGTTAGCGACTGCTGGCATGATTGGGACGAAACCAGGGTCAACCTATGGCTGATGGGGCTTGGTGTAGCAAGCTTCAGCTATAATTGCCAGATTTATAACTGAACACACCCTACAGTTTGACAAATCTGGCCGAGGCGGTGCCCACCTCAGAGATCTCAAGGATGTTCTCCACACTGTCGACTGATATCTTTTCTACATTGACTCGACCCGACGTATTATATTCCGAGAACCTGCCCCTGAAGAGCAATGGCATCAGCTGCGAGTTCAGGGAGTCCTCAAGTCAGAAGCTCTCACCTTGCCTGTGTGGGTGCCTTGGGATTGCTCTGCAGCACTGGAATGGCGCCAAGAATGATGAGTCTTATTAAGAATGATAATAGGTTAGGGCTTGGGAACTTCCCTTTTTGGCCGTAGCATTGGGTAGACTAACAGTTCATAAGGCATAGATTGAGGAAGCTACCTGTTAGGCTGTAGGCTGTAGGCTGTAGCACTGGGTGGATGGCTAGCTAGCACCTGTCTACAGTTGCTCATCTGAATAGATGCTTCGCCTTCCTCTTTCTATCATGGACCATTTTGAGGCGGAATGAAGGTCTAGCCCCCCTTGCCCTGGACCTTCTTGCGTCAGAGTGTGGCTCAGGGTCAAACACCCTTCATCTGACCTTTAACAAGGTGGAGTAGGATAAGGGACAAATCCTTGTCCCTGAACTCTACCCTCTTGAGGCAAAGTAGGGTCCATGGTTACAACACCTAAATCACCGTTTGACTCTGCACCCTCTTAGGACAGATTTTGGTTCAGGGTTGCGCACCCGTCATCCTACGGTCGAGGGATCGGAATCCGCCAAACAATCCTCTCTCCCCCCCCTGCCAGTACCGCCGGGGTCCATGGTGTGCACTGTTCCACACCTTTCATCTTAGCCTTCTCAAGGCGGAATAGAGTCAGGGGTACAAATCCTTGACCCTGAACCCTCTTGAGGCAAAGTAGGGTTCAGTGTTAAAACACCTTGAACCCTCAGCCCTCTCGAGGTAGAGTAGGGTGTGAGGCTCAGGGTAAAAGACCCTTCATCTTTAACCCTCTTGAGGAGGAAGAGGGGTGGTGATTCAATATCCTGAACCCGAAACTCTCTAGATGAGGAAGAGGATTAATGGCTAACCAGGCTTAACCCTAAACCCTTGGAGTATTGAGTGCACCCTCCCCACACCCATTTGGATAACAAACAAACGCAGGCGGCTGAGAAGTCTGGTGCTCCAACCACCACCACGATCGTGAGCATGCTCCGCGATGCAGAGGCGCGGCAAATGTCCGAGGCAGCGTTTAGGGCTGCAGGTAGGCCTTGGTGCAGGGTTCCTGATTGAGATGATGTCAAGTATATCATAATGATGAGTATGTTGGGACAGTCGCATTATTAGTGCTAGTAATCGGTGTCATCAGTATGTGCATGCAACCCTCAACACTGAACAGATTTACTTTAAAGGAAGACAAGGGAGGCACATTTACATGAGTCATCCTTATCCCATTTTATGAGAACAACACGTGTGTGCTCCCTGCAAGTGAGGTAGACTCTGCCAGTGCTGCCGCCATCGCTTACGGATGTGGCTTCTCAAATGTGGCTTACGGCCTTGATGTGGCTTTACAAAAGTGTGTTCTTCCTCCAGGCGCTGTTGACAATACCAGTGCTGCCGCCTAGGCCTAGATGTGGCCTCTCAAATATGCCTTACAGCCTAGATGTGGCTTCTGAAATGTGTGCTTCCTCCAGGCGCTGTTGACAATGCCAGTGCTGCCGCTGCTGCCGCCTACGGCCTAGATGTGGCCTCTCAAATATGCCTTACAGCCTAGATGTGGCTTCTGAAATGTGTGCTTCCTCCAGGCGCTGTTGACAATGCCAGTGCTGCCGCTGCTGCTGCCTACGGCCTGGATGTGGCCTCTCAAATGGCGCAGCAGCACCAGCAGGGCATGGAGCTGTACCACGCGGAGGGGTTTGGGCCGTTCGGGGGCAATGAGCTTACCTTCCCAGAGTACTCGACCGACAAGTTCAGGGTCTTCCACTTCAAGGTGGGCTAGTAGGGTTCAGGGCTTGTCAGGGTTAATGGTTGTCCACTATTTGAAGGTGGGTCAGGTGCAGGTTCTCCCACTTAACAGCAAAAGCTATTGTACTTCAACGAAAGGGTTACAGGTTAAGGTCCTTCCACTTGGTAGCAGGCTAGTAGAGTTCAGGGTAAAGGGTCCAGGGCCTTCCACTTGATAGCAGACTAGTAGGGTCCAGGGTTATGGGTTCAGGGTCTTTCACTTGATAGCAGGCTAGTAGGGTCCAGGGTTATGGGTTCAGCTGCTGTGTCACTGGAACCTGATGACTCAGGTGAAGCAGGGCATGAACGTGAATCGAGTATCCTAGTGGTTCAGTGCACCTGCCTGCCCGGCAGGGTTTGTTTTGTTGGTCACTCAGCTACATGTCAGCTACGCTTCAGCCGCTGTCTGACCGCCCCATTTATGGCCGGCCATGCTGCTTTGGCCACCAGTCTTAGGCCGGTCCAAGTTTGGCTCGATCGGGCCATTTGGGGCCGCCGGGCAGCCTGTCTAAGGTGGCTTTGTAGCAAAAAAAGGAACACTTCTGCCCGCCAATTTATGTGACATGATGCTGCACCAGGGCGCGGCCGTATTCTGGGGCATGGTGCAGCTGAATCGTAGCTGCAGCACATAGGCGCTTTCTTTGCTTTTAATGTTATGTTGCTGGAACAAGTGGCTCACTGCGATTTCCAATTCCCGTGCAGGTCACGCGATGCTGTAAGCGTTTTGCGCATGACTGGCGGACCTGCCCTTTTGCGCACCCCACGGAGAATGCACGCCGCCGAAACCCGCGCGACTTCCAGTACTGTGCGTTGGCATGCCCGGATTATAAGCAGGTGGGGTGGGTTCTGGGCTGTACAGCTTGTGGGGTATAGCAGAGGTTAGGACTTAGATCAAAGGGGGAACAGAAGTGGTTAGGGTTCTATTTTAGGGGTCTATTTTTTGCTACACAATTAAATTTGGCAGGCCTCCCAGGGGCTGCTCAAGGCCCCATTAGGACCAAACCTGATCAGACGTGTAATTGATTACCAAATCAGCAATGCTGGCCAGGAATGGGGTCTCTGGCCAGCAGGCGGAGTGTAGCTGACATGTAGCCAAGTCAAGAGAAAAGAAACACTACACAACGAAGCCTGGCACCCTTCAACTATTGAACCCATCTATTGTGCCCCTCGTAGGGCTTCTGCGTCCGGGGCGACGCCTGCGGGTTTGCACACGGTGTGTTTGAGGCCTGGCTGCACCCGTCTCGGTATCGGACGCAATTGTGCAAGGATGGGTCAGGTGAGCGCCTGGGCATCGCTTGGGTTTGTGGGGCGAGCATGCAAGCGTCTTTTAATGAGGCTGGGCTGCACCCATGATGGTGTCCGACGTAGTTGTGCAAGGATGGTTCAGGTGAGTATTGTATAGCAAGTGTCACACCCTGATATACCGCTGACGTTCAGCGAAGGTCCACAGCAGTGTGTCTTGTTTCGTGTCTCGGCTACATGTCAGCTACACGCCAGCATCTGGCCAGATGCCCCATTTGTGGCCAGCCATGAGGTCCACCACTGTGTGTCTTGGCTCGGCTACATGTCAGCTACACGCCAGCATCTGGCCAGATGCCCCTTTTGTGGCCAGCCATGAGGTCCACCGCTGTGTGTCTTGTTTCGTGACTCAGCTACATGTCAGCTACATCCCGGCATCTGGCCAGATGCCCCATTTGTGGCCAGCCATGATCCTTTAGCCACTTTCCATAGGCCGGTTCAGGTTTGGTTCCAATCAGGCCTTTGGCGGTGGCGAGGCGACCTGCGGAACTACTACTCAATCACTTTATCCACCACCTTTCTGTACCCTGAGTTGGCTTGGGCACAAGATGCTGGATAGTGAGGTCAGGATCTGGATGTTGCTGTTGCTGATCCAATGCACAACAGTGATATGTATTGGGAGATGCTGGATTTCGGGGTCGGGATCTGGATCTGGATGTTGCTGATCCGATGCATGAAGTGATAATGTCTTTGGGAAGATCCTGGATTGTGGGGTCAGGATCTGGATGTGACTAATGCTGATCAGATGCATTAAATGATCTGGGTGTGGGAAGATGCTGGATTGCGGGGTCAGGATCTGGATTGCAGGGTCAGGATCTGGATTGGGGGGTCAGGATCTAGATTGTGGGGTCAGGATCTGGATTGTGGGGTCAGGATCTGGATTGTGGGGTCAGGATCTGGATTGTGGGGTCAGGATCTGGAATGTGGGGTCAGGCTTTGGAATGTGGGGTCAGGATCTGGATTGTGAGGTCAGGATCTGGATTGCGGGGTCAGGATCTGGATTGCGGGGTCAGGATCTGGAATGTGGGGTCAGGATCTGGAATGTGGGGTCAGGATCTGGATTGCTGGGTCAGGATCTGGATTGTGGGGTCAGATCTGGAATGTGGGGTCAGGATCTGGAATGTGGGGTCAGGATCTGGATTGTGGGGTCAGGATCTGGATTGCTGGGTCAGGATCTGGATTGTTGGGCCAGGATCTGGATTTTGAGGTGAGGATCTGGATTGTGCGGTCAGGATCTGTATGTTACGTTGCTGATGCCCCTGCTCCGTGCCCGCTCCACGTAGGGTGCCACCGCCCGGTCTGTTTCTTCGCCCACCGGCTGGATGAGCTTCGCACACCGACGCACACTTGGATGCCTAGTGCTGAGGTGCGCCGTGTTAAGGGTTCGTGGTTAACGATTTTGAGGTGCGCTGTGTTTAGGGTTTGGGGTTTACGATGCTGAGGAGCACCGTGTTTAGGGTTGAAAATTTATGATATGCTCAGGGGTGGGTTGAACTCTGTTTTGTAATTTATGGAGCCCTTGTCTAGGTTCTTTGGAATCCTGAACCCTTATTGATGATAAGTTCAGGGGTGGGTTGATCCCTGCTTCGTGGTGTATGGGACTCTTGTTCAGGTTTGGTGATTGATAATGCTAATAGGGTTTAGTTGAGCACCCCCCCCCCTTGATGACCATGCTCGATTTCTCGAGTGCATCCCTGGTTGGGCAACAGGCTTGAAAGGAAGAATGAATGACA
Source organism: Limnomonas spitsbergensis (assembly GCA_037349105.1). Taxonomy (NCBI): domain Eukaryota; kingdom Viridiplantae; phylum Chlorophyta; class Chlorophyceae; order Chlamydomonadales; genus Limnomonas; species Limnomonas spitsbergensis. The sequence continues at coordinate 1,276,145 of JAYJMM010000081.1, read as the reverse complement.
TGCACCCTGAGGCATGGATGAAGGAAGACACATGTCTGGCCTCCCATTTAACAGCTATGGTAGGCAGCTCAGTGCTGCCGCCAAGCATATGCCTTTCGTGTGTGGCTGTACCAAGACTATCCATGTGTGGTTATACCAGGAATTCCAGAGGCGGTAGGATTGATGGGTGCACCTGCAGGCGGTACAGGTGCTTCCTCATATGCTTCATCCCTTTATTCCTGCACACAGCCCATTATATGCGTATGCTGGTTGAAAAGGATCCTCTAGTCCTTCTGCTGTTGCTGTTGCTGGTCAGTCCTTTCACTGTTGCTGCTGCTGCTGGCCAGTTTGCTGTTGCTGGTCAGTCCTCTTGCTGTTGCTGGTCAGTCCTCTTGCTGTTGCTTGCTGTTGCTGGCCAGTCCTTTTTTGCTGCTGCTGGCCAATTTAAATCCAGAGCACTGATATCTCCTCGATGCTGATAACACTCCTCGCAGTAGCTGAATTGAGTAGCTCAGATTCACTCACCGTAACTTCAAGGCGATTCAACTACTACTTTTCCCCGCAAGGGACCCTGATAACTTGCTCGATCAATGACTTAACGGCACACGGCGCATTTGCACAGCACTGAAGATTCTGTGTGTGCATGCCCAATGTAGGAGCTTTTGGCAGCTGGCGTGGTTCCGCCCTCCGGTGCGATAGCAGGCGGTGAGGGGAACAGCGGCAATGGGGATGGAGGTGGAGGCTCCGGCAGCGGTGGTAGTGTTGGTGGCCCGGCAAATTCCGGATCTGAGGGTGTGGTCAATCAGCAGATGCTGGGGGGCCTGGCCGCCCGCTCGACCCTGCCCGTACGCACCGGCGCGGTCGCCGTCGCTAGCCAGGCGCAGTCCGCGCCGCCGACCGCGCTGCAGCAGCAGGAGCTGCTCAGCCAGCTGGCGCTGAGGACTCCCCCGGAGGACCAGCCTATGACGACACCGGAGGCCGCGGCGGCGATCATGGCTTTTGACGAGCTTTGTGAGTGCCCGCATTTCTCCTAGGATTTAAAGAACTGCTCGAAGTCCTCTAGGATCTATGGTTTTTGACTTTTAAGTGTTCGGATTTCTCCCACCATAGGATTCAGAAAAATGTCCGAACTACCCCTGGGATCTGGGCCTGTCTCTGATATTCTCCTCTCTTCCCCCTTTCCTTCCCCATGCCCCACTCTCTCTGCAAAAAGAAGCCAAAGACGCTAAGCGCCCCTACTGGATGGGACCCAGAGGGAGCGCTTGCGGCCACGTGGTCCCTACTGGCTGTGCACTCATATCCCCTTTCTCCACTTTTCTTCCCCATGCTCCGTTCCCTGCAGTAAGCAGCACCACATGCCTGTTTCTGGTATCCCCTCTCTTTCCCTTTTCCCCCCTTGCCCTGTATCCGGCAGCAAGCAACCCCAAACTGATCTCCCTCTTCCCCCCTTTTTCCCCGTGCCCCAACTTGTGCAACAAGTGACGCCAATTGGATGTCAGTTGGATGTGAACTGATCTCCCTCTTCCCCCCTTTTTCCCCATGCCCCATCTTGTGCAACAAGTGACGCCAATTGGATGTCAGTTGGATGTGAACTGATCTCCCTCTTCCCCCCTTTTTCCCCATGCCCCATCTTGTGCAACAAGTGACGCCAATTGGATGTCAGTTGGATGTGAACTGATCCCTCCCTTCCCCCTTTTCCCCATGCCCCATCTTGTGCAACGAGTGACATCAGTTGGATGTCAGTTGGATGTGAACTGATCCCTCCCTTCCCCCTTTTCCCCATGCCCCATCTTGTGCAACTAGTGACACCGGTTAGATGTCAGTTGGAACGAGTGACACTAGTTGGATGTCAGTTGGAACGATTGACGCCAGTTGGATGTCAGTTGGAACGAGTGACACCAGTTGGATGTCAGTTGGATGTGAACTGATACCTCCCCCACTCCCCCCTTTTCCCTCATGCCCCGTTCCTTGCAGTGAGCAACACCACAGGACTGATTGAGGGCATGCCATCGGGCTTGGACGTCATTGGCAGGCCACAGGCCCTCTCCACGGGAGGCGTACCTTCGGCGAACGCGTCCTCACACGCAGGATCGATGTGAGAGGCTCTAGCACGGTTTTGAGCTTATATTTGGATACGTAAAAGTTGGCCAGGAGTGAGGACTGTTATATTTATGCCTCCTGGAGGTCTGCTGGAAATCCAAATTGAACTCTTGGGGCAGGGCGTTTTTTTAGCCCCGTTTTGGTGCCACCTTTGCAATAGGCTGTTTTTCTGTGCTTGCATCCCGGGTCCTCTAGGGTTGGGTGGCCAGCCTCGTCCCTTGTGGAGTCCAAACAAGAGAGAGGTATATGCTATGCAATGTAGGATTAGTTGGATGGGAGGAGGGTGCAAGGCCTGCTGCTTGCACCGAGTAATGCCTGTGTCTGCCTGATGGTGGTGATGTGTCAGCATTGGAATGACACCTTGACTGCTGGCCTATGCAGCGGCGGGCGGCTGGCTGACCTCGCGGGCGGTAGTACCTTGTCCAGCAGCTCCAGCAGCAGGCAGGGCACCCACGATGGCTCGGAGCTACACACGCTGGAGGCCACGACCGGCTTTGAAACCCTGAACCCGCAGCTGGCTGTAGAGCCTACGGCCTTGTCCGGTGCTCTGCCCCCGCCCTCAGCCCAGGCGGCGGCGGTGGCCGCGGCGTTCCAGACGTCCGCGGACGAGGTTGTGGCAGTGGCCATGGCGGCGGCGGCGACGTCGCCCGGGGCGCTGCTGGGCTTCACGGCGCCGCGCATGAGCAATGCATTTGCGCGCCGCCACGGACTCAACCCGCGCGACAATGCCATGATCAACCTGCAGAAGCTTGCAATCCAGACGCAGGTACCGTAGAACGGGTTTCACTCCGCGTTTAATTAATTCCTCGCAGGGGTGCGCGGAGTACATGCGCGATAGAATATTAAATAGCAACTACTTTCGGGGTGCGCGGAGTAGTGTTTCCGGCACAAAATATTAAAAAAAATCAGCTGCGCATGCGCGGAGTATGGTACTTTTTAGCTGCGCGACGAATTTGATATACCGTACTGTCAGTCTCATTTGGTTTTTTTGCTTTTGGTGTCATTTGAAAAACGTAATTTAAGGTATTGATTGTCACGAGTTGGTTTGCCCAGAATTTTTTATCAACTAATTTTGGTTTCTCACTGAAAACCACTTAAACAATTGTTTAAGCTAAAAAGGGATGGAAGGAAGCACATGCCCTTCCCCTAGCAAACATAAACAACGTGTTGTATTATCTGAGCATCTGGAGCAGAAAATATCACAATAAAACAACAGGAGGCGTAAGCAAAGACGCCGATGCTGCGCTTGTGCTTGCTAGAACTGATGGGAGGGACGGCACGCCTCCGCTCGGCGATAGTACCGATGTCGTTGGCAGCCAGATCGATCACCTCACGGAAACGTGTGCAATATCACCCATAGCTATGGTAAAATAGACGATTTGCAAAGCCAAGCAAAGCCAGGCTGCAAATGGCGCGAAACGCCTATTTCCACACTTTTCCGTACAATTACGAATTTCTGCGATTGTCACGAGTTGGTTCGGCCAGTTGAACGCTTAAATACGATTGTCAGCAGTGGTTTCAATTTCAGAAACCATAAGTGACACCAAATGAGACTGACAGTACGGTAATTGTTCTGAGAAGGGGTGCGCGGAGTCTATTCGGTTTTACGGTATGTGTATGTGTGTGAAAGTGAGTGTTTGTAGGTATGTGTATGGTGTGTGTGTGTGTGTGTGTGTTGGCTATGTGAGGAGGTGTGGTGTGCCTGTTGATGAACCCCTTGGTGCCTGCCAAAACACTCGGCCGCCCGCAAAAACTTTAAGCGCCTGGCAAACTCTCGGCGCTCTGCTAAACCCTCTTCACCCGTCAAAACTCACGCAGTGTCCCCTTGTTGATGTTGAACTGCGGTGTTGAAAGGGTTTGTCTTACCTATTTCCCCTCTTGCACCCTGCTACATACTTTCACCGCTGAAAAGTGTGATTGTGCCTCTACCCTGAATCCGCCCGTGGTGCAGGCCCTGACTCGCCTACCAGGCACCTTCCTCGTTCCAGCAGCCACAATCCCGAACCCTGTTTATTCACACTCAGGTTCCTCCTCAGCCCCAGCAGCCCCAGCACAACAACCACAACAACCAAAAGCCATTTGGGAGGCAGGCCGGTCACGACGGACGCGGCGCCGCGGCGTACCGCCCTGACGGTGGCGGCGGAGGAAGCGGTGGCAGTGGCGGCTACCACCAGCACAGTGGGCAGCACCAGCAGCAGTTCCAGCAACAACAGCAGCAGCAACAGCAGCAGCAGGCTTACCTCCTGGGTGTGCCCCAGGCGTCGAGGGGACTACAACAGGTACATTGAGGTCGTGGTTCATTTGTTGTACAAGGGTTGTGGACTTGTGGTTTATTTGTTGTACAAGGGTTGTGGACTTGTGGTTTAGCTGTCACCGGGGGGGTGTGGACTTGTGGTTTAGCTGTCACCTGGGGGTTGTGGACTTGTGGGAATAGCTGTCACCTGGAGGTTGTGGACTTGTAGTTTAGCTGTCACCTGGGGGTTGTGGACTTGTGGCTAGCTGTGAAATGGGGTTGTGGTTAAGTTGTTGTGCGAGTTATGGTGCAGCCGTTACAAGAGGTTGTGATCTTGCAGCAACAGGCGTACCTCCTGGTTGTGCCCCGGTGCCAAGGGCACTAACATGGACACCGAGGTTAGGCATCAGCTGTTACATGAAGGTTGTGGTTAGCCGTGGGTGAAGAAGGTGTTAGGGGTCTTAAGGTTTTTGTTCCCCTACCCAGGGAACCTTTCAAAAGGCTAGCAATTTGTCTTTTTTGCCTTCGCAGCTTTTGCACCGATGGTTGTTCTTTGTGCAGTTGCTCGTTGAGTCAAGTTTGTCCTGATGCCACCTGACTTGGCCCGGGTGTGATCTTGCCTCTGAGACAGAGGACCTGGCTTTCTGTTTGTGTGGCGCGAATAGAGACAGCCAGCCTTTTCAGGAAAATATGCGGGTTAAACTGGAAAAAGCCAAGCTCGCGCCAGTACTAAAAGGATGTGCTTTGATGTTCGTGTGTGTATTTTAAATTGCAGCAAAAGGGAGCGGGCTGGGGGGGGCAACTGTCCTTTCCGGGTGCGACTGCGCCCGGCGCCGGTGGCGGACGCGGCGGCAACAGCGGGCGAGACCGCGGTGGTGGCAGCGCTGGCGGCGGCGGGCGCGGGAGCAGCGCGGCGCAGATGCAGCAGCTAATGATGTACAATGGCGGTACGATGTACAACGGGGGAGCTTCGTCGGTGGACATGCAGAGGATGTACGGTGGCAATAGTAGCGGCAGCCAGCAAATGTATGGAGGCGGGGCGGGCATGCCCCAGATGGACTACAGGTGTGTATTTTGTGTGAAGGGTTCACACCTTGAAAGCCGTACATAAATGTGTCATTGACTGGTCTCCCCTGGAGTTTGAATTATTTATTCATTTGATGCACATGCCTCCGGCCACACCAAAATAATGGACAAGAACTTGGCACTCGTCAGGAATGCAGGGATTCTGTCCATGACTGCAACCCGCATTGGCAATCGAGAACTCTTATTTTAATATATTTATATACCGGTATCCTTTGCCCTTGTCTAATATTACTTAAGAGGGAAGGCCATTTGATGCATGTCGTACTCTCTATTGCTGGGGCCTGTCCCCGATGAGCCATGAACGCATATTGCCATTCTCTGACTGGTTTGTAACTTGAATTTGAATTCGCAGGGGGCAGGGCAGTGGAGGCGGCCCCATCTCCCAGGACTCTCCGTCCATGGCGGTGCTGAACCAGTCGCTGGCTTCCCTGAGCATGCAGCAGGTGCGGTTGACACTGGGGGAGGTTATGTCCGTGATCCAATTGGAGAAAAAATAAATGGGTGATGAATTAATCGCTGGCTTCCCTGAGCATGCAGCAGGTGTGGTTGACACTGGTTAAAATAATTGTCGGGGCAATTCAAATGCAGCTGTGTGGGCTGACATATGCAGCTGGGATGAAAGCCTTCAGCCTGGCATCAGCCAAGCCATGTCGGGAGAATTAGTTTGTGTTGACTGGGAAATGAAACGGTACCTAAAGACATCTGCTCGCTTCTCTGAGCATGCAGCAGCTTGCTTCCACCATGCATGCCTGGCACCCGCCTCCAAACCATGTGGGGGGAACAGGTCCTGATCATGGTATAAAAAGGGAATAGTGGTGCCGGGCTTGCTTCTCTGGGCATACCGCAGGTGCAACACGGGCCTGGCTCAAGAAATGTCCAGGTGCCTCAGCTTGCAGCAACCTTTCGCAACCTCCTAGATTCAAATGTAATAGGGCCTGCCTTTCAGCAGTGCCCTGCTCTGAACATTATCCTGAAACTTATGCCTCATTTCCCAATTGGACAACGTGGTGCTCTGCTCTTCTGCTACTTGGTGCTGAAAATATTCCTGGAATTCATTATGACAAGTAATCAGAGTTTCCGGGATGTTCCAGAAACATCAGGCTGACGGACAGACAGTCAGACTGACTGACTGACTGACGGATACGGGGTGATTCTGGGGGCTTCGCCCTAGCGACCTTCGGCCATTCGGGGGGGGCTTTGCCGAAAAGGGACTCCGCCCCAAGCCGCAAAAGACCCTGGATCCGTCACTCTGTTGTTAATACACGTCTGCCTGTTTTTGTTTATCACAGCAACAAGGACAGCACGGCGGTGGAGGGGGTGGTGGCGGTGGCATGGCTGGTCAGCAGGGTGTTGATCTGGTCCCGTTCGGTGCCGCCAACATGGCGTCTCTGGCAGCCGCCATGCCGACCAGCAGCCCCCCCGGATACATGTCGTACAACTAGTGGGTGGGTCCCTACAGACCTGCTCAACTGCCTCGCAGCTTCCAATACTGACTCAGCTTCCTGCCTGTCAGCGGCTGATCAGCTGCCGCTTCTCACCGCATGTTTTGGGATGATGGTCGTTCAGATTGCAAATGTCGCACGCTGCGGCGGGTCATGTTTGCTTGACTGGCATGAGGTCTTGCACAGCGCGGGATGGTGCGGGGGTGGGCTTTCGCAGCAGCAGGGCGGAGGAGGAGGAGGAGGAGGGGTTACGAGAAGGATATGGAAGAGAAATGATAACGTGCAGATTGGAGCGAGGAGTCTTGTACGGAAAGCTATATAAGCATATGCAGAAAGTGTGGAATTCCTGGTTTCGGGGTAGGGGGTGGCAGAGCATGTCTCGACCGGGTGTCGGTGGCTGCTATGGAGAAGGGGGGAAGGGGGGAGGAGGAGGAGGAGCCCTCCATGTGTTCCGGCAATGAAGGAATAATTCCGAATCAGAGGAAGTGCAAGATATGGGCTGTGGGTTGTGGGCTGGACTGATCTCAGCTGGGGTGGAGTGAGAGGTTACCGATTGGGTTACGAGGATCTGGCCTGATGCTATGGCGTGATCTTAGATCTGGATTGGATCTGGACCTTGATGGTGTCCAAGATCTGGCCCGCCCTGGCCCGCGTGATCCAAGGTGGCTCTGACGTGTTTAATTCCAATCATTTCCTGGTTTAGGGTCTGGGTTTTTGATGTATCTTGTCAAAAAAGAGCATTGCATTACATCCCATGGGGCTGATTATCGGGCATCCCTTCTCTTCCCGTTTCCTGGTTTGTGGTTTTTGATGGATCATGCTTTCCTGGGCCGAACCTCATGCATCATCATTTACTTATATAATCTCTTGTCCCTGTTAATACCTATTGTTCATGGCGATAACGCTCTTGGCCCTGCTCAAAAGGCTCGGCCGCGAGAGAGTCCAACTGCCCGGTTGGGAGAGAAGGGAAGTGTACCTAGTGTGCCATAATCCCTCACCATCTGTACCAGCAGCAGAATGTGTTCATCTGTGGGACTTTCGCTGCTCTGTCGAGCTAGAGTGATTTCCGAGTTTCATCCATTTCAAAATCTCTTTTGTCTGTGTTGTTCTCCAGGGTCGGATATTTGAAATTCACCTTGATCCGGATATGTCAGGTTGAGAATGTTCAGAGTCTATGCAAAAGTTACAATTCTATAACAGCGCGTTGTTTAAGCCCTCCAAATAAACCATGTCCGTCATGCGGCCCTTTCTCTGGCTTGTTTTTTGTGATATTGAATGTTGGCTTCATAATGTTTTGACTGGCTGTCCTGCCTGGTTGCTAGGCAGCTCACAGGGATCGTAGCTGGTGTATCGCATCTTTATTCTATTGGAAATTGAGTATGGGGCCCACCTTTTTGCCCTCTTCGGACTCCTCCGAGCAACGTTCGTCATCTCTTTTGTTTGATTATGACAGTTCATATTCAGGTAGCGCCTTAGCAACCCAACAAATAAACAATTTATAATACCCGGTGCACGATGCATTGGCTTTTTTCTGCGGCATTGCTATGAAAACTGAGAGATTCGCGTGGTGTGATTGTAAACACTTTTGCCACAACGAAATTACACAAATGACGGCTCCGTTCCAGGCGTACAAACTTGATCGTGGATGACGTGACCCATTCAAAACCATATCCCCAAACCCTGCTTCCCTCAGCGACTGGATCCTGCTCAAAGAGCTCTGCCTCGTGGTTATCAAACTTTCCGATTTGTACAATGTGATACTTGTGAAGGCATGCAAGGGGATTAAGTAAGGCTTCTCGGTGTGAGGTATAGAGAGGCGAAAGTACTAATTTTGTTCGACAGCATGCCATGGTCTGCCGGTTTCGGCCTATCCATCGGCAGGTTAAAAAATGTTTACACATTTGAATGTATCAACGACGCCTCACCTCTGAGCCATTTGTATTTGTCAATGACATACCACCTCGGGGCCATATGCTCAAAAGGCTCGGCAAAGTGTGCGCCCGACTGTCTGGTCGGGAGGAAAATAAACCTGGGTTTAGGAGAAAATATAAAATGGGTTCTATGTCCCTTCCCCCCTTCACATACAAGGATGGCATGGCTGCACCATGGTCATGGATGTGCATGGTACCTGACATTGAGCTTGTTCATTTCTTACCAGCCCCATGCGGCCGAGCGTTCAGCAATGCCCAGCTAGTACCGTATGCACCGTTCTTAATGTGCTCTTGGAGGGGGCGAGGCCCGTCAGGCACTGGACTAATTATTTGCACAGGCCAACAGAGCATCACATTTGAATAACTTGATGCATGATTAGGGTTTACATGTATCGTATATTTCTTTTGAGAACATAGGCATACCGTAAAAAGTTTTTGAAACAATTTTTGAATTGTTATTACCCTGCAGCTATTTCGGCGGAGGTCAAGCTTAAATCAATTTTGAGCAAAGTCTATCCTGTTTTACAGCATACGGTATATTCCTCATATACTTACACGGGGGGCAATGCCTAGTGCCTGGCAGCCCGTCAGAAGTCAGCCCATGTACAAGAAGGGCAACCCCCTAGATCCTAGTAATTACAGGCCCATCGTCATCACTAGTGTGCTGTACCGGCTGAATGCTAGTATGATCACTGCCATCACTGATGACTGGGCGCGCTTGCAAGGCCATGTCCCTCCAGAGCAGTTTGGATTTCAGCGGCGCCCATAGCACACTTCAGGCCGCTTTCCTCCTCAGGCATGCAGTTCATGCACAACGGGCAGCTACCGGCCGCGGCAAGCTGTAAGTGGCCTTTGTGGACTTTACCAAGGCCTATGACAGCGTGCCACATGAGCAGCTGTGGCTACATTTGAAAGAGCATCTTCACATGCCTTCATGCCTGTTGCGGGCTGTGCAAGCGCTCTATGAGGGCGCAGTCACACGTGGCCATAAAGGAACTGGCCGTGAAACAGCTGATAATAGAGGACGGCGCAACGATCAGCAACGTCACACACGCTACTGCCAGCGATGCTGGGCTGAGGGACACGGCCAACATGTGGAGGATACGCTGCATGTGTGCTGTCAATGCCCTAGCGTGCAAGAGAGGCTGGGGGCGAGAAGATGGGCAGGCCACCTAAATGGCGCCACGGAATTTCAGCAGTTGTACGAGGGCAGGCGTGTGGGACGCTATGGCTGTTGTTGAGGACGTGGTAGACTTTGTTGAGGGCTAGTCTGCTGTTTTGTTTTGCCTCCCTGGGGGCTGCACTCTCCTTCTTGGTCTTTCTCCTGCTTTCAGGGGATCCTTTGGTCTGCCTTTCCGTTTTTCTGGAGGGGTGTATATCATTGCCCTTTGTGCCCCTCTGTCTTTCCTGTTGCTTTTAGTTCCTTTCCTTTCTCCTCCCAACCAGGCAGGACGTCTGAGAGCCCGCAGGCAGGGGTGGAAGGCCCTGTGGTTGTGTGCAAATTTTAGTTGAGCTTTATGAAGGGTGGGGGATACACTTTGCCTGACCTTTGTGTTCCTGTTGTTTGGTGGGTGAACTTGCTATCCTTTCTTTCTCTTGTGCCTTCTCCCTTGACTTTCCTAGCTGCCTTTTTGTTTGCCGACGTGGCTGAGATTCATCTCATTTCAGCATGGCCCAGAGGTCAATGACATAACACCGCTGGGCCCTGCTTAAAAAGCTCGGCCGCGTGGGCGCCCAACTGTCCCGTTGGAAGAAAAAAACTCAAGGTGTGAGGGAAAGAAGGAGAAGATCACAAAGGAGAAATAAATACCCCACCCAGAAGGAAAAGGCAGCCCGAAGCATCTTTGCCCCTCTCAAGCCTATTCCCCAAGAAGGCAAAGAAAAGCAACAAATCTAGGCCTCAACAATGCGTACAATGTCCAGCATGGCCCAGAGGTGTAACGTCATAAACATTGGAGGATGGCATGGCTGCACCATGGCCCAGGCTGTGCATGGTACCTGAAATTGGGCCTAGTCATTCCCTACCAGCCCCGCGCGGCCGGGCGTTTAGCAGGGCCCAGCGGGTAAGCACTGTTCTTAGCAGGTGCCCATTAAAGCTCGCGGTGGACTGATGAAAATCAAACACTGGTATAGCTCCGGTATAGCTCAGGGTGTACATATGTAGGTGCAATGATCATGCTGGGGCCGGGTGCATGGCCAACATATCCCATGCATCACATTAATGCCGTTACACTGCTGGGCCATTTCTCCTTTTCGTTTCCCCCCTTTCTGACAGTTGGACGCCCACGCGGCCGAGTCTTTTGAGCATGGCCCAGACGTCTTTAGCTTCCGGTAGTTGGATTGGGGATTAGGACTTTTTGTTTTGTTTTTGAGGGAGTCTCTTTTCTCCCTCTCTTTAGCTTCCAACCTTGCTGTTGGACGCCGACGCGGCCGGGTTTTGCTGCATGGCCCAGTGGTCAACGTCATTGACTGCTGGGCCATGCCGAAACTATATCGCGCACCCCTATTGAAGTGGAAGCTGCCCTGTGCTCGTGCGTTGTACGCTCCTTCAGCAGCAGTGCCTGTGTTGTGTGCCCTGTTGATGGCCGTACCTAGTTTGAAGTTTGACACGAACTGTGGCGTCTCAGTTCATGTCGTAGTTCACGGTGTCGGTTGATCGTTACGCCAGTCACTGTAGCGAGACTATGCCCCCGAAACCACAAAACATGAGCTGTTCGAAAGCTGCACGGATTGTTTCCAAAACGGGCGCACGAGAAAGAGAAAAATCGCGCGAGCCTGAAGAAACTTTTAGGGCCCGTTGCGTGGCCTGGGCGAGACGTATGAGCCCCAAGTATGGTTTCCGGCACTGAAACGGGGTGCACGGTTTGCTGCCAAATTAAGATAGCCAGAAAGCGCGCATTTTTGCGATTCTTTTGGTAGAAGGCATACCAGTCCCGTGCCCGGAGCGCGAACCTGGACTTTGGCACTGGAAGGTGACTTGTCGGAGGCCGGGCCCCAGAGCACCACACGTTTGCGTGGCCAGGAAGGCCCCCAGGCAGAAGCTGACGTCAGCTGACGTGTCGAACTGATTGATCCCATGGCCCGCCTGTCAAACGCGATTATAATATTCCATCACGCGAGCGAGCCGTGCCCAAAAGCCGCAGCTCTCGTCGATCATCACGAAATCTGACCCCAGGCGAAGTCCGGCTTTGACCCTGCAAGGTCCGGATGTTGGCTGGCGTACAAGATGTTTATGTTCACACATGAATGCTGTTGCCTGCCCCGCATTAGCGTTGCGCTTTATGATATTCACTGTGAGCGCGTCCTATGAAATGGAAGTCGATTGTAATGAAGCGTGCTGCGATGTGACCACTGGAATCGAATCTAGGAAATTGCATGAGTGTCTGTCCCTGGAGCTGTTCGTGGTATGACGCTCGATATCATAAGTTTCCGGCTAAATGTTCATGTATCCGAGGAGTGTGGCAGCCTGTCTGAGGAGCGTGGTTTGGTTTGTGCTGCGTGCCTGTTACGTTGGCGCTGTTGCATGGCTTGTTGGCCGCATCGTTATTGCAAGGTGAGATGAAGCATGAGCCTGGATGTTGTGGAGGTTGTGGTTTGCTTGTGTTTACATCAAGTGCAGTCATAACAGGGGCATATGCATAAACCGGTGTGGATGTAGCCAAAACCGGGTGCCATGGGGTTATTGGGTATGCCTGTTGGTGCTGGACCCTATGTTGTTTGCCTTGCCTGCGTGATGATGACCAGTACCTATTTCTAGCCTGCCTGTCCTCCCAAGCTTCTTGGGCCTGTAGGAGAGCCTTTTTTTTACGTGCAGCTATCATGGCGTACACTACCGGTAGTTTGCATTGCCCTGGTGCTCCTGGGAGGTCGTTGTAGCCGTTTGGGTGCATGGTCTTCAAAGCTCGTATTGTCGCGGCCTCCTTCTCGTTAGTGGCCCTCTTGCCGATGGTCGTGTGCAGAACCCGGATGGTGAATTCGGCCTCTGTGTGCTCGGCGACCGCCTTCTTGAGGTAGCGAGCTGGCTTTCGCATGTGCTGTTTGCATCTCTTTGCCAGCCCGCCAGCTGCGCACTACCCGACATGAAAGGTGCCTGCATGGTGCGATGGGCAGAATGGGGTGCATGAGCTGTGTGTGTGATGTATATGTCTCGTGCATGGGCGTGAGGTGTTGATGAGGGCATAGGTGTGCGTTGGTAGTAAACCTGGTTGAGCAGTCGTCATTGTTGAGGATGATGCATGGTGCAAGGCTGCTGTGTCTGGTGGGCAATTCTGGTGGTATGTATGAGCCCGTGTATATAACCCTGATGGATGTGTGGCTGTGCGTGATGTGCTGGGTGTAGGGTTTGGGTAAGCAGGTTGACAGCAGGATGTATGGCATGTTTTGGGTCGCGTTCATGTGTGTATGAGCCTGGGTGCCTCACATGTAGGGAGGCAGTGCAGTTCGTAAATCACGCTCACTCTGGCCTCTGGGCCGTGGCCTTGGTCAGTGCTGTGGTTTGAAGGGGGGCACGGGCAGGGCAATGGATGTGAGTGTTTTCTGGTTGGGATGTGGCTGTACAGAGTTGGTGTCATTGCTGTGTCCAAGGTGCAAGTGTTGTACAGTGTTGGAGCATTGTAGCTTAGTGCCTGGCAATGTATACTGTCATGGCACATGCTGGTAATTGAAGTGTGTATTGTGGAAATGACCAACAGGATCTTGGAAATGCGGAGCAATGGCACAGCACTGGTGGGCATAGGATGTGTGGCTGTGTATGGGTGTGCCATGTGCAGTGTGATGCTGTGTGTGTGTGTGTGTGTGGCAATTTGGAAATTGTGTGTGGTCAACTGGTCACTGTGTTTGGTTTGGTGCCATTCACTCACGTTGTCCCTTGCGTTTGTTGCTTGCTGCGGCCTTCTTGACGAATGTCTCTCTGTCTTTGGCCAGGGCTGCGGCCTTGGCCTCGGCCTGGGAATCTGCCTCGTCGTTCGCTCTCTGGATGACTGCGGACTCGGCAATGTTCCATCCGAGGTACAGCGCGGAGTGTGCATCTTCCCCGTAGTAGTATATGAGAGTCATGGCATCGCTGAGCTTGGTGCCGCTCTTCTGCATGGGGTGTGGGATGTGGATGGGTGTGATGTGACTGTTGCAGTACCTGATGTGTGTCAGTGTGTGTATTTTAGTGTGTTTGGCAAATGTGGATTGGTAGGGGTTGGGGTAGGGTGCGATGTGCGGCAGGGGCATTGTGATGAATGCATATTGCATGGCTGCTGGGTGCTGTATGATGTTGGGGTGTTGATTCTGGTGTCGATTGGTATGTTCACTGCATGGTTGTGTAGGAAGCCCTCTGTTGGGGGGTAGGGCTCTGGAAGGATGATGATGCCAATTGCAGGTCCTGGTGCTGGGAGTGTGGTTTGTACCTGTCCGCGCACCGAGGAGGGGGACAAAACAATACATGTTGACCCTATCTTCCCACAGTCGAGAGCTTAACGAGTGCTTTCCATAGCTGGTATTAAAATGTTTTTGGACCGGGAGGTGGGGGATATGGGGGGGCAAAGTTGGGGTGGGGGTGCATGGGTGGCCCCGGAAAAAAAACCAATACCGGTATATGGAAAACTTCTTATCTTTTTTTCTGGAGGTCTGTTGAGGCTGACTGCGGCACCTCTGTGTTCTTCATGCCAACATGAGTCCTAAAATGTTGCTTGAATCACCACATGACCCCCTGGCCCCCCATACTGAGGGTTTGGCTCCATTGGGCACACCCTGAACGAGCCAGCCTTACAAAATGCTGTATTACACGCAGCACATGATAGTGTTGGTCTGGTGAATCATGAATAAACAGACCATGTGTGGTCGTTGTGGCAAGGTCCTTAAGTCCACAACCCCTGTAAACGTCGGACGCCATCAGAATGGGATGGAGTGCATGGCAGCTTCCTCGATACAACGCGATTCGAAGCGGCAGACAACGCTTGGTTTTGCTCCCGTTCCACCCCTAGCTACTCCTGTTGCTGCCCCAGCTGAGCCAACACCTGCAAGCCCGCCAGCCTCTCCACTACCTTGATCACATGCAAACAGCCCATCCCGATCAGCAGCTGGCGGAGGCAGTTGTGGCAAGCTACGCGGTGACGATGGAGAATTTATAGGGAGTAGTGGGCAAAGAGGCCCCGCTGAGGGAGAGGAAGAAGGCAGTGGGCGAGCTTATGGCCACGATGAAGGCCGGTGCCAGCGCATTGCCACCGCCATCCAGGCCATCTGCCTTCTGGAAGCATCTGATCGCTAGCGAGCAGTAGTCGGTAGTCAATGGCCTGAGCCCAATACAAAAATTGACTGATGGCCTGAGCCCAGTACCAAAATTGACTGATGGCATGAATTGTCATCACCTAACGAACTGATTAAAAAAATCCTTTGCATACCCTGTAATTCCTTTGCATACCCTATAATCCCTTTGCATACCCTGTCATTCTGAATTGTGTCTGAGATATTTGAAGTTCAATGGGTTCCGGAAGCGGTACGTGGGTGGGCGGTAGGCTCGCTTGGGTGCTCGTTTTTATTTAAGGGCATGGGGTCCCTGGCTTTTTCCTCTGCCCCCCCCCGTCAATCGGGGATACAAAATAAAGGAAGACAAGTTATCAGAGGTGCTGCACAAAAAACGGCAGAGCAGTCAGGTATGTGACTTTTCAGAGGGCAGGCGCAGCCAGGTGCGGACGGGGTCACCTGGACCCCATGCAAACCCCCTCGCCATGTTGCAGGATTTCAAAATATTTGTCACAACTCTATCGCTGGCTTAGTGCGTGTTTTTAATAATGCGTATCGAATTGCGCATGGAGAAGCGAAGCCACAGCTGTCGGCCTGTCGCGTGACACCAGGGGACTGCGTGACGACACCTTACGTCATCCGCTGTGAGGTCCAGCCTTGGTAGCTGAGTTTCTCATTTCTGCACCTCGGCCTTTGAGGTCTGACAGGAATAACCTTAATAAATACAGCCGGTTGATTTGCGCTGTAGCGCATAAAGTTTCCGGGACGTTCCAGAAACATCGGGCTGACGGACAGACTGACGGATACGGGGTGACTCTGGGGGCTTCGCCCCCGCGACCTTCGGTCGCCCGGGGGGGCTCTGCCGAAAAGGAGAGGCTGGGAAGGCAAAATTCCAATGGCATCTGAGCTCCTCTAGCAAGTAGTCCTCAACAGAGTCTACACCAATATCCACAAAAGCAAGTGCATCCAAACCCTGCCCGGCCTAGCACAGCTGGTTGAAGTCCGTGGCACCGTTTGGGGCACCACCCCGCTCCCGTAACTGCTCCCTGACACTAGGGCATTAGAAGCAAGCATGTAGTGCATCCTCTACATGCTCGCCCGCACCCCTCGACCAACGTCATTGGCAGTAGCGTGCCTCTTGCCGCTGACCGCTGCGCCGTCCTCTAGTGTCAGCCGTGCTGATCGTGCCAAGGCGTAGTGGCAAATTTGTGCTCACACAAGCACACTCTCTCGTTCTGTTGCGGCCCCTGGCTTGTGTCAGCACAGCACCTGCCGTGGTCTGAAACCAGGCTCGGTAGGTCTCCGTAGGCTTGTGCTCAGTGGTAGAGTCCCTCCACCATGTGATGCATGTTCACGACATGCCACCTTTGGGCCTTACATAAAATGGCTGGGCCACGTAGGCATCCAACAGTCCATTTGGGGGAGAAGGAAAGGAACAAGGAATGAGGGGGCAGGAAAGAGGGGTGAGATGGGCTGCATGAGCATGGGCTGTTCTACCACTTACGCACGGATCATGGGCAAGTAGGCCAACGCAGGGGCCATGCTAATCTTCTCTGCACCATTCTGAGTTTATCAGCTACGTCTGAAGGTTCGAAGAGGATGGCCTAAAGCCGAACCAAGTACCCATGCACACGCATAGCAAATTCGCGGCGGTGGGGTTCACATGCCCAATCCAAGAAAGCGCACGAAAGGGGCATTTGTAGCGCGAAGAAAATATCCTTCGACACGATATGAATGTTTGTGCGGGTGAACGCCGTCCACATTCATATGCGTTCGCAGCCCTGGTGTGTAATGGTCGATCCGTCCGCGCCACTCGGACGGTTAGCCTCGCCCTCGCTTGGGGCCGACCATGTGCAGGGCACCGGCGTTCGGACTCGTGGAGCCTAGTGGCGGCATGATGAAGCAGGGACTGCTCGAAAGAATATTAGCCAATATCAGATATGTTTGCATCTGGGCCTGCCGGATCCTGAGATTTCAAAATTTGGACATGCCATGCAGCTCGGCACTAATCGGCCGTGTTCTGCATCGTTGCTGCATTGCACCATGTGCGATCGAATCCAAATGAAGTTGTATGGTGTACACACCACCGCCCTAACCTTGATCTACCGGATAATGTCATGTCGCTGCACAGATTTCAAACCAGAGCGAGCAGCCCAACGCAACACTGCCCATTGACAACAGTAAAGGTCTTCAGCTCACGTTCGCTACTCTGCATCGCTGCAAGGACTTTCCAACATGCCTTTGTTATCTACATCTTGCACACCCAGGGCGCCTTCTATACACCCCAATTCGCTATTAGGGGTCGGTCAGACTGCGTTGCGTTTGAGGTTGCGTTTGGACTTCCAAACGCAAACGCAGACGCGAAACGCAGGGGGGGGGGGGTTAGCGTTTGGATAAAACATTGGTATGTTTAAATGGAATCAACTGCGCCCTTATCTTCTGATAGGCTATTTACGATTATGTATGTCAAACGCAACCCACCAAACGCGATAGTCTGACCGACCCCTTGACGCGTTAGGGGTCGGTCAGACTGCGTTACGTTTGAGGTTGCGTTTGGCAGTTGCGTTTGGGTTGCGTTTGGATTTAGCGTGAATCTGACGCTAAACTGGTCACACTGCGTTTGGGCAAGACGGCAGGGCAAGACGATGTCGTGGCACGACATGGTACATTTTTGTGCGAATTCCGTCTCCCAGCGACTCGGGTTGATATTTCCTTGTATTGTAACATATATATTGTTCGTGTCCAGCTTAGGATCAAGCTTAAGTTGGAATTCATGAAAAATCTCAAACGCGAAAACTCAACCCCCCCCCCCCCTGCGTTTGCGTTTCGCGTTTGGGCGCGTTGCGTTTGGCGTTTGGGTAGTGTGACCGGCGTCGCGTTTGCACTTTTTCGTGACGCAACCTCAAACGTAACGCAGTCTGACCGACCTCTTAGGGAGCCAATCGGGAGCTCTTGGCCCAACTTTCGAAATCTAAGAATCCGGCAGGCCCAGATGCAAACATATATGATAACCCCGAAACCAGCTGAGCCAGCCTTGGAAATAGCTGAATTACACTATGTCTCGGCTCCAGAGGACTTGCACTGTACACGTAGTTGAAGTCGGTTACACCACCGAATTTTCTTTCGAACAATGCCATGCCCGTAAATCAGAACAACATTTACAACTTATCCTTCTCCTCAAACATAATGGTTGGACAGTTTCCTTGGCACCCGTTCTCCATCCTGCCCTTCCACCTGATCCTTCGCCGACCGTGCCCATCCCCCCCCTCATCCTTCCCCGCCTTCTTCTTATACACATATCATCCTTCTGGGAACCGCAGGCTTCCTCTTTCGTCCTGCCGATAAAATCCTCAGCATGCTCGGTGTCTCCAAACACGACATCTCCTCCGTCCTTAGCCGTCTCACGAAGCATACCATACGCTGCCATATAAACATCCTTCGTCAGCGTCGCCATCTGGAAAACTCCCCTGCCCATTATTGTCCGGTACCCCTTGACGACCCTCCTTAACCACAACGTTTTTTGTCTCCCGGTGTACGGCATTTAAAATCCCGTATTCCTCAAGCCACGCTCAGGCGTTTTCTTTCTTTCTTTCTACACGCAGCACGTGATAGTGTTGGTCTCGTGGATCATGAAGAACAGACCATTTGTGGTCGATGTGGCAAGGTCCTCAAGTCCACTGACCCTGTACACGTCGGACGCCACCAGAATGCGAGGGAGTGCATGTATGGCAGTTTCCTCGATACAACGCGATTCGGAGCGGCAGAGAACGCTCGGTTTTGCTCCCGCTCCGCCCCTAGCTACCGGATCTCCCGGCTTTGTCGAGGCCTACTTTTGTTGCTTTTCTTTGCCTTAGTTCTTTGGGAATAGGCTTTTGAGAGGGGCAAGGATACTTTGGGCTGCCTTTTCCTTTTGTGGGGGTATTTCTTTCTCCTTTGTGTTCTTCTCCTTCTTTTAATCTCACCTTAAGTTTATTTTCTTTTATTCCAACGGGACAGTTGGGCACCCACGCGGCCGAGCCTTTTTGAGCAGGGCCCAGAAGTCAATGACGTTACACCTCTCACCTTTCGGCCCTGCTCAAATAAGGCTCGGCCGCAAGAGCGCCTTACTAAAGGTTTGGGGGACAGAACAAAACGAACACCAGGGTACAGAAAAAAAAGGGGAAATCGAGGGGGGGGGGGCAGAACAAAATTAGGGACCCCACCCTACCTAATTCTCCAAAACTCATCCGTTTGGCATGGGAGTTGCACCTAAGGACTTTTGGGAGGGTATCTCGGTGTCAAGAAAGAAAGCAAACGTTATTTAGGGCCTTGGACCTCCCCCCCCCCCTCCTAGTTTGGCATGCGTTGACCGGGTACTTAACGTCGACCGTTGACCATGAATAGAACGTGGAAAACCCTGGCCTTACCCTCATATTATGCAGTTTTCTCGGGGCTGAGATGTTATTCGCAACACAAGCTTTTGTGAAATCTACGAAATCCTCATTGCTTGGCTCTTTGTACCTCAGTTACCATTGGGCCAAAAACATTTGAAGACCAGATATGGAAAGCTCTCGTCAAGCTCCATACTTTTCGAGGTTGAGATGTTATTCGTTGTTTTTTTGCCCCCCTCGGAGAAAATGGGGAATAAAGTGAAGGGACAGAGAAAAGTCCGGAAAAGAAAGACAAAGGAAGTGCTAGCCTCTGAAAAACGTCTTCGCCTCAACGATATTTACCATTACGCCGTAGACTGAAACCAGGCGCGGTAGGCGGCTGCATACTTGTGATCAGCGGCAGGATCTTTGGGGTCCCCTCTGCCAGCTGCATGTAGTTGCGCCCGCTCGTATGCTGTACAACTTGCGCTAGCACCTCTCTGACAGGTGCTAGCGCTAGTTGGTTGTAGGTCAGTCGTTGTCTGACGCAGTTTGGGGACGGCTGATCCCAACTCTAGCTTCAACAAGGCACCTAGTAATTCACTGCACCAATTGCGTCCTCCGGTGCCCTGCCTGACAGCGAGCTATATGTCGGCCGCCATGTCGGCCGCCATGGCTGCTGCCATGAGTGGGCTGCCTTGTTGTGCTGCTGGTGCGACCGCGGCGTTGTAGAAGCGGAGTACATGCTGCCACCAACATCGTTGTAACGGCTGGATCTGCAGCTCCCTCATGACCCCCCAACAGGCAGCGGACGGAGGTAGCCATGCAGCCTGGCGTAGATGCTGGAGGAAGCTGGACTGCATCCTACTCTTGAGGCAATGCCGCGGCCTGAGGCGATCCGTGGCCCACACCACATCACCGTAGTTGGCCGCAGGGGCTGCACAGACAGACGCCAACCGGATGCATGTAGGCAGATGATGCTTGAGACTGTGCACCTTGGCGGCCATGCGGCGGACATGCTGCAACGCGGCAGCCAAAGGCACTTCTCTACCTTGCATGGCCTTCCTTATGCTGCCGCTCTCGTGCTGAATGATGCCCAAGAACCTGAAATCCAAGACACGCTTGAGCACTATCCTATATGGGACGTAGTGCTGTACAGGGTAACCCGGTACGGAAATACGGTACGGTCATACGGTACGGTACGGGTACGGTACGGTACGGGATTTTTGGCTGGGCTAGTCAGAAGATGGACAATACGGTAGTTCCGAGCGGTACGGTACGGCCAAACGGTACGGTACGGTACGGATACGGTACGGTTTTTTTGCCAATACGGCCGTACTGTGTAACCCTGGTGCTGTACACGCAAGGATGGGCTGTTTGCCGGCGGTGCACAGCTAAGCGGCTGCCAGACTCCAAAATCTGTGTCTAAGTGCTAACGTTCACATGGATCTGCTTGACCGCCGCACATTCATGCATGGCATCTACCATACGCTGCAACCCTGCGATTCTGCTGGCTAGCAGGGTGAGAACATCCGCATATACATACGAGGCACCTGAGTCGTCGCCCCGCCCCCAACATAATGCTTTCTAAGAGGTCGGTCAGACTGCGTTACGTTTGAGGTCGCGTTTGACTGCAGGAATCTTCAAATATGGACTAGTAATTGAGAAATACGGGCGGTGCATGTGTTGATTCACTTCATCCCCGCCCACTCCCTTCCTTGCCAACTTCGTCACCTTGAACGCGGTACGCTGTACGTACACTTCCCCGCCACCCGCTACTCGTCTTGCTCCACTAGTACTCCACACCCACCATGAATTCAGAGGCATGTATGTGTCTGCATATGCATGGTTTAGAATCCCTGCCATACTAACCAGGGACCCATACAAGGGGCCGGCGACACATACCGCAGGTACAAGCAGCGTATACATCAATTTGTTATACTTATGATTTCGAGCAGTAGTCCCTGCTTCGTCATGCCGCCACTAGGCTCCACGAGTCCCACTGCCGGTGCCCTGCACATGGTCGGCCCCAAGCGAGGGCGAGGTTAACCGTCCGAGTGGCGCGGACGGATCGACCATTGCCTTCCAGAGCTACGAACGCATGTGAATGTGGACGGCGTTCACCCGCACGAACATTCATATCGTGTCGAACGATGTTTTCTTCGCGCTGCAAATGCCCCTTTCGTGCGCTTTCTTGGATTGGGCATGTGGACCCCACCATTGCGAATTTGCTATGCGTGTGCATGGGTACGTGATTGAGCTTTACGCCATGTGGTCCGAGTCTCCGGACTCATCTGATAAACTTGGAACAGTACAGAGGATGGTTGGTAATGACACGCCACCCCCCTTACAGGTACCTTGCGCGAGCGGGAGCGAGCATTCTGTGACACGCCACCGTCCTGCAAGTACATTATTACACGCGAGCGGGAGCGAGCGTTCATTGCCTGAACGACGGACGACGGACGATGGCTGCAATCAAGCACTGCCTTTTTGCTGTGGTGACAGCAATGATGACACACGCGACCAACCATTCTCTGTTTCGTTCTGAAGTTTATCAGATGAGTCCGAAGACTCGAGTGGGTGTGCGTAAGCCTGCACCCAAGTACCCGTGCACACGCGTAGTAGCACCGTCGCGACATGGTTATTTCCAGCTGCACCAGCCCCTGCTGAATTTGTTCGCGACGAGCGAGGTCCGGAAGCCATGCAATAACTGGCGCGCTGTTCAACATGTGCATGGCTTGAGACTGGGCGACGACCCTTGTGTGCTCAGGCCAACCAATCCGCAGACTTCGCACCCATCATCATCATCCCTCTGCAGCATGCAGGGGTAGTGGTGCACCACTACTCGGTCGCGGTGGTGTGATGACAGTTGGTTACTCCATCCCGATAGATGACAACTGCGAACTGCTGATCATGTTTTTTGGGCTGAGACGACTACTGTTGGGTGACACACTACTGTTTGCTGCTGCTGCAGTCCCTACTGCAACAAACAACCATCGCTCGACCCTAATAATAATAATGGACCTGTCATCAGCGGGCATGTGAGCCATGAGCCCCCTGGCTACGCACTCTCGTTTAATACCTAATTTTGTTAAACAACACGTCTGTGCTTGCAAGTCACAGTAGTTGACAAGGCTTGTCAATTTTCGCACATCCCGGCGCGCGCAGTAATACATAAAATGGACCGACGACTGCCCCAAGCCTCGTCTTCTGCTGCGTCCTCTTCCTCTGCCTTGCTTACATTCCCGACGCGCTACAGCAAGGTGATGCGTGAGGACATGAGAGACTTCCCGGAGCGGTACATCTGCCCCTGCTGCACGACGCAGCTGAGATCGCCACGCGGTCAGGCCAGCGCAGCGGACGCCTTCGGGCTGCCCGTGGACCTGGACATCTTGCCGGAGCGTGCGCGGTTGGACGCGGTGCGCTCCTTGCTGTTGTTTGAGCCAGGCTGCGGTAGCCTGGCGTCAAATGACAGCGAGGGCAGCAGCTGCGGAGACTTGATCTGCAGATCTTGCGCCAACAAGCTGCAACGGCACCACAGATCTGCCTTGCGACAAGCGCTTGTCAGCTACGAGCAGCTCGGGCATGGCAATGCTGGGACGATGCCCAGAGCGGTCCCACTACCTGGCAGCAGCAGCAACAAGGGCTACGCGCTGCAGCGCGGTGTGACGGTGGGCCAGGACAGCCAGGCCGCTTCCCAGCAGGTGGTCATGCCCGATGTCGGCATGGGGCTGCCCACGTTCCGCTCTGGGCATCGTCCCAGCATTGCCATGCCCGAGCTGCTCGTAGCTGACAAGCGCTTGTCGCAAGGCAGATCTGTGGTGCCGCTGCAGCTTGTTGGCGCAAGATCTGCAGATCAAGTCTCCGCAGCTGCTGCCCTCGCTGTCATTTGACGCCAGGCTACCGCAGCCTGGCTCAAACAACAGCAAGGAGCGCACCGCGTCCAACCGCGCACGCTCCGGCAAGATGTCCAGGTCCACGGGCAGCCCGAAGGCGTCCGCTGCGCTGGCCTGACCGCGTGGCGATCTCAGCTGCGTCGTGCAGCAGGGGCAGATGTACCGCTCCGGGAAGTCTCTCATGTCCTCACGCATCACCTTGCTGTAGCGCGTCGGGAATGTAAGCAAGGCAGAGGAAGAGGACGCAGCAGAAGACGAGGCTTGGGGCAGTCGTCGGTCCATTTTATGTATTACTGCGCGCGCCGGGATGTGCGAAAATTGACAAGCCTTGTCAACTACTGTGACTTGCAAGCACAGACGTGTTGTTTAACAAAATTAGGTATTAAACGAGAGTGCGTAGCCAGAGGGCTCATGGCTCACATGCCCGCTGATGACAGGTCCATTATTATTATTAGGGTCGAGCGATGGTTGTTTGTTGCAGTAGGGACTGCAGCAGCAGCAAACATTAGTGTGTCACCCAACAGTAGTCGTCTCAGCCCAAAAAACATGATCAGCAGTTCGCAGTTGTCATCTATCGGGATGGAGTAACCAACTGTCATCACACCACCGCGACCGAGTAGTGGTGCACCACTACCCCTGCATGCTGCAGAGGGATGATGATGATGGGTGCGAAGTCTGCGGATTGGTTGGCCTGAGCACACAAGGGTCGTCGCCCAGTCTCAAGCCATGCACATGTTGAACAGCGCGCCAGTTATTGCATGGCTTCCGGACCTCGCTCGTCGCGAACAAATTCAGCAGGGGCTGGTGCAGCTGGAAATAACCATGTCGCGACGGTGCTACTACGCGTGTGCACGGGTACTTGGGTGCAGGCTTACGCACACCCACTCGAGTCTTCGGACTCATCTGATAAACTTCAGAACGAAACAGAGAATGGTTGGTCGCGTGTGTCATCATTGCTGTCACCACAGCAAAAAGGCAGTGCTTGATTGCAGCCATCGTCCGTCGTCCGTCGTTCAGGCAATGAACGCTCGCTCCCGCTCGCGTGTAATAATGTACTTGCAGGACGGTGGCGTGTCACAGAATGCTCGCTCCCGCTCGCATAAGGTACTTGTAGGGGGGGGTGGCGTGTCACAGAAGGGGGCTCACGCCCCCCCCCCGCTACGCGGGGCCCCCCCCCGCTTAGTCTGAGCATGGCCGCCGAGTAAGGATGACACGACGCTGGTGCCGGGGAGAAGATTAGCATGGCCCCTGCGCAAGGATGACACGCACAAATCGAGAAATGGTTCCAAATTGTTTTTGATTTCGAGGCGTTTTAATGCAAGATGGGGTCGATTCAAGCCGATGTTGCTGCGGCCAGCAGACCCTGCCTAGATAGCTAAAGCCCAAGGCAAGCCTGGGGCTGAGGTCCAATCCAAGAGCAACAACAACAACAACAACAACAAACCATGTAAAAAGGTAAGATATAAAATCTAAAGTACCGGTCATGGAATCAAACATATCAATTGAACTACTACTACTCAACACCCCACTCAAACCCCCCACTCAAACCCCGGTCTGGAGGCGTTTGCTATCTCAAGTTACAAGATAGGAAGTCGTTGTACCCGAGAAGGCCCCCCAAACTAGGAAGACCTACCTAAGAGCCTTGCTCGTCGTAAACACATATATTCACACTTCAGAAGCTACAGAGTCACACAAGTCACATCAAGACACGCAGCCCACTGAAAACGAATCCCTTAGCCCGCTAGCGTGACTCTAGCGACTCAAGTCCGAACTTTGCAATCCCTAGCCCAAAGGCCTAACGTGTGTTACCCGGAGATGCGATGAACTTGCTTGTGTGGCAGTTTGCACTATGTCAACGTGGACTACAGTAACAAATCCACACTGTCCGTCTTCCACAAAAGCCAGGGCCTCCCACCCAAACCTTCCCCGGTACAACTCGAAGAAGTTTCTAGCATCAGTCACCGGTCGGAGGACCTGCCCATTCCCGCTCCCTAAGTTCATTTGGCACGCTGGGGCATTGAAAGCATGCATGCAACGCATCCTCCGGACATGAAGGCCGTCTCCCCTAGCCCAACATCGTTGGCAGCACCGTCTGTCTCGCTGCTGACCGCTGTCTAGTTTCGGCTGTGTTGACGGCGCCGAGCCGCAACCTTAAGTTCGTGCACACGCAAGCTCACTCCCTTCGGTTGGTGCGGCCCCTGCCTAGGGTATGGGAAGCAAGTAAGGAGCGCATCCTCCACACGCTCTCCATGATGTTCCCTAGCCCATCCATCAACGCTAACAGTGGGTACAGTGGGTGACTAGGTGCGACACGCTTCTGATCATCGTGTCGTCCTCTTGTGTTTGTTGCGCTCATCTTGTCGAGACGCAACATGTTACATGTCTTACTGCGTTTTGCCTTTTTACTCTTTGCTCTGGTTGTGGATTCTGAGATCCCTTGTGTGTATTCAGGTGCAGTCCTGGTGAAGCAGGGCAGTATAGACAATAATGCCCTTACTTGTATCTCTTATCTGTCAATGCTGAGAGGGGAAGCGGAGACCGGGGAGTCGGGAACACGGTGGAGAATCGCTGGTTACATCATGATACAATCGGTAAAGCAACAGAGTCGGCGTACAATAAGATCACGAATCAACAGAGTCTCAGTATAAGAAGGCTAGGCAAACAAGGCATGCCCTAGTCTATGACAAATCAGAATTACTACCACTGTCACAGTATATTACCGTATACGTGACAGAACCGTTTGAGCCGCCACTAGCGGCCACGGAGCCTCCGCAACTTCTCTGCGGAGTCTCCTGATTTGAACTGAGACCTAGAAACCCGCTTACGCGGGGTGATTCGGCATAATCCGTACTCTGAATTGGGCCTGCCGGGTCCCTGTATCCCGGCAATTGCCTAAACTAGTTACTTTGTCCCTTTCTAAAGGACAGACCTCTATTTGTAACAAGCGCCGGCCGTCATCCGTGTATGAGACCTCCTACGTTCACATAAGTCAGTACCCTAACTCAAGTCAAGACTAGCTCAGCCTCCGCTGAGATAGCTGGAGACAAGTACTTAGTAAGAGGACCGAGACCCTGCCGAAGAAGAAGTACGCAGTCCACGTCCCATCATCCTCACCGCGAGACGCGCGGTAAGTGCCCTTAACATAGCCCAGCTGGATCGCGCCCAGACGGCCAGAAGGCCTACGCTACCTTAGTCAATTGCTAGACATACAAATATCCAGCTCTGCCGCTTAACTCGCTGAGCACTCGCAGCCAGTGAAGAGTCACTGAGCCTGCCCGTAGGCGTCCGTCACTGCCATGAGGAAAGAAGTCCGCCACGGACCTGAAGCGCACATCGCGTGTCCTTTAGAAAGGGACGAAGTAGATCTAGCCTGATCAGCCTGATTTGCCAATTCCTGCTAAAGGTGCTTGTGCAACGGAATTGGAATTTTGTTTGCATGCAAACGACCTTGGACAGTGCTTGAACTGCACTTTGCTGTGGTAATCTCCAGAGAGAGATTGCCAAGTTAAACCCTGAGAATCATTAAGCGTGGCAGCTTAGTGTTGTAGTCCAGGAGAGGCTTGAAGATCTGGCTGTGGATTTATACACCCAGCTGAGCGGATAATTACCTGTGTGACTGCAGATTGTGATTAGGTGGATCCAATCTTTCATCATTGACAGGAGTGAACTTAGGGATAGAGGATGCAAGTTTGAAATTTTGTGGGTGTACCAAAGGATCCCCGCAGGACCGCAGAGCGGAACGGACACTACGCAAGAGGATACCTCCGCGCAGGACGCGAGACATCCACGCGGGACGTGTGCCATCTAGAAGCAGCCCAGCCAGCAAAGGTGGGAGGTGCTAAAAAGGGCGAAGGAGGATTCCGCCAGATTAAAAATTAGCGAGCAGAAAAAAGGGCGAAGGAGGATTCCGCCAGATTAAAAATTAGCGAGCAGAAAAAAGGGCGAAGGAGGATTCCGCCAGATTAAAATTAGTGAGCAGAAAAGCAGAAAGGCGAGGCCTATCCTGCGTAATTGTTGTACCTGCCGTCCGGTCTTGATTTGCAGATCCTCACCAGATTGCAGTAGGAACAAGGGACAGAAGCCTAACGTTAGCAGGTTTTGTAGGGGGTGTCGCCAGCACACCTGCAGGACCGTGCGGTTCGTAAAATGCCTGTGGGAATGACAGGCGTAGATCTGAATCCCGATAGGCACCATCACCCGGACGTCCAACGGAAGAGTGGGCGTCTGAGGGGGCTGGAGCCGGGTGTAGACCTGAGGAATGCTAGCGATGAATTTGTTGCAGAAGCCTTGTTGATGGCGGAGAAGCTGGCAGGGCCAGTGGAACCGCCTGCAGAGGACTGCAAGGTGCCTGAGCCGGGCCGCGTACCACCCAGAGAGGCAGGGGCGCAGGCAGATGGTGCAGTGCTAGTAATGCGAAAAGGCATTGGTCGAGGGGGTCCATTGCCCGCTGGTTCAGAAAGCAGCCTGAATTTCGAGCAGTGGCAGACGCAAGCGGAAACCCCAGAGCTGATCTTGGATCAAGCGACGGAAGCGCCCCAGAGCTGTGACAAGCGGCAGAGCTGTGAACCCGAGGCAGCGCCGCAGCAGATTCTGCCCAGGGTGGCCAGGGTTGCGCAACGGGTGAAAGAGCCCAGCCAGCCGGATCAAAAGGCCGAGGTAGCCGCAGCCCCAGGAGGGTTTGCAGGCAGTGATAAAACCTGCCCAGACAAACCGCGAATGAGAGCAGAGGACGTGGAAGATAGGAGTGTGCTTACAGAGATCAAGCGCGAGGGAGCTGAGATGCAGCCTGCTGTGACCAGGCAGGTCCCGCAGAGCAGCAGAAAACCACAGGAAAAGTCAGCTGTACCAGTGGGAAAGCCGTAGGCTGACCTAATATCTGAGGAAGAGCTGCCTGAGCCGATACAAGAAGAGAAGGAGCGGCAGCCAGTGACAGGACTGCGCCCGAGACAGCCAATGCGACCACGCAAGGTGCTGGTTAAAAGAGGGGTGGGATCCACAGTCTACGGGACGCCGCTGTCCAAGTTTGCACCCAGTGTGGGCAGACCTGTGCAGACACCCAAGGAGGGATCTAGCAACCAGATGCAAGGCGGCAGCAGCAAGGGAATCCGGCGTGGATTTTTTCCAGGACCAGCGCAGGCGCAGGATGCCAGACCTAGAGAGCCAGAGCGCTCCAGGGCAGTGGATGGGGTCAGCGGCGAAGAGGAGCCAGAGAAGCAAATGCAGCCGCTCGGTTGGGCAGGACTTTTGCAGTGGGCAACAAACCTGTGGAAGGAAGTATGCACCAGGACGTTCTCGCAACTCCAGGATCAAATCGCAGCCATTGAGGAGTTCAGGGCCCATCATCTGCAGGGATGGGCAACAAAGGCCATGATGGGTATGTCCCACACCGGGCAGGACAGGGCAATGCTGTTGACCGCCCTTGGACAGGTGTCCAAGGGAAGGGTAGGACGCGAAGCAGCCCTAGCTGTCAAGGCTTTCGCAGATGTAACAGAGTTGGCACGTCCTAAGTGCCATGCTAATGATAGATAGAGATGGTAGCTAGGATATCATGCTCTTAGGTTTGCTAGTTGTGTATTTCTCTGCACATACTGAAGATGTTATCTTACGGGCGTATTCTAGTTAGAGGCTTACGGAAGGTAGCTTCGCCTCACTCTATTGTGTAAGCTGTCGGTAGCTAGACTAGCTTTATTCCTTTGAGACACTTTCTTATCCGAATCTTGCGTGATTGTTTAATGGCCTGCCTTGGCCTTTTTATACTGGGACTCTGTTGATTCGTGATCTTATTGTATGCCGACTCTGTTGCTCGACGATTGTATCAAGATGTAACCAGCGATTCTCCACCGTTCCCGACTCCCCGGTCTCTGCTTGCTCTCCCAGCACTGACAGATAAGAGATACAAGTAAGGGCATTATTGTCTATACTGCCCTGCTTCAGCAGATGAGTGGTGCGATGAGGTGACATGACATCCAGTGGAGCACACTTCCGAACCAGAAGATGAGGAGGACCAGGTGTGGGAAGGATTCGAAACAGCGGCACAACAGCCTGAGGATCTCAGGGAAGTCCAGAGGTGGCAGCAGCAGGCCAGGGCCGCGCCAACACCAACACCCAGATCAGAGTTTTTTGAGGTCAGCAGTGAGCCAAGCCTCAGGGGGCGGCCAAGGGGCAGGGAAGAACCCAGGGCCAGTAGCCCAGCCGCCAGCGAAAGAGTACAACCCAGCTGGTACAGCCAAGAGCCGCCCAAGGAGCGGGCAGACAGCAGGGAACAGCCAAACCAGCAAGGCCAGGAGCCGCCCAGGGGGCAGGCAGACAGCTGGGAACAGCCAAGGCAGCAAAGCCAGGAGCCACCCAGGGGAACCGATGAACGCAGAAGGAGAGCACAGCAGGATCGGCAAAGCCAGGAGCCTCCTAGGGGGCAGGCAGGACCAGGCAGAGCACATCCTTGGAGACCCGGGTCGGGCGACAGACCAGGCAGAAGTGAGACCGGGAGGCAGCCGCGCGACGGGAGTAGAAGCTCCGCAGGAAGAGCAGGCAGACAGCCGTCACGGGATGATCAGGAGGACAATGACAACAGATTCGACAGATACCGTCCAGGACGCAGCCCGTCAGGAGGCAGCGGGGGTGGATATGGATCGCGCTCAGAATCAGCGAATTCAGAGCCAAGGGGAGCGGACAGGCGCAGGCCAAGAACCAGGCAGGAGTCCAGCGACCAAGAAATGAAGAGAATCGACAGGGAGCAGGCGAGATTGACCCTGCAGCTGCAGCAACAGATGGTCCTGCAGCTGACAGGGGTGGCCAAGGTCACCAAGATCCCAGCCATCCAAGGCAACGTGCCAGTCCTGGATATGTCGCACCCAGGCGCAGTTGCAGCCAGGAAATATTGCCAGGCGTGTGGATACTGGGGATCGCACAACAGGCTGGCAATGTCAGATGACCAGCCAGCGCTGGCTGTGGTGGCCGGTGAAATAGCTGGATCATGCCAGTCGCCGTCAGCTATGACGTTGCTGATCAAGTCGCTGGTCAAGCTGTGGGACAGCAAGCCGGCCAGCATGGGGCCGCTGATGGCAGCCATCAGGGCGGCGCCCCATGCAGGAAACAGAATTGCCAGATAAGTGAAACGGATCGGGCAGCAGTGGATCGCCCCAGCAGAGGAGCAGTGTTGCGAGGCCTCGCTGCTCACTTTGTGGATCAGGGTGGTCCAGGCGGAAGTGGGAAAACCAACTTCAGAGGAGAGGACAGCCATCACCAACCTCAGGCTAGGAGTAAAGACTACTCTAGACCCGGACGTCAAGCCAGAGGAGACGGTGGAAGCATTTGCTCACAGAGTGCTGACAACGGCAGAGTTGCTGCAGATCTCAAGGGATGCAGTAGATCACTTCGGCAGAAGCCACTCTGTCTCGCGCATGTTCCATGACGGACTCCCAGCTGTTGCTAGAGCCAAGCTGAGCAAGTTCGTTATGACGGTGCCAGGGTACCTCAGCAGGACTGATGAAGACCAGATCGCTGTACTCACACAGCAGGTGGTGCTGTGGGAGAGGTTTGCCCTGGAAATGGGTGACCTGGGAGGAACCAGCTTCAGGCAGATGACCAACAGCGGGCCTAGCCTGTGAAGTTTTTAAAGTCCAACAGAGCATCACATGTGATGCATGGGACATGTGCCTGTAAACCGGTACATGCACTTGAATACTTGATACTCTAGGACAGTAAGCGAAAGGTTTTACTTTTTGAACCCCCAGGGCCAGCAACTAGCAAACAATCACAACAATGGCGTGGGAATGAACCCCATAGTGCAGAAGATAAGCCCCAGCCATAAAGCATTACGTGGGTGCAAAAGAGTTCGATTAAGCTATGTCAATGACGTTACACCTCTGGGCCATGCACAAGAAGGCTCGGCCTTAAAAGCTATGTAAAGGCTGTACATTTTTGAAAATCCAGAGGAAACAAAGTCCCAATCTCTGATCCATTCAAGTGAGGATGAGAATCACGAGATCACCACACATGAGGATACGACAGGATGAGCCGATTCAAATGCCAGGCGCTAAACCATGCGATTGACGCAAACATCATACCAGGGTGGTCAAGTAGCCAAAGGTTCCAGGGCAAGGCCTATAGCCCGAATGAGCAGCGCGGCTTAGCGACAAGGCTTTAACCACGCCTTGATAAGCATATCCCATCCCAGCGTGCAGCGACACATGGCATAAACGTTGGAACGCAAGGCCGACAAGTAGCAGAGCGGCGTA
Organism: Limnomonas spitsbergensis; assembly: GCA_037349105.1. Taxonomy (NCBI): domain Eukaryota; kingdom Viridiplantae; phylum Chlorophyta; class Chlorophyceae; order Chlamydomonadales; genus Limnomonas; species Limnomonas spitsbergensis. Next base: position 1,244,661 of record JAYJMM010000081.1, on the reverse strand, counting down.
ACTTAGGGCCAAGGCTACGCCACGCCTTGATTAGCACATTCCAACTAGCCATGCAGCGACACGTGCTTGTGGACCAGAGGTGAAACGTCACTGACATGTTTGTGGACATGGGCCCCATGTGCGCCACTCTAGCGGCGCAAGGCCTGTGACAACAGGAGCAGCCAAGCCGCAACCGCGCAGCTGCAGTGCCAAGCCACAGGGCCCAGCCGCAACCGCAGTGCCCAGCCGTAACCGCAGCGCCAAGCCACAGGGCCCAGCCGCAGCCACAGGGTCCAGCCGCAACAGCAAACCCGTGCCCAGCGGTGCCTATTTAGTGAGCGCCAGACTACCAGACAAGCCTGGGAAAGGCCCCCGGGCGTCCGCCACTGGCCTGAGGCAGACCAAACCTTAACGGGCGCGCAGTGGTGGCCCAAACAGCATGGCTTACTGCCCTAGGTAGTTTGTGGATATACCATGCTGCCCTCTGAAAGCCCCCCGGGTGCTTCATGCCATGCTCGCGGCTTAACGAGATCACGACGCAGCACCTGGCGGCGCCCATCCCATGCCGGGCAGCTTCGGAAAGCACGCGTCCGGCGTCGACTTTGGGTGCTTGCTCTGCGCGTGCTCGACCAGCTGAGACACCTTGGCCGTCACGATAAACGGCTGCCGACAAACCTGCGACGGGGAGCATGGGCGCATGGGCATGGGCGCAAGGGCTTGGGCATGGGCGCATGGGCATGGGCACATGGGCGCACACAAGAGACGACTTCGGTGCTGTTCAGCTGCACGTTCACTTGAGGCACGTTTCGGCTGCCGACAAACCTGCGGTCATGGGCGCACGCCAGGGGTGACTTTGGTGCAGCCCAGCTGCATTTCAACAGCGACCCAGCTGCCGACACACCTGCGACAGGACGCACATTGCTCCTGCCACTGATGCGTTTGAACTGCACGTCAGCTGCACTTAGCGACGTCCTGGCCTGCGGCCGAGGGGTCCTTCTACATCAAAAGCCCTCTTGCTCGGGCCACTGACAGCCATGAGTAGGCTAAGACCGTCGTAAAGCTGCTGAGCCCTGCTGAACGTCCGGCCGCGTGGGGCTGGTGGGGGATGAGCAACCTCAAGTACAGCTACCATGGACAGCCAGGACCACGGTGTAGCCATGCCCCCTCCTATGTGAGGGGGGCAGGAAGATGGAACCCAGTGATCTAGACAGGGGCAGAGAGGATCGTTGACAGTAGGTCAAAATTGGCACAGAAGACGCTGCCCGGACGCCCCCGTAAGGTGGCCATCCCCGAGGATGCTGCCCGTCAGGTGGCCACCCCCGTAAAGTGGCCCGGTGCAAACTTCAAAAACGTCTGGTGCATTGTGGATAAGGCGTAATGGACAATCCATGGCTGGCTGCACATGGCTGGTGAACTACGGTGAATTCTGAGCTGGTGAGCCACTGCGAATTATGCCTTCACCAGCGCAGACTATGAATTCACACTGTGGTTCACCAGCGCAGACTATGAATTCACACTGTGGTTCGCCAGCGCAGAATTCACATGGAAGCGCATGGTGGACAAGGCATAATGGACAATCCATGGCTGGCTGCATGCACATGGATAGCAGGCCCCATGACAGTATTCCTTATGGATCCCAAGTTTCTTTCAATTCTTTATTTCAGTGAATAATATAAAAGAAAAATCGAGGTTTAAATTCGTGCTGTTTAGCTGGATCCGTCCCCAGTTTATTTCACTTTTCAATGTGCATCATGCCATTTTTGGCAGGTCGTTGGGCGGCCATCACTGGGACTATTGGGAACAAACCCTGACCCGCACACAACCGGTGGCCCAAGCAGTAGGGCTTGCTGCACTGGGCTACCACGCCTGCAGGCCGTAATGCAGAGTAGCTGAATTGTAGCTGGAGGCCTGGAGCACCGTAGAATAAACAGTGATAGATTCTTCATTCACTTATTCTGGGTTTGTTTTCTCACAGCCATTGCTGGCTGCGTGCACATAACCGTGCAAGGAGGTGGTGGTGCAGATAACCTAGGGCCATGCAACCTCGACCCCCATGCACCCCACGGCCATGCGCCCTTGCCCCCATGCACCCCACGGCCATGCATCAAGGGGCCCCCTTGCACCCCAGAGCCATGCGTCAAGGGGCCCCCATGCACCCCAGAGCCATGCGTCAAGGGGCCCCCATTCAACCCACAGCCATGCGCCCCATGGCTGACCCACCTGACAAACGTGGGCCTCTGCGTCAGCTTTGCTCTTGGCCTTCCCCTCGGCAGTAGCTCCAGCTGGTGCTTTATTCTTCTGCTCCTTCATCTTCTGGTACGCCTTCTGTTGGGCTTTCGTGAGGCTCATCGTGGCAGCGGAGGAGTGAGGCTGAAGCACGGAGAGGCCCTTGAACACACTACTTGCTTTTTAAGATCAAGCCCAAGGTCGCAGGTCGTAGCAGCGATCCTCCGAGATGGTTTGGATTCGCCTCCAGTTGGATCACTTTCGATGAAGTACGATCCCGGCGCGATCCGCTGGTTGCGATCGGCACCCAGTCTGCGACCGGTATATGCAAAAGATTTGAAAGCAAAATTATCCTCCCGTCCTCAAGTTGGGCGACCCTGAAAGCCGACAGACGACGTTATATGGCAAACAGTATCAGGCTAGATTGAAGCAATGGCACTACTTATCCTTAGATAAAGCCTTAAAGGAGGCGATTCTTGGTTATGATGCAAGCAGTCGAGCACGGGCCCATGCACGGGGTCATCCTGCCTGCAACCAACTAAAACTGTCTGATGCATGAGCAAATTACGTAATGGTGTATCTGGCTGACATTGGCACGTCCAACAAGGCCAATAAGCCATGATTGCTTTCAGCAACGGATAGAATCAACTCACCCTGTTTTGTGGGATAAACATGACAGAAGAAGGAGTGATACCGTGGTTGGCTGTGGGATAGATGCTACAGCCCACTATAATCTAAAGGCCCCTCATAACGGGCAGCCTCTACAGGTGGCTGACCTACAACCTCTCCCCGTCTCTAAGGTGCTGGCGCTAGTGCATGCTGCCTACGAGCGGGCGCAGATGGAGGTCGTCAGCCGGGGACACCCTAGGGACCCCGCCACTTAATGTCATGCTAATGTAGCGCACCGCGCGTATTTACAGGTCTACGGCCGCCTACCACGCCTGGTTTCAGCCTACAGCAAGCAAGCACCAGGAGCTGCACTAGCGAAAGGGCTTGCGCTCGTGTGTGCAATAACTTATGGCTGCGACTCGGAGCGGTCAACACAGCTGATAATAGAGGACGGCGCAGCGATCATCAGCGTGACACACGCTACTGCTAAGGGTGGGATACAGCCAACATGTGGAGGATGCGCTGCATGCGTGCTGTCATTGCCCTAGCGTGAAGGACAGGCTGAGGGCGAGAGGTAGGACAGGCCCCCAGGGGGGCGCCACGGATGTTCAGCAGTTGTACCAGGGCAGTCATGGGTGGGAGGCTCTGGGTTTTGTTGAGGACCTGGTAGACTTTGTTAAGGGCTAGTTTTCTCCTTTAGGGGCCTAGCTCTATCCTTTTTTGTCTCTCTCTTGCTTTCAGGGGCTGGGCCCTTCGCTCAGCCTTCCGTTTTCTAAGGGGGGCGGGGGCTTTGTCCTTTATACTCCTCTCTGTCTTTCCTGTTGCCTTTAGTTCCTTTTTCCTCCCTAAAAGACAGGAACTAGGATAGGCCGATGGCAGGAGAGGGAGGCCCTGGCTTTCGTGGAAATTGTAGTTGAAGTTTGTAACGGCTAGTCTCTTCAGGGGCAGGGGATACGGTCAGCCTGAGTTTTGTGTTGTGGTTCTTGTTGTTTGGAAGGTGAACTTGCTTTCCTTTCCTCCCTCTTGTGCCTTCTCCCTTGACTTTCCTACCTGACTTCATGCTTGTCAAGCTTTATTTAAGCTGGGCCGTGGGCAGAGGTGTTACGTCATTAACTGGGGGCATTAAGACCCCCCTCCGCTACCACCACCACCAACACACGTTAAGCTTCCCTGGACCCTTTGCCACAGCAGTTCAGGCGGATAAACTCATCATACGAATTCCATCACGTGTCGATGACGTTACACCTCTGGGCCATGCTCCACCACATAAAAGTTAATGACGTTACACCTATGGGCCATGCTGAAATGAAGCTCGGCCACCACACACAATTACCGGGTGGTATGTAACGCAAAAAGAGCATTCGATTCCAGTGCTTCCGGCCCCACAGCAGAAACGAAAACTGATTACTCGTATGCACAATGTGCCATTTGACAAAAGAAGCCCCTTCAGAATTACAAGTGCACAGAAATCAGAACAGTCGGGCTCAGGTAAATTGGGGGATGTCAGGGCCTGGCTCTGCATGTCTCATCTTTCGTCAGCGCCCTTAAGTATGTGACAGCTGTGCATATCCCCATCTGGCACCATCTCTGCACCCACTGGACTACATCAAAAACCTGAAAACAGGAAGCCCCCTCCCCGGCGTATGGTCAGTCACGAGCACTTCAGGCAGTCGCATACCTCCTCATGCGTCACACCCTTTTGGCACAGCTCCCTTCAGAAGCAAAATCGGACAGCCACCAAGTGTCTTGTAAAAGCCATCACAAGAAAGCCTGTATCCTCCACGCATCAGTTCAGCATGCTGCATCCTCGTATGCCCCTCCATCCAAGCCTTTAAAGGCCCTGTTTCCGTGAAAACCAAGTCCACTGCGTCATGGGCCCCCATGCACCCCAAGACCATGCACCTTCTGCCCCATGCACCCTACAACCATGCATCCTCATATGCCCCTCCACCCAAGCCTCTAAAGGACCTGTCTCACTCATTCCCTCTTCTGAGCTCCTTCCTGAAGACCAAGTCAACTGCGTCCTGTGCCCCCATGCACCCCACAGCCATGCAACAAGGGGCTCCATGCACCCTTCAGCCATGCGTCGAGGGGCCCCCATGCACCCCCTGCCCCCCTCGTCGCCTCTTCTGTGAAGACCAAGTCCACTGATACCATATTCCCCCAGCGGCAACCCAAAGGGTTTAACCCCCCTGCCCCCTCATCGCCTCTTCTGAGCTCCCTTCTTGAAGGCCCAGTCCACTGCGACCTTCTTCTCTAGGATCTCCTGCCCATTCATGGCATCAATGGCCGCCTGAGCCTCCCGCTTGTCCTTGTACTCCACAAGCGCATAGCCCTTGACGAAACCCTGCCAGGAGGGCGCATTGAAAGGGTTCAGGGTATAGGGTAGAGCTATTGAATAAACACTGCCAGGGGGGCGCATTGAAAGGGTTCACGCTTTAGCGCATAGCACTTGACGAAATCCTACCAGGAGGGCGAATTGATAACCGTTAAGCTCAGACCCATCAGGAAAACGGATTGGGAATTTTAGTCAGGCAAACAGGTAAAACATTTCAGCCGTGGATTGAAGGCCTACAATGGCGCTCTGTCAGCCCTCTGAATAATATTTTGTGCCATCATGCCTGGATTATAATTTGACTTTTTTTGTATTTTTGTATCGATCTGCAGCCTTTGGTTTTCAGTGGAAGTCCCAGGGCACCAGCACCAGCAATTAGCAGATACATATCAATTCATGGTTCAACCAGGAATTAATGATTGATGAAGGAATTGAGAAACTGGATGCTTTAAGTTGAAAAGGTTGAGAGCTGTAGACTGTAGGACGTATAAAGATTAAAGAGACTCTGGATTTCAGCAGGTGAAAAGGGCGTAGGGCTTCGGAAGTGCACTGTCAGCGGTACAGTGAGACAGGCCATGATCACATGGCGTTAGCGTGCATGGGAGAGCGGAACTAGGGAATGGCGCAATTCATCGAGCATCGTTATTAGCATTGGGCCCAGACACCGTACAAGGGACTCGCATGTGACAAAAAAACGGTGTGCGGCAGCGTAAAACAGTAAAATGATGACTGTTCGAGAACAGTACAATATTTGTGGCAACCCATCAAAACGCTAACCTTCATGACCAGAAATCGCCCCAAACTGATCGTTTCTAGATGAGTGGCAGCATGGATAGGGCGGAAGGCAGAGCACAAGGCTGACATGGCCAAGGGTTATGGCAAGACAAGCAAGGTGGACCGCCGCTTGAAACGCCTGGGAGGTCGTATGTTGTTTCCCATCCAATGCTGCATGTTCAGCCTGAGCCAGAGGGCAAAGCTATCATAGTCCAGGAGTATGGTGAGATATGATCAAGAGGGAAAGTACACCGCCGCCCGCACCGTCCGGTTCGACATGATTTGTTCGCATCAACGCTGCCAGCTCTGGCAGAGCGCAAGTCTGATGATGAGGCGATGAGGAAGGTCTTGCCCGGCAGAATGCTGCCAATCCTTTGTCGTGCTGTGCCTGGTGATGCCTCAAACCCCATGCATCCGAACTTCCCATGGAAGGGAGCGCCATGCGCAAACTGATCCTAGCCTGCACCACACAGAACTGATCCTAGCCTGCACTAAACAGAACTGCACCAAGCTTGCACCATGCAAAATATATCCCAGTCAGCACCATGCAAAACTGGTCCAAGCCTGGTCCATGCACCCACTGAGCATAGCTTGCTTCATTTAATCAACGTGATCCAGCTCCGGCTGAATTACGCGTTATTCTGAGGCAAATGTAGATGACTGCATTGATGCACAGGTGCGCGAGCTAGTGCTCGGCACCATCCCTATGCAGGTGGCTGGTGCTCAGGCATTTTAAGGACTTTAGTGAGCTGAACACTGTGGCTGATCCGCACCTACAGCCTCTCCCATGCGTTGTACTTCATGCACTCCATGCAGATTGAGAGAAGGAAGGTCTCAGCAAATAATTTTCGGCAGGGCCCCAATATCTTCCTGTCTTTTGATCCTAACTTCCTTATCTGTGCTTTTGTGACCATAGTCAGTGCAGGGGACGCGTATTCGGACGCATGGCAACACTACAGGAATGTAATGGTGTGGCAACTACCAAAAATTAGACGCTCCGCTTGTGCACACCCATCATACATGTGGCAGACGGGCATTCTGTTTGCTTGACAATGCAGGGCAATGTTGGCCCCACCCACCGTTTGCCGGTCAAGGTTCATGTATATATTTTTGATGTCGCCGAACTCGGCAAAGGCCTCATGAATGTCTTCCTCCTGCGCCTCCTCGTTTATGCCGGTGATGAACACGACCCAGCCCTCGACGGACTTCGTAGGCCCAGGGCCAGTGACCGCCTCCAGCTCTATGAATCGAACGTTCTTGTAGCGATCCTCGAGGGAGGTGGGATCACGGTGGCCTCGCCCCTTCATCTTTCTCCCAGAGTCGTTTACCACTTGTGCCTCGGTCTCCATATCGGCCATGACGTGCGCGTGAGATCAGACTCGGTCGACGGATTGACGCCTTGGATGTTTCAGAGAGGAAGCAGGCAGCGCTAAATGCAGAGTTAACTTGATTTTATGCGAAAATGCTGCAGTCACCTAGCAACCTGGTCGGCAGGGAGGGGAGGGACAACAGAAGTGGAGCCTATGCCCTAGCCTAAACCCCTCTTTTATGACGAATTCGGGCCTCTGACATGTGGCCATTTCCGATGCCTGCGTCAGAAGGCAGAACACTGACTGAGGCTGAGAAAATATCTGACGGCCATTGGCCATCGACAATCCTCGTCTCTGACAATTGATAATAGGGCCTCAGGGGGAAATTCACTAAAACCGTGGGGATGTCCCAGTCAGGTCACCAGTAAGGCTGTGTTTCCATTGGAGTTTGGAGTGAGCAGTCGGGCAGGTCGGTTTTGTTCGGTCCGCGCCAAGGTTTTAGCCCGAGTTGGAGACCACCACAGAAAAACCCGTCGTCCCCCCCTTTTCCCCCATCGGCATCCCCCCCTGTGTGGATGGACACTTACTGGTGACCTGACTGGATGTCCCCGGGATTTCCCCCCTTCAGGTGCACCGGGGTAGGTAGGGGTCCTTTGCATGGGTACCGTTTTTCGGATCTCACATGTCCTAGATACGAGGTGCCTGGTCACGGCCCTCTCTAGGCTTTATTTCTTTCCTACCTGGCCCCCTTGGTCCAGAAGCCAGTGAAACTCTTTCGTTATTCGTAAATTGCCAACGTTGGACCTCCAACTGCTATATTTCGGCCATTCTTCAAGATAACGGCCCCTCACACTTCCTTGAGTCCCCTAATCCTTTCAAGGCTTGGCATCAAATAAACAATTCATCACATAATGCTAGCAATCATCGGGCCTTGTACCCAAGCCTTTCTCTGGTGACCAAGTCGAATAGAAGCCAGCTTGTTCTTCACCAAAAGAAAACGAAATAATTGCCTCTTCACCATCAGAACATCAGTCAATGGGCATGAAGTTCAACCGGGCCGACTTCCAGTCTCCTTCCTATACTGGTATCCTATCCTCCCCCAAGTATCGATGGTCTCCTGGTTGCAGCCCTTGCACATGTGGGAAATCCTCCGAATAAGGAGAAAGGGCACCAGGGATAGGCCCAACAATGTTTTTGCATGTCAAGATTACAACATGCGGTCACCACAGTCTGCATGCTATCACGGTGACCCTTGAAACCAGGTGACCCAAGCAAGAATAACACAAGACATCTCCACTTTGTCAACGTAACAGGATCAGCGAGACCAAGGTGGGTTAAGAAGCTAGCCTCTTGAAAACACGCGGGACACATGAAAACATAGCCAGTGATGGAAAATGGGGGGGATGAAGCACAGCACAAGCACTGGCAACACAAGACGAGTTCGCAGAGGGATTGGGATCAATAGGCTGTTGGTTAAACTACATGGTGGGTCAGGGGTTCCAAGCGTCCGCTCCAAAACAACTGAATGGAACATGTGTGAGAGGAGCGCAACGTAAAACAGGGGCCACCAAAGGTGGCCCATTACCAGTTAGGGATCAATGGTTTGAACAATTAAACTATATAATGGGCTCCCAAAGGTACAACATCACTGTTTGCACCGTGGGATAAACGAGCTCAGTAAAATCACTGACAACACAAAAAAACAGTCGCTATTGGATCAATAGGGTTAAACTACGGGGGTACAAGGGCTGGATGATTTGAGCACAGCACCACCACATCCATTTCAACCTCCACATTCAAAGCAGCAAAGAGGGACCAGAGTCAATACTGTAAACACCAGGGAGTCCTCTCACAAGCGAGACAATGAGAACATATATAAGGCCAACAAAAAATGTGGCGGGCAGAGGGGGTCCCCCCTGCTACCGCGAGGAATATAAAACAGATATAAACTGATCAAAACCCCGAGCTCTATATGATCTGATCTAAGTGCTTGACACTCATCTCCCCTCAAAACCAAATGGCACGGTTCCATGCCTAGGCCATGGGAAGGGAGCAAAGTAGGAGGCCTTGGTGCTTGCCTCCCCATTTGTGCGTAAAGACAGATGTACAAATAGAGAAGAGGCATTAGCAGCAGAAACAATTAGAGCAGGGGAGGGGCGTAGAGTTTGCTCTGACAGCTGCTTAGAGGCATTTGGCCCAAGAGGAAATGGGCATCCAGCGAACCTACAGCTACGCCCTGCACACACCGACGAAAAATGGAGGGCGAAGGTTCCACAAAGTGTCACCTCGAAGAAAAATAGTTACGTGCTGAGGCCGTCACAGATTGCAACACCAAGGGAGCAAACCAATCATTTGCGCTGCGTGCACAGCAGCACCTTGGCTTGCTCAATAGCAAGTCAGTGCAGTGCCCCCTAGGGACTGGTGCGTGTTCTAGCTGACACATGATTCAAGTCCAAGCGAGGAGACTGATTTCATCTGACAACTCCTGAAACACACAAACACAGAAAAGGCTCTCATGCGCACACATCGCTGTCCTCCAGGGAGAGGCCCTCCGGCAGGTCCAGCTCCAGGCGCAGAGCAGTGCTAGGACTGACAGGCATGCTACCATTGGTGCGCCGCTCAAGGGTGGCGCCCCGGGCCGCAGTCGGGGCTGTGAAATAGCTTGTAAAGCAGTTGTCTTGCATCCACCTGAAGATGTAGAAAGCAGGTGGATGTCAATGAGAAGCTAAGGAGGGGACAGAGGGGGGTGACTGGCCTAGCAGCGATCCTTTAGGGTTTGTAAGAAGCTGCTTCATTTTTTTGATGGGTTACGGGGTCACCCAGCATGCTGACACCGGTGTGGATAGCAAGTATGTGGGGACAGCATGACAAGTGTGAAGGGAGGACGAAAGAGTGGCCAGACCTGAACAGGGTGCTGTCCTGGACGCAAGGCACATACCTTGCCGAGCTGGGTGCGTCTGTTGAGGTATCCCCTCCGCTTGCGCCCGCGTCATTTACCCACTGAGCTGATGTGGTGCAGTATCCTCCCCTCCCCGCCTGCGACAGGCCAGCACACAGCGTGTTAGTGAGCAACAAGTTGTGAGCTCAAGAAGCGAAGCGCGGAGAGAAATCGAAGCATTACCTAGCGCACGAGGCTCTGGACCTGCTGAAGCTGGCCCCATGCAAGCCACACAACACACATGGGCCAAAACATTGAGCGACTGCTACACTTGCTGGGTACCTGCTGCATCATTGTTGCAAAGGGATCCACTGCCTCATGTTGCTCCTGCTGGCTGCAGTATGCCGCGTACATTGGTCGATGCTGCGCGTGCTCTTCGGCAGGCCATGCCGGGGCGCACGCCGCGGGCACCATGTAGCTAGCAGCACCACCGCTGCCGCATGGCCCGATGGCCTGGGCGTCCGAGCAATCCTGCTCTGGCTTGATGCAACCATGCTCAGGGACCTAAGGTGACATGAAATGGGGGGCAAGTCAGGGCGCAACGACGCTGAAACAGAAAACAGCATTGCACACTGAAAAACAAACTGGCCTGAAATTCTGTTCAAGGCATGGAGGGTAGATGTATATATCTGATTGACATCTAGTTTGTCAATTGACTTCATGATATGTCATGTGCTAATTTGAGGAGCTGCTCCAGGAGCTACGGAGAACAGCAGCTGCAAGGCAAGTCAGGAGGCAGCAGCACACGAAAACAGTTCAAGGCAGGTTGGTCATGCTTAGGTCCCAGCCAGTGGAAGCTAGCAGAGGTTCATCGCAATAACAAGGTCTAATAGAAAAATCGGCAATCATATGCCCTAATCGAAACATAGAGACAGCGGTTACCATTTGTTTCTATCAGGACCCCGCTCACATGCTGCCCCGCCATGAATGCCAGCACGTCATCCTGATGCTCAAAGCCGGAGCAGGCGGCAACTGCGGAGCCGTGCATGGGGGAGAAGGCCAGAGACACGTACGGCGAGTCCATGCGGTCCAGCCCGGTCATGCCAAGCGGGGGGGACGCCATGCAGTTCTGCCCCGAAGAGCCGAGCATGGCCGCGTTAGGGAACAAGTCCGCTTCCACGACGGGGGCGCATGGCTCCTGCAGGTTCCAGTATCCAAGTTTTCAGGTTCCGAAAGCCCAAAAGTCTTGAAGTGAGAGGCAGGGGTAATGGCTTGGACAGGTCAGGAATGGGAAGATGCACAGGCGAGGACAGGAAGCGGATTATGGCTTGGACAGGGAATGTTTTGGGTTTTTTTGCCACACCCTCATCTCCCGTAAGGGGCCACGCACCTCCTTAGGGCCTGGTGCGCACTCATCCCCCTCCTTAATAAAGTCGTTGAACAGGAAGGCAATGTCCATGTCGTTCAGGCCAGCAGCATCTAAGGAAGGAAAAGAATTGAGGGAGATGGCAAGGGCAAGAATTGAAGGGGAAAGGCAAGAATTGAGGGGAAGGGCAGTGAGGGGTGAGGGGAAGGATTGAGGGAGAGGGCAGGAATTGAGGGGAGGGGAACGAAATCCAACATGAACATTGTGGAGGGAGGCAATGTCCATGTCGTTCAGACCAGCAGCATCGAAGGGGTGGAATGGAAAGGCAAGGATGAAGGGAAGGAAATAAATGGAGGGTTTAGTGTGAATAGTTTAAGGAACGGGCTGAGCAAGAATGGGAGGGTACAAATTAGCGGAAAATGTGTGGAGGACATCAGCCTTTAGACAGAGGGGCCAAGCTGTCAAAGATAAAGAAGATGTTGAGTCGTCAATGCCAGGTTTTGAAGGAGCTTATGGTTGGGAGCGGTACCTTTTGCCACAGCCAAGGGAACAAACTACTGACCATAAGTTACTCAGGGTTCAGTCCCCATGCGCCCCATCGTGGCTGCTCTATAGCCCGCCACAGCTGATACACTGCAATGTACACTGACCTATGATGCGCACTCACCGTCAGCGAACATCTGGCCCATGCCCCAATCCCCAGCCGGATCTCCTCCCGTGAACTGCGCGATTGCTTCTGTCTCGGGCTGGTGCAGGTCTTGAGGCGATGGGACGGAGTATTTTGAGCTGTCGTAGGCATGCATGTCAACCTAAAGGCCAAGCAATATCGACAGAACAATATCAGAGAAACTGAGAGGATGCACAAGGGGTATTACGACAGATCTCAGGGCTCGGGCTGTCAGGGCTCAGGCTGTCAGTTTGCACCGAGAGGTTTTGGGGATTATGACAGGACTCAGAGAAGATGAATGTACCGTGTGTAGCTGTCTAGCTGTCAGATTGCATTCAGAGATAGCCGGTATAGCCAAGCCGCGCGAGTGCACGCATAAAAAGAGCTTGATAAAAGTTTTGGTATTCCATTTCCCCGGCCCTAAGCCTCAACGGGATCACCACTTTCATATCCCTCTGCGGGCAACAACAGGTACTGAGCTCCCAATTCCCAACCAAGTGTCTGTAGGCAAGGCGTGTGGCTGAGCCCTAGGACATCCTAAAACACAAGGAGGCACACCAAGTCCTGCACACGTGCTCTGCCAAGGCCTGACAGCCCCTACCTGGTGCTCATGATGGGCCGGGTAGAAGCCGCCGACGACGCCGCCAAATGCGTTTGTCATGGGCATAGAGTTGGCGTGGCCGCCCTCGGGCCGGCCTGGGAAAACCATGGTGCTGCTGGCGCCGTACATGCCCGGGAAGAAACCAGTTGGAGCAAGCGGGATGCCCGAGTGGTGGTGCTGCGCCTGGCCCTTGGAGAGCCGAGAGGAGGGCTTGAACCTGACAGCGGCGGACGCATCGCCGTGCATCATGGCCCCATGCATCATTCCGCTATGCATGGCGCCATGCATTGTCCCGCCATGCATGGCGCCATGCATCATTCCGCTGAAGATGTCGATGCTGCGAGGGGCAGACAGGCAAAGGCATTAGTTAGAAAGGTGAGTTACACGGCTGGACGAGGTGGGTCGCCTTGACGTCACGTTAAACACATATTTTGTTTGTATTTTTATTGCAATAAAATCACAGCCCTGATAGCTGTGGATGGCCGACGCATCATCAACAGAGACACATATCAATTCAGTGCTCACCTGCCGCCTGGCCCGCAGGGCAGACTGTTGTAGCTTTGCAGGCCCCTCATGCTGGCGCCGTGCTGGGGGGCCAGAGGCGGAAGGTGGTGGCGGTGGTGGAGAGGGCCCTGCAAGATCAAATGCAGCTTGCTCACGGGGATATCAGCAAGGGCATTCCAGCAGGGGGTGAGGGCGGCTAGGTCAGAATACGTCAATAAGCTGAAATGAAGCTGATATTAAGCACGTGAGGCCAGATGGACTGTCCCAAAATTGCAGGTGGCCAGGCCCGAGGGATCTATTTTGATGTTGCTGGGGGGTTAATCGACAGGTTATGCTTCTCATCCAATTGGTGATGGCGGGGTGTATGGACCTTCGAGGAAAGACCGAGCTACAGCAGGTGGCGTCACAGTACACACATCTGGATAGTAATCTTCACTGCTGTAGATATGAGGTAGGTGAACCAGACCCTAAATATTGGTGGAACCCTTGATCTGCAAAGCACCTGCGATGACATGGCTCGCCCATGAATCGCGGCGCGCTTGCGCAGGCTGGCCTCATATTCGTCGTCTTGTGATAGCGCCATTTGGAACATCTCCTCCTGCTCCTGGTCGCTGTCAGATGCTGTGTCAATCCTGCTACAAAGCAGGCACCAGGCAATACAGAGAAGGCGTCAGGCAGTACAGAGCGGGCAGACAGGCAGTACAGAGTAGACAACAGGCAGTACCGTCCAGCAAGCTGCAGAACGCAAGTTCATCACTGCAACTTGCTCAAGCTAAAGCACATTTCAAAGCAGAAAGGTAGCAATGATACCTCTTGCGCTTCAGGACCACTCGGCTGAGGGATGGCTTCTTGCGCCCAATCTTGACCTTGACCGGCGAGTTGGTCGCGGACAGCTGGGCAGCCGCAGTCCGGTGGGGAAAGAAATCCTCGGGCACCAGGTCCACGTTGATGCCACCCTGCGCGTGGAGGTTTATTGAAGGGACCTTCAGCTACAAATCAGCTGCATCATGGCCTTCAGCTTTGGTGGCCTGGTGTACCCTGCTGTTGGGGACAACGGCCGGACTGCTCCATTGATGTTATCCCCATAAACCGGGTAGGAGCCACCTGGCGGACTTCAATAATTGTCTGGCATGCTGAAATCAAACTCTGCTGCAGGCAAGAGTGGCACTTGCGATGGAATGGAAGACTCAAGTCTCAAGACTGGCCACGGTCAACGGCTGTACCAGCAGGAGTAACAATCCGGGAGTTTGATGGCTATGACCCCCGGCCTGCAGCTGGCAATTCCATGTTCATTTAGGGGGACCCTGTCCACACTCTCAGGATCAGTTCCACCTTTCCTTCGATGAGCAGCCTAGGAGGAGCTGTACTCTGATTCAAGGTCAGATCCTGAGCCGGGCAGTTCAATCCTTCCAAGTCTCTTGTTAGCCTAGCTCATCTTTGCCTTCTTAAGCCCTCGTAGCCCTGACCGAAGTTCATAAACCTAATATTAACTTGCATGGCGGCTGCACATCTTCTCTTGTGCACCCAACTTTTGAACCTTGGCCAACTGCGCCCCATACCCTTACGACCCAAAGACCTCCGAGTGTGACTCCTGAGCTCGTACCTGCGCTTTACTGAAAATCTGCTTCGCCCGCGCGAAAGCGTCAGGGCTGGTTGTGGTTTCAGCCATCACGATGCGACCGTAGGCCCCTAGCAGAGTGCGTCCCTTAGATTCCGCTTTGGACCTCAGGGTTGCGTTCCTGCAAAGCACGTCGTATTTGAGGTTGTTGGTGAAAGCGAGGGGCATACTAGGGCCGCAGGGCAAACGCGGAGGCAATCAGTGGCCGACGGTCTTGGTTTCTGGAGTCCTGTTTACGGCCAGGGCGCTCTACGAACGCGGAAGGCTCTGTGAACGATTCCCCATTCCTAGAGGCTCACCAGTGGTTCTTGATAGAGTTCTCTGAGCGGCCTGCGAGGAACTTGGCTATTTCAGCCCACTGATTCCCGACGTCGCTGTGGAGCCTGCAGAGTGTGCGAAAGGGTTGTGGGGATAAGAGGGGAATCGATGGGACATGGACACAGCATGGACACTTGGGGTCGCTGAAAGAACATGGTGTTCAAAATTTTGATAGTGACCATCAACAGCTTCCGACCAGGTGTTGTGCTCACCGAGCCAAGATATACTCCTCCCTTGACGTCCACGGATCCTTGCAGATGTCAGGCCTTAGGTCATTCTTCCACTTCTCGCGACATTGCTTGCCTACAATGAGGTGGGGCACACCGAAGCTTTGGCATCGTGACAGCCCGATGAGAGGTCGCAATTTTTTACAGTCTCCCCATGAGACCATGGTCGTGGGTCAGCTATCGGACTACAGACACATGTGATTGGCAAGGCTGTGTTGGACGCATCGTTTCGCAGCTTGCTTTACCTGTTCTCCCCGGCAAGAATTTCGCCACGTCTGCCCAGTTGATGCGGTCCTGATCCTGCCTCGACTGTGTGTTGATGGAGTCCACCATGCGCTGCTGTTCCAACTCAGTCCATTTTTGACTTGGTCGCTTCGACAGACCAGAGTCAGTCTTGCTTGGGGACGTGCCGGTGCTGTCCATTCTGGTCGGGTTTGGTGACAGACTCCTGTCAAATGTTGACTTGCACCTGGATACGTCAAGTCTTCGTCAAGTGCGCAGCTGGTAGACGCGCATTAGCTAATATCAACTGTAGGAGTCTAAGAATCGCGATGGTGGCTACGGTGACTACCTGTTCAATGCGGTCAGAGAAGAGTGGGTCAAGGCCTTGCGAAACGTATCAAGTGATGTTGGGCCACACTGTAAACTTGTCTGGCAGTCTTCAGTTTTAAGAATGGGCCAGAAATCTGTGCACATTACTCGTCATCCTTTCGTCGCCTGATACAGGGAGGCGTGGCGATCCTAGAGCTACTGCCGGGCATGTCGGTTGTTTTGTAACATGCCGCAGTAGCTTGGTTGTCATGCCGTACCCTCACACCCACCCCGTCCAAATCAGAGATCTGCAGTCGAAATTTGTATTGGCAAACAAAAGTACAATGGCTACGAATAAAATGAATCGCACTGTCGAACGTGTTGCCCCCGAAGCGATGGGGCTCTGTGGTAATGCCACCCATCCCCTTATTGTCACGTTTTTTTGAAGCCTATCCCGATCCCTAAATAACGCCGATTCAAAATTCGATTCATACTTCTGGCTGCCCTAGTCTTCTTCATTCAAAACTCGCTCCCTCAGCCAGCACATCTGGCAGCCTGTGCCTGGTTGGAGGAGTCGCTGATATCCCACTGCAACAACTTCCAACCCCAGATCTTAAGGGCCATCACTGAACTTGAATGGCTCTGACGGCAGCTGTAAAGCCTCTGCTCCTATTGATCGTCTTGTATGCATGCCACCATGCAACAGTCCAATGCAATCCTCAGCAGGACACAGCATTGCGCAGCACACATACCAGCAACTGGGCCGTGCTGGTTGACACCAGCCGATTCTGGCTAAACTACCGTCACATCTCCAACATCCTAGCCTTTTACCACATGATCAAACGGCTGGGTATTCCAGACTGCAACATCATTGTCATGGAAAGTGGAGAAAAGAACGGGGACACACATGCACATTGCATGCACCTTGCATGATAATTCATGCAAGGGCAGGAATATGAATGGGAATGCATGCCGTTGTATCGGATGGGCCCGAGCCCTGCATGTACTAAAACCCTCACAGCCCCAGCCCCCGCAACAAAGGCCGAATCCCAGGGGGTCTCCTACCCTGCACTCACATGCGCATCTCCCATGCTCCCCTCCCCATGCGCCTTTCCCATGCACCCTCACCATGCGCCCCTACCATGTCCTCTACCATGCGCCTCTCCCATGTGCCCCTACTAGGGTCCCTGCCCATGCGCCCCTCCCATGCCCCCCTACCATGCACCGCTCCCATGAACCTCACAATGCCTGCCTCTCATGCGCTCTCCCTTCCATTAGCCCCTGTCATATGCCCCTACCATGTGCCCCTACCATGCTCTCACATGCGCCGCTCCCATGCTCCCCTCCCCATGCCCCTTTCCCATGCACCCCCACCATGTGCCCCTTGCATGTCCTCTGCCATGTGCCTCTTCCATGTGCCCTTCTAGGTCCCTGCCCATGCGCCCCTCCCATTCCCCCCTACCATGCACCGCGCTTTTCCCATGCACCCCCACCATGCGCCCCTACCATGTCCTCTACCATGCGCCTCTCCCATGTGCCCCTACTAGGGTCCCTGCCCATGCGCCCCTCCCATACCCCCCTACCATGCACCGCTCCCATGAACCTCACAATGCCTGCCTCTCATGCGCTCTCCCTTCCATTAGCCCCTACCATGTGCCCTTACCATGTGCCCCTACCATGCTCTCACATGCGCCGCTCCCATGCTCCCCTCCCCATGCCCCTTTCCCATGCACCCCCACCATGTGCCCCTTGCATGTCCTCTGCCATGTGCCTCTTCCATGTGCCCTTCTAGGTCCCTGCCCATGCGCCCCTCCCATTCCCCCCTACCATGCACCGCTCCCACGCGCCCCACAATGCTTCCCTCTCATGCGCCTCTCCCTTGTGCCCCTACCATGCGCCCCTACCATTGGCCCCTGTCATATGCCCCTCCCATTTGCCCCTACCATGCTCTCGCATGTGCCGTTCCCATGCTCCCCTCCCCATGCGCCTTTCCCCTACACCCCCACCATGTGCCCCTACCATGTCCTCTGCCATGCACCTCTTCCATGTACCCCTACTAGGTCCCTGCCCATGCCCCCCTACCATGCACCGCTCCCACGCGCCCCACAATGCCTCCCTCTCCTGGGCCTCTCCCTTGTGCCCCTACCATTGGCCCCTGTCATGTGCCCCTACCATGCGCCCCATGCATGTCCCCCTACTGTAACTCCATGCCCCTGTCATGTGCCCCTACCATGCGCCCCATGCATGTCCCCCTACTGTCCCTCCATGCCCCTGTCATGTGCCCCTACCATGCGCCCCATGCATGTCCCCCTACTGTCCCTCCATGCCCCTGTCATGTGCCCCTACCATGCGCCCCATGCATGTCCCCCTACTGTCCCTCCATGCCCCTGTCATGTCCCTCTATATGCATCTCTCTACATGCACCCATTCCATGTATAACAATCCAGATTGCTTAGACACAAGGGCTGGACAGCTGCCCACTTGAAAATCGACCCCATTGGGAATTGTAAGACAATTTACCCTAAACGCCCCCCTGCCCCCTCCTTGTGTCGTGTACACAGGCTGGGGATGACATGGCTTGCAATCCTCGCAACCCTTACCCGGCCGTCATCTACCACAACGAGTCTCATGCGCTCAACTTGTACGATAGCACAGTCGAGGTAGAAATTGTTTGGGGATTTCCGATTTTGCAAAACTATTACCAGTTCGGTGCCGCTGCCGGTATTTCTAACAATATCTTGGAGGAAAGGTGCAGATTAATGTTCAAAATGCTACCTGGCTGCTACAGCGTTACCTGCACTTTAGGGTTTAGGGTTTATAACATGAAACACTGCCAGCCAGCTGCGTTCGCCCATGGGCAGTCAACATGCTCCCTGCCGCCCATATCGTTGACGTGAACATGGATCACGTGGGATTCCCCTGTAAGTTACAAAGTGATTGCCATCTTGGGATTGGTGACCTAATATTAAGGTTATTTCAGCACGGGTTGCAGGTTGCAACTGACTGGTTACAGGTTACAACTTACAGGTTACAGGTTACAACTTACAGGTTACAGGTTACAACTTACTGGTTAGCAGTGCTAGTTTTTGTATCGTATGAGCTTATATGCCCATGCCTACAAACATGCTGTGCTTTTACCCATGCTGAGCGAACGCAGGTGGATTGCGGAGGCTCTGAACAGTACAATGCTGTTCATCTGTTACCCTGGCTGAATGCACGCAGGTGGATTATCAAGGCCCTGAAATATAGAATGATTATACCCTGGCTGAATGCACGCAGGTGGATTATCAAGGCTCTGAAACATACAATGATTCTACCCTGGCTGATTGCACGCAGGTGGATTATCAAGGCCCTGAAATATAGAATGATTATACCCTGGCTGAATGCACGCAGGTGGATTATCAAGGCTCTGAAACATACAATTATTCTACCCTGGCTGAATGCAGGCAGGTGGATTATCAAGGCCCTGAAATATAGAATGATTCTACCCTGGCTGAATGCAGGCAGGTGGATTATCAAGGCTCTGAAATATAGAATGATTCTACCCGGGCTGAATGCACGCAGGTGGATTATCAAGGCCCTGAAATATAGAATGATTATACCCTGGCTGAATGCACGCAGGTGGATTTTCAAGGCTCTGAAATATAGAATGATTATACCCTGGCTGAATGCACGCAGGTGGATTATCAAGGCTCTGAAACATACAATTATTCTACCCTGGCTGAATGCAGGCAGGTGGATTATCAAGGCCCTGAAATATAGAATGATTCTACCCTGGCTGAATGCAGGCAGGTGGATTATCAAGGCTCTGAAATATAGAATGATTCTACCCGGGCTGAATGCACGCAGGTGGATTATCAAGGCCCTGAAATATAGAATGATTCTACCCTGGCTGAATGCACGCAGGTGGATTTTCAAGGCTCTGAAATATAGAATGATTATACCCTGGCTGAATGCACGCAGGTGGATTATCAAGGCTCTGAAATATAGAATGATTATACCCTGGCTGAATGCACGCAGGTGGATTATCGAGGCTCTGAAACCTCTGTCGAGAGCTTCTTACGTCTTCTAATAGGTGCGCACCTCGTCTAAGAGGGTGGACTAGTGATGGGGATGGATTTATGTTTGCTGATGGGGAGGAATGGACTTGTCAGGCTTTGTCCAGAGCTCCTTAGTTCACTTGTATGTGCAAGTCTCACGTAAGAGGATTGGCTGTTAATGGAGAGGATGGGATTTTTCAGGCTTTGTCCAGAGCTCACCCCCTGATATGAGATGCGCACCTACAAGTGAGCTTAATTCACTTGTAGGTGCGCATCTCATATCAGGGGGTGAGCTGCTGTAGGGGGGAGGGATTGGGCTTTACAGGGTTTTGGAAGAGCTTGTTTGTTTACCCGGATGTGCGCACCTCATATTAGAGGGTGAGCTGCTGATGGGGAGATGAGCGGCTAGTTGCCAAGGGAAAGGAATGGCTTCTTACTTTCTTTGTTTGTCTTTATATCAGAGGGTGAGCTGTTGATGGGGGGGGGAACAGACTTCCAGGCTTTGTGAAGTGCCTATTTGTTTACTCTTAGGTGCGCACCTCATATAAACCCTAACCCTAAACCCTAACTAATATAACAATGTTTGCTGCTGATTGGGGAGCTTTGGTTGGTGGCCAAAGGGGTGAAATGGCTTCACAATTCGTCTCAATTGGTATGCACCTCATATGAGAGGTGCAGCTGCTATAAGGGTAGTTATGGGCTGACCGTGGTATGGACAATGGGCAGGGGGTAAATTACTATTTTTATATTTTCTCTGCTTTCAGGGCGTCACGATCCCTTCACCGCGCGTTTAGGGTTTAACCCTGAACCCTTAACCCTAAACACATATACATTCCGTCTGCTTTCAGGGCGTCACGATCCCTTCACCGCTCGTTCCAAACGCCTCCTGTCTGACGAGGGCAGCAACGTCTTGGTGAGAAGCTAGCCGTTTAGGTGTTGGTGAGAGATCAGCCGCATTTGATGGAACGCGCTTTCCCACCAACCTGTCTTGTATTGACTTGCGTTGGCTCAAGTTTTCTGGACCCCTGCAGCTTACTTGACAGAGCCCCGCGTTTTTTTCTGCAGGTGTTTTTGACAGGGCATGGAGGAGATGGATTTCTCAAGTTCCAGGATGTACAGGAGCTTGCCGACCAGGACCTGGCAGATGCGCTGCAGCAGATGCATGAGAAACGCAGGTGAGGGACACAGGGGGGGGGGGCACTGGCATATGGCAGTTGCACGAGGGTGGCAGGTGGGGGATAGGGAGGGTAGAGGAGGTTTCTAATCAGGATCTGGCTGATGCATTGCATCAGATGTATGAGACGGGCAGGTGAGGGACAGAGGGGGGGCACTGGCCTGTTGCTGATGCATGAGCAGAGACATGGGGGGACAGGGAAAGGTAGAGGAGGCTGTGCATCAGGACGTGCGGATGCGCTGCAGCAGCAGCATGAGAAGTGCAGGTGAGGGGCAGTGGGAGGGTGACTAACATGTGGCTAATGCATGAATAGAGAAGTGGGACCACAGGGAAGGGTAGAGGAGGTTGTGGATCAGGATCTGGCTGATGCTTTGCATCGGATGTTTGAGAAGAGCAGGTGAGGGACAGAGGGGCGTCACTGACATGTAACAGATGCACGAGGAGGGCAGATGGGGGGCGGACGGGGGTCATTGGCCTGTAGCAGATGCGTAAGAACCGCAGGTGGGGGACAGGAAGGGGGGCACTGGCGGGCAGTGTCGTTTGAGGGAGGCACAGGTGAGGAAGGAGGGGAGCCCCTAAACCCTAAACCCAAACCCTAGATCCTAAGCCCCAAACACCCTTAAACCTTAAGCCGTGAACACCCTCCAACCCTTAACACCGTCAAACCCTCAACACCCTTAAACTCTAAACCCTAAACACTCTTAACCTTTAAACCAGGCGTGCTGACCTCTTTATGGTGTGCATGACCATCGCAGGTGTGTGCACTGATTGTATGAACCTCCGCATGCAGGTACAATGAGCTGTTGCTGATCGTGGAGTCGTGTGAGGCTGCGACCATGATTGAGAGGATCAAGGCCCCGGGGATAGTGGCCCTGGCCAGCAGTGTACGGGGTGGGTTTATTTTATGGCGGGATGGCCAGCAGTGTCCGGGTTGGGTGTGTCTTGGGGGCAGGATGGCCAGCAGTAATAGGAGACTCAGGCCGATGAATGGCTTGGGTATTGAGGGGGGAGGGGCATCATCAGGAGTAGTAGGTAAGACAGCTCCTCCGGACTTAGCACAAGCCTGCACGCGCACTTGCATGGTCCAGGGGTTCAGATGAGTGATGTACCGTAAACCTGTTTTCTGAATCCAACGCACCGGCAGGTCAGAAGCTCCTTCAGGTCCTTGAACGACTTCCCTCTAAGATCCCCTGTCTTGGATCGTTTAGGGTTAGGGGTTCAGAGCTTACCTTTACCAAGAACCAGTGTTCCCCTTCTTAATGCACTTGCAGGTCAGAAGCTCCTTCAGCTACTTGAACGACTTCCCTCTAAGATCCCCTGTTGTGGATCGTTTAGGGTTAGGGGTTCAGAGCTTAACTTTACCAGGAACCAGTGTCCCCCTTCTTAATGCACTTGCAGGTCAGAAGCTCCTTCAGCTACTTGAACGACTTCCCTCTTAGATCCCCTGTTGTGGATCGTTTAGGGTTAGGGGTTCAGAGCTTAACTTTACCAAGAACCAGTGTCCCCCTTCTTAACGCACTTGCAGGCCAAAGCTCCTTCAGCTACTTGAACGACTTCCTGATGGGACAGCCAGTGGTGGACCGGTTCACACGTGTCACACTCGATTTCACAGGTATGAACATACGGTAGATGCGGTCTGTCATCCCTCCGGTATCAATTAATTATATGTCGTCAATGTGCAGTGCTGCCCTCATGAGCTGTTTCCAGCTGGAACACTGAGGATGCATGATGGATATTTGTATGTATCCCTCAACCCCGCACGTTATTATTTATTCATTCGCTTTGCTTTGACTTAGCAAAGTGTGAGGGTGGCCGCCCAACCCTTGAACAAATCGGAGACGCAAGCACAGAAGCATAGCCCGCTGTGTTTTTTATGCGGGATACGGTAACGGCGCGGATGTGGCTTCGGCCCAGGCTGCGCTGTTTCCTTAACTCTCACGCCTCCCACAGGGCGTAGCTTTCTATCTTCCTTTATGCGAGAAGGCAATGCACATCTGCAGCATGCCACACCTGACCTCACAAGTGCGATCTGATTTGTTGCAGTACAGGAAGGCTGATCAGTGCACAATTGCCCAGTACAGTGTAGTACTGTCTAGTACTGCACTGAACAATGCTGAACACCACAGGACAGCCTCTCATCTGCAGTACATAACAAGACTGTCGCGTACTGCGGTATACAGAGCGGTACGCCACAGTACAGCCTCTAAGGAATATTTGTCGGTGTATTGCCTCCGCCGCTTTCCTGATCACCATCCCAGCTGCTGACGTGGATTTAGGGGGTTTCGAAAGATGGTGTAAACTCTTAACCCCGATCACCGCCCCTGCTGCTGACGTGGATATAGGGTTTGGGTTGGGGGTTTTGGGTTTGACGGGTTGGGTTTGACGGTTTGGGTTTGGCGGGTTTGGGTTTAGGGCTGAAACCCTTAACCCTGAGTGTCGCCCATGCTTATGATGTGGATTGTCATGCCAGCTCGTGTATAGTATAGCACACACTTAGCCTCAGTGCTCGATATGCTTTCATGTGTGATGCAGTGCCTGCGTTTTGTTTGGGCTGCTGTGTCCTGGCTTGGGCTGGATGAAGGCTCATGTGGTTTGGTTTCTTTTCCCATGTATCTGACTCTTGTTTCCTCTGTCTTGATGAGCACAGAGCAGGCTAGGACCCGTTGGGATTATGCGTGGTTCTGTTTCCCTCGTCACGAACCCCTGTTGTGTCTGATTCTCTTGTCCCTCTGTCTTGACGTGCACCTGCAGAGCAGCTTCGCTTGGGCAGCAAGGCCACGCTTCCGGACCTTTTCGAAACATACAGGTGGGGCTGCGACCCAGCGCTGGATTATAATTATGGTTAGGGTTCAGGGTAAACCCTAGGGTGTATCCTTAACCCTCAAAACCCTGAACACTTGAAACCCTCAGGTAGGGCTGACGGGTGGCGTATATGGAAATATACGTATATACGTATATACGCCGTATATACGTGTATATTTGAACAACATATACGCGTATATGCTTGAAAAGCGTATATACGGCATGCCGTATATATTCAAATTTTAGAAGCGCTCGTCATGCTTTGAAGTGCACAATCGCTCGTTAATCCACGCCGCATCAGCGTTCTCGTCTCTTCTTTTTTCACTCGCTTTCAATGGACGACTGGGCTGCATTCGACAGTGATGGAAACGAATGTACCCTCGCGTATCGACAGTCGGTACTCACATGTAAAGACCACATGTTTTCATTCGTGGGAACAGTAGGCAGGGCGCAGCCATTCAGGATGAGGAGCTGGCCTTGTCCTATGATGCTTAGTTGCTGACAGCTAGCTGCATGCCTGCCAGTAGTCTACAGGTTCACTAGCAGGAGTAGAGTGCTTGACGAGCTGACGCTGATCAGACTGCGCATGTCTGGCATCTGTCTGTCCCCTCAGGCCGCGAACCCGATACTTGAGTTGTTGTTGTATTTGAGCTGAATTTGAGGCAGACATGAGTAAACTAATTTTTATAATTGAAGAAGTTCTAGGTGGAGGTCAAGGCATGAAATGCCCTAGATTTTTGACGCTGATCAGACTGCGATGTCCAGCATATGTTAGTGCCCTCAGGCCGCGAACCCGATACTTGATTTGTTGTTGTATTTGAGCTAAGTTTGAGACTGGCATGAGTAAACTCGATTTTTTAAATGATGAAGTGATAGGTGTAGGTTAGGGCATGAAATGACCTAGGTTTCAAGGCTTTTTAAGATTTCCAGGTCCCCATATACGTATACGTATACGGTATATACGCTTATACACGTATATACGTGTATATTTTGGCAGAATATACGGTATATACCAGCCCTACCCTCAGGTGAGTCCGCCACCCAGCGCTCAATTAGGGTTCAGGTTGGGGTTTGATGTTTTTGAGGGCCGGACCTCTTTGAAGCCTACAGGTGAGTCTGCCACCCAGCGCTCGATTAGGGTTCAGTTTGGAGTTTGATGTTTTCGAGGGCCGGACCTCTTTGAAGCCTACAGGTGAGTCCGCCACCCAGCGTTCAATTAGGGTTCAGGTTGGGGTTTCATGTTTTCGAGGGCCGGACCTCTTTGAAGCCTACAGGTGAGTCCGCCACCCAGCGCTCGATTAGGGTTCAGTTTGGGGTTTGATGTTTTCGAGGGCCGGACCTCTTTGAAGCCTACAGGTGAGTCCGCCACCCAGCGCTCGATTAGGGTTCAGTTTGGGGTTTGATGTTTTCGAGGGGCGGACCTCTTTGAAGCGTACAGGTGAGTCCGCCACCCAGCGCTCGATTAGGGTTCAGATTGGGGTTTGATGTATTCGAGGGCCGGACCTCTTTGAAGCCTACAGGTGAGTCCGCCACCCAGCGCTCGATTAGGGTTCAGTTTGGGGTTTGATGTTTTCGAGGGCCGGACGTCTTTGTAGCCTACAGGTGAGTCCGCCACCCAGCGCTCGATTAGGGTTCAGATTGGGGTTTGATGTTTTTGAGGGGCGGACCTCTTTGAAGCGTACAGGTGAGTCCGCCACCCAGCGCTCGATTAGGGTTCAGTTTGGGGTTTGATGTTTTCGAGGGCCGGACCTCTTTGAAGCCTACAGGTGAGTCCGCCACCCAGCGCTCGATTAGGGTTCAGTTTGGGGTTTGATGTTTTCGAGGGCCGGACCTCTTTGAAGCCTACAGGTGAGTCCGCCACCCAGCGCTCGATTAGGGTTCAGATTGGGGTTTGATGTTTTCGAGGGGCGGACCTCTTTGAAGCGTACAGGTGAGTCCGCCACCCAGCGCTCGATTAGGGTTCAGTTTGGGGTTTGATGTTTTCGAGGGCCGGACGTCTTTGTAGCCTACAGGTGAGTCCGCCACCCAGCGCTCGATTAGGGTTCAGATTGGGGTTTGATGTTTTTGAGGGGCGGACCTCTTTGAAGCGTACAGGTGAGTCCGCCACCCAGCGCTCGATTAGGGTTCAGTTTGGGGTTTGATGTTTTCGAGGGCCGGACCTCTTTGAAGCCTACAGGTGAGTCCGCCACCCAGCGCTCGATTAGGGTTCAGTTTGGGGTTTGATGTTTTCGAGGGCCGGACCTCTTTGAAGCCTACAGGTGAGTCCGCCACCAGTGTTCCATTAGGGTTCAGATTTGGGGGGTTGACGCTGCGCGAGTGCCGGAACGCTACGACATACCGTAGAATTCCTTTGCCTTCCCTCATAATTAACGTTGTTTGGGGTTGAGGGATCCATGAACATAATATTTATCGATTGTCAACCCCGGTTTTCAGCCAGAAATTAAGAGTTTTGGTCGGAAATTTGCCCTGAGGGCAGCATTAGAAGAAGTCGTTTCTTCATACCTGAGGGAAGGAAAATCAAATAGATGTAGGGATCGGCAACCTTATATAAGTTTCCACCTTGTATAATATTATAACATTATATTAAGATATTTCGAAATTAAGGATATTTTACGTAAGGTGCCGAAAAAACGTATATAAGGTCGCCGATCGGTCGCCGATCGGTGCGCTCCGAAGCTGATGGCAGGAACCATTGAAAATGGCAAGCCCCTCCTAGCGCCTGTCACGCAGCGCAGCGCCTTCTGGCTTGCCGGCAGGGATCGGTTCCCTCAGTTCTCAGGAGCCGCACTCAGGCTACTGTCGGTGCAAGTCACCTCCGCTGCCGCTGAGTGCAACTGGTCAGTACGGGGGCGCATGTGCACCAGTAACCGCAACTGACTGGGCATCGCCAGAGCAGAGAAGATGGTCTATATCAAGGCCAACAATGCCGATGAGGATGACAGCATGGGGCAGGAGCGGGACCCGGAGATAGCCCTTACCTACTAGGCCCATAGGGTGCATGTGGGTGCATGGGGCGCATGGGGACGGACCTAACAAGGAACGTACGCTCAGATGTTTCCTGGAATTCCTAAGCTTTGGATGTTGTCTTGAGCGATGGACTGCACTCTTGATCCAGTGATCCCTTGTGGACAATGAGATGATTTTTCATGCTAGGCCCATGCGGCACATGAGGGTGCATGGGGCGCATGGCCGGTGACGGACTGTACCAAGAGCTACACATGCACACGTTTTGAATATCTTCTTACATTTGCCGGGCATAGTTTTAATGGCGTTTCATGCGATGGATTGCACATCTTGATATAGCCCTAGCCCACTAGGCTCATGGGGCACATGGTGACGCAAGAAATCGAGGAACGTGTGATTCAGACATTTTCGACATTTTCCTGGCCGTAGGTGTGAGAAATTTTAATAACGACTCATGATATGGATTCTTCTGATTGACAGCTATCCATAGATATCTTCAAATCTGACTTTAGCCTACCCCATATAAGGTAAGTAATATTATATAGCTTATATTAAGTTATATTATTTCGCATAAAATATTATATGCCGATCCCTAAATATATGGTATACGGTACAGTCGAGGCCGCCACCCAGCTCTCCATTAGGGTTCAGTTTGGGGGGTGACGCTGCCCGAGTACCCAACCACTGTGTCACGTTAAGGCGAGGCTGCCACGCAGCGCTCAATTAGGGCTCAGGGTCTGACGCCCTTAGGTGACGTTGCCACCCAGCTCGCAAGCAGGGTTCAGGGTTCGCACCGCCCAACCTTTTTCACACCTACAGATGCGGCCGCCACCCAGATTTCAAAAAATCTGCAGGGTCGCACTTCTGTGTTGCCAATGTGTCACTCTTCAGTGACATCACTGAAGGGTGTCCAAAGAGTGTCACCTCTAGGTGCAACCTGGCCAGCTCCTGAAGTTACAGAAAGCTACAGGAACACGCAGAACATGGAATATCAGCATTGCAACCCATGCCCATGCCCATGCCCATGTGCAGTTATGTTCGTCGTCCCGCGCAGTTGAAAAGCGCTGGGATCCACATTTATGTACCACACGGATGATATTGCATGCGTTCTGAAGCCTAGACCTTAAGCCCCTGAGTTGGCAAAGTAGTGTTTATTTTTCTGTAGCTCAGCTACATGTCAGCCACACTCTGGCATCTGGCCAGAGGTCCCAGTTGTGGCCAGCAGAATTTCCTTGCGCACTAGCCGTATGCCTGTCCTGGTTCGGTCAATTGGCGGCCGCGGGACGGCCCCCTGAAGGTGGAATCATAGCCGAAAAAATATACCCTGCCCCTAAGCCACGCAGCTATGACTCGGTGGGGTCCAATTTCTTACACCGCATGACGGTTGTGGTTCAGCTTTGAAACCCTGAACCCTCATCTGTACTCGTTAAGGATAAACATATAAAGCCTGTACCCTAAACCTGTGCAGCTAAGATACTGTGGGGTCCACTTAAATGTACCATACAAGGTACCTGATGCAGGTTATTAAACCCAAACCCTAAACCCTTCACACTTTGCCTTTAACCCTCGCAGCCGTGCTGCGGTACGGTCCACATCCGAGCACCGCTTGACGTTCGTGATACAGGTTTTTGAACCCCAGTCCCTTGATCCTGAACCCTTGCAGTTACGATGCGGTGGGATCCACATTCGTACACCGCACGACGGATCTGGCTCGGCCGCTCTCCTCCATGAGGTTGACGGACTTCTTCGGGGCATCGGTGGCACGAGCAGTGCCAGGGGCGCAGGTGTGGATTGTGTGTGGGAGGGGGAGGGCAGAGTTTGGCCGGAGACCCAGGTGTGGCCAGCCAGGCTGCCTCCGGCCGCCTGCCCAATTGGGCCCTGGGCGGTCGCGGGCGGCCTGGCAAAGATGGCCTGCAAACTGAAAAAGAAACACCGAACAGGCTGCCCTGTCTGTACTTGAGAATACCCAATGCAACACATATTCAAATAAAGGGTTGCTAACCTTCCTTTCCTTTTTGTGCCTTCTCCCTTGACTTTGCTAAAAAAGAAAGAAAGCTACGACCCGTGGGGTGCATGAGAGTTAAGGAAACAGCGCAGCCTGGGCCGAAGCCACAGCCGCGCCGTTACCGTTTGACTTGCCTAGCTGTCTTTTTGTTTGCCGACGTGGCCGAGCTTCATGTCAGCATGGCCCAGAGGTGTAACGTCGTAAACATATTCACACCAAGGGTCTTATGTCCTTCTTTA
Source organism: Limnomonas spitsbergensis (assembly GCA_037349105.1). NCBI lineage: Eukaryota > Viridiplantae > Chlorophyta > Chlorophyceae > Chlamydomonadales > Limnomonas > Limnomonas spitsbergensis. Next base: position 1,215,494 of record JAYJMM010000081.1, on the reverse strand, counting down.
TATGTCTGCTTCCCTCTAATGCGTTAGACATCTACTGCTCTCACTATTCATTCCTTCCATTCCTCAATTTGGTATGAGCGGGGGGGCCGCTACGCATTTCACCAAGGTTGGCGTGTTCCCTTTTTGTTGTCTACCTCTGTGCTCCAAAACCAGCAGTACCCGTTCACGGGCCTAAACCCTAAGCCCGTAACCCTTCACCCTAAACCAGGAGTACCCGTTCACCGGCCGCCCTCAGGAAGCCGGACGTGATGGCAAGAGAGACGCGGGCCGGGATGCGGTGGAGCAGGAGATCGGGGCGGGCCGCGGGGAGCGAACGTCAGGTGAATAAAAGGGGATTCCGCTCTCCTGGGCTGGGTTGTGTACTGTTTAGTACCATTATTGCCACAACGAACCCACAAAGAATGGTGATCTTTGGCCTGCTTAGCGATACCACTGATGTCCTAAACCATCCATGTGTGGGAGGTCATGGCAGTGTCGGGGCTAATGGCTGCGCCGAGTACATGACTGCGCAAGTATCAAAGACACCCTTTCACTCTTCCGTACACAGAGTTAACCTGCAGGAATCTTTAAACAAGGAACTGATAATTCAGTGACACGCACGGTGCGCTAAATCAGCATGACATGAGGATGGCGTCCATGGCAGAAAGTGTGAACGGACTGTTGTACCGTGACTCTGCATTTCATCAATTAGCCTCCAGACATGGGATGAAATGAAGGACAGGGACTCCTGATTTCACAGCTCTGTTTGGGTTTCAACAAATGTAGGCTGGAATGTTCATTGAGGACACAGGGAACGTAAGCAAGGAGCTTGTGCTGAAACAGATACAACGGGAACCCAGATGAAATATAGTAACCCAGGAGCCCTCAAAAGATGGAAGTCCTAAACCATGAACCCTGAACCCTAAAATTCAGTGTCCCCTAAAATTCTCTTGTGTCCTCCAGGAGACTTCTGGCAGCTTCATGTGGAGGGCGGTGGTACCCCGCCTGTCCAATGCAGGAGCTGCCGGGACAGGAATGGGCAGCAAGCCATCCAGGAGTTGCATTCGGACACGTCTAGCGGGGCGTTCTCGTCGCAAGAAATCGGGGCCCAGCAAGAGGATGCAGCTGGTTCTGGAGCGGCTCTCCTCGTTGCAGGCGGCTGCTTGATAGCACTGTTGATCCTGAATTGGTCGTTTGGATAGACAGATAGATGTAGGTATGACCACCGGTGTACGGCATTTCAAATGTCGTATGCCTCAAGCCACGCTCAGGCGTTTTCTTTCTTCCTTTTTAGGGCCGAGCCTTTTTGAGTAGGGCCAAGAGGTGTAACGTCATTGACAGCTGGGCTCTGCCCAAAAAACATCAGCTGCGTGGGCTCCCAATTGTGAAGTTGCGAAAGGGGGGGGGGGGTAATGGGACATTGCAGATATAGGCTGAACAAGTGGGCCGCATGGTACACAATATAGGTACCGCACAATTACCAAATCATTGTGCTAGCTGCGTGGAGATATCCACGCTGTGCAACAAACTCGGCCAATGCAATGCCTCCCCTTCATTGAATGGCTTCCAGGCAATTCCGACATCGACAAGTGCCGCATGTCCCATGCAGGTTCAACAATTACAAAAAACTGACCCGCAGTTTGCCTCCCGGACCACGTATTACTACACAAAAGCCACAAGACATAGACCTGCACAGTCAGAAAACACACCACCCAGCACACAAGCTGCCACCCCACCGTGCACCCACAGCAGCTTACTCCACACCCGATAGCAGTGTCCACTGGCTGAAAATAATACCACGAAAAAGGGCCCACGTCCGGTAAACACACGTAGCAAGAAGATGTTGGCGGCATCCATCCCCCCAAAGTTGAAGGATCATACCCGCCACACGATGCCCTCTCCCCCTGTAGATAACCGGGGGACATGTTTCTGCCCCCTCACATAGGAGGGGGGCACCATGGTCCGGGCTGTGTATGGTAGCTGGAATTGAGCATACCGTAGACTTTATTTGCCACCGCGAACGCGCAGAAAATTTTAATGTTTATTACCGTAGTCACGGACGTGTTTCGTTATTTCTGAATTTCGTTGCTGCTTAAAAAGTCGCAGTTTTTGCGATTTTTTTGATTCGTTGCCCCTTAACATGAAAAAATTCCAGTCAAAAACAATTTCACGACTGATTTCGTTGCTCCTTGAAGAACGATCAAAGTAACGAAATACGTCCGTGACTACGGTACTCGGAATATGCAGAAAATACGTCATCGTAAGGCGCTCGGGCCGAAATCAATACTTTTGTAAGCCGCGCACCGCACTGGGCAACTGCCCCTAACCCCACCGAGCGGTTCTCAAACTTGGGTTGCGCAGTACCGTTGTTAAAGCTGGTAAACTGGTCGCGGTGCAGATATTGCGTGTGTATCTGTACGGTACCGGTGTGTGGACAAGATGTGACGCGCGTGCGCGCGCGCACAAGCAATCGTTTAATATTACGTGATAAGCCGCAAATGCGTCTATGAGATAATTGTTTAAGTATCAATTAAGCCGCGAAGGCAAATTAACATCAATTTCTTGCGGAGGCAAAGCGCGTCTACGGTAGTCATTCTCTACCAGCTCCACACGGCCGAGCATTTAGCAGGGCCCAGCGGGTTAGCACTGCTCTCAATGTGACAATGAAGCCAGGGGTAAACCATAAGTGCATTAATGACGTTACGCCATTGGGCCATGTTGAAATGAAGCTCGGCCACGTCGGCAAACAAAAAGTCAGCTAGGACAGTGAAGGGAAAAAGGATAGCAAGTTCAGCCACCAAGCTACAAGAACACAAAGGCCAGGCAAGCCGTATCCCCTGAAGAGACTAGCCTTCAAATAGCTCAACTACAAGTTACACAAAACCGGGGCCTTCCACCCCTGCATACGGGCTCTCCAACAGAAATGCGTGATGCATGATGCTAGCTGTGCATACCTAGATACGCTGAGGATGGAACAACCTCATCAGTTCAACGCCCATCCTTCATTTGCACTTGGGTTGTTCAGTGCTGTGAGTGGTCACTCCACCCGTGGCACTCACTTAACATGTACCGGCTGTACTGCTTGTTGTGGTGGGCGATCTGCCCAGTTTAATTGTGCATGTAGTGAATGAATCTACCCATGCTTCACATGAAATGCACACGAAAGTTGCTTATGACTTTAATTCCATGAATTCCATCATAATGCAATGTGGGACGAGTATGAGTGCTGTGCAATTGCGCCGTAATTCAGACATCGAGAAGTGATTACCTTTCTTTACCACTAAATGTAGCTGACTTTGCCTTGAAATTGCCGTGTCTGAAACTCAGGTACGTCATTCAGCCACGGTAAGGACCGCAATGGACACAACACTGATGATTACGTGTGTCAGCCGATTAATGGCATTACACCTCTGGGACCTGCTTAGAAAGAAGGAAAGAGAACGCCTGGGCGTGTCTTAAGGAATACATTGCTTGTGCACCGTACACATTAAAGCAGGCAACGGTGTGGGCCCTTTTTGTGGGATTTCCTGCCACGCCTCCTTCCTGTGTCTAACACGACGCTCTTCATCTAATACGTTTTTTTTTATGCCCACTCTACCGCATCATGAAACCTCTTGCCTTGCCTCCACATATTGAACTGATGCAAGGCACAAAACAATGTTTCTAGACCCTGACAATAAACAGGGCACTCAGCATGCAGAAGGACCTGAGTCCTAGAGATGGTTCCAGAGCGATCCCAACTGTTTATAGGATCGGTCCCTCGAATGATCCCCCGAACCTGAGTCAATGACATAACACCTCTGGGCCATGCTGAAAAGGCTAGGTCGCATGGGCTCCCAACTAACTGGTCGGGAGGAAGAGAGAATTAAGGCTTGGGGAGGAAGGAAAGGAGCTGATGGAAAAGTAGAAGGGAAATACTCAGGAAAGACCATCCCCAAAAGTAAAGGCAGTCTGAAAAATATCCAGCCCTGAGTTTGATCCTCATATTTCACTACGGTAGGTCCATCCCAGGACCGATCCGATCAAAAAACAATGTCGGCCCTCTACTACCGGTAGTCCGGTACCACTGGACCAGGTTGGGACCATGCCTGAGGCCAGGCTGGAATGTGTCCGGGAGCATGTCTGGAATCAGGCTGGAGCCTTTTCTGGGAACAGGCTGGGATCAAACTGGGATTAGGGGAAATTTCGGGAACTGGGACCATCTGTTGAGGTCATCAATCCATGGTCCATCAGCTGCGTGCAGAGGGCTGCGTGCATGCAACTGCATGCAACTATGAAAGGGCAATTTACAATCACCAGTAGCCAGCTCTCTGTTCAAAATAAACTAATGGATGATTGAACAGAGTCTTTGAAAGAAAAAAAGCCAGAGCTTGTCTTGAGGAAGAGTACCGTATGTAAGTACCGGTATCAGCTGCTGCCACGGCTAATGTGAAACAGTGGGCTCACTATAACGTCCATATATCCGAACATAACGTCAAGGCCACCTCTCTAATTGGCCAAAATCACCTGCCCCGTTGAAGCGAGCTGCGCAAATCTTAGCAATTGTTGGGGTCGCTGCCCTTGAACCGAAGTGCCTGGTCTAGACATGCCAAAAGAGCCCGAAAACAGCACATGTCTTCATCTTCCATATTTCTTTAGGATGACGTCTCCCATGGGAACTTTAAACCAGGGCTGATTCATGGGAGGGCTGATTATAGAAGTGTGATCACAGCGCAAGTGTGAGGCGTGCATGGACGCTCCTGCTTCATACCCTCGCCCTCGTTTCAGCATCGTTCAAGTAAAGCAGCACAGTTTAATCTTTTAGCATCGGATGAATCAAGCAGTGCATCGCGTTATTCGGGCCACTCGACTTACCACGATCCAGCCCCTCGCGTCCTGCCAGCTGCGTCCTTCTCCCTTTCGATCTCTTCGGAACAGCCATCCCTCCGTCGCCAAGGTTAGCACGTAAATAGATGGAAACCCCATGCGTGCAAGTTGCCGTGAAAAGCACCCCAGATGGTTAAACATTATCCTGCTTTGGTGCTTTCATCGCGCAGGACTGCAAGTCTCTGCAGGGCCAGTCCGCTCGCACTCTCGTCGCAAGTGGAACCAAGGTGAGCATAGAGGTCCCCAAGTCAGAAAAGTGCCATGTGTGCACCCGACCCACCTCGCAGACGACGCCCTTAGCGCACCACGACGGCACTCCCTGCGCGAGTACTACCCATCTTACCTGCACCTCCAGCCATACAGCACATTCATACCTACATTACGCGTAGCCCTTACCACAGGGCTGCTGCTGCTGCTGCCGCTGTTGCTCAGCCTCTCTTCCGCATCTGACATGCTCTATTGCATGGAGGGGGCCATTATTCTCACGACCCTAGCTTTGCTGCTGGCCGCTTGATTCTCTCCCACGCACAAGATCTGTATCTCACCCCCCACTCCCACTCCCACCACTATGGTTTCGAATCCCCCACTGCCACATCACCCAGCCGCACCGTGCCCCCTCCCTCCCCCCCCCTCGCATACACTAGGGTTTCGGATCCCTTTCTGCCACAGCACCCAGCACCACCATGTCCTCAAAGCCCACAGCGCCGCCTCCTTCGGACGAGAACCTAGCAGTGGTCCGTCGCCACATGGCGGCGGTGGGCGACGGGATGGGCGTCCATGCCTTCCTGGTCCCCACGGAGGATCCACACATGAGCGAGTACAGCCCGGACTGCTTCACGCGGAGGGAGTTTCTCTCAAAGTGAGGGTTTTAGGGTTTGGGGGGGTCGAGGTCCGAGGTCCGAGGCGTGGTTTATCTCTTCAGTCGAGGCTTGAGGATTTGTATTCATAATATTCCTAAAAAGCTGAGGGTTTACTAAGAGAGGGATTCCCGTTGGTTTTCAATTTATCACGAAGCTTAACAGTTGAGGGCTCAATATACTATATCTCAATACTGGTAATCATGGGTTGATATTTTAGGTTTTAGGTTTTAGGGTTGATATTTTAGTCCGAATTTGTCTGTCTGAAGGGTTGAGGTTTGAGTGTTAAACCCAAGTTCATCTCAAAAGCAAGTGTTGAATTTCTTCCTCTGGTTTCCCCCCATGTTATCACAAAAGTCGAGGGTTCAGGGGATACGTTTGAGCGGAGGTCCATGGAAAAATATTTCAAAGGTGTGTTGCCCTTTTGAATCTCATGAGTTAAGGTTTGAAGGTGTCACCCGTAGGTTATCCCAAAATGCAAGTGTAGAGAGTTTAGCCCTTCATTATCTCTAAACGAGGGTCCCTCCCCCCCCCATCACCACGCCTGCCTGCCACACTCTTTTGTTAATCTCTAAGCAAGGGTCCCCTCTCCCCCCCATCACCACGCCCGCCTGCCACACTCTTTTATTAATCTCTAAGCAAGGGTCCCTCCCCCCCCCATCAGCACGCCCGCCTGCCACACTCTTTTATTAATCTCTAAGCAAGGGTCCCCTCCCCCCCCCATCACCACGCCTGCCTGCCACACTCTTTTATTAATCTCTAAGCAAGGGTCCCCCCCCCCCATCACCACGCCTGCCTGCCACACTCTTTTATTAATCTCTAAGCAAGGGTCCCCTCCCCCCCCATCACCACGCCTGCCTGCCACACTCTTTTATTAATCTCTAAGCAAGGGTCCCCTCTCCCCCCCCATCACCACGCCCGCCTGCCACACTCTTTTGTTTATCTCTAAGCAAGGGTCCCCTCTCCCCCCCATCACCACGCCTGCCTGCCACACTATTTTATTAATCTCTAAGCAAGGGTCCCCCCCCCCCCCATCACCACGCCCGCCTGCCACACTCTTTTGTTAATCTCTAAGCAAGGGTCCCCTCTCCCCCCCATCACCACGCCCGCCTGCCACACTCGTTTATTAATCTCTAAGCAAGGGTCCCTCCCCCCCCCATCAGCACGCCCGCCTGCCACACTCTTTTATTAATCTCTAAGCAAGGGTCCCCTCCCCCCCCATCACCACGCCCGCCTGCCACACTCTTTTATTAATCTCTAAGCAAGGGTCCCCTCCCCACCCCATCACCACGCCCGCCTGCCACACTCTTTTATTAATATCTAAGCAAGGGTCCCCCCCCCCCATCACCACGCCCGCCTGCCACACTCTTTTATTAATCTCTAAGCAAGGGTCCCCTCCCCACCCCATCACCACGCCCGCCTGCCACACTCTTTTGTTAATCTCTAAGCAAGGGTCCCTCCCCCCCCCATCACCACGCCCGCCTGCCACACACTTTTATTAATCTCTAAGCAAGGGTCCCCTCCCCCCCCCATCACCACGCCCGCCTGCCACACTCTTTTATTAATCTCTAAGCAAGGGTCCCCTCCCCCCCCATCACCACGCCTGCCTGCCACACTATTTTATTAATCTCTAAGCAAGGGTCCCCTCCCCCCCATCACCACGCCTGCCTGCCACACTCTTTTATTAATCTCTAAGCAAGGGTCCCCTCCCCACCCCATCACCACGCCCGCCTGCCACACTCTTTTGTTAATCTCTAAGCAAGGGTCCCCTCTCCCCCCCATCACCACGCCTGCCTGCCACACTATTTTATTAATCTCTAAGCAAGGGTCCCCCCCCCCCCCATCACCACGCCCGCCTGCCACACTCTTTTGTTAATCTCTAAGCAAGGGTCCCCTCTCCACCCCATCACCACGCCCGCCTGCCACACTCGTTTATTAATCTCTAAGCAAGGGTCCCTCCCCCCCCCATCAGCACGCCCGCCTGCCACACTCTTTTATTAATCTCTAAGCAAGGGTCCCCTACCCCCCCATCACCACGCCTGCCTGCCACACTCTTTTGTTAATCTCTAAGCAAGGGTCCCCTCCCCACCCCATCACCACGCCTGCCTGCCACACTCTTTTATTAATCTCTAAGCAAGGGTCCCCTCCCCACCCCATCACCACGCCCGCCTGCCACACTCTTTTGTTAATCTCTTAGCAAGGGTCCCCTCTCCCCCCCATCACCACGCCTGCCTGCCACACTATTTTATTAATCTCTAAGCAAGGGTCCCCTCTCCCCCCCATCACCACGCCCGCCTGCCACACTCGTTTATTAATCTCTAAGCAAGGGTCCCTCCCCCCCCATCAGCACGCCCGCCTGCCACACTCTTTTATTAATCTCTAAGCAAGGGTCCCCTCCCCCCCCATCACCACGCCCGCCTGCCACACTCTTTTATTCATCTCTAAGCAAGGGTCCCCTCCCCACCCCATCACCACGCCCGCCTGCCACACTCTTTTATTAATATCTAAGCAAGGGTCCCCCCCCCCATCACCACGCCTGCCTGCCACACTCTTTTATTAATCTTTAAGCAAGGGTCCCCTCCCCCCCCATCACCACGCCTGCCTGCCACACTCTTTTGTTAATCTCTAAGCAAGGGTCCCCTCCCCCCCCATCACCACGCCTGCCTGCCACACTCTTTTATTAATCTCTAAGCAAGGGTCCCCTCCCCACCCCATCACCACGCCTGCCTGCCACACTCTTTTATTAATCTCTAAGCAAGGGTCCCCTCTCCCCCCCATCACCACGCCTGCCTGCCACACTCTTTTATTAATCTCTAAGCAAGGGTCCCCTCCCCACCCCATCACCACGCCCGCCTGCCACACTCTTTTGTTAATCTCTAAGCAAGGGTCCCCTACCCCCCCATCACCACGCCTGCCTGCCACACTCTTTTGTTAATCTCTAAGCAAGGGTCCCCTCCCCCCCCATCACCACGCCTGCCTGCCACACTCTTTTATTAATCTCTAAGCAAGGGTCCCCTCCCCACCCCATCACCACGCCCGCCTGCCATACTCTTTTGTTAATCTCTTAGCAAGGGTCCCCTCTCCCCCCCATCACCACGCCTGCCTGCCACACTCTTTTATTAATCTCTAAGCAAGGGTCCCCACCCCCCCCATCACCACGCCTGCCTGCCACACTCGTTTGTTAATCTCTAAGCAAGGGTCCCCTCCCCCCCATCACCACGCCCGCCTGCCACACTCTTTTGTTAATCTCTAAGCAAGGGTCCCCTCTCCCCCCCATCACCACGCCCGCCTGCCACACTCTTTTGTTAATCTCTAAGCAAGGGTCCCCTCCCCCCCCATCACCACGCCCGCCTGCCACACTCTTTTGTTAATCTCTTAGCAAGGGTCCCCTCTCCCCCCCATCACCACGCCCGCCTGCCACGCTCTTTTGTTAATCTCTAAGCAAGGGTCCCTCCCCCCCATCACCACGCCCGCCTGCCACACTCTTTTGTTAATCTCTAAGCAAGGGTCCCCTCCCCCCCCATCACCACGCCCGCCTGCCACGCTCTTTTGTTAATCTCTAAGCAAGGGTCCCCTCTCCCCCCCATCACCACGCCCGCCTGCCGCACTCTTTTGTTTGCCATCCAGGTTCACAGGCACCGCCGGCACAGTTTTGGTCAAGCTAATTCTGAACCCTGCATCCTGCACCCTAAACCCCAAACCCTGACCCCTACACCCATCCAGATTCACAGGCACTGCCGGCACTTTTGTGGTTACGCTAACCCTGCACCCTAAACCCTACACCTATCCAGATTCACAGGCACTGCTGGTACAGTTGTGGTTACGACAGACAAGGCTCTCCTGTGGACCGACGGCCGCTACTACTTGCAGGCCAGTCAGGAGCTAGGACCCGACTGGACGCTCATGAAGGCTGGATCGCCAGGCTGCCCAGATGTGGGTGACGGTGCTTGCAAATGATATTGAATCCAGGAAATCCAGGCAGGCAGGATCCAGGAAATCCAGGAAATCCAGGCAGGCAGGATCCAGGTAGGATCCGGGCAATCCAGGATCCAGGAAATCGAGATATAGGAAATCCAGGCAGGATCCCGGAAATATCCAGGCAGGCAGGATCTGGTCCCGATTCGTCCCCCGATTGGTCGTTCACGAAGGCTGGATCGCCAGGCTGCCCAGACGTGGGTACTTCTAGATAATACCAAATACCCTAAGCTATCCTTAAACATGCAGGCAGGATCTTGGTTTAGGGTTTAGGGGCTTCATTGGTGGCTCATGAAGGCTGGATCAAGGGGCTGCCTAGATGTGGGTGACGGTGCTTCTAAATGATATTGAATCCCGGAAATCCAGGATCCAGGCAGGATCCAGGCATTCCAGGATCCAGGCAATCTAGGATCCAGGAAATCCAGTCAGGATCTAGGAAATCCGGGCAGTATCCAGCAAATCCAGGCAGGCAGGATCTGGTCCCCCTGAGCCAATGGATTGGTCACTCATGAAGGCTGGATCAAAGGGCTGCACAGACGTGGGAGGCGGTGCCTGTTTTAAATTCAATTTTACATAAAACCCGCTGGATGAAGGGGGCTGCCCAGGCATGGGTGGCGGCGCCTCACAATAATATTGAAAAACGTAAATCAAGCATAAATATGCGCGCAGGCCCTGGGTTACCTTAGGTCAACATTGGTCGCTCATGAAGGCTGGATGAAGGGGTTGGCCAGGTTCAAATTCCGGTGCCCCTCTTAATTTCATTTTTACGTGAATTTCGGTTCAGGAAATAATAACTAAAAAAACTGGCGGCACCCACAAGATTTATGGAATTATGGTGGCTAAGTCCTGATCTCCCTGCCCTACTGCCCTACACCTTGAACCATCAATCGGACAATCACCTTCAACCATTGACTTTGAGCCCTTGCAGCTTGGTGACTGGTCGGCTGATAATTCGCTTCAGGGCAGATGAGTAGGCATTGCCCCCTGCCTTATCCCCCCCCCCCCCCCCCTTGCCATTGCCTTGCCCGAAATCCCTGTCCTCGAACCCTGAATCGTAAACCCAGCTTGAGGACTGTCTGGCTGGGAATCTCCCCGAAAGCGGACGAGTACGTATCGCCCCCCACCTTGCCCCTTTCATCCCTTTGCCTGGAATACTGAACCTTAATCACTTAACCCTCAACCCTGTCCCCCCCCCTCCCCCTATCAGCTTGAGGACTGGCTGGCTGAGAACTTCCCCAAAGCTGGACGAGTGTGGATCGCCCCCCACTTCACCCCCCTCATCCACTGGCCTGGAATTGGTATGTTACTCCCAAAACCCTCAACCCCTCCTCCCCTTCCCCCTATCAGCTTGAGGACTGGCTGGCTGAGAACTTCCCGGAAGGCGGACGAGTAGGTATCGACCCCTACCCCCCCCCTTTCATCCCCTTGCCCGGAATACTGAACCTGAATCACTAAACCCTAAACCCTGCCCCCCTAACAGCTTGAGGACTGGCTGGCTGAGAACCTCCCCAAAGGTGGACGAGTGGGTATCGACCGCTCCTTGCCCTCCCTTCCATTCCGTTGCCCGGAATACTGAACCTTAATCTCTTAACCCGAAACCCTTACAGAGAAATGGCTGGCTGAGAAATTGCCTGAGGATGACCTGTAGGTATCGCCACCCACACCCCGTCGTCAGAAACCTGAGCCTGAAACCCTTAACCCTGTGCCCTCTGACAGCTTGAGGACTGGCTGGCTGAGAACCTCCCGGAAGCCAGTCGAGTGGGTATCGACCCTTACCTGCCCTCCCTTCCATCCCCTTAAAACCTCAACCTGAAACCCCAAACTCGAAACCCTTACAGAAAATGGCTGGCTGATAACTTGCCCGAGGCAAACCTGTGGGCATTGCCACCCACATCCCGTTGTCAAAAATCTGAGCCTGAAACCCTAAACCATGCCCCCCCAACAGCTTGAGGCCTGGCTGGCTGAGAATCTCCCCCGAAGGCGGACGAGTAGGTATCGACCCCTCCCTGCCCTCCCTTCCATTCCCTTGCCCGGAATACTGAATCTTAATCTCTTAACCCGAAACCCTGTGCCCCCTAACAGCTTGAGGACTGGCTGGCTGAGAATCTCCCGGAAGCCGGACGAGTGGAGATCGACCCTTACTTGCCCTCCCTTCCATCCCCTTTAAACCTTAACCTGAAATTCTGAACCCTGACCCTCTAACAGCTTGAGGACTGGCTGGCTGAGAATCTCCCCGAGGGCGGACGTCTGGGTATCGACCCTTACTTGCACACTGTGGACGCCGTCCGCAAGCTCAAGCTCAAGCTGGAGGCCGCAGGCAAGGTCCTGGTGCCGCTGCTTCGGGACACCAACCCGGTGGACCAGGCATGGGGAGCTGCCCGCCCCGCCGGCCCTAAGGAACCTGTCAGGATCCACGCCCTCCAGTGGGCAGGGGAGACTGTTCCTGACAAGCTCACGCGTATGAGGAAGCAGGTGCGTGTTGGGCTGTGGGTGGGATGCTTCGGGACATCAACCCGGTGGACCAGGCTTGGGGAGCTGCCCGCCCCGCCGGCCCTAAGGAACCTGTCAGGATCCACGCCCTCCAGTGGGCAGGGGAGACCGTTCCTGACAAGCTCACGCGTATGAGGAAGCAGGTGCGTGTTGGGCTGTGGGTGGGATGCTTCGGGACATCAACCCGGTGGACCAGGCTTGGGGAGCTGCCCGCCCCGCCGGCCCTTAGGAACCTGTCAGGATCCATGCCTTCCAGTGGGCAGGGGAGACCGTTCCTGACAAGCTCACGCGCATGAGGAAGCAGGTGCGTGTTGGGCTGTGGGTGGGATGCTTCAGGACATCAACCCGGTGGACCAGGCTTGGGGAGCTGCCCGCCCCGCCGGCCCTTAGGAACCTGTCAGGATCCATGCCTTCCAGTGGGCAGGGGAGACCGTTCCTGACAAGCTCACGCGCATGAGGAAGCAGGTGCGTGTAAGGCAGCAGCAAGGAGCAGAGTCTTATCCCATCCCCCCCCTGCATACCCCTCGCTCTTAGATGCGTGAGGCGCGTGCAGATGTGCTGCTGGTGACAATGCTGGATGAGGTGGCGTGGCTGCTCAACCTGAGGGGCAGCGACGTCATGTGCAACCCAGTCTTCCTGTCGTACGTAGGTGAGTGCAGCAGTACACAGGTACAGCAGTACAAAAGTTAGTGCATATGGGCATACATTAGTACCGAAGTACGCAGGTTGGTACAGAAGTACACTGGCTTGTACAGATGTACACAGGTTAAGGCAGTGATGTCATGTGTAACCTCCTGTAAGTACACATGTTGGTGCAGATGTACGGTACACAGGTTGGTACAGAAGTACACAGCCTGTGTACATCTGCACTAATATGTGTACTTGCAAAGTTAAAGAGCTTGATACAGAAATGCACAGGTTAACCCCGTACCCTCTCCCCCCCCACCACTCCCGTATCACCCCCCTCCCCCCCCCTCCCCCTCATCAACTTGAGCCCTTAACACTGCCCCCCCCCCCTCACCTCTAAACCCTCAAAGACTGCAGACTCCGAAACTTGAACCCTTTCACCACACGGCAGTTTTGCCCCTGGTGGGCCCGGCCAAGCTGTATGTGGACGCTGCTGTGTTGTCAACTGTGTAGTCTGGCACCTTAATCCTGAACTCTAAAAACGGCAACCTCCCTAAACCTGAACCCTTGCACCCAAGTGAAGTATTGCCCCTTGAAGACCGGGCCAAACTGTATGTGGACGCTGCTTGGGTGCCGCCTGCAAAGTCTGGCACATCATCCCTGAACTCTTAACATGGACGCTGCTTGGGTGCCGCCTGCAAAGTCTGGCACATCATCCCTGAACCCTTAACATGGACGCTGCTTGGGTGCCGCCTGCAAAGTCTGGCACATCATCCCTGAACTCTTAACATGGACGCTGCTTGGTTGCCGCCTGCAAAGTCTGGCACATCATCCCTGAACCCTGAACATGGACGCTGTCTGGGTGCCGCCTGCAAAGTCTGGCACATCATCCCTGAACTCTTAACATGGACGCTGTCTGGGTGCCGCCTGCAAAGTCTGGCACATCATCCCTGAACCCTGAACATGGACGCTGTCTGGGTGCCGCCTGCAAAGTCTGGCACATCATCCCTGAACTCTTAACATGGACGCTGCTTGGGTGCCGCCTGCAAAGTCTGGCACATCATCCCTGAACCCTGAACATGGACGCTGTCTGGGTGCCGCCTGCAAAGTCTGGCACATCATCCCTGAACCCTTAACATGGACGCTGCTTGGTTGCCGCCTGCAAAGTCTGGCACATCATCCCTGAACTCTTAACATGGACGCTGCTTGGGTGCCGCCTGCAAAGTCTGGCACATCATCCCTGAACTCTTAACATGGACGCTGCTTGGTTGCCGCCTGCAAAGTCTGGCACATCATCCCTGAACCCTTAACATGGACGCTGCTTGGTTGCCGCCTGCAAAGTCTGGCACATCATCCCTGAACTCTTAACATGGACGCTGCTTGGTTGCTGCCTGCAAAGTCTGGCACATCATCCCTGAACTCTTAACATGGACGCTGCTTGGGTGCCGCCTGCAAAGTCTGGCACATCATCCCTGAACTCTTAACATGGACGCTGCTTGGGTGCCGCCTGCAAAGTCTGGCACATCATCCCTGAACTCTTAACATGGACGCTGCTTGGTTGCCGCCTGCAAAGTCTGGCACATCATCCCTGAACCCTTAACATGGACGCTGCTTGGTTGCCGCCTGCAAAGTCTGGCACATCATCCCTGAACTCTTAACATGGACGCTGCTTGGTTGCTGCCTGCAAAGTCTGGCACATCATCCCTGAACTCTTAACATGGACGCTGCTTGGGTGCCGCCTGCAAAGTCTGGCACATCATCCCTGAACTCTTAACAGGGACGCTGCTTGGGTGCCGCCTGCAAAGTCTGGCACATCATCCCTGAACTCTTAACAGGGACGCTGCTTGGGTGCCGCCTGCAAAGTCTGGCACATCATCCCTGAACCCTTAACATGGACGCTGTCTGGGTGCCGCCTGCAAAGTCTGGCACATCATCCCTGAACCCTGAACATGGACGCTGCTTGGTTGCCGCCTGCAAAGTCTGGCACATCATCCCTGAACCCTGAACATGGACGCTGCTTGGGTGCCGCCTGCAAAGTCTGGCACATCATCCCTGAACTCTTAACAGGGACGCTGCTTGGGTGCCGCCTGCAAAGTCTGGCACATCATCCCTGAACCCTTAACATGGACGCTGTCTGGGTGCCGCCTGCAAAGTCTGGCACATCATCCCTGAACTCTTAACATGGACGCTGCTTGGGTGCCGCCTGCAAAGTCTGGCACATCATCCCTGAACTCTTAACAGGGACGCTGCTTGGTTGCCGCCTGCAAAGTCTGGCACATCATCCCTGAACTCTTAACAGGGACGCTGCTTGGGTGCCGCCTGCAAAGTCTGGCACATCATCCCTGAACTCTTAACAGGGACGCTGCTTGGGTGCCGCCTGCAAAGTCTGGCACATCATCCCTGAACTCTTAACAGGGACGCTGCTTGGGTGCCGCCTGCAAAGTCTGGCACATCATCCCTGAACTCTTAACAGGGACGCTGCTTGGGTGCCGCCTGCAAAGTCTGGCACATCATCCCTGAACTCTTAACAGGGACGCTGCTTGGGTGCCGCCTGCAAAGTCTGGCACATCATCCCTGAACCCTTAACATGGACGCTGCTTGGGTGCCGCCTGCAAAGTCTGGCACATCATCCCTGAACTCTTAACATGGACGCTGCTTGGGTGCCGCCTGCAAAGTCTGGCACATCATCCCTGAACCCTTAACATGGACGCTGCTTGGGTGCCGCCTGCAAAGTCTGGCACATCATCCCTGAACTCTTAACATGGACGCTGTCTGGGTGCCGCCTGCAAAGTCTGGCACATCATCCCTGAACTCTTAACAGGGACGCTGTCTGGGTGCCGCCTGCAAAGTCTGGCACATCATCCCTGAACTCTTAACAGGGACGCTGCTTGGGTGCCGCCTGCAAAGTCTGGCACATCATCCCTGAACCCTTAACATGGACGCTGCTTGGGTGCCGCCTGCAAAGTCTGGCACATCATCCCTGAACTCTTAACAGGGACGCTGCTTGGGTGCCGCCTGCAAAGCCTGGCACATCATCCCTGAACCCTTAACATGGACGCTGCTTGGGTGCCGCCTGCAAAGTCTGGCACATCATCCCTGAACTCTTAACATGGACGCTGCTTGGGTGCCGCCTGCAAAGTCTGGCACATCATCCCTGAACTCTTAACAGGGACGCTGCTTGGGTGCCGCCTGCAAAGTCTGGCACATCATCCCTGAACCCTTAACATGGACGCTGCTTGGGTGCCGCCTGCAAAGTCTGGCACATCATCCCTGAACTCTTAACAGGGACGCTGCTTGGGTGCCGCCTGCAAAGTCTGGCACATCATCCCTGAACTCTTAACATGGACGCTGCCTGGGTGCCGCCTGCAAAGTCTGGCACATCATCCCTGAACCCTTAACATGGACGCTGTCTGGGTGCCGCCTGCAAAGTCTGGCACATCATCCCTGAACTCTTAACATGGACGCTGCTTGGGTGCCGCCTGCAAAGTCTGGCACATCATCCCTGAACTCTTAACATGGACGCTGCTTGGGTGCCGCCTGCAAAGTCTGGCACATCATCCCTGAACCCTTAACATGGACGCTGCTTGGGTGCCGCCTGCAAAGTCTGGCACATCATCCCTGAACTCTTAACAGGGACGCTGCTTGGGTGCCGCCTGCAAAGTCTGGCACATCATCCCTGAACTCTTAACAGGGACGCTGCTTGGGTGCCGCCTGCAAAGTCTGGCACATCATCCCTGAACTCTTAACAGGGACGCTGCTTGGGTGCCGCCTGCAAAGTCTGGCACATCATCCCTGAACTCTTAACAGGGACGCTGCTTGGGTGCCGCCTGCAAAGTCTGGCACATCATCCCTGAACCCTTAACATGGACGCTGCTTGGGTGCCGCCTGCAAAGTCTGGCACATCATCCCTGAACTCTTAACATGGACGCTGCTTGGGTGCCGCCTGCAAAGTCTGGCACATCATCCCTGAACCCTTAACATGGACGCTGCTTGGGTGCCGCCTGCAAAGTCTGGCACATCATCCCTGAACTCTTAACATGGACGCTGTCTGGGTGCCGCCTGCAAAGTCTGGCACATCATCCCTGAACTCTTAACAGGGACGCTGTCTGGGTGCCGCCTGCAAAGTCTGGCACATCATCCCTGAACTCTTAACAGGGACGCTGCTTGGGTGCCGCCTGCAAAGTCTGGCACATCATCCCTGAACCCTTAACATGGACGCTGCTTGGGTGCCGCCTGCAAAGTCTGGCACATCATCCCTGAACTCTTAACAGGGACGCTGCTTGGGTGCCGCCTGCAAAGCCTGGCACATCATCCCTGAACCCTTAACATGGACGCTGCTTGGGTGCCGCCTGCAAAGTCTGGCACATCATCCCTGAACTCTTAACATGGACGCTGCTTGGGTGCCGCCTGCAAAGTCTGGCACATCATCCCTGAACTCTTAACAGGGACGCTGCTTGGGTGCCGCCTGCAAAGTCTGGCACATCATCCCTGAACCCTTAACATGGACGCTGCTTGGGTGCCGCCTGCAAAGTCTGGCACATCATCCCTGAACTCTTAACAGGGACGCTGCTTGGGTGCCGCCTGCAAAGTCTGGCACATCATCCCTGAACTCTTAACATGGACGCTGCTTGGGTGCCGCCTGCAAAGTCTGGCACATCATCCCTGAACCCTTAACATGGACGCTGTCTGGGTGCCGCCTGCAAAGTCTGGCACATCATCCCTGAACTCTTAACATGGACGCTGCTTGGGTGCCGCCTGCAAAGTCTGGCACATCATCCCTGAACTCTTAACATGGACGCTGCTTGGGTGCCGCCTGCAAAGTCTGGCACATCATCCCTGAACCCTTAACATGGACGCTGCTTGGGTGCCGCCTGCAAAGTCTGGCACATCATCCCTGAACCCTTAACATGGACGCTGTCTGGGTGCCGCCTGCAAAGTCTGGCACATCATCCCTGAACCCTTAACATGGACGCTGTCTGGGTGCCGCCTGCAAAGTCTGGCACATCATCCCTGAACTCTTAACAGGGACGCTGCTTGGGTGCCGCCTGCAAAGTCTGGCACATCATCCCTGAACCCTTAACATGGACGCTGCTTGGGTGCCGCCTGCAAAGTCTGGCACATCATCCCTGAACCCTTAACATGGACGCTGCTTGGGTGCCGCCTGCAAAGTCTGGCACATCATCCCTGAACTCTTAACATGGACGCTGTCTGGGTGCCGCCTGCAAAGTCTGGCACATCATCCCTGAACTCTTAACATGGACGCTGCTTGGGTGCCGCCTGCAAAGTCTGGCACATCATCCCTGAACCCTTAACATGGACGCTGCTTGGGTGCCGCCTGCAAAGTCTGGCACATCATCCCTGAACTCTTAACAGGGACGCTGCTTGGGTGCCGCCTGCAAAGTCTGGCACATCATCCCTGAACTCTTAACATGGACGCTGCTTGGGTGCCGCCTGCAAAGTCTGGCACATCATCCCTGAACCCTTAACATGGACGCTGCTTGGGTGCCGCCTGCAAAGTCTGGCACATCATCCCTGAACCCTTAACATGGACGCTGTCTGGGTGCCGCCTGCAAAGTCTGGCACATCATCCCTGAACCCTTAACATGGACGCTGTCTGGGTGCCGCCTGCAAAGTCTGGCACATCATCCCTGAACTCTTAACAGGGACGCTGCTTGGGTGCCGCCTGCAAAGTCTGGCACATCATCCCTGAACCCTTAACATGGACGCTGCTTGGGTGCCGCCTGCAAAGTCTGGCACATCATCCCTGAACCCTTAACATGGACGCTGCTTGGGTGCCGCCTGCAAAGTCTGGCACATCATCCCTGAACTCTTAACATGGACGCTGTCTGGGTGCCGCCTGCAAAGTCTGGCACATCATCCCTGAACTCTTAACATGGACGCTGCTTGGGTGCCGCCTGCAAAGTCTGGCACATCATCCCTGAACCCTTAACATGGACGCTGCTTGGGTGCCGCCTGCAAAGTCTGGCACATCATCCCTGAACTCTTAACAGGGACGCTGCTTGGGTGCCGCCTGCAAAGTCTGGCACATCATCCCTGAACCCTTAACATGGACGCTGCTTGGGTGCCGCCTGCAAAGTCTGGCACATCATCCCTGAACTCTTAACATGGACGCTGCTTGGTTGCCGCCTGCAAAGTCTGGCACATCATCCCTGAACCCTGAACATGGACGCTGCTTGGGTGCCGCCTGCAAAGTCTGGCACATCATCCCTGAACCCTTAACATGGACGCTGCTTGGGTGCCGCCTGCAAAGTCTGGCACATCATCCCTGAACCCTTAACATGGACGCTGCTTGGGTGCCGCCTGCAAAGTCTGGCACATCATCCCTGAACCCTGAACATGGACGCTGCTTGGGTGCCGCCTGCAAAGTCTGGCACATCATCCCTGAACTCTTAACAGGGACGCTGCTTGGGTGCCGCCTGCAAA
Organism: Limnomonas spitsbergensis; assembly: GCA_037349105.1. Taxonomy (NCBI): domain Eukaryota; kingdom Viridiplantae; phylum Chlorophyta; class Chlorophyceae; order Chlamydomonadales; genus Limnomonas; species Limnomonas spitsbergensis. The sequence continues at coordinate 1,196,256 of JAYJMM010000081.1, read as the reverse complement.
GTCTGGCACATCATCCCTGAACCCTTAACAGGGACGCTGCTTGGGTGCCGCCTGCAAAGTCTGGCACATCATCCCTGAACTCTTAACAGGGACGCTGCTTGGGTGCCGCCTGCAAAGTCTGGCACATCATCCCTGAACCCTTAACATGGACGCTGTCTGGGTGCCGCCTGCAAAGTCTGGCACATCATCCCTGAACCCTTAACATGGACGCTGTCTGGGTGCCGCCTGCAAAGTCTGGCACATCATCCCTGAACTCTTAACATGGACGCTGCTTGGGTGCCGCCTGCAAAGTCTGGCACATCATCCCTGAACTCTTAACAGGGACGCTGCTTGGGTGCCGCCTGCAAAGTCTGGCACATCATCCCTGAACTCTTAACAGGGACGCTGCTTGGGTGCCGCCTGCAAAGTCTGGCACATCATCCCTGAACCCTTAACATGGACGCTGTCTGGGTGCCGCCTGCAAAGTCTGGCACATCATCCCTGAACCCTTAACATGGACGCTGTCTGGGTGCCGCCTGCAAAGTCTGGCACATCATCCCTGAACTCTTAACATGGACACTGCTTGGGTGCCGCCTGCAAAGTCTGGCACATCATCCCTGAACCCTTAACATGGACGCTGCTTGGGTGCCGCCTGCAAAGTCTGGCACATCATCCCTGAACTCTTAACAGGGACGCTGCTTGGGTGCCGCCTGCAAAGTCTGGCACATCATCCCTGAACTCTTAACATGGACGCTGCTTGGGTGCCGCCTGCAAAGTCTGGCACATCATCCCTGAACTCTTAACATGGACGCTGCTTGGGTGCCGCCTGCAAAGTCTGGCACATCATCCCTGAACCCTTAACATGGACGCTGCTTGGGTGCCGCCTGCAAAGTCTGGCACATCATCCCTGAACCCTTAACATGGACGCTGCTTGGGTGCCGCCTGCAAAGTCTGGCACATCATCCCTGAACTCTTAACATGGACGCTGCTTGGGTGCCGCCTGCAAAGTCTGGCATCTTAATCCTGAACCCTGAGCACTGTAACCTCTTTTAACCGGAACCCTTGCTCCAAACCACAGTATTACCCCTGGAGGGCCTATCCAAGTTTAACATGGACGCTGCTTGGGTGCCGCCCGTAAAGTCAGGCACCCCAGTCCTGAACCCTGACCACTGAAAAAGTTAACCCTCGCACCACACCGCAGTCTTGCCCCTGGAGGGCCCGGCCAAGCTGTATGTGGATGCAGCCAAGGTACCGCCTGAGGTCGCAGAGCACCTCAAGGTAAGCCTGAGTAGATGGGAGGAGGAGTAGATGGGAGGAGGAGGAGATGGGAGGAGGAGGAGATGGGAGGAGGAGGAGATGGGAGGAGGAGGAGATGGGAGGAGGAGGAGATGGGAGGAGGAGGAGATGGGAGGAGGAGGAGATGGGAGGAGGAGGAGATGGGAGGAGGAGGAGATGGGAGGAGGAGGAGATGGGAGGACTCGGAACCCTGAATCCTAACCCCCAAAACATCATCACGAGTGTTGAATGACCAAACCCTCAAACCTACAGGCATCTGGTGTTGAGATTGTTCCATATGAGCGCATGGTCCCGGATGTCTCCTCCTTGGTTGCATTTCCCCAAACCACGGACCCCCATCCCTTATTCTTTAATCCTAAACCCTCATGCTTGCAGGCATCTGGTGTTGAGGTCGTGCCATATGAGCGGATGGTCCCTGACGTCTCCTCCTTGGCAGCTGTGGGCAAGACCCTGTGGCTGGACCCAAGCAAGGTCTCGTACGCCATCTTCTTGGCGGCCAGCGAGGCGGCTGAGGGCGCGAAAAGTGGGTTCGGGTTTATGACATGCCGGGAAAACGAGCTGTGCAAAGGGTGGGCTCAGTGCTCAGTTTGACGTTTGGATGTGGGGGGCAAGATCCCAGCAAGGTATCGTATGCCATCTTCTTGGCGGCCAGCGAGGCGGCTGAGGGCGCAAAAAGTGGGTTCGGGTTTATTATATGCCGGGATGGCGAGCTGTGTAAAGGGTGGGCACCGTGCTCAGCTTGGTAGGATAGAGGCCATGGGGGTAACTGGTGACGGAGGATACGGGTTCGATTCCGGAGAGGGAGCTTGAGAAATGGCTACCACACCCAAGGAATTTACGTTTGGATGTAGGGGGCAAGATCCCAGCAGGGTTCCGTACGCCATCTCACTGGATGCCAGGGAGGCGGCGGAGAGCGCGTAAAATGGCTTCAGGGCTGTTTGCGGCCGGAGATTGTGAGATGAGCAAAGGGTTGGCTCAGTGTCCAGCTGAACTTGTGTTTGTGGCTCCAAAAACACTTCAATTTAGATAGGGCCCGTATTTGCTGCCTGGTTAAATCCGATCCATAAAGCTGAAGCCTCCAACTCACACCCTGAAACCTGAAACCCAGACTCTGAACCCTGAACCCTGAACCCGACCCCTGAACCCCGATCCCTGACTCCTGACCCCCGACCCTGAAACCTAGGTAAGGACGGCGGCAGCGCCCGCAAGAAGGCTCGTCCCAATGGCGACGGCTCTACGGCCGCGGCGCCGTCCTCCCCGAAGAAGACCTTTTTTGAACACATGTCACCGGTGGTCACGGCCAAGTCCATCAAGAACGACGCTGAGCTGGCAAGTTGGGTTCAGGATCAGGGTGTGGGGGTTACGGCTGTAGCAATAACACCGAGCTGGCAAGTTGGGTTCAGGATCAGGGTGTGGGGGTAACGGCTGCAGCAATGACATTGAGCTGGCAAGTTGGGTTCAGGATCAGGGTGTGGGGGTTACAGCTATAGCAATGACACCGAGCTGGTAAGTTGGGTTCAGGATCAGGGTGTGGGGGTTACGGCTGTAGCAATGACACCGAGCTGGTAAGTTGGGTTCAGGATCAGGGTTTCCATTGTCATTGGGGGGGGGTCAGGGTTAAGGGCTGTGGTAACAATGCTGAGCTGGTGAGTGGGGTTCAGGATAATGGATACAATCATTGTGGTGAGGGGTTATGGGGGTTACGGCTGTAGCAATGACGCTGAGCTGGCAAGTGGGATCGAGGTCGTTGGTTCAAGAAGGACGCTGAGCTGGTGAGTGGGATTGAGGTCATTGTTTAAGAAGGAAGAGGAGCTGGTGTGTTGGGTTATGGATCAGGGTTTCAACAATTGTGGTGAGGGGCTTATGGGGGTAAGGCTGAAGCAAAACTGCTGAACTGGCGTGTGGAGTTGAGGATATGGGTTTCACAAATTCTGATGAGGGGGGTGATGGGTTACGTCAAATTTGTGTCCACAGGCTGGGCTCCATGAGACCCTCTTTTGGGATGCGTATGTAGTGTAGCTGACATGTAGTTGAATGTAGCCTCATAGCTGTCAAGAGGTCCAGTTCCTTTAAGCCCATCTCCGGGATGCAGCTTTAGTGGCGTTAAAAAAACTTCATGCTATGTTGCACCAACCAGATGGATTCTGCAAAGCCTACCACCTCCGGAGAGCTGCTCAAGTGTTGCTGGAGCGAAGCTGAAGACAGCTCTCATGTTGTTGTTTTATCTGTTAAAAGGCCAGGTTCCGACAGGGCCACCTTCAGGTTATTCGACCTTAAAACAGCCCTTGGTTTATTGCAGTCTATTTGGGTCTGTTTTGAATCATTAACACTTCTTCACAGGCCGGGTTTGTTGAGGGGCATGTCCAGTAGAGCTGCTCCAGTCCAGCTGGCCTATTGCTAACATGCTCATTCTCATCTATTAGGGCTGGTGCATGCTGTATACCCTGATGCTGCATGCCGTACATACCGTACATACGTATTTTGTATATGAGCTTTTCCCCCGGGGATTTTTCGACCCAGGCTTAAGCCCATCCTAACCATCAGCATGGAATGTTTCTTCAACCATTACATTGTGGAAAGCCTTTGCAATGCATGTGAAGAAAAATAAAGGACTCCACATTCATTACATTACATTCATCAAATTAGTCCCCTCCAACATGCGATGCGCCCATGCGGCCATGTGTCCATGGGTTCATTGAAACCCATGTCCAGGAGAGCTGCTGTAGTACAATTAGGTAATCGCTTGCATGCTTTTCCTTTCGTGCAGGCCGGGTTCATTGTAACCCACCCCTGGGTGAGCTGCTGTAGTCCAAGTGACCTTTTGCTGACATACTTTCCCTTCTGAACAGGCCAGGTTCATTGTAACCCACCCCTGGGTGAGCTGCTGTAGTCCAAGTGACCTTTTGCTGACATACTTTCCCTTCTGAACAGGCCGGGTTCATTGTAACCCACCCCTGGGTGAGCTGCTGTAGTCCAAGTGACCTTTTGCTGACATACTTTCCCTTCTGAACAGGCCAGGTTCATTGTAACCCACCCCTGGGTGAGCTGCTGTAGTCCGAGTGACCTTTTGCTGACATACTTTCCCTTCTGAACAGGCCGGGTTCATTGTAACCCACCCCTGGGTGAGCTGCTGTAGTCCAAGTGACCTTTTGCTGACATACTTTCCCTTCTGAACAGGCCAGGTTCATTGTAACCCACCCCTGGGTGAGCTGCTGTAGTCCAAGTGACCTTTTGCTGACATACTTTCCCTTCTGAACAGGCCGGGTTCATTGTAACCCACCCCTGGGAGAGCTGCTGTAGTCCAAGTGACCTTTTGCTGACATACTTTCCCTTCTGAACAGGCCAGGTTCATTGTAACCCACCCCTGGGTGAGCTGCTGTAGTCCAAGTGACCTTTTGCTGACATACTTACCCTTCTGAACAGGCCAGGTTCATTGTAACCCACCCCTGGGTGAGCTGCTGTAGTCCAAGTGACCTTTTGCTGACATACTTTCCCTTCTGAACAGGCCGGGTTCATTGTAACCCACCCCTGGGTGAGCTGCTGTAGTCCAAGTGACCTTTTGCTGACATACTTTCCCTTCTGAACAGGCCAGGTTCATTGTAACCCACCCCTGGGTGAGCTGCTGTAGTCCAAGTGACCTTTTGCTGACATACTTTCCCTTCTGAACAGGCCGGGTTCATTGTAACCCACCCCTGGGTGAGCTGCTGTAGTCCAAGTGACCTTTTGCTGACATACTTTCCCTTCTGAACAGGCCAGGTTCATTGTAACCCACCCCTGGGTGAGCTGCTGTAGTCCAAGTGACCTTTTGCTGACATACTTTCCCTTCTGAACAGGCCGGGTTCATTGTAACCCACCCCTGGGTGAGCTGCTGTAGTCCAAGTGACCTTTTGCTGACATACTTACCCTTCTGAACAGGCCAGGTTCATTGTAACCCACCCCTGGGTGAGCTGCTGTAGTCCAAGTGACCTTTTGCTGACATACTTTCCCTTCTGAACAGGCCGGGTTCATTGTAACCCACCCCTGGGTGAGCTGCTGTAGTCCAAGTGACCTTTTGCTGACATACTTTCCCTTCTGAACAGGCCAGGTTCATTGTAACCCACCCCTGGGAGAGCTGCTGTAGTCCAAGTGACCTTTTGCTGACATACTTTCCCTTCTGAACAGGCCAGGTTCATTGTAACCCACCCCTGGGTGAGCTGCTGTAGTCCAAGTGACCTTTTGCTGACATACTTACCCTTCTGAACAGGCCGGGTTCATTGTAACCCACCCCTGGGTGAGCTGCTGTAGTCCAAGTGACCTTTTGCTGACATACTTTCCCTTCTGAACAGGCCGGGTTCATTGTAACCCACCCCTGGGTGAGCTGCTGTAGTCCAAGTGACCTTTTGCTGACATACTTTCCCTTCTGAACAGGCCGGGTTCATTGTAACCCACCCCTGGGTGAGCTGCTGTAGTCCAAGTGACCTTTTGCTGACATACTTTCCCTTCTGAACAGGCCGGGTTCATTGTAACCCACCCCTGGGTGAGCTGCTGTAGTCCAAGTGACCTTTTGCTGACATACTTTCCCTTCTGAACAGGCCAGGTTCATTGTAACCCACCCCTGGGTGAGCTGCTGTAGTCCAAGTGACCTTTTGCTGACATACTTTCCCTTCTGAACAGGCCAGGTTCATTGTAACCCACCCCTGGGTGAGCTGCTGTAGTCCAAGTGACCTTTTGCTGACATACTTTCCCTTCTGAACAGGCCGGGTTCATTGTAACCCACCCCTGGGTGAGCTGCTGTAGTCCAAGTGACCTTTTGCTGACATACTTTCCCTTCTGAACAGGCCGGGTTCATAGTAACCCACCCCTGGGTGAGCTGCTGTAGTCCAAGTGACCTTTTGCTGACATACTTTCCCTTCTGAACAGGCCGGGTTCATTGTAACCCACCCCTGGGTGAGCTGCTGTAGTCCAAGTGACCTTTTGCTGACATACTTTCCCTTCTGAACAGGCCGGGTTCATTGTAACCCACCCCTGGGTGAGCTGCTGTAGTCCAAGTGACCTTTTGCTGACATACTTACCCTTCTGAACAGGCCGGGTTCATTGTAACCCACCCCTGGGTGAGCTGCTGTAGTCCAAGTGACATTTTGCTGACATACTTTCCCTTCTGAACAGGCCGGGTTCATTGTAACCCACCCCTGGGTGAGCTGCTGTAGTCCAAGTGACCTTTTGCTGACATACTTACCCTTCTGAACAGGCCGGGTTCATTGTAACCCACCCCTGGGTGAGCTGCTGTAGTCCAAGTGACATTTTGCTGACATACTTTCCCTTCTGAACAGGCCGGGTTCATTGTAACCCACCCCTGGGTGAGCTGCTGTAGTCCAAGTGACCTTTTGCTGACATACTTTCCCTTCTGAACAGGCCGGGTTCATTGTAACCCACCCCTGGGTGAGCTGCTGTAGTCCAAGTGACCTTTTGCTGACATACTTTCCCTTCTGAACAGGCCGGGTTCATTGTAACCCACCCCTGGGTGAGCTGCTGTAGTCCAAGTGACCTTTTGCTGACATACTTACCCTTCTGAACAGGCCGGGTTCATTGTAACCCACCCCTGGGTGAGCTGCTGTAGTCCAAGTGACCTTTTGCTGACATACTTTCCCTTCTGAACAGGCCGGGTTCATTGAAACCCACCCATGGGAGAGCTGCTGCAGTCTAGTTGGAGAATCGCTCGAATGTATTTTCTTTCGTGCAGGCCGGCTTTGTGGAAGCCCATCTCCGGGATGCTGTGGCGTTGTGCGACTTCTTCACCTTCCTGGAGGAGACCATCTCTTCGGGCCGCACCATCACGGAGGTTGAGGTAGGTGCACCTAGGCACGGCCTGAGTCTGACTTCCTTGGTATATTTGCCCTAAACCCTGAACCCTGAACCTCCCATTCAGTTTACTTAAAATTGGGAACCTTGAACTCTAAACCCTTAACCTCCATAATGTTTTTGCCCTGAACTCTAAACATTCATCACGAAGTCCTTCCTAAATCCAAGACACGAAATCCTCAGTTTTGGCAAAGGAACAGTCTCCTCTTGCACTATCACGGAGATTAAGGTGGGTGGATGGAGTCCCTGACCTTTCATTGGCCCATACCTAATATCCACCCCAGATACTGAGCTCTCGACAGTCAACACTAAATCCTTTTTCGGTTTTGGCACGGAAACAGTCTCGTCTGGCCACACCGTCACGGAGGTCGCGGTGGACCCAACCCCTAAGTGGTAAACCCCTAATCCTAAATCCTAAAACTTAACCCCAAACCCTGAACCCTAAAACCCTGAAACCTTAACTCCACCCCATATTTTTCACGTATATCAAGGAGATGTTCACGCCACCATAATGGCGGTTGTAGTGAATGGGCCTCAACTTGTTAGGTTTTAAGGATGAGCTCTGACCCTCAACTCTCTCGTCGCGATAATGGAGGTGGAGGTGAATGGACCCTTGCCTCCAGAAGCCTGTACCCCACATTTCGAACCTTCATCCTTTTTGCCGGCCTTGCGGTGGCTGCCCGGCAGCCCTCTGGAGAGTGGTCTGCTGAGCATTACAAATACAAACAAATGCGCATCAGGAAGCAAGGTTTGCCATACAACAGCCAGGAGGACCCCCTCCCATTACACGGCCAACTGTGGGGTGTGCCGTCCTCTGTCGGCCGGTCATGGTCGAGTCTCTGCCAGCCTTGCAGTGGCTGCTCGACAGCCTTCTGGAGAGTGGTCTGCTACAAATGGAAAATACAAAATAATCAAAATAAATGCACCTCTGGAAGCAAGGAATGCCATAGGACAGCCAGGCGGGGCCTCCCTCCCATCACACGGCCAACTGTGGGGTGTGCCGTCGGCTGTCGGCCGGTGGTGGTCGAGTCTCTGCCAGCCTTGCGGTGGCTGCTCGCAGCCCTGGGGGGAGTGGTATGCTGCACATTGAAATAACGAAAACGAAACAGGAAACGCTGTCTGCAGCCCATGAAGTATGCGAAAACCTTGCACCCCTTCTCCACCTACCCAGGAGGACATGGACCTGACTGCATGCTTACATTCTCCTCGTCAGCCCTTCTTAAAATAACCACCGCCACCACCTGTGTGGCACCAACCACCAGTATGGCACAACACAATATTCTTGTCACGGTACCTGCCGTGAATAGGCCCCTTCGCACTTTGCAAACGATATGCCCTGAGACAGGCCCTGAGGCAGGCCCTGAGGCAAGACCTGAGGCAGGCCCTGAGGCCCTGAGGCTGGCCCTGAGGCAGGCCCTGAGGCACTGAGGCGGGCCCTGAGGCAGGCCCTTTGCACTTTGCAGACGATATGCCCTGAGGTGTGGATTCAGGAAACCACCTGTTTGGCCGCAGCATTAGGTGAGCTTCCTCCTACCCTAAGTGGATAAGGAGCTGACTGCTTGTTGCGCTAGTTGAGCTACCTCCTACCCTCGACCCTAAATCCTCAACTTGTTTTTAACCCCTCCCCTTACCTCACCCAGGTGGACAAGGAGCTGACTGCTCGTCGCGCGGCACAGCAAGGCTTTGTCGGGCTGAGCTTCTCCACTATTGCGGGGGCTGGGCCAAACGGCGCCATTATCCACTACCGAGCACAGGAGGGCAAGTGCAGGTAAGTGGGGGGAGTAGGTGGGTAGGTAGGTGGGTAGGTAGGTGGGTAGGTAGGTGGGTGGGTGGGTGGGTAGGTGGAAGAGGAGGTTTGTAATATGTAATCGGTATGCAGGTGGGCGTTTACGGGCAGTGCTGTTATGTTTTAAAGGGGCGGGCCCAATGGAGCCATCACATCTAATACCGAGCGTGGGAAGGCAAGTGCCAGAGTGGGGGGGATAAGGGGGGGGGGGGCAATATTGCGACAATATTGTGTTCCCCTGGATAATTAATCTAGTGGCATCTGGTTGATATGTGATTATCGGTGACTGTATGCTACTACGCTGCTGAAAAGAGCCCGTGCCTCAATATGACACCGAAGATGACCCCTCCTCCCTCTCCCCTGGCCGGGAGAAAAGTATTCTTTTCGTTTTGCCACAATGCTCGTTGTCCTGGATCCTATCTAACGAAGTTCCAGTCACAGTTGACCCACATGTGTAACTCCTGCTCCCGCCCCCCTGTTGGTGCAGGACCGTCGATGGGGAGACTCTGCTGCTCGACTCAGGCCTCTCCCTAAACGCGCATCTCATTAGGAACTCCCGCCTGACCCACATGTGTAACTCCTGCTCCCGCCCCCCTGTTGGTGCAGGACTGTGGATGGGGAGACGCTGCTGCTGCTCGACTCTGGTGGCCAATACGACTGCGGAACCACAGACATCACGCGCACCATGCACTTTGGCACCCCCACCGAGCGCCACCGGATGGCCTACACACGCGTCTTGCAGGTAGTTATGTCCTGCCGTTACCGCAACAATTCTGGCCGGAGGCCTCGTGTGTGACCAGGAGGGTTTCTTGTGCACCATGCACTTTGGCACCCCCCCAAAGCGCCACTGGATGGCCTGCACGTGTCCTGCAGGTAAGATGGGCCCCCTAGAGCGCAAGTGCATTATTCCTTGCTGTCCCTCGGCTACAATTCAGCTACAGTTCAGCTACCTCTTGCATCTGGTCGGAGGTCTCGTGAGAGTCCAGGAAGGCTTATTGCGCACCATGCATATTGGCAACCCCACATGGCGCCATAGAATGGCCAACTTGCGCGTCTTTTGAAGGTCATTATTTTCTACAATTCTTAATATACAATTCAGCTACAGTTCATAATAAAATACCTCCTATACTGTGTATGGCCAGGAAGGTTACCTGGGCACCATGCCCTTCGGCACCCTCACAGAGCATCATAGAATGGCCTACATGCGCATCTTCGCAGGCATCAGCGCCCCCCTAATGCACAAGTGCATGTTCCCGCTGTGCTCCGGCTACAGTGCAGCTCAACCCTCCACCCTGCCGCAGGGCCGCATAACGCTGGATCAGGCCGTCGTCCCCAAGGGGCTCCCGGCTACATGGCAGCTCAAACCCTGAACTCCAAACCGTAAACCCTAAACCCTGCCGCAGGGCCACATAATGCTAGATCAGGCCCCCTACCATTAGTGTGAGAGTTTGTTTGTTCGCTGTCCCTCAGCTAAGATTCAGCTACAGTTTAGCTACCTCCTGGCATTTGGCTCGGCTACAGTGCAGCTCTACCTTCAACCCTGCCGCAGGGCCACATAATGCAGAAGTGCATGTTTCCTGCTGTGCCCCGGCTGCAGTGCAGCTTAACCCTCAATCCTCAACCCTCAACCCTCCACCCTGCCTCAGGGCCACATCACGTTGGATCAGGCCGTCTTCCCCGAGGGGACGCCCGGCTGCGCGCTGGACGCGCTCGCCCGCCTGGCACTTTGGCGTGAGGGCCTTAACTACCGCCACGGCACCGGCCACGGTGTTGGCGCCGCGCTCAACGTGCACGAGGTGCGCCCTTAATTTTAAACCCTTAAATCTCAACTACTGCCATAGCACCGGTGTTGGTGCCGCGCTCAACGTGCACGAGGTGCGCCTGACAGCCCCCCCACCAAAATGGTCAGATCCCGTTCCCTGTGCCCGCCTGCATCCACTAGATGTGCCCTCATGGTGTCCCCCGTTTGAGCCCTCATACATCGGCCAGAGTGTCAATTTGCGCGAGGTGCGCCCGCCAGCCCATCACATCGGCCCGCCATTCGAGCCCACTGCAACCCTCCCTGAACCCACCATCCGAGCCCACCACTTGAGCTTGCCATCTCAGCCTACTGCGTGCGCCCAGCACCTGACCCTGGCTCGGGCCTGAGCTTCAAGCCGGTCCAGTTTTGGTCCCCTTGGATGGGCCCAGTGGTGGGCTGCCCAGTGGTGGCTGCCCAGTGGTGGCTGCCCAGTGGTGGGCTGTCCAGTGCTGGCTGCCCAGTGGTGGCTGCCCAGTGGTGGCTGTCCAGTGGTCGGCTGTCCAGTGGTGGCTGCCCAGTGGTGGCTGCCCAGTGGCCTGCCAAAGGTGGTACGAAGGACACTGCAATAAGCTATCCACACTTGTCCTGCACAATCGCTTCCCCCGTCCCCTGATGCTGTACAGGACTCATGTGACTTTTGACAAACTATAGTTTCTATCAGTTAAGTCACAGACCTTAAAATTCTACCCGGCCAAAGCCGAACTGCCTCAGCAGTTTGGTCGGCCAGCGGGAGCCAAACTGCCCTCCGACTTCGGTTGGATCTGCCTAATGGGTCCCGTCAACATGAGCCTTATAAGCCATCGGCCACATTTCCTAGACCCTTGAGCATCCTAGGTCTCTAAAGCATCCGCCACAAACCCTAAACCCTTAACATCTTAGGGCTCTGAACCATAACCAGAGTCCCTGAACCCTTGACCCTAAAATATTCCAGGTCTCTTGAACCATCCTGTGCAGGACCCTGAACCCTACTCCATTATCCTGTCCAGAACCCTGAACCCTGAGTCCTTCACCCTCGCAGGGCCCCCAAGGCATCGCCTCACGTTTCAATATCACCACACCGCTGGCTGCCCGCATGGTGTGCAGGTAATGTCCAAGATTATGCACTTGGAGTACCGTAAAACCGGTGTGACTCTGCCTTAATTAATTATTTTGGAGGTGCGCGGAGTGGTGCGCGACAGAATAATTGTTAACAATTCTTTTGGGGGTGCGCAGAGGAGTGTTTCCGGCACCAAATAAATTCCAGCTGAGCATGCGCGGAGTAGGGGTGCTTTTTGCCTTAGTGACGAACTTGATATATCAGTTCTCAACAGGTATGCTGCAGACCCTATCCCGTTTTACGGTACAATTAGGATTTCAGCACTTCAATTTTGAGTACTGCCTTGTCAAAGCAGCTAAATTCGAAATACTTAATTGTTGTTTGCCCGCTTAATGATTAGATGAGAAGCTTGTTTTAAAGTGTTTAGGTAAGCTTGAACATAATTTAGGGTTAAGCCCTTAACCCTAAACCCAGAATGTTCAAGTGAGCTTGAGCATCAGTTTGGACTTTAACTCCAAGTTTGGTAAACCATGATCTCAAAGCTGGTTGCATGTGAAATACTGTTCCGTTGTTTGCCACCACCTGTGGGTGAGTGGGCCTCATAATATTCTCTGCTGTCATAGTAGCTGTGAGCTTTGTTTTAGACACTCGCTGCCTGACTGCGTGCAGGGGAGATAAGTTGTGCGTCGCGTTCGTGCAGCGGAGCATCGCCTACTGGGCACCTGTCGCGCTGTTCGGCAGTTACCCGTTTTTTGAGGCATTAAACATGATTCTTTTGGTGAATAATCATTATTCTTCTGGTGGTTAAACATGATTATTTTGGTGATTAAGCATTACCGTATTCTTTTGGTGATAAAGCATTATTATTTTGGTGTTGGCTGGCACAAAAAACAGATTACCGGTATTTGTCATTTCACATGATTGTTCAAGTGCCTGCCTGAAACCAAATCTGATTGCTTGTTTTTGCGCACCTGCAGCAGCATACCGAGATTATGAGTTTTTTGAGCTGGGATATTGTGACTCTTACCTGGTCTTCCTTGCCCGCCTGCTGCAGCAAGGAGCAGGGCTTCTTATGCAGATCAGCAGCATTAATCATTATATATTGTTTCCATTACTTGTTCCATTAATTGTACCTGTCTGATGCAGGAATGAGCCGACCTGATCTTCAGCCCCCCCTCACCCTGCTAGGAGTGGAGCTTCTTTGACTCAAATGCAGCACCAATGACTATTTTCCTACTGATTCCATTCAATTATTTTTGCCTGCCCGATGCCAGATTTCCTTTCCCACCTTTTGGATCTGTGCTTCTTGTACCCTTGTGCATAGCAGCAGCAACAATTGCTGAGAATTGTTTCAATTATTTCGGTCTGCTTAGTGCAGTGATGTGCGGGTCTTCCTTGCCCGCCTTATAGAGCTGGTCTTGTACTCTTCAGCAAAGCTACAGCGCTAATTACTGCGGATTGTTTTCAATCAGTTGTGTGCGCCTGTCTGTTGCAGCAACGAGTGGGTCCTCCTTGCCCGCCCTCGAGACCTCGGCTCCTTGCACCCTGCTGCAGTTACCAGTTAGTGCAGATTGTCTTCATGTTTGTGTGTCTGTCTGATGCAGTAATGAGCCTGGCTACTACGAGGATGGGAACTTTGGCGTGCGGATTGAGAATCTGGCCGTGGTCAAGGAGGTGCCTACAGCCAACAGGTACACAGGGCTGGGAACATAGGGCTGGGTGGGGTTGGGGAGGGTCTAGCCAAATGTGGACATAAAAATCAATTTAAGGTTACCAGCACATATTCGCTTTCTTTATCCATAATCCCTCGTGTCTCACTTCCACGGGCTCCAGCCAGCCACATGGGATGCGTCGCACAGGGTGGTCAATTATAGGCGCCATAGCTCCACGGGCGGTAACGGCGCGGATGTGGCTTCGGCCCAGGCCGCGCTGTTTCCTTAAATCTCACGCTGCCCACGTGGCGCAGACTTCTTTCTTTCCGTAGGCCCATGGACGGTAACGGCGCGGATGTGGCTTCGGCCAAGGCAGCGCTGTTTCCTTAACACTCGCGCCTCCCTCGTGGTGTAGCTTTATTTCTTTCCATAGATCCCACAGGGCGGTCAATTATATCTCCATAGGTACACGGGTATTTGAGTGTTCTGGAAGCTTGTCCCGAAGGTTTGGCGGCGCCGTATCCTTCAGCTTTTAGGCGCTGACCTTTCTCCCCATTGCATCTGTTGCAAGCCTAAACCCTAAACCCGCAGGATTGGCTTCAGGTTTGAGGCGCTGACCTTGCGGTGCTTTTATTTGTCTCTGGTGTCTGTTTCGGTTTTCGTTTCTGGTCTCCTGATTCGCTCTGCTTGGCCCTTTCGCAAAAGGCTGAGGCTGGTTGCGTCAACTTGGTAACACCAACCTTGCTCCCTATGGCATATTTTGTCCCGCAGGTTTGGCTGTAGCCTTGCGGTCCTGTCCAGACCAAGACAGTGGACACCTCTCTAACAGATGACACATTCACCCCCTCTTCCCAAACTCCCTCATGGCACAGATGCACTTGCTCCTCCTCTTCCCAAACTCCCTCATGGCACAGATGCACTTGCTCCTCCTCTTCCCAAACTCCCTCATGGCACAGATGCACTTGCTCCTCCTCTCCCCAAACTCCCTCATGGCACAGATGCACTTGCTCCTCCTCTTCCCAAACTCCCTCTTGACACAGATGCACTTGCTCCCTCCTGACCCCCCATGTCCTACCATACGTGCTCCATCCACATTCGCCATGTGTCCGGAAGGTACTAGAGCGCCGCCTAATCGTTCAGCTTTGTGGTGCTGACCTTGCTCCCCATTGCATCTGTTGTCCCACAGGTTTGGCGGTTCCGCGTTCTTCAGCTTTGAGGCCCTGACCATGGTCCCTATTCAGACCAAGATGGTGGATACCTCCCTCATGACTGCTGGGGAGGTGGCATGGCTCGACTCATACCACGAGAAGGTGATTCACATCACAACGTTTGTGTATTGATGGGGGGGATGGATACCTCCCTCATGACTGCTGGGGAGGTGGCATGGCTTGATATGTGCCACTAGAAAGTGAGTCACATCATGCGTGTATTGATGGGGGGCTGGGTGGACACCTCTCATATGACATAGAATAGGGTCAGTCATGCTACCTCAGGGGGTGGCTTGGTTGGACACATTCACGAGGAAATGGGTGGTGCGATATGGGTGGAGTGTTGAATGGAGCTAGGAGGGTTCATGGCTCGGGGCACGTTCCATGAGAAGGTGAGTCACATCATGACATAAATGTGTGTATGGATGGGCGGGTGGATACCTCCCTCATGAATGCTGCTAGGGAGGTGGCATGGCTCTACACGTCTACAAGTTCCTCTTTCACCACTCCTCTATCTCTTCACTTTGCCGTTCTCATCGCTCCCCTCTCCTTATTACTTCGCTCTTCTCACACTGCACCTTCAGGTGTGGGCAGCAGTGTCGCCCCGCGTCCAAGACAGGCCCAAGGTGTTGGAGTGGCTGAAACTCAACACCCGCCCTCTGGCGAAGTAAGACATCATTAGAGTCGTTGAAGATCATGAATCGCTCCCTAGCAGCAAACATTGACGACTATTTCGGCTATGACGAGTCCCCGTTCAACTTGGGGCCGCCAAAGGACGGAGGGGGGCCAAGCAGCGTGAGACAGGGCCTCCCCCCACTGCCTGTCCTGGTACAACTGGTGGAAGTCTGTAGCGTCGCCCAGAGGACCAGCACCCCCCCCGCTCCCTTAGTGTCACCTTGATGCTAGGGCACTGGAAGCAAGCATGGGGGCCAAACCTTTAGACCGATCTTTAGGGACAGGCCCAAACAGCGTGGGGCCCTAGGCAGAAGGCCTGGCGGTAGATAAAATGTAGCTGAGCCATGCAAAAATAATGCTGGTAGCGGCGCTGGTCTGGTTCCATGCATGCACTGTCACCGTTATATTAGGATGCGTTTCTACACCCGCCCTCCGGCCATGGTTTGAGTGGTTGGTGGTTAAAAGGCGTCCTTTGGCGAAGGAGAGTCTTTATTTGAGCGGCTCGTGGCAAACAGTGTACACCAGCTCTCAGGCGGTGGTGCCTGGCATTATTGGAGTGGCTTGTGCTGAATACCTGCCCTCTAGAGATAACTAGAAACTTGCTGGGAGCTGATCTGGGTTACGTAGGCCCCCATGTTTTTTGTCATGCTTTGCCGTTGTGGGTCCTGGAATAAATATAAACTGTGGACGGGACGACGCATAGCTTATTTTGATGGCGTCTATGTAAACACCCAAATGACTTTTTGTTATCAGGGCATGGCTGTCAAGCATGGTACAATTGACTTCAGATTTGTTTGAAGTTCGAACCCAGCCACTGTCGGCACGCCCAAACATCTGTCGCGGAGCCTTTTGGAACCAATTGCCGTGATATATAGGCGAGCGGCCCATGCAGAAACTCGCAGCCTTAGGCTGGGGCGTAGCGGAAACGCTTTGTGAACTTTTTAAGTGCATTTGTGAAATACCGTGGAATGATCCAGTGGTTTAGGGCTTATGGCATCCATACCGGTATCTCATAGGTTGAAGAAGGATCGAACATGATAAACGATCCTCTCTCTCTCCTACTGTCTAGATCATCGGGCTCCATGTTCCTGCCCCGCTCACATGGGAAGTTGGCACGGCTGCACCATTGTCTAGGCTGTGCATGGAAGCTGGAACTGAGTTTCGTCATTCCCTACCAGCCCCACGCGTCCGAGCGTTCAGCAGAGCCCATAGGGCACCGTAGAACCTCTTAGACTCCGCGCACCCCCCCAAAAAGAGTTTTTTTATTCCGCCGCGCACCCCAAAAAGAATTTAAAAAACGGTCGCGCAGCGACGAAATTTTCATATAATTTAACGTCGCGCAGCAGTAATTTAATTTAACATCGCGCATCACTGGAAATAATTTAAATTTCCTTCCGCGCAGCACTT
Source organism: Limnomonas spitsbergensis (assembly GCA_037349105.1). NCBI lineage: Eukaryota > Viridiplantae > Chlorophyta > Chlorophyceae > Chlamydomonadales > Limnomonas > Limnomonas spitsbergensis. Next base: position 1,179,578 of record JAYJMM010000081.1, on the reverse strand, counting down.
TCAGGCAGTACAGTAAAAGTTAGTTCAAACCCTCAAGGTCAGCAACCGTCATCATACTGTAGTCAAAATTCATCCACGTCCGGTACCGACACGGGCAGCAAACATCAGCATATCGTAGTCATCCTCCTCCGGTACACGGTCAGCAAAAGTCAGCATAGTTATCATCATCATCATCCTCCGTGTCCTCCTCCTCCTCCGTCTCCTCCTCCTCCTCCCCTCCTCCCCCTCCTCCTCCACCTGCTCCTCCACCTGCTCCTCTTGCTTTTGATCCTCCAGATCCTCCTGATTCCCCTGATCCTGAGAAGGAGGACGAGAAGAAGGAGGACAAGAAGAAGGAGGAGGAGGAGGGGGAGGAGGAGGAGGAGGCGAGGGAGGTGCGGGAGGATGAGGAGGATTGGCAGGCCGAGCAGGCCGAGGAGAGGCGTTGGCGAGTCGACTGGCGAGCCCAGTGGATGGAAGCTAACCTGAGCAGTAATATTAGCTACGAGTACCGGTAGTGCTCCTCTGAGTCACCAGTAGTTTTACTATGCAGGGCTATTTGGGCACACTTAACAAGGATGATTGAACGGATGTCGAATCAAACAGTCGCGCGCTAGCGCGCAATTTTGTGTGTGTAAAAAGTGCTGTTTTAAATTCATACCGCGCACCCCCAAAATAATTGTATGGGCACCTGACTGACGCTCCGCGCAGCGGCAATTTTGAATTAAGATTAGCGCGCAGCCATGTCCGCGCACTCCAATAATTATTTAATTACGAGCGGAGTCAAAGACGTTCTATGGTACCGTAGACGCGCTTTGCCTCCGCAAGAAATCAATATTAATTTGCCCTCGCGGCTTAATAAATACTTAAACAATTACCTCATAGACGCATTTGCGGCTGATCACGCAATATTAAACGATTGCTTGTGCGCGCGCGCACGCGCGTCACACCTTGTCCACACACCGGTACCGTACAGATGCACACGCAATATCTGCACCGCGACCAGTTTACCAGATGCAACAACGGTACTGCGCAACCCAAGTTTGAGTACCGTTCGGTGGGGTTAGGGGCAGTTGCCCAGTGTGGTGCGCAGCTAATAAAAGTATTGATTTCGGCCCGAGCGCCTTACGATGACGTGTTTTCTGCATATTCCGAGTAATAAACAAAAAAAAAATCTGGGCGTTTGCGGAGACAAATAAAGTCTACGGTATGTTAAGTACTTAACATATGTGACCGATGCATGGAACAGGTATCAGAAAACGGGTTCAAGCACAAGAAACTAGAAAAGAGAGCGATAAAAACAGTCAAAGACGTTGTGTGTGGAGACAGGGCAACAGGCCGGTGCAAAACGGACATGGGCAGAGGCTCTAACAGAAGTACGCTGGCAGTCAAGTCCCTCGGCCCCATGAACAACAGATGTCATAACGGGATGCGGCTGGTGAGAACGAATGTGGCGATAGTCCATGTAACAACAGGCTAACGCCTTGCACCATCTGCATGAGCATTACGGGTGCCATCTGCTCTTATGTATGTCAATGACGTTACCGACACCTCTGGGCCCTATGCTTGCTTTTGTGGCTTTTTTTTTGAGAGGCTTTGTTCAGGGCTACTCTCTAGTGGAACTCACGTGTCGCACTTGGTCTTCTCTGCCATCCCGGCCTCTCCTTTTGTTCCTTTCCCCCCCTCTTCCTTGTAGTTTATTCTTTTCTCCCTTCTGAACAGTTGGGCGCCCACGCGGACCCAGAGGTGTAACGTCATTGACCTCTGGGCCCTGCTAAAATAGGCTCGGCTGCGTGGGCACCAAACTAAAAGGAGCTCAAAATGTGTAACGTTATGAACATGGAGCAAGCCCTCCCCGGCCAGGAGCTGCAGGAGGCAGTTGTGACGAGATACGCCATCAGCACTTCAGAGTTTGGCTAGTCACTTCAGGGGCAGGGGACACGGTTTGCCCGACCTTGTGTTATTTTTGTTCGGTGAGTGAACTTCCTCGTATGCCTTCTCCCTTGACTTTCCTAGCTGTCTTTCTGTTTGCCGACGTGGCCGAGCTTTATTTCAGCATGGCCCAGAGGTGTAATGTCATTAATTTGGGCGGCAAGCCCACAGCACATGACCTCTGTCGAAACTCGGGTAGGGCCTGGCTGTGCTGCTTCGGCAGTGTCCACCCACAGCCATATTTATTATTATCAACGTTCCATCTGACTCGACCTGCGTCAACATTTTAGCCGACTGATCTGATAATCCTAAATCAACTCGATCACCCCGATAGATCTGAATCTATTAACGAATGGAAAACGAGAGAGCATTTAACGTAGGTATGAATCTTGCCGAAACGACAGTGCATGACCTCTCTGCGGACCTGCTAGGCACCATCCTTATTCGGGCGGGAACATGGCAGACAGCTGGTGGTCCTACCTGGAGTTGGTCTCAGACTAAGAACACCATTGCAGCATGGAACGTGTGCAAGGAGTGGCGTGACTGCGTGCGCGGCAATCCGTCACGCCTGGGCGACCTCATGATCGAGGTTCACGGCGCTGAGGAGGCGTTCAAGCGGTTTGTTGTCCAGTGCAACAGCCAGGCAGTGGACACATGCGCACTTGTGAGGCCGCTCCTAAAGTTTTGGAGGGTGGACTGCAAAGAGGAATGGATGCTTATTTATGGTCGCAAAACTACAGTCCGAATATGGCTCGAGCAGCAGGTTCATGTACCTCATGCAGACTGTATGCATTTTGCGCTCCTTACAGCAATAGCGGGTGGCCGTGAGGAAGTTGCGCGTATGCTTCTACATTGGCCGGAGCATGCGCCTCATGCAGACTGTAGAAACGGCCTGGCCTTGGTACTGGCAGCTGAGCTTGGCCATGTGGCATTGGTGCGCATGCTTCTTGAGTGGCCGGAGCATGCACCTCATGCGGATTGCCAGGAGATGGCGAGGCTTTGTGTCAGGCAGCGCAGCGAGGTGACGCGCAATTGGTGCAGATGCTTCTTAATTGGCCAGAGCATGCACCTCATGCAGACTGCCAGGATGGTAAGGCATTGAAGTGGGCATCTTTAAAGGGATCCCAGACTTTCGCAGATTATGGCCACAAAGATGTGGTGCATATTCTCCTCGAGTGGCCCGAGCATGCGCCCCAGGTACCCCTGGATGACTGGCCATTACGTTTATACATGTGGATGTATTCGCATCCTTTTGCCACGCTAGGAATTTCCGCTGTAGGATGTGTCTTGTCCTTTTATTGCTGCTATATCGTTATTGCACATGCAATATTATCAATGTTTTATTTTTTGCGTAGATCTGGCGGTGCATGAGTTTGGGGCCACATGTGTACGCCGTACGTCAAGCATTACCGGTAGGTAAGATATTCTTCCATGCGTCTCTTTATCATGGACTCAGTCAGTAAAGGCTTGGTATTATTTCATTGGCAACAAAACCTCCGGACTCATGTCTAATTCTATTCAAACTAAAAAACTCATTGAGCATGCACATTCGCTTCTTTTTCTGTTGTTTACCTAGTTTACCATTTAATTAGCTGGAATCTGCACTTGCTTTTGTATGTCACTTCAAGTTGGTTGCATATTTTAAAGAATGGGGATGTGGCCGATGATATACCTTCGTCCGAGTGGTGTCACTTCATCGGAAATACAGTTGAAGGGATGTGGTAGTGTCTATCAGCCAAGTAGCTGGGACATCCTTGATTAGCAGAGACTTTTTGGCTGAGCCTTCTTGAGGAGGGCCCAGAGATGTAACGTCACTGACTAGCAAAAACTGACTTTCCCGTTCTCCAACTCGTTCAATCTGGCAAGAAACTAGCAATTGATGCATGTATCGCAAAAAAGGCATGTAGCCCTGACATGTGCAACATTTCCCAAATAAAGAAGTGAGTGTTGAATGGTTATGTCATGCGTGGGCGTCTGGCTGACAACCTTCATTGCATAGGGCCGGGCGGCGGGTGCCCTTCCAATTTCTGGAAATTTCTCACCCATTGCTGGGTTGTAGGCCCTAAGTAGACTTCACTTATTGAAAGGCAGGAAAGGGATCGCCAACCGACTTCAATCGGGCATTATTGGGGCACTTAATCCTCAATCAAAAAGCAACTACGTATGAACTCATCTCGCTACCACACCAATTACTTTTAGTCAATGACGTTACACGCACATCTGGGCCCTCCTAAAAAGGACCGGCCGCGTGGGCGCCTAATTAAAGGGTTGCGAAGAAAGGACGAAACAGAAACCAGGGGACAGGGGGATGGGGGGGAGAGAGGAAAAGTGGGTAACGAAGTGAAGGGACAGACAACAGCAGACTGGGAAAGAAAGACAAAGGGAGTTCCAGGCCTCTGAAAAATGTCTACGCCTCAACGATGTCTACCACATCTTCCATAAAAGCCAAGGCATCCCACCCAAGCCTGCCCTGGTACAACTGGGATCATAACTTCTAATGCAAATCGCTACTACTTCGATGAGGGTGGCCGAATCAATTATTTGAAGGCAGCTGAGGCAATTGTTTGGGTATAGCCATCCCTCGACAAAAGAATCATGAGTCAGTGTCAGAAGTCATGAAGGTAGAAATGGAAACCATAAAATAATTGTTGCACGCGAGAGGGGGGGCAAAAACAAAAAAATCGACCCCGCCCCCCTTTTTGTAGATGTCGCACCATAAAGCAGTAAACGTGCCAATATGGTAAACTCCGGAATCTCCGGTAAAGGCGCCTTAGAGAAGTGTCCTTCTACTCATAAACACGGTACATTACCGTACACACAGACTCCTTGTACTTCAGACAAGAGCTGTTAACTGGCTACTGTAAGGTTCGGCCCTAGCAGGAAGTCTCTCTGCCTAGGGGTAAGTCTGGGTGTCCCTGTCTCGTGGGTACCGCCCCTACTACTTCACTCGAGAGGTTTGCTTCAGGTCCGTGGCGGACTTCTTCCCCACATAGTGGCGGACGCCTACGGGCGGACTCAGTGACTACACACTGGCCGCGGATGCGCAGCGCGTTAAGCTGTGGCTGGAACTTCTAGATGACAGACACGGAGCTGGTCACTTGTAAAGCTTAACTGCTGGCCCTTCAGATAGCTGATCTGACGGGTCGCTGAGTCACTCACCGCGTGAAGCGGGGGATGTCGTAGCCGTAGACTGCGGGCGGTGTCCCAGGTCGGGCTGGGCGTCTAGCTGAGGATAAGTAGGTTGCTATGTCGGCTCTGAGGCTGAATTAGGCTTGATCGTCTTCGTGCCTTCGTGGTACTGGCGTTATTGGTATTCACAGGGTATATCTTGGGATGATAGCCGTTGCTGATTACAATTAGAGGCCTGTCCACTTAAAAGGAACGAAGTAAGTGTCAAGCGTGCAAGCCGGGATTCAAAGGTCCCGACAAGCCCTATTTACTGAGTACGGGAAATCTGCTACACTTCACACTTAAGCGGGATTCTGGGTCTCAGTTCAAATCCGGAGACTCCGCAGATAAGCTGCGGAGGCTCCGCGGCCGCTAACTGCGGTCTAAACGGTTCTGTCACGCATACGGTAATATACTGTGACAGCTGTCGCACCATAAAGCAGTAAACGTGCCAATATGGTAAACTCCGGAATCTCCGGTAAAGGCGCCTTAGAGAAGTGTCCTTCTACTCATAAACACGGTACATTACCGTACACACAGACTCCTTGTACTTCAGACAAGAGCTGTTAACTGGCTACTGTAAGGTTCGGCCCTAGCAGGAAGTCTCTCTGCCTAGGGGTAAGTCTGGGTGTCCCTGTCTCGTGGGTACCGCCCCTACTACTTCACTCGCCCCCCCGCTCCTCAGCGTTAAGCCTATCGGGCATGCGCTGGGAGCCGGAAAAAGGGGTCGGTACTGTAAGAAAGAAACTTCTGGCAATATGTACACCTCAGAAGATCAAAATATCAAAGCAAACCTGCCTGGTTCAGGCCGTCCTCCGCATCTGCCTGGTTCAGGCTATTTTCAAAGCAAAATCTGTACGCCCAGAACTCGTCAGTTCCCTAACACTGAAGCCTCCTAAACATCTGACTGCAATCCAGCCAGTATGTAAAAAAAAACCTGAAGAAAATCCACTGCAGGAAATGTGCTGCAGGACATCCACAAAAGGAAATTCACCAAAGAAAAAATTAACTGAAACCCGTGGCGGACCCTAGGTCCACCCACGGTTCTCGGACCCTGACCTCTCTCCGGCCTGATCGGGGCACACAGAATCCGGTACCGTCACCAGTGTCATGCTTGGTTGCAGGCAATAAAGGGTCAGAACCCATCAGAAACCCTCAGCAACCATCAGAAACCATCAGAAATCATCAGAAACCATCAGAAACCATCAGAAGTCATGAGAAATCAGAATCTTTAAACTTCTGGAAAATATGTACGTAGAAGCTCAAATCGTCTTAGCAAATCTGCCTGGTTCAGGCCTTCTTCAATCAGAACTAAAAAAAATCCACCGAGTCTCAGCTGAAGCGCAATGCTCAGAATCCTACAAATCCAGGCTGTTCAGCCCACTACTGGCTAGCAAACAGAGAAATTTTCAAAGTTATCAGGTTAAGCTAAGAACAACCGCTGCTCTCGCCCCACTGCGCCATAGCCGCCTGGTCTTCAATGGCCACAGGAAATGTGTGCCGTAGCAGCGTGATCCGCCCCCTGCTGTGTTATCATCGCCCGAGTTGACTAATTCTCCTCGCTCATCATCTTCATAACATATATACTACCGTAGCCTTGCTGCTACGGTGTTTGAGAAACAAATTTTCACTATGTTGCTGCGATAGCTTTAACTCCAATCCTGCATCTTCCGTCTTCGGTCCGCTGGCTGCCGGCCCACTGCCTGCCGGGTACTAGGACAAGCCGCGCTGCGTCTGCATTTTCTGCTCTGTAGGCGCCTGCCCGCTCCTAGCCAGTTACGGCGCGGGTAGCGTCACGTGCTCAGCGGCCTTGCCGCTCTGGGCTCGGCCTTCCCTGAGTATCAGGTGTCGATAAACCCCGCAAGGGCTGACTCCTCCTCTTCGTTGGAAGCCTAGCGCCACCTTGGCCCATTTATGGACCGCTCGCTGGGTGACATTGGCTTCTCTTCATCCAAGGAATATCTTTCTTCAAAAAGTCTCTTCCTCCAAGAAGCCCCTCGCGCCTCCTCCTCCTCATCCGCCTCTTCCTCCTCTTCCATCTCATTCTCCTCTTCTGCCTCTTCCATCTCATTCTCCTCTTCTGCCGTAGGCCTGTGATCTGTGACCATCAGGTCCCCCATTTCCAGGGCGAACTTCTCCCACAGCACCACCTGCTGCGTCAGCACAGTGATCTGCTCCTCATCGGTCATGCACAAGTACCCTGGCACAGTGATCACGAACTTGCTCAGCTTGACCCTGGTGGCCACTGGCAGCCCCTCATAGAACATGTGCGAGACCGAGTGCCTTCTGCCAAAGTAGTCCACTGCATCCCTCGAGATCTGCAGCAGCTCTGCTGTGGACAGTACTCTGTGCGCAAACGCCTCCACTGTCTCCTCTGGCTTGACCTCTGGATCCAAGGTTGTTTTGACTCCCAGCTTGAGGTTGGTGATCGCGGATCTCTCATCCGAGGTCGGCTTCCCCACCTCCTCCTTTACCACCCTGATCCACAGGGTAAGCAGGGAAACCGCACAGCACTGCTCCTCTGCTGGAGCGGCCCACTGCCCCCTGATCCTTTCCACCTCCTTGGTGGCCCTGTCCCCTGCATGGGGCGCTGCCCTGATGGCCACCATCAACGGCCCCACACTGGCAGGCTTGTTGTTCCACAACCTGGCCAGGGATCGCACGAGCATGGCCATGGCCGAGGGTGACTGGCAGGATCCAACAATTTCCCCTGCCACCACGGCCAGCGCCGGTGGTTCATCCGACAGCGCCAGTCTGTTGTGTGATCCCCAATAGCCACACGCTTGGCAATATTTCTTGGCTGCAACCGCGCCCGGGTGTGACATATCCAACACCGGCACGTTGCCTTGGATAGCTGGGATTTTGGTATATTTGGCCACCCCTGCCAGCTGCAGGACCATCTGCTGCAGCAGCTGCATGTTCACCCTTGCCTGCTCCCTATCGAGCCTCTTCATTTCCTGGTCGCTGGACTCCCGCCTGGCCCTTGGCCCGCGCCTGTCCGCTCCACCGGACCCCGACTCGTCTAAACTGGAGTCTGATCCAGATCCGCTACTGTCGCCCCCTGATGGGCTGCGACTGCGCTGGTACTGGCTGTTTCTGCGGCCAGCCCCATCCTGGGCTTGTCCGCCCCCGGACGACTGTCTGCCGGCCCCGCTCGCGGAGCCTCTGCTCCTCTCGGGTGGCGGCTGATCAGCCTCATCTCTGCTTTTTCTCTCCTCTGGGCCAGATTCCCTCGGCTGTGATCCTCTGCCGGATTCTGCCTGCCCCCTGGGCAGCTTCTGGTTTGGCTCGCCTGGCTGTGTCCTCCTGCCGTATTCTGCCGGCCCCCTGGGTGGCTTCTGGCTCTGCCATTTTGGCTGTTCCCTGCCGTCTGCCTGCCCCCTGGGCGGCTCCTGGCTCTGCCAGCTTGGCTGTTTCCCTCCTGTGTAATTCCTGATGTAGGCATCAGATTGCGTTTCCCCTCTGGTTTCCTGCCTTCTTGGTCCACTGCTGCGTACACTGCCTGCAGGCTCGTCCTGTTGTGTTCCTCTTGCTGCGCCCTCTTGCCTTTTCCTCAGGAACTCCTCGATGTAATCCACCTGGGTTTCCTGGCATGTGTTCTCTTTGTCCTCGATTATGCGCAGGAGTGCATAAGACTCTTGCCTGTTTGCTCTGCGCGTTGCTACGCCTTGCTCAGCCATCCTGGCCAGCGATCGGCTAGTCAACTCCGCCCTTTCGCTGGCGGCTGGGCTACTGGCCCTGGGCTCTTCCCTGCCCCTTGGCCGCCCCCTGAGGCTTGGCTCGCTGCTGACCTCAAAAACCTCAGATCTGAGGGTTGGCGCGGTTCTTGCTTGCTGCTGCCACCTTTGGACTTCCCTGAGCTCCTCAGGCCGCTGCCCCGCTGTTTCAAATCCTTCCCATGCCTGGTCCTCCTCATCTTCTGGCTCGGATCCCGGTTCCACCTGATTTCCTGTTACCTCATTGCACCACTCATCTGCGAAGGCCTTAACAGCCAGGGCTGCTTCGCGTCCAGCCCTTCCCTTGGATACCTGTCCAAGGGCGCTTAACAGCGTCGCCCTGTCCTGCCCTGTGTGGGGGATACCCAGCATGGCCTTTGTTGCCCATCCCCTCAGATGATGGGCCTTCAACTCCTCAATGGCTGTGACCTGGTCCTGGAAATGCAAGAACGTCCTGGAGCAAACTTGCTTCCACAGGTCTGTTGCCCACTGCAAAATTCCTGCCCAACCGATCGGTCCTTCTGACTCCTCATTGCCGCACACTACTCCCCCAGTCCCGGAGCGCTCTGGCTCTCTAGGTCTGGTATCCTGCGCCTGTGCTGTACCTTGATAAAATCCGCGCAGGATTTCCTTGTGGCTGCCGCCTGCTCGCATCTGGCTGCTAGATCCCTCCTTGGGTGTCTGCACAGGTCTGCCCACACTGGGCGTAAACTTGGACAGCGGCGTCCCGTAAACTGTGGATCCCGCCCCTCTTTGAACCGGCACCCTGCGTGGTCGCATTGGCTGCCTTGGGCGCAGCCCTGTCACTGGCTGCCGCCCCTTCTCTTCTTGTATCGGATCAGGCAGCTCTTCCTCAGATATTAGGTCAGCCCACGGCTTTCCCACCGGTACAGCTGACTTTTCCTGTGGTTCTTTGCTGCTCTGCGGGGCCTGCCTGGTCACAGCAGGCTTGATCTCAGCTCCCTCGTGCTTGATCTCTGCATCACTGGCCTCAGCCGGGTCCTCACCCGGCTCCAGCCCCCTCTGGATGTTGGCATCCATGAGGTGCTCACATGCCCTGTCGCTGTGCTCGCACTCGAACCCGCAGAACATGCATACTCTTCCGGGGTAATACCTCATGGCCTGACGCATGGCATTGCGGGTGTCCATCTGCTGCTGGCGGTCACCTGTTGCGCAATCCTCCCAGAGCCTGGCCAGCTCCACATCTGCAGGCACCGCAGCAGGGAATGCTACCAGGCACACATTCCTGCTGCTGCTGTTGTTCACGGGTGCTGGCACCGGAGACCTGCTGCTCCTAGCTTCATCCACGTCACTGTCAGCTGCCCTGTCTTGTGGCAACAGCGTCTGCAGTTTCTTTGCCAAGCGACGCTTCATCATCCTCAGCTGCCTGGTCATTCTCATCTGCCAGGCAATCCCTGGCTGCCTGGCCATCCACAGCTGCCTGGCCATTCCTTTGAGCTTCTGCTGGTACCAGTTCACCTTTTCCCTCAGCATGGGTATGGAGATTCCCTGCTCCTCTGACCCCTCAGGATTCTCTGCCGCCTCCAGCTGTTTGCTGGCCTGCTGGGCCGCCCCTGGTTCTGATATTGGCACCTGGACCCCTCCTAGAGCTGCTGCCACTGGTGGTGTGACAGGCCCATCCTCTTCTGGCTGGTGCATCTGCACCAGCACCGGCGCCTGCCTGTGCTCGTGGTCCTCAACCTCACTTGGTCCAACTGGTCCCTCAGCCACCTGTTGGTTCAGCTTCTGCTCCCACGGATGCAGTTGGTCCGGCTCGCAGCCGCCGGCCACCACAGGTGTCACATGGGCTGCCTCCCTCGACAAACACAAACGTGACGCCTGCACCTGCAGTTGGCCTGGCTCACAGCCACCGATCCCTACAGGTGTCACATGAATTGCCTCCCTCTGCAAGCACCGTCGTGACGCCTGCAACTGCAGTTGGCCTGGCTCACAGCCACCGGCCACCACAGTTTTCACAGGAACTGCCTCCTTCTGCAAACACAGCCGTGACGCCTGCACCTGCAGTTGGCCTGGCTCACAGCCACCGATCCCTACAGGTGTCACAGGAACTGCCTCTCTCTGCAAATACAGCCGTGACGCCTGCACCTGCAGTTGGCTTGGCTCGCAGCCACCGGCCACTGGTTTGGGTGAAAAAGCATTCCCTATCGGAACACAGTTGATCAGGTGCAGCTGCTCGCTAGCTACCGGGCTATCCTGCCTGGGTGGGCCGGCACTCTCTGCCGTAATACAGTTGATCAGGTGCAGCTGCTCGCTAGCTACCAGGCTCTCCTGCCTGGGTGGGCCGGCACTCTCTGCCGTAATACAGTTGATCAGGTGCAGCTGCTCGCTAGCTACCAGGCTCTCCTGCCTGGGTGGGCCGGCACTCTCTGCCGTAATACAGTTGATCAGGTGCAGCTGCTCGCTAGCTACCAGGCTATCCTGCCTGGGTGGGCCGGCACTCTTTGCCGTAATACAGTTGATCAGGTGCCTGGGACTTGGCTCACTGTCACTGCTGAGGATATCAAACATGGACCAGCCGTTGGGGGACACCTGATTACCTGGCTGCTCCATACACCTGGTCAATGCCTCCAAGGGTGCGCGCTGCTGGGGCACAGCCAGACTGCTTAACCCCGCCTGCTCTGCGTCACACACACTTTTCCACACTCCAGTGACCCACTGCCCTAGCCTGTTCCACCCTATTGGCTGAGTCAGATCCTCCTTCCTTTTTACTGGGGGCCATTCCGCAGTGGCGGCTTTTGCTCCACCCACCGCCTGCAGATCTGCAGGTTTCCTGATCACCTGACTTCCACCACGGGGCATCGTCCCGTTCTCCTTTTTAACGCACTGCGCAGCACTTGCCACTCTCATTAGCCTCTTCTGCGTCGCGTATTCTGGCCCACTGCCTAGGTCTCTTGCTCTCCCGCACTCTGCTGCCCCCTCTGGGGCTGCCGAGGTGCCTGCCCCTTGATCACCGTGATCGGGCTCGTTCTTGACTCGTTGCGCGGCTCCTGCCCCACTGGGCAAGTCCTGCTCTGGTGCGCCTTCTGGACCACTGTCCCGATTTGCGCCACTGGTCTGCGACACCTCAACGGGCGACACCTCAACGGGCGACACCTCAACGGGCTTGATCTGCACTGGGCACCTTGCACCCCAAAGCTGCAGGATCCTCGATCCCTGCTAGCCCGCGAGAAATACGCTTTCTTCTCCCTCAAGCGCCATCTGCTGCTCTGAGTCCAGGCCCTGCCTTTCAGTTCACACAGTTCACACAGTTCTGGGCCACTGAAATCTCAGCCTCAGCAATCCATTGATCACTGATCCTAAGATCCACTTCTGTCAACACTTGGGAATTTGCACTCCACCACAAAGGCAAGTCCAGGTGCACAGGCACTATCAGCTGGGTTTATAACTCCACAGCCTGATCTTCAAGCTACGTCTGCTTCTGGGTTACCACGCCCAGCGCAAGCAGGGATTGGCTTGGAATATCTATGAGAAATCCTCTGCTCAGTGATTTCTAGCTGTCCAAGGCAGATCCGCTGTCTCAAAAAGAAATTCCAAGCTCCACAGCACATACACCTTTAGCAGGATTCGTTGGGTCAGGCTGATAAGGCAAGATCCACTTCGTTCCTTTTAAGTGGACACGAGAGGTTTGCTTCAGGTCCGTGGCGGACTTCTTCCCCACATAGTGGCGGACGCCTACGGGCGGACTCAGTGACTACACACTGGCCGCGGATGCGCAGCGCGTTAAGCTGTGGCTGGAACTTCTAGATGACAGACACGGAGCTGGTCACTTGTAAAGCTTAACTGCTGGCCCTTCAGATAGCTGATCTGACGGGTCGCTGAGTCACTCACCGCGTGAAGCGGGGGATGTCGTAGCCGTAGACTGCGGGCGGTGTCCCAGGTCGGGCTGGGCGTCTAGCTGAGGATAAGTAGGTTGCTATGTCGGCTCTGAGGCTGAATTAGGCTTGATCGTCTTCGTGCCTTCGTGGTACTGGCGTTATTGGTATTCACAGGGTATATCTTGGGATGATAGCCGTTGCTGATTACAATTAGAGGCCTGTCCACTTAAAAGGAACGAAGTAAGTGTCAAGCGTGCAAGCCGGGATTCAAAGGTCCCGGCAAGCCCTATTTACTGAGTACGGGAAATCTGCTACACTTCACACTTAAGCGGGATTCTGGGTCTCAGTTCAAATCCGGAGACTCCGCAGATAAGCTGCGGAGGCTCCGCGGCCGCTAACTGCGGTCTAAACGGTTCTGTCACGCATACGGTAATATACTGTGACATAGAGCTTAACGAGAGCGTTCCATAGATGTTTTAAAAATATTTTTTGGCCCAGGGTGAGTGGGAGATATGGGGGGGCAAAGTTGGGGGGGAGGCCAAAAATCCAATATTTTGTTTTCAAACTTCGTACCTTCTTTTTCTGTAGGTCTGTTGAGGCTAGCAGCGGCACCTATGTGCTCTCCTTGCCAGCATGAGTCCATTTACATCTAAAAATATTGATTGAATTACTACATGCCCTCCTGCCCCCCCACACTAAGGGTTTGGCTCCATTGGACACACCCCGAAACCAGCTGAGTCATTCTTAGTTGACTGTTGGCATGGCTTTTTTTGCCCCCCCCTCGGTTGCACGCACAGGTCTTGAACCAGAAAAAAGAAGGCATAACCCAGAAGATGTAGCCGAAGGTCAAGAACCGGAAGTCAAACAAAACAACGGGAGCCATAACAATCCAGAGGTCAGAAACTAGCTAGAAGCAAAGATACCGGTAATACAGAATTCATAACCTAAACTCGTCAACACAATTCGCACACACTGCTTAGCCGGAACTGTAATTATTAAGTACCTAGGAAGTCCTCTTGCGGCGGCCTACAATGTGTTATGATGCCCCTTGAAGGAAGTCGGGGCTAGATCCTTACAGAATAAATATGAACCACCATGCCTGCTAGAAGCTCCCCATGCATGGAGGCCACTACATTCTAAACCCTAAACCCATGATATTACTCCTCTGGGCGGCTGGGCCATGATGAAAAGGCTCGGCCGCATGGGCACCCGACTGTCAAGTCGGGAGGAAAATAAACTTGAGGCTAGATCCTAGCCCTCAACAAAGAGGAAAGAAACAAACAAACCAAGCAGTTGGTCAGGAAAACCATGGAAATAATAAAGGAGAGGGACACACAAATGTCTACACCCAAGCAAGGGGTGATGTCGGCCTTCCCTGCTCCCGCAGAAGTCAGTCTCATCCGCTGCCCTCTGAAGGCAAAGTAGAGCACCATTTTCGATACTTGGTGGCGTCACAGAGGCGCAAATGCCCCCAGATGCTGCCTCTCACGCTACTTGCTCACGTAACATCGACGGAATTGCCATGGCACTCCTGGCACATACTACTGCATCTACCAATGACGTGATACTTCTCGGCCTTCCTGAAACGGTTTGGGAGAAACGAATCAGAAATAAGTTGTTCAGAAAAAGAAGAAGAAGGGAAAATAAAGTCAAGGGACAAAACCCCGGGAAAGATGGTCAGTTTAAGGAACCCCAAGCCTCTGAAACGTCTGCGCCTCAACAATATCTACCGCATCGCCCAGCCAGCCTTGGTACAATGCGTGAGGTCTCTATCGCCGTCTTTGCGGCGTGCCTATCTTCGCTCCCAAAGTTGATAGTGCACGCTGTGGCATTGGAAGCAAGCATGAAGCGCGTTCTCCCCATGCTCACCGTCTCCCCATGCCCACCATCCCTGGCAGCATTGTCTGTCACTGTGTCACGCTGCTGACCGCTGTGCCCTCCTGCAGTGCCGATTAATTGCGCCGAGCCGCAACCTAAAATGCGTGCACACGCACGCACACTCCCTCTTGCTGGTGTGGCACCTGGCCTGCGACCCTCCTTATTCATCTACAGCCCCGTTGAGCAGCCCCGTTGAAATATCAGGTCAACAAGGTGGAACACATCTTCTGTAATGTTTGAGTGTACCCGTCCCATACCGGGCACTCGACCATTGCATCTTCCACAACAGCCAGAAGGGCCTCCCAACCATTTCATACCTACCCCGGTACAACTGGTGACAATCTGTAGCCCCATTTGAAAGACATGCACCCCGCACCATAAGTTCCGCCTTGATTCTAGGGCATTGGAAGCAAGCATGGAGCGTGTCATCTACATGCTCACCAATCGCCATGTCCCTTAGCCCAGCGCCCCAGCATCGCTCGCACTCTTGAGTTGCACTAGCATTTAGAACGGTGCATACCCGCTGAGACTACTGAGACCTGCTGAGCGCTCGGCCTTGTGGGGCTGGTAGGGATGATTAGGCTCAATTTCAGCTACCATGCAGTCATGCACAGCCTGGGCCATGGTGCAGCCATGCCATCCTCCTATGTGAGGGGGCAGGAACATGGAATCCGGCGTTCTAGGCGGGGTAGGCGGGGGGGAGATAGAGAGAAGATCGTGTAACAGGTTCGATTGCAGTACCACTAGCGTGCCGCAGCCTGAAGGTCATGCACATGCGAACACACGCGCTCTTGCTAGTGCGGTTCTTGGCATGTGCCCGGACTGCCCGCCGTCAGTTGAAATCAGGCGGAGTATGCCATGTATAGCTGATAGGGTTCTGAAATTTCTGATATGCCACCTTTGACGAATATGGGGGCCTCGGTCAGATTCGCCAGGGCACAGGTAGCGTCTACGTTGCCATGACGCCGGCAGCAGCATCGCCCCCTCACGACCTGGTTAGATAGGCGCATGCTGGAACGTGTGGTGTCGCATACTCGTATGCATGGGAGGCTCCGCCGAAAATGACGAACTCAACGTCCCAAGCAAGCAATTGTAATGACGGCGTGACCCCTGTCATGGCTACCGGGGGGCTGATTTAGCATTCCTTATGTCATAAAGCTGTGAGGGGCGGGAGTCACCGAGATTAGCCCCGCAACTTCATACGGGTTGTTCGGGGGGCTCCGCCGAAGATGACGATCTATGAACCTGACTGACCAGGGGAATCTATCCAGGGCTCGTATGGTAAATGTCACGACATGACACACTGACGTGCCTGAAATCGGTACTTAGCGGGAGATCGCCATTCGTTTATTGTTCTGATTACTAGGCCTTTCTATTGGTAGCAACTTCACAGAATCATCAAGAGCGCATCCTCGGACCACATCCCCTCCCGCACAAATCCACCCGCCGGGTGTCCACCGCAGAACCAGCAGTGTCGGTAGCCCCACCAGGCTACCACACATATCGCTCACCGAGGACCCTGCCAGTAGGTGCATCTCTGGTTTCCTTCATATCGTGGTGGCCAGCGTTTCTATACAATCTGTGTGCCCAAATGTTGCACACAAGTGCGTTCCCACAAAACTGGACCCGATAGCGGGTACATACCCAGTGCTGACTCGCCACTACTCGCCACTCGCGCAGAAACGGTTCAATTGAACAAGGCACGGCATTTACCTGGCATACCAGTCGACATATGAGGCAAATTACCAAAATGGCTAGGCTTGCGATGTCTCTTTCCTTCATATCGACTGCACTGGTTAGCTTGATCGTGTGCCTCCAATGTGCCGATAAGGTATCCAGCTCGACAATTCTCCACCTGATTCCCAACCGCCAACTGTCAACTGCATCATCGGGGGTATCGCCAGACACCTTCACCGTCGTGGGCAAGGTATCCCACTCGAGCCTGAGGCGACGGGAATTGGTGCAATCCCCTTCCTCCGACATTGACTCAATTTGCGCTTCTTCGACGGCTCCCAGTCGAGTCGCCTCACCCTTCACGTGTGACACTTTCTTTTTCTGCTGCGGTGGCGTGGCACACGAAGTCATCTGCCTTGGATGCGACCCGGTAAGTGCTTCACAAACCTGGCTGAGATGGCATGCCATCATGGCATGGCAGTATGACACATTGACACCCTTGGTTTTAGGAGAATCGCAGATTGAATCGCGCCATGGTTCAGGGCGCTGATGCAATCTGCTATCCACCTGCGTCTGCACTAAAAACTGTGCCTCCTGTCAAGCATGATCTTAATATATGACATGGCGATGTAAACCTGTTGTGACAAGATTTCAAACCTTGTTTTCCGAACATAGTGCAGGGTGCTTCTGCCTAGCGCGACAGACTTACGTCTTCGTGAGCATCATGCTTCCCCTCGACAGATCAATTGTCCATCCTCCAAACCCCGAGCACATTGCCTCGCTGAGATCTTGGGCTGCAACATGCCCAATGCTCTATTAGACAGGCCAAAGAAAACTTATTATCAGCATGATTGTTTACGTGTCCTGATCGCAGCGATGGCCAACCTGCGAGTACTCCCCCACCATCCAGATTTACAGCCCAGAACAGGCCACATGTGTGGACGCAACTTGGAGTCAGGTGGGTGGATAGGCCACAGGACTCTGCCCTCTTGTGCAGCAAGCACATACTTTCACGTGAGGAAGTATGTGCTTACCACACAGATGGCCCTTATGGCCTCTGTGGGGAGTGAACTAACTGGGCATCACGGCTGCAGGGTTCATTCCATGCGTGACGAAGTCTGAAGCCTGCCTTTCCGGGAAATAAAAAAAAACATCCATGCGTTAGCTGCACTAGGCAGGGTATGGCTACCAGTGGCCAGCACCCCCTGCCTCCTACTCTGCTCCGACAACAACCCAGCTATGGCCAAGTCACTTCAAGGTAGCACAATACGGCACGATATGGTTCTGTTATGCCGGATTGTACCACCAGGTAGCAAGGAATGGCAAGAGTCTGGCCGGAATGTGCTACCATGCCTGTCAGGATTGCACATCAGCCCCAGCTAAACCTCATTGACAGCCCTGAGGTGCGCGACTTCCTCGACTCTCATGCCGTAAGAGTACAAGAAGCTTTCATTATTTCGCTCAGTTGCCCAGAGATGCCCGGGCACCCCTGTCCTTAATCCTTACTGTAGATCCTGCCACAAATCCTGCACCAATAGCCTACCTAGAACCCTGATATGAACCCTGCTCGGAACCCGTCCCTAAACCCTGCACGTAAAGCCTGCCTGGAACCCTGACATTAACCCTGCCCAGAACCCTGTCCTAAATCTTGCCCTGGAACCTGATCCTACCCTCCCGCCCTGTATATCCTGCCCTTAACCCTGTCCTGCCCTGGCCCTCCTCTGAACCCTCCCCGCAGATGCTTGGTGCCAAAGACAAGAACAGCAATGACCCCATCGTCTGCAACCGTACCGCCAACCCAGTCCCCGCCTACACCAAGGAGGCACAGGCCTACTGCGCTGACCTGGCGGGACCACTGGCTCCATCCAGGAGACTGATTTCCTCCGCGTCCTCAGCCTCGTCCGCCACCGCCGCCCCCTCCATCTCCTTTTCAGACACAGTTCGGTCCTCAGGTCACAAGCTGCTCCAGGCCATCCCCGCCGGCTATATCCAAGCAGACAACGGCTTCCTCTGCCCCCTGCCAGATGCCAATCTCCCCGCTTCCTCCATCGGCGCCTACGAGCTGCTCCTAAACCCCGATACACCCGGCAGAAGCTCCAGCGGCATTGTCGCAACGCACAACGTGCTCATCCCGCGCACCAGCAAGCTGCTCATCTTCAGCCGGCAGCTCAGTGCCAACCTGGCTCCGGAGCCAGGCATGGAACGTTCAGTGGCTTCGGTGTACGACACGGACACAGGAAGATACGTCCCCGCTCCCATGGCCAAGAACCCCTTCTGCGCCGGCCACTCACACCTTGCAGATGGGACAATCCTGGTGACGGGAGGCGAGGAGAAGGGCTCCAGCACTGTTGTGACGCCGGGCGCCAGCTGGCTGGTTGAGGGCCGTTATACCATCCGCACCTTTGACCCCGCATCCCTTGAGTGGACAATTCACCCTCAGGAGCTCCAGTATGCTCACTGGTACCCTACGCAGGTGAGGATTTGGGTTCAGGATTTGGGTTCAGGGCTTAGGGTTCAGTGTGTAGTGCCAGAATCCCAGAGTGGAGGGTCCACCCTCAGGAGCTCCAGTACGCTCACTGGTACCCAACGCAGGTGAGACTTTGGGTTCAGGGCTTAGGGTTCAGTTTGAAGTGCCAGAATCCCAGAGTGGACAATCCACCCTCAGGAGCTCCAGTGCGCTCACTGGTACCCCATGCAGGTGAGAAATTGGAGTTGGTGCATTGGCCAGCAGCGGAAGGAATCTGTCAGATGGTCATGTCTTTGTCTCCTAGGGCCACTTTCCCAACCACAAGCAATCCTAGCTGTGCTTTTAAACCTTTGACGCAAACCCTAAACCCTAGACCCTTGGCTGAGGGTCAGCAGCCATTTGTACGTGTATTGAACTGCACCATGTGTGCTCCGGCTGCCAGCAGCTGAACCTGCCTGCAGTGTTCCTATTACGTGACTTAGCTACATGTCAGCTCCACTTGGCGTCTGGCCGGAGACCTCGTTTGTGGCCAGCCATGCTGCCTTGGCCACCACTTGCAGGCCGGCCCAGGTTTGGTCCCAATTGGGCCTTTGGTGGCCGCGGGGCGGACTGATGTAATTCGACCCGTAGCCGGAAAAAGGAGCTCCGTCTGCCTGATGGTTGCATCCTGGTCTCTAAGTGCTGCCTCACCAATCACGAGCTATCCAACCTGTACTGTACTACTTTTAAATGATCAGCAGAACTATGCCTCCGCTTAAAATCCACACCCATTCTTTTATTTGGAACTGCGCCTCTCGTTCTCCTGCTGCCCGCAGCTGACGCTTCCCGATGGCCGCGTCCTGGTTTCCGGAGGCTACTACACCATTACTGGACCGCCCAACCCCTACTTGGAAATTATTGACACCCGGGCGTCCCCGCTGACTGTCAGCAGCCAGATTGACCCCTTCCTCGTGGCACTGGGAGGATTCAACCTATACCCCGTGCACCTGCTGCTCCCGATGAACGCCGCGGGCAACGACGGCAGCTACTACGTCTTGAAGTACTCGTGCAACATGGGAGAGATCACGAGGATTGACGCACAGAACGTGCAGCATAAGGCGAGTGTGTGTCCTCAAGCAGTGTGCTGCACCCGTCTGGAAAAATTGCCCAGGGCAATCAGTGTATCTTTTTTCATGACTCAGCTACATGGCAGCTACACTCCAGCCTCTGGCCGGAGGCCCCGATTGTGGCCAGCCATGCTGCCTTGACCACCCTAGTAGGCCACCCTAGTAGGCCAGGTGTGGTCCCAATCGGGCCTTCGGCAGCCGCCGGGTGGCCTGATAAAATTGGACTCGTAAAAAAACAACGGCGCGGCATCCTGATGCCCAGCCCTTGGTCGACCATGGTACCCCACGTCCCGCTGTTTTTGCGCCCCATTCCTTTTGCATACTACACCTGCCGCTGCTGCTGCCTCGTCCTTGCTGCTGCTTTTGCTGCACCAGCTGCTGCTACTGCTTCCTCCTCCACGCTGTGTCCTGTTGTGCTGCATGCTCCAGCTACTGCAGCTACTGCCTTATCCACGCCGCGTACTTGCGCTGCATGCTCGATACGCTGCTGCTGCTACTGCTTCCTCCTCCACGCTGTGTCCTGTTGAGCTGCATGCTCCAGCTACTGCAGCTACTGCCTTATCCACGCCGCGTACTTGCGCTGCATGCTCGATACGCTGCTGCTGCTACTGCTTCCTCCTCCACGCTGTGTCCTGTTGAGCTGCATGCTCCAGCTACTGCAGCTACTGCCTTATCCACGCCGCGTACTTGCGCTGCATGCTCGATACGCTGCTGCTGCTACTGCTCCCTCATCCACGCTGTGTCCTCTTGAGCTGCATGCTCCAGCTGCTGCTGCTGCCTCATCCCTGCTGTTTCTGCTTGTCCTGCCTCCTCCGTCTGCTGCTGCTACTGCCGCCATCCTCACTGCATCCTCTAATGCTGCATGCTGGAGACGCTGCTACTACTCCTGCTACTACTTCTACAGCCTCATCCTCGCTGCATCCTCTTATTCTGCATGCTCGAGATGCAGCTGCTGTTGCAGACTAATCCTCACTGCGTCCACTGGTGCTGCATTCTCCTGCTGCTGTTGCTGCTGCTTTCTCGTCCACGCTGCATTTTCTTCGGCTGCGTGCTCAAGACGCAAGCTGCTGCCTGCCCCTCACTGGCCCTCTTTGTTAACCCAGACGCCCCCCCCCTTCCTCCTATGCAGGTTGCGGCACTCCCCCCTCTACCAAACAACAACTGGTGCGCTGCCAACAGTGCAACGGGCTCGGCTGTCATGCTGGCTCTGAGACCGCAGGATGATAGCAACAGCTACTCTATGGAGTATGCCATGTTTGGCGGCCACACCAGCAACGACAACTCCTACTTCGACCTGGAGCAACAGAAGCTGGTCACGGTGGACTGGGGATGTACTGCTGCCATTCCTTCGCTGGACAAGTCCTTCCGTCTGAAGCTGTCGGCTGGCAACCTGACCACCAGCAGCGCGGCCGGTCTCGCGTGGGAGGTGGAGGACATGCCTTTGAAGCGGATTCAGCATTATGCGGTGCTGCTGCCCAATGGAAAGGTCCTGCTCATAGGAGGCAACCAGGTGAGCGGGCCGCGCATTTGTGTGACGTTGAAGAGGAGTGACAAATGATTACAAATGAGTGTCATGAGTGAAGTGTGACATTGGAGGCAACCAGGTGAGCGGGCTGCGCATGTGTGACATGGTACTTTCATATGAGTGGCATGGGATTGAAGATATATGTTGAGAGAGGCATATGTGCACATGGGAGCGGGGCAAACAGGTCAGCGGGCTGCGCATGTGTGAAATAAGAGTGATGCAAGAGAGGGTTGACGTAATCGTGAAATAAAAATGATGCATGGGAGTGATGCATGAGAGGAGTCGCATATCAGTGAAATACGAGTGACATGAGAGTGAAGGAGGGGAGGGGTCGCGCATGAGCTGCATGGGAGTAACACATGAGAGGAGTGACGTGAGAGTGACACACGAGAGGCGATGAATGGCATACGAGTGACTTGGGAGTGACCTACAAGTGTGAAGTGCCACAGGATGCACTTTGGAGGTATGTATCCGCCTAAAACGCCGTTATGAACAGGAGGCCTATTTTGTTGTGCAGCAACCCTCAGCTCCTGCTCTCCTGGGTCCACCTTGGACTGGGTAACCTGCTACTGTCTCCACTCGGGTAGTGGGTAACCTGCTACTGTCTCCACTCGGGTAGTGGGTAACCTGCTACTGTCTCCACTCGGGTAGTGGGTAACCTGCTACTGTCTCCACTCGGGTAGTGGGTAACATGCTACTGTCTCCACTCGGGTAGTGGGTAACCTGCTACTGTCTCCACTCGGGTAGTGGGTAACATGCAACTGTCTCCGTCTCCTTCTCCCTCCCCATCTCGTAGTCCCTGTTTCTTCTTTGCCCTCTCTTTCTCTCCCTCTCTCTCTCCCTGCCCCTCTCCCTATCCCTTAGCCACGAGTCAGCCTTAAGTGCTCCTGTGTGTCTGTCTTATGACTTGCAGTATGGCAAGTCTGGTGGCGGCCTCAATGGCTACGGATCTGGAAGAATTTCAGCGAAGAACGCGGTTTTGTACGACCCCTACGCACCTGCTGGCCAGCGGTACTCGTGCCTTGCAGGATCCAACATCCATCGCTACTACCACAACACTGCGATTCTGTTGCCCTCTGGGGACGTGCTGATGGCTGGCGGAGAGCAAGGTGAGCAGAGGGGAAGGGACAGAGGGGGTAGGTAGGGGCAGAGGGGGGCAGGGAGAAGGACAGGGAGGGAGAAGGGAGGAGGGAGGGAGGGAGGGAAACAGGGGGCAAACAGGGAGGGAGGGAATGAAGAAGGGGGGGGGGGGGGGGTGAGAGGACGGACAGGGAGGGAGGAGAAAGACAGGGAGAGAGGAAGGGAGGGAGGGAGGAAGGGGCAGAGAGGGACAGGGAGGCAGGGGGAATAGGGGGGGGGGGGGGGGGGGGGGGGGGGGGGGGGAGGGAGGGAGAGGAAAGACAAGTTGGAAGGGAAGGTAGGAGGGGAGGGAAGAGAAGGGAGGGGAAAGACTGGGGGAGAGAGAGGGAGGTGGGGTCTCCATCTGCACTGCGACGATGCTCTGCCGATAAGTTGTGCGCGCTCTCCCCTTCACCCTGAGCCCTTGAACCCTATACTTAAACACAGCAGATGAGCCTTGCATACAAGGTGTGCGGACCCGCCTCTAAACACTGAACCCTGAACCCTACACGTCAGCCTGACAACAAGGTGTGCGGACCCGCCCCTAAACCCTGAACCCTTAACCCTATACTTAAACACAGCAGATGAGCCTTGCATACAAGGTGTGCGGACCCGCCTCTAAACACTGAACCCTGAACCCTACACGTCAGCCTGACAACAAGGTGTGCGGACCCGCCCCTAAACCCTGAACCCTTAACCCTATACTTAAACACAGCAGATGAGCCTGGCATACAAGGTGTGCGGACCCGCCCCGAAACCCTGAACCCTTAACCCTATACTTAAACACAGCAGATGAGCCTTGCATACAAGGTGTGCGGACCCGCCTATAAACACTGAACCCTGAACCCTACACGTCAGCCTGACAACAAGGTGTGCGGACCCGCTCCTAAATTTGCAGCCCTGAAACCTTAAC
This sequence comes from Limnomonas spitsbergensis, assembly GCA_037349105.1. Taxonomy (NCBI): domain Eukaryota; kingdom Viridiplantae; phylum Chlorophyta; class Chlorophyceae; order Chlamydomonadales; genus Limnomonas; species Limnomonas spitsbergensis. The sequence continues at coordinate 1,156,265 of JAYJMM010000081.1, read as the reverse complement.
CCTTACCCAGCAGATGAGCCTGGCCTAAGTTTTGCGTGCCCGACCCTGAACCCTGGACACTCAACCCTGCAGATGAGCCCGGCAGCAAGTTCTGCTATCCCCCCGGCCAATACCTGGCTGAGTTCCGCACCGAGAAGTTCAAGCTCCCGTACGCGTCGTCACCCAACCGCCCTACAATCTCCGTGGCCCCAACCCCTGGCACCATCGCGCTCGGAGCGCAGTTCACAGTCGAGTACCGCGGCAACGTCACGGCCGCCACGATGGTCGCCCCAGGTGCCACCACACACTCCACCGACATGGGTCAGCGTGTCGTGTTCCTTCGCATTATCTCCAACACGTACGACCCGCTGGACCCCACGCGTCCGGGCAAGATCGTGTTGCAGGCGCCATGCGAATCCACAAACGCTGCCCATGCGGGCGCATGGATGCTGTTCCTTCTCAACAGTGACGTGCCATGCAAAGCCGCCTCGTGGATCACCCTCGTGAAGCCCGCACCAGGCGCCCCCGCCTGCATCACCTCGGGACCCTCCTCGCTGCCGGCAACCGCAAAGATAAGCAGCCCGCCTCCGCCATACACGACTCCGCCGCCCAATCCTTCCCCCGCGCCGCCCAGACCCCCCCGGCCCAGCCCTCCGCCCAGACCGCCTCCTGGTCCCCCACCCGCGGCCAACCCCATCCGCCCGACAGTATCCAGGGGCTACCAGTGCGGTGGAATCGGAGGAACCTGTGCCGAGGCCTGCGTTGGCTGCACAGGCGGTGCGTGCTTTCCCGGACCCTGGGCTGGGTGGGACTGTGACCCGGGCCTAGCCTGTGTCGAGCTCGACGTCTGGTGGTGGTCCTGCGATATACCCCCGGCCTCGCCGCCACCCACTCCTCCCGCACCCCCTATGGTGTACCTCCCGCCCTACCCGGAGTCCTACGTCGTCGTGGAGAAGGGCTCTCAGTGCGGCGGCATCGGCGGCAACTGCAAGGAGGCTGGGGGCACTGGTGGCGCCTGTACCGACGGGCCATGGGCGAACTATATCTGTTTGGCTGGATTCGAGTGCACCGGGCCGGGCAACGTATGGTGGTGGACATGCACGGCCTTGCCTGTACCTCTGCCCTCACCTTCCCCACCTCCCATCCCTTCTCCCACCCCACCTCCCGTCCCCTTACCCGTCCCCTCTCCCACCCCACCTCCCGTCCCCTCCCCTGCCCCACCTCCCGTCCCCACTCCCACCCCACCTCCTGTCCCCTCTCCTGCCCCATCGCCCGTCTCCTCCACCGTCCCTTCACCTACCCCACCTCCTGTTCCCTCCGTTGCTCCTTCTCCTACATTTGGCACATGCAGCACAGCGCAGACGCAGGCTTGTAACCAGTTCTGCGCTTCTAATGCGTACTGCTGCCACCACGCGGATGGTTCTGTACCTAACTGTAGCCCACCTGGTGCTGCACTGCTGGACTTCGTTGGTTATCGATGTGATTACCAATGCCTGATGCCATCCCCTTTTGCTATTCCATCTCCTATCCCACCCCCCGTCCCCTCTCCTGCCCCACCTCCCATCCCCTCTCCAGCCCCACCTCCCGTCCCACGCCCCGTCCCTCCTCCCATCTCCTCCACCGTCCCTTCACCTTCCCCACCTCCTGCTCCCTCCGTTGTCCTTCCTCCTACATTTGGCGCATGCAATGTAGCTCAGACCCAGGCTTGTACCCAGTTCTGCGCTTCGAATGCGTACTGCTGCCATCATGCTGATGGTTCAGTACCCAACTGTAGCCCACCTGGCGCTGCACCGCTGGATGTTGCTGGCTACCGATGTGATTACCAATGCCTGATGCCATCCCCTTTTACTATCCCATCCCCCATCCCCTCTCCTGCCCCACCTCCCGTCCCACGCCCCGTCCCTCTTCCCATCTCCTCCACCGTCCCTTCACCTTCCCCACCTCCTGTTCCCTCCATCGCTCCTTCCCCTACATTTGGCACATGCAATGTAGCTCAAACACAGGCTTGTACCCAGTTCTGCGCTTCGAATGCGTTCTGCTGTCATCATGCGGATGGGTCAGTACCTAACTGTAGCCCCCCTGGCGCTGCACCGCTAGACGTCGTTGGCTACCGTTGTGATTACCAATGCCTGATGCCAACTCCTTTTGCTGCTTCTCCGCGTCGATCACGGCGGAGCAAATTGCTGTCGGAGGAATGAAAACCACCTGAAACTGTCGTCAGCGTTTAACCTCCTGGGATGGGACGTAGGCTAGCAACTGACGTGGACGACCTCTTTGGCGATCGAACCGGCCTTGGCGAAGCTCTCTGCAGGCACCTCCGAGTCGGTCCTCGCAAGTAAGGCGTTTGGCGCCGCGGAGCTCATCAGCATTCAGGGGCAGACGGTGCGCTGCAGCCCATGGTAGCACGATACAGCATGATACGATTCAGCCGGATTGTACTACCAAAGTGCCACGATACGGCACGATACGGCGCAATACGGCGCACGGCAGGTTCAGCCGGATTGTGCTACCATGCTGCAGCCGATCAGGCCTCTAGCTGCACCAGGGCCACCGTCTCCAACCCCAGGGCATTGCCACCAGCAGCAGTGGCGATTGGGGCAGCATCCGACTTGCGGCAGCCGTTGCCAGCGGTGCTGCGCCACCACCAGCGTCGTTGCGGTCGTCGCGGTGATGGCGGTGGCGCTGTTTATCAGGGCAAAAAGGAAACGTATGAGCGTGGCGGCAGCAGCGGCTGGAGGCACGGAGGTGCAGCGTTGCCTGATGATGAGGTCGTCTCGACGACCTCATCATTGCGTGGCGCTGAGGAAAGAAGGGGGCGAGCAAAATATAAATATTGGACTGGGAAATGACATGTTGGCAAAAACCCTCGATGGGTTCGAAGAGCCCTTGAATTTTGAGGAGGCACAAGCATCAGGCGCGTGGTGTGTTCTTGTTTGTTTCTAGGTTGCAACTCTTCGGTCTTGGCCAGGGTTCAGGGACAAGAAACTTGGCTTCTGGCCCTAGTGCTGACCGCCACCTGCTGAAGATATCACAAATTTATTGGATTCCCCTGTACATATGTATCAGTGTATATGCGGCTAGAGGCTGTATGATTGTCATTGTCGGACCCAGTTTGGGGACGGCTGCTCCCTACTCCTGGTCCATCAAGGTTCCACGCAATTCCCGCCGCTTTAATTGCGCCCTCTGGAGCTCTGTCTGATTGCTGCAGTCGGCCGCCATGCAGTCGGCCATGCAGTCGGCCATGCAGTCGGCCATGCAGTCGGCCGCCATATTATCAACATCACCTGAAGAAGGCATATGTTATTGTATTATAACCAAAGAGTCTGGCACCCATGGCATGAAGCCGGGTTTATTGAGCAGGACGCAAAGTCCCAAAGTCCCAAAGGACCCAAAGTCCCAAAGGTCAATGACATTACACCTCAAGCCCTACTCAAAAAGGCTCGGCCGCGTGGGCGCCCAACTGTCCCGTTTGAAGAAAAGAAGAGAAACTTAGGGTTAGAGTAAAAGAAGGAGAAGAACACGAGGGAGAAAGGAATAACCCTAAAAGGAAAAGGCAGCCCGAAGAAGATATGTGTTATTTTATTGTAACCAAAGAGTTGGGCACCCATGAAGCCGAGTTTATTGAGCAGAACGCAAAGGTGAAACTTCATTGACCAGGAGCATGTCCTTTCTTGTTCCTGTCCTGGCTGTTTTGTTCCTTTCATCATGATCCTACTTCATTGCGGTGTCTTATAACAAGTCAATTACCGCTGCGCCAGTCAATGACATAACGCCTCTGGGCCCTGCTCAAAAAGGCTCGGCCGCGTGGGCGCCGAACTGTCCCGTTGGGAGAAAAGGAAAAGGTAAGAGGGAAAGAAGGAGAAGAACACAAAAAAAACGGATACGGTAACCCCTACGAATATAAAAGACAGCCCGAAGTATCCCTGCCCCTCTCAAGCCTATTCCCCAAGAAGGCAAAGAAAAGCAGTAAACTAGGCCTCAACAAAAGTCAGAGCCTCCCACCCAAGCCTGTCCCGGTACAACTGCTGAAAGTCTGTGGCGCCCTCCTGAAGGCCTGTCTAACCTCTCTCCCCAAGCCTGTTCTTCACGCTAGGGCACTGAAAGCAGACATGCAGCGCATCTTCCACATGCACGCCATCTCCCCTTGCACAACACCGCTGGCATGAGCGTGTCTCACGTTCTTGACCGCTCCACCGTCCTGTCGTGTCAACCATGCTATCCGCACCGAGCAGCAGTCTTAAGTTTGTGCGCACACAAGCGCACGCCCTCTTGCTGGTGCGGCTCCCAGCTTATGCCAAGACAACGCCCGCCAAAGACTGAAACTAAGTGCGGTAGGCGGCCGCAGACCTGTGCTCGCCTGCTTGGTGGCGGGGTCCCTGGGGTCTCCTCTGCCAGTCACCCGAAGCTGCACCTGCTGGTGGGCTGCGTTCACTAGGTGTGGTACCTCTGGGACGGGGAGCGGCTGCATGTCAGAGACTACCTCACACAGTTTAGGGGCAGCTGCTCCACGCTCCAACTCCTTCAACGCCTCCATCAGCTCACCGCACCATGTGCGCCCTACCGTGTTCTGTCCAAGCGCGAGCTGTATGTCGGCCGCCATACCTGCTGCCATGAGTGGACTGTGCTACATTTGCCACCGCTGTGTTGTAGAAGCGGAGCACGTGCTGCCACCAATCTCGTTGTAACGGCTGGATCTGCAGCTCTTTCATGAACCCCCCAGTAGGCAGCGGAGGCAGGCAGTCCTGCAGCCTGGCGCAAGTGCTGGAGTAGGCTGGACTGCATCCTGCTCCGGAGGCAGTTTTGCGGCCGAAGGTGACCGGTGGCCCACACCACATCTCCGTAGTTGGCCGCAGGCGCTGCATAGATAGCCGCTAGCCGGATGCACGTAGGCAGATGATGCCTCAAACGTACCCTGGCAGCCACGGAGCGAACATGATGCAACACGGCAGCCAGAGGCGCCTCTCTACCTTGAATGGCTTCCCTCATGCTGCCGCTTGCGTGCTGAATGATGCCCAAGCATTTTATTTTTTGGACACGCTCCAGCACTGTCCTATCCGAGCCGTACACGCAGGCATAGGCTGGCTGGCGGCGTTGAGCTGCCAAACTTCAAAATCTCTGTATTGCTGACGTTGACCTGGAGCTGTTTGACCGCCGCATGCAGAGCATCTAGCATGCGCTGCTGCCCTGCCGGACTGCTGGCTAGCAGGGAGAGATCATCCGCATACAAGAGGCATCCTAGTCGCCGCCCTGCCCCTAGCGCAATGCCCTCTGCCGGGTACTCGGCTGCCATCTTGCCTGGCAAGTCGCTGATATTGATGCTGAAGAGGTGGGGGCTGAGAGGGCAGCCCTGCTTAATACAGCGGGTGCAAGGTACAGGGCCAGTGCTTTTAGGGCCATCTGTGAGCGTGTAGACGGCACCGTTATAAAGCGCTTGCACAGCGCGTAAGAAGCAAGAAGGCATGTGAAGCCGCTCAGACTGGTGCTGCCAAAGCTGCTTCTGTGGCACACAGTCATAGGCCTTGGTGAAAGCATGTAGTGCATGTACCGGTTTACTGGCAAATGTCCCATGTATCAAATTATTAAAATGTGATGCTCTGTAGGACTGTATAAACTTTAATCTGCAAACCAATGCAATTCCTAGGAGGAAAAAGGTCGCTTGATGGAAGATGGCCTACCGTACTATCAGTCAATTTTCTTTTAATATTAAATTCGCTATTTGTCTGGAAACCTTTTAAATAACGAAAGAACGGTATCGTTTACACGGTTCGTTTTTCTGATCGGAGGCTGGAAATTTTACGACCACTGGTTCTTTTTTGCTCCAGAATCACTCAAAACGGCAATTACTGGTACGTTTTTGTCCGGTGTGCGGAAAGGTACGTCCTACGGTAGATATTTTTGTGGAAGTCAACCATTCGTTTTCTTGAAAAACGATCAATACAACGAAATCGGACTGATACTACGGTACTCGTAGCAGCCTTTGCCTTTGCACCGTTTAATGTTAATTGGACCGTGCAGAATAATACGCAGTTGATTAATTAATCAGTTTAGGGTCGCGCGGCTTCACTTAATAATTAAGATCTGAAATTTTCGCCTGTGAGTGCCGATACCGTACACATTTTCAACACTTTCCCACAGCAGTGCCGGTATTCGTATTGCCATGCTCTATGTGATCCCACCTACCCTTGCAGTTGCCCTTATCTTGCTAGCGAAGCGCCATATTTAATTTAAGAGGCTTCGAGGATTGACATAAAATTATTGATGGCCCCTGCGGCTGAAGTAAAAACTATTTTGTGCCATGTAGTTAAAAAAATATATTTAATTGCCTCGCAAAGGCATATAAAGTCTATGGGTAGGCATGTTTAACAACCAGGTGATGCATGTGAGTTGCATCTCCATTTGTCAGCATCAAATGCGTGATGCTTTGTTTGGACTGTCCTCAACAAACTGGATTTTTATTTTTTATTTGTTTACTATTGCGCCAGGCATTGTGGCGAGACTTTGGCCTCCAAGACCACAAATTTGCGAGTTAGTGTAGACGGGAATGTTCGTCGTATAAACAGGCGCAAACAAAGCCGCGTATTTTTGCGTTTTCCACCGTACAGAGCCATTTCCCACCGAACAGAGCCGTCAGTCGTTTGGCCTGAGCACGGAGCTCGATTCTGGGGGGCAGGGACGGGGTGCTGATGACTGCCGACCTGATGCGGCTGGCAGTGTCAGTGGCGTGTTTTGTGAGATAGCCGCCTCATATCCTACAGCTTGTGCAGATGTCATGTTGCCCGGAATGGGTGCAGAAGAGAAACAAATTTGAAAAATGTTCGGGTAAATGCAAATTCGGTTTCAAAGCCAACAAGGGGATTTTATGTCTGGGACAAAACATCCGAGACCTTCTTGGAAATTTACTTTAAAGCATTTGGTCTCTTTCCCCCTTCACGCCCCCCTGGTTTGGGTTGTGCATATCATATTTACAGTCTTGCTTCGTGTTGTGAGCCTGGCCTCTGGGTAGTTTGGGGCTTTATGGCTGTAAGTGTATCAGCTTCGTCTTTGCGGGTGGAGGGCCAGGTCTTATGATAATACTTTTGCCCTTTTCTCTCTTGGTGTCCAGGCAGCTCTCTGGCTTCCTGTCTGTATTTTATCTCCTTCTGCTGGAGTGCAGTTTGTTGCCGTTTCCGGCCTTGTTGGAGATGTTTCGTGCCGCTTTTGGGTGAGCCCCTTGTGGTGGCGTGCTCAAGCTAGAGGGGTGCCGCGGTGGGGTACCAGTATTTTTTCTGACCTGAATCTAATTCTGACGCATGTACTATTGTGGCCGTGTGAGTGCTTGTTGGTCGTGTGCCTCTCCTTTTCCTGTTCTCCCTTCCTCAGCTGTCGACGAGGGCGACCCACAAGTGCACCCGGGTTGTTTTTTCGTGTTTGCGTCTCAGGTTTTCTATTTGGGATGTGCGGCCGGAATTTTTGAAGTCCAAGCAAAATAAAATGAAAGCAAAAGTACACGGTTGCAGCCGCTGCTGCCGTCGCTCGTGCTCTCATGCACTGTTAACATCCTTTCGATGTTCTTTCAACATAGATCTTTGCCATGACGAAGCCGGAAGTGAGAAAGTACGGACGCACACCCCGCGTGTTCAGTCATTTGGTTGCGTACCAAAAGAAGGTGTGAACGTTGATGCACGCCTGGTCACACTAATCAAACCCTTGTCCAAAGTTCCGAGCGCTCAAGTGACCGAGCCATTACTGCAGCGAGGGCCACTATCGCCAATCGCGAGCATCATAATGTAGCGCTCGGAATTTGAAATACACACCGGAAGCAGCAGCATGTCCTTGCAGACGCAGGCACATGCGTACGAACCGCAGCAACATGACCATACGCGTCTTGGACTATATGCAGCTTCGATAGCATGGGCTGTGTGCACAGCGCTACAGACCTCTCAGGTGAGATGACGCTGCCGACACCGCGGCTGCATTCAAAACAGAATATTCTGAGAATCGACGTGCCCTCAGCCTCGCTGTCCGCATGTGGATCTCACAAGTCTTGCGTGTCGCACAGAGCCTTTTCAGCAAGCTGCAAATCAATCGCAAGTACTACGTGCTCTTCGGTGGGTTGCATGGGCACGGCCACTGCCCACCTCCCTAGCATAGGGCTTTTCCATGGTTTTGACTCCCCCCCTCTGCAAGGATCTCTCTAGAGCATGCCAGGCCCTCCCTACCTCCTCCCCTAGGGGCTCTCCCATGCCTGCCCGCACCTCTATTCCCATTTCCTGCCTCCCTTCCTAGGGTTCTCCCCTGGGCAGGCTCAGTGGCTGACAACTCCTCGCCCCAATCCCCACCGCCGAGACATCTTCCTGACCCACGTGAAGCCAAGCTACCCATGCCCCCCTTCCTCCCTAGCCTCGTTATGACATTTAATACCATCACTTGCATGCAATTAACGCATTTCCGCTGGACTTCGGGGCCTGGACTTTGGGGGTTTCTACCCCCGAGCCCCCTTCGCCAGTTGAGCCTATGGACAGCGGTATGGATATTGAAAGACATATGGATATGTAAATTATCCGTACGTGCATGGATACATCAAACGCGTGTGTGCATATCTGTCACTAGGGAGCTCTCATAGCCAGGCACACACCCCTCTCCCCACTGTCCACACCTCCCTCACCCCCTCCCCCAGTACTGGTGTCCTATACTTCTTCTCCCCTCTGTCCACACGCTTTTCCCACTGTTCACACCTCCTCCCCCCTCCCATATTTAGGTGCTTTGTGTTTCTTTGCTCACTCGTGGGCACGCCCTCATATCCGGTCCCATATCCGGTCCCGTCTGGGATCGGCCTCCAGGTATGAAGATAGGGAGCCTCCAGGTATGAACAGTGGGAGCCTCCAGGTAGGGACAAGGGGGCGCCAGGTATGAACAGGGGGCCTTCAGGTAGGGACAGGGGGAGCCTCCAGGTATGAACAGGGGGGCTCCAGGTAGGGACAGGGGGAGCCTCCAGGTATGGACAGGGGGAGCCTCCAGGTATGGACAGGGGGAGCCTCCAGGTATGGACAGGGGGAGCCTCCAGGTCTGAACAGGGGGCCTCCAGGTAGGGACAGTGGGAGCCTCCAGGTTTGAACAGGAGGAGCCTCCAGGTATGACCAGGGGGCAGGTTGTACATTCGTTGTACACTCCACTCGTTGTACATCGCCACCCGACTGTCCACCATCTCCCCACGTTCCACTGCTCACGGCGTATATTCGTTGTACACTCCACTCGTTGTACATCGCCACCCGACTGTCCACCATCTCCCCACGTTCCACTGCTCACGGCGTATATTCGTTGTACACTCCACTCGTTGTACATCGCCACCCGACTGTCCACCATCTCCCCACGTTCCACTGCTCACGGCGTATATTCGTTGTACACTCCACTCGTTGTACATCGCCACCCGACTGTCCACCATCTCCCCACTTTCCACTGCTCACGGCGTATATTCGTTGTACACTCCACTCGTTGTACATCGCCACCCGACTGTCCACCATCTCCCCACTTTCCACTGCTCACGGCGTATATTCGTTGTACACTCCACTCGTTGTACATCGCCACCCGACTGTCCACCATCTCCCCACTTTCCACTGCTCACGGCGTATATTCGCTGTACACTCTGCTCGTCGTACATCGCCCCCCCACCTTCTCCCCAGTCCCCACTGCTCAGGGCGTACATCAACTTCCACTCGTTGTACATCGTCCCCCCACTGCCCACCTTCTCCCCACTCCCCACTGCTCAGGGTGTACATTTGTGGTCACTCTGCTCGTTGTACATCGCCTCCCCCACTGCCCACCTGCTCCCCACTTTCTACTGCTCAGGGCGTACATCAACTTCCACTCGTTGTACATCGCATGGCTTTGCAGCGCCGTGTTCTACCACCTGCCCTCCCTGGACTCTCTCGGTTTGAACGCACGGGCGGACCTGTCACTCCTCATTGTTGCGTTCTTGTCCACACTTGCGGTGGGTACTTGGCCACACTTGTGTGGGGTTTTAACGGTTGCCCACCCTGCCATAGCTCAGCTTGAACATATGGGTAGGCTACAATTCTTTTTGGGGGAGCCCTGAAGACTTATCTTTGGCTTGTTTTTATTTTAGCTTGTTGAGATTGTACGGGTACCTACGTTGTTGCTTTATGAGACATTCTTGTCCGCCCCAGTATTTGCTCGTTGTTCACACGAATGTGGAGTTCCTGTGCACACTAGCCTTGTGTGAATGATCAGTCGACAGTAGTGATGGGCCATGGTGCACACCAGCAGTGGGATATTGTTCACACTTGTGTGGTATTATTGTCCATACCACCATTGCTTTCTAGTCCACACTAGCGCTGAGTCATTGCCCATCCTTGCTGGCACGTTAAGGCGGCCTGTCCCATCACCACAAGCCCGAGTAGGTAGCAAATCTCAAGTGTGTGAAAAAGTGTGTCCGATGCCGCGGATTTCCCACACTTATGTTCCACACATATTTTGTTCTGTTCCGGTTGTGCAGGTTCTGGCAACGGTACACTGCACTCACTTGGTAGTAACTCACCTGCCCAAGTCATGGGTGCCTTTGGCCTGGCGGAGGCCGGAATCGCAGCCGAGTCCCCGCGGGCCCCAAGCGAAGCAGCGACTGGCTCGACAGACCGCGGGGCTTGGCCTGCGCGACCTAATCATGCTGCTGCTGCTCAACTCAATGACGATCGCGCTTGTCTGCAGCACCTACCACAGCTTCTGCGGAAACGGCGCGGGCGCAAGCGCCGCCGCGCCCCCCGCGCCTGCGGCGGCGTGGGCGCACGTAGGTGCAAACGTGTCGGCGCCCGCCGCCGCGGCGGCAGCGGCGGCGGCGGCGCCGCTTGCGGCTGACGAGTACTTCCTGCGCCGAGCGGTCTGTTCCTTTATCCTGCCGCCCATCACGACGGACCGATACCCGCGGTTCTCCTCGTGGATGTTGTACGGGGAGGTAGTCAAGCCCTCCCCACTGCCGCCACACCAGCCAGCGGCAGCAGCCTCAGCTCTACCGGGTGCCCCTGCTCCACCCGCCGTGGAGTATCTGTCAGCCGCTGGGGCATTTCTGTCCCCGGTCCTCACCGTTTGGATGACCGTCGTGATGATTTATTTGATCAACTGTTGCGCGGACGGGGCGGCGGCGGCATGCGTGAGCGACCACGATGCCGCGGAGGCGCGGCAGCGCGGCCACGCGGCGGCGGGCGCGCGGGGTAGCGCGGGCGAGGTGATGCAGAGGTGGGGCAGAGCGGGGGCGCCATCGTCGGCGCTCGTACGGTTCCGAAACCAGCGGCCGTTGAGGGGGAGCGGTGGCAGCGGCAGCTGGGCTGCTGCTGCAGCGGCGGCTGCCGGTGGCGCGGCTGCGGCGCCTGCACGCGGCTGCGGCGGCGGTTCCGCCGTTGGCGACATAGGGGACGTTGCGGGTGGGGACGTGGGCCGGCCGTTATTTCAGAGAAGAAAGAATGCGCTGGAGGTCGGTGGGGTGTGCGGCAACCGTACGAGTGACTCCAGTCAGGCACACCTTCTATCGATAATTTGATTTGCGATCCCTCGGGCATTAACAAACGATTTCTTTGGATTCTGCCCTCAGGGCAAATTATCGACAACAACTCTTAATGCTGGACTGAAAACTGACATCGACTATGGATAATCATCATATAATGATAAAGCCATGGATCCCTCAAAACCCCAAACAACGATAATTAAGAGGGAAGACAAAGCAAATGTACTGTCTCTGCCAGATGTGCATGCCAGATCTGCATGCCAGATGTGCATTCCAGATGCACATGCCAAATGTACATGCTCGATGTACATGTCAGATGTACAAGCCAGATGTACATACCAGATGTGCATGCCAGATGTATGCGCCAGATGTACGCACCAGATATACATGCCAGATGTACACGCCAGTTGTACATGCCAGATATACATGCTGGATGTACATGTCAGATTTACCTGCTAGATGAGTAGATGTATATGCCAGATGTGCATGCCAGATGTACATGCCAGATGTGCATGCCAGATGTACACGCGATATGTACATGCCAGATGTACATGCCAGATTTTGCTGTAACACTCTAAAACCCTATGAACCCCGATTTCAGGTCAAGCGTACAATTTTTAAAGGCGGGAGCCCCAGCAGCAGCAGCAGCGCCGGCCGGGCTGGTGGTGGCGGCTCTCAAGGTGGCCTCCAGCCTCGCCTGATGCAGGTGGCTGAGGCAGGAGTGAAGGCGGCGGACTCGGCACTGGCCTCAGCGTCTAGGTGGGAAGGTTAGGAGGGGGGGGGGGAGGGAGGGAGGGGGAGGGAGGAGGGGGGAGGGAGGGAGGGAGGAGGGGAGAGGGAGGGAGGGAGGAGGGGGGAGGGAGGAGGGGGGAGGGAGGGAGGCACCCAAGGTGGCATCCAACCTCGCCTGATGCAGGTGACAGAGGCTGGTGTCAAGGCTTCGGACTGGACACTAGCCTCAGCGTCTAGGTGAGACGGCCGGAGAGGGTTTGAGGTTTAGGGTCTAGATGAGACGGCCGGAGAGGGTTTGAGGTTTAGGGTCTAGATGAGACGGCTGGTGACGGTTTGAGGTTTAGGGTCTAGATGAGACGGCTGGTGACGGTTTGAGGTTTAGGGTCTAGATGAGACGGCCGGTGACGGTTTGAGGTTTAGGGTCTAGATGAGACGGCTGGTGACGGTTTGAGGTTTAGGGTCTAGATGAGACGGCTGGTGACGGTTTGAGGTTTAGGGTCTAGATGAGACGGCCGGTGACGGTTTGAGGTTTAGGGTCTAGATGAGACGGCTGGTGACGGTTTGAGGTTTAGGGTCTAGATGAGACGGCCGGTGACGGTTTGAGGTTTAGGGTCTAGATGAGACGGCTGGTGACGGTTTGAGGTTTAGGGTCTAGGTGAGACGGCTGGTGACGGTTTGAGGTTTAGGGTCTAGATGAGACGGCCGGTGACGGTTTGAGGTTAAGGGTCTAGATGAGACGGCTGGTGACGGTTTGAGGTTTAGGGTCTAGATGAGACGGCCGGTGACGGTTTGAGGTTTAGGGTCTAGATGAGACGGCCGGTGACGGTTTGAGGTTTAGGGTCTAGATGAGACGGCCGGTGACGGTTTGAGGTTTAGGGTCTAGATGAGACGGCTGGTGACGGTTTGAGGTTTAGGGTCTAGATGAGACGGCCGGTGACGGTTTGAGGTTTAGGGTCTAGATGAGACGGCTGGTGACGGTTTGAGGTTAAGGGTCTAGATGAGACGGCCGGTGACGGTTTGAGGTTTAGGGTCTAGGTGAGACGGCTGGTGACGGTTTGAGGTTTAGGGTCTAGATGAGACGGCCGGTGACGGTTTGAGGTTTAGGGTCTAGATGAGACGGCCGGTGACGGTTTGAGGTTAAGGGTCTAGATGAGACGGCTGGTGACGGTTTGAGGTTTAGGGTCTAGATGAGACGGCCGGTGACGGTTTGAGGTTTAGGGTCTAGATGAGACGGCTGGTGACGGTTTGAGGTTTAGGGTCTAGATGAGACGGCCGGTGACGGTTTGAGGTTTAGGGTCTAGATGAGACGGCCGGTGACGGTTTGAGGTTTAGGGTCTAGATGAGACGGCCGGAGAGGGTTTGAGGTTTAGGGTCTAGATGAGACGGCCGGAGAGGGTTTGAGGTTTAGGGTCTAGATGAGACGGCCGGAGAGGGTTTGAGGTTTAGGGTCTAGATGAGACGGCTGGTGACGGTTTGAGGTTTAGGGTCTAGATGAGACGGCTGGTGACGGTTTGAGGTTTAGGGTCTAGATGAGACGGCCGGTGACGGTTTGAGGTTTAGGGTCTAGATGAGACGGCTGGTGACGGTTTGAGGTTTAGGGTCTAGATGAGACGGCCGGTGACGGTTTGAGGTTTAGGGTCTAGATGAGACGGCCGGTGACGGTTTGAGGTTTAGGGTCTAGATGAGACGGCTGGTGACGGTTTGAGGTTTAGGGTCTAGATGAGACGGCCGGTGACGGTTTGAGGTTTAGGGTCTAGATGAGACGGCTGGGTACGGTTTGAGGTTAAGGGTCTAGATGAGACGGCCGGTGACGGTTTGAGGTTTAGGGTCTAGGTGAGACGGCTGGTGACGGTTTGAGGTTTAGGGTCTAGATGAGACGGCCGGTGACGGTTTGAGGTTTAGGGTCTAGATGAGACGGCCGGTGACGGTTTGAGGTTTAGGGTCTAGATGAGACGGCTGGTGACGGTTTGAGGTTTAGGGTCTAGATGAGACGGCCGGTGACGGTTTGAGGTTTAGGGTCTAGATGAGACGGCCGGAGAGGGTTTGAGGTTTAGGGTCTAGATGAGACGGCCGGTGACGGTTTGAGGTTTAGGGTCTAGATGAGACGGCCGGAGAGGGTTTGAGGTTTAGGGTCTAGATGAGACGGCCGGAGAGGGTTTGAGGTTTAGGGTCTAGATGAGACGGCCGGTGACGGTTTGAGGTTTAGGGTCTAGATGAGACGGCTGGTGACGGTTTGAGGTTTAGGGTCTAGATGAGACGGCCGGTGACGGTTTGAGGTTTAGGGTCTAGATAAGACGGCCGGTGACGGTTTGAGGTTTAGGGTCTAGATGAGACGGCCGGTGACGGTTTGAGGTTTAGGGTCTAGATGAGACGGCCGGTGACGGTTTGAGGTTTAGGGTCTAGATGAGACGGCCGGTGACGGTTTGAGGTTTAGGGTCTAGATGAGACGGCCGGTGACGGTTTGAGGTTTAGGGTCTAGATGAGACGGCCGGAGAGGGTTTGAGGTTTAGGGTCTAGATGAGACGGCCGGTGACGGTTTGAGGTTAAGGGTCTAGATGAGACGGCCGGTGACGGTTTGAGGTTTAGGGTCTAGATAAGACGGCCGGTGACGGTTTGAGGTTTAGGGTCTAGATGAGACGGCCGGTGACGGTTTGAGGTTTAGGGTCTAGATGAGACGGCCGGTGACGGTTTGAGGTTTAGGGTCTAGATGAGACGGCCGGAGAGGGTTTGAGGTTTAGGGTCTAGATGAGACGGCCGGTGACGGTTTGAGGTTTAGGGTCTAGATGAGACGGCCGGAGAGGGTTTGAGGTTTAGGGTCTAGATGAGACGGCCGGTGACGGTTTGAGGTTTAGGGTCTAGATGAGACGGCCGGTGACGGTTTGAGGTTTAGGGTCTAGATGAGACGGCCGGTGACCGTTTGAGGTTTAGGGTCTAGATGAGACGGCCGGAGAGGGTTTGAGGTTTAGGGTCTAGATGAGACGGCCGGAGAGGGTTTGAGGTTTAGGGTCTAGATGAGACGGCCGGAGAGGGTTTGAGGTTTAGGGTCTAGATGAGACGGCCGGTGACGGTTTGAGGTTTAGGGTCTAGATGAGACGGCCGGAGAGGGTTTGAGGTTTAGGGTCTAGATGAGACGGCCGGTGACGGTTTGAGGTATAGGGTCTAGATGAGACGGCCGGTGACGGTTTGAGGTTTAGGGTCTAGATGAGACGGCCGGTGACGGTTTGAGGTTTAGGGTCTAGATGAGACGGCCGGAGAGGGTTTGAGGTTTAGGGTCTAGATGAGACGGCCGGAGAGGGTTTGAGGTTTAGGGTCTAGATGAGACGGCCGGAGAGGGTTTGAGGTTTAGGGTCTAGATGAGACGGCCGGAGAGGGAGGGTGATTTGAGGTTATTTTCCCACCAGCCACTGCCTGAGCCTATCGGGTCCTTGACCCGCCCTGGCGGCGGACCACAACAGAATCAACAGGCGTCTAGTCTGGGAGCCGCCCTTGCCACATTCGAAACTTCTTCCCTCACTTGAAAATATTTTTGTATCTACCGGGTCCCCCCTCCCTTGCGCCCCTCGAGGATTTAGGATTTCCCCCCAATCGCTGATTTGAAGATCTTTCCCCTTCTGCAGCCGCCTGAGCCTGTCGGGTCTCCCAACCTTCCTCATGGACCACACCACTATTAAGGAACTCTGTCTGGATACGCCCTCCCCACCCTCACAATTTCCCCCTATCCTATCCCATCCCTTCCGCAGCCGCCTGAGCCTGTCGGGGCTCATAGCCGCCCTTAACCACCGATAAACAACCTCCCCTATCCCATCCCTGGTAAAAATAATGATAAGTATCCCCCCCTTCCTTGCGCAGTTGCGCCCACTCCTCTCCAGGGTTTGAAGATATTGCCCCTCCCGCAGCCGCCTGAGCCTGACGGGTAACAGAGCCGCCCTCAACCACCGATAAATTACCTCCCCTATCCCATCCCTGGTAAATATAATGATAAGTATCCCCCCCTCCCTTGCGCAGTTGCGCCCACTCCTCTCCAGTGTTTGAAGATATTGCCCCACCCGCAGCCGCCTGAGCCTGACGGGTAACAGAGCCGCCCTCAACCACCGATAAATTACCTCCCCTATCCCATCCCTGGTAAATATAATGATAAGTATCCCCCCCTCCCTTGCGCAGTTGCGCCCACTCCTCTCCAGTGTTTGAAGATATTGCCCCACCCGCAGCCGCCTGAGCCTGACGGGTAACAGAGCCGCCCTCAACCACCCATAAATAACCTCCCCTATCCCATCCCTTCTTTTTCTTTGGACCCCCCCCCACGCCTACTTACCCCTTTCCCGTCCCTTCTATATACCCCCCTCCAATCCCCCTCCTCCCCTTCCCCCCCTTCCACTCCCCTCTCTAGGATTCTGGGATCTTTCCCCATCGGCAGTCGCCTGAGCCTGTCAGTTCTTGGAGCCGCCTTCGTGGACCACATGGCCACCAAGGCCCCTGGTCTAGGAGCGCTAGTTGGCGAGATGACCCGGTCGGCACACCCCCCCTCCCCGCAACCGCCGCCTGCCGCATCCTCATCGGGCTGCAGGCTGCCTGGGGCTGCACAAGCACGCGGGACAGGTGAGGGCCAGGGGGTATGGCCTGGGGGATCACACGACCAGCTTTTATTGTAATTATTTGTTTGCTGCCGCGTCCTCATCGGGCTGCAGGCTGCCTGGGGCTGCGCAAGCACGCGGGACAGGTGAGGGCCGGGGGGGATGGCCCGGGGGATCAGATGACCAGCTTGTATTCGTCTGCTGCCTCCTTCTCGTCGGGTAGCAGGCTGCCTGCTGCTGCGCAAGAACGGAGAATAGGTGGCCGTAAAGAGGGTCTCCAGATCAATCAGATCATGTGCTTGTATTTTGTCCAGTGCCACATGCTCCTGCTTGGGCAACAGGCTGCCTGGGGCTGTACAGACCCTTAACCCTTAACCTTTGGGCAACAGGCTGCCTGGGGCTGTACAGACCCCAGACCCCAAACCCTTAACCCTTAACCCTTAAGCAACAGGCTGCCTGGGGCTGTACAGACCCTTAACCCTTAACCCTTAACCCTTAACCCTTGGGCAACAGGCTGCCTGGGGCTGTACAGACCCCAGACCCCAAACCCTTAACCCTTGGGTAACAGGCTGCCTGGGGCTGTACAGACCCCAGACCCCAAACCCTTAACCCTTGGGCAACAGGCTGCCTGGGGCTGTACAGACCCCAGACCCCAAACCCTTAACCCTTGGGCAACAGGCTGCCTGGGGCTGTACAGACCCCAGACCCCAAACCCTTAACCCTTGGGTAACAGGCTGCCTGGGGCTGTACAGACCCCAGACCCCAAACCCTTAACCCTTGGGCAACAGGCTGCCTGGGGCTGTACAGACCCCAGACCCCAAACCCTTAACCCTTGGGCAACAGGCTGCCTGGGGCTGTACAGACCCCAGACCCCAAACCCTTAACCCTTGGGTAACAGGCTGCCTGGGGCTGTACAGACCCCAGACCCCAAACCCTTAACCATTAACCCTTAAGCAACAGGCTGCCTGGGGCTGTACAGACCCCAAACCCTTAACCCTTAACCCTTAAGCAACAGGCTGCCTGGGGCTGTACAGACCCCAAACCCTTAACCCTTAACCCTTGGGCAACAGGCTGCCTGTGGCTGTACAGGTATTGAGAACATGTGATGGCAGGGGGGACGTCCCGGTGGATCTGATGATGAGTGTTTGTTTTGACTGCAAAGAAAAAGTAACAAGACCGCAGCAACAAAACTGCAACGCAAAACTGCATCGGCGAAAATGTAATACCAGTAACAAAACTGCAATAACGAAACTGCAATAACGAAACTGTCATTACCAAACTGCAATAACGAAACTGCAATAACCAAACTGCAATAACCAAACTGCAAAAGCGTTACTGCAATGATGAAACTGCAATGACTTCACGGCGCAGCAGGTTCGTTGGGAGGCGGTGGAGAGGGCGAAGAGCCCTGGCTCACGGCTGGAGAAGAGGAGGAGCAGGTGGAGGGGCGGGTGCTCCCACAGCCTGCGTTCATGCCCATGGTACCGTGGTACAGGTGCGGAGGGAGGGAGGGTGGAGGAGGAAGGGTGGAGGGAGCGCGAGAGGAGGAGGAGGAGGAAGGAGGGGAGGAGGGAGGTAGGAGGAGGAAGGGAGGTAGGAGGAGGAAGGTAGGAGGTATGTAGGAGGAGGGAGGGCGGAGGGAGGGAGGAGGAGGGAGGAAGAGGTAGGAGAAGGGGGGGGAGGAGGGAAAAGGGAGGAGGGAGGGAGGAGGAGAAGGTTGGAGGAGGAGGAGGGAGGAGGAGGGAGGAGGAGGAGGAGGAGGGAGGAGGTAGGGAGGAGGAGAAGGAGGAGGAGGGAGGAGGGAGGAGGGAGGAGGGAGGAGGGAGGAGGGAGGAGGGAGGAGGGAGGAGGGAGGAGGGAGGAGGGAGGAGGGAGGAGGGAGGAGGGAGGGAGGAGGAGAAGGTTGGAGGAGGAGGAGGAGGGAGGAGGAGGAGGAGGGAAGGAGGAGGAGGAGGAGGGAGGAGGAGGAGGAGGGAGGAGGGAGGAGGGAGGTAGGGAGAGGAAAGGGGGGTGGAGGGAGGAGAGGGGGGTGGAGGAGGGAGGAGGGGAGGAGGAGGGAGGGTGGAAGGAAGGAGGGATGAGAAGGGAGGGAGGAAGGAGGGAGGTTGGTGGAGTGAGGGAGCGGGATCAGGTCCACTGACGTAGCCACAGCATACGACTACCCAGCGCCGCTCAGACCACTTCTATTTCCGTTTCGCAGGGAGAATACCCGGGTTTACCTGTCATTTCATCATTTTTTTATAATCACGGTCTCGTTGTTTCTTAGCCGCTCATTGGGGCTATTTTTCACCTCTGTTCATTGGGTCAGTTCTCAGGTATCTTCATGTGCCTCTCTATTTCCCCTGACTAATCGGTACATACGGTACATGCGGTACTGTCATTGCTGTGCTTCACTTGTTGCTTGTACTGCCCCTCCTTTCCTCCACCATCTGCTTGTACTGCCCCTCATTTGTCCCACCACCAGCTTGTGCTGCCCATTCTTTGACTGATGTTTCTTGTACTGCCCCTCCGTTACCCCCCTCGCAGCGGTACAAGCGCGGACCTTCTCAAAACAGGCTTTGACCTCATCGTCACACTCAAGCTGTTTGTGGGCAGGTTCGACATGCGAACAATGCAGGTGTGAATACGTGTGGATGGGATGTGTGGCTGTGATTGTGTGAGATAGTGTGATGCCAAGATGGATAAGATGTTGATGAGCAGAGCAGAGGATCCCGGGGGGAGGATCAGGAGAGGCTTGCTGATGGTGCTCTTGATGATCAGGGCACAATGACCCGCCACCCTCCCCTCCCCTCCCCTTCCCATCTTGACCTGTCATTAACCTGTCCTCCCGCCCTGATCTGTCCTCCCCTGATCCGTCTCGCCCTGATCCGTTTCGCCCTGCCCCGCCCTGATCTGTCCCGCCCTGATAAGTTCCGCCCTGATTAGTCCCGCCCTGTCCCGCCCTTATACTGCCCCTGTTTGTAGTATGACCGGCTGGTTATAACCCCACCCCTGACACAGTCTGTTGGCTGTCCAGCCTTGTCATGTCCCTCTGCCTACAATCACCGCGTCTATGGTCGACAGCTACCTCAGCTACCCTGTCCTGCCCCCCTCGCCCTGACGTGACCTATCACTGCCCTTCCCCCTTCTCGGCCGCCACCGCTCCCTCACTGGCAAACGGCTCCCTCACAACCCGGTGCCCAGCGAGGGGGGCAGCTGCTCCACAATTCTCTGCCCCTTACCGCCCTGAGTGTTGGGCACCGAGTTGCCGCCCTCCTTCCCCCTCAGGCGGCCTCCGCCCCCTCCATGGTCGACAGCTTCTCTTCAGTGCCCTGTCATATCTCGCTCTGGCCTGATTTGACCTGTTGCCGCCCTCCTTTCCCCTCAAGCCGCCAATGCCTATCCTTAGCTGACGCCGTACCCTCAATGCCCTGTCCCGTTCAGCCTCCACTTGACCTGTTGCCGCTCTCCTCCCCCCTCAGGCTGCCACGGCTGTTTGTTTCAACTCAGAAAACTATGAGGGGGGCAACCTCTCCTCATTGTCCCGCCCCGTCTTGCTTGGCTGATTTGACATGTTGTTGCCCTACTCCCCCCTCAGGCCGCCACCGCCTCATCTATGGCCGAAGGCTTCAACTCAGTGCCGAGCGAGGGGGACGGTTTCACCTACGAGCATTTAGATGAGCGGCCTGAGGTGGGGAACTGCGGTCTTCTAAATCTTGAACCTCTTGAGCCACTTGAACCTAGACCCTGATCACCTGTGAGAGCTGCCTGAGCGCTGGTATGAGCAACCTGAGGTGTGGGACTGCAGTTATCTTCACCTTTAGCCCCCAAACTTTGGTCCTAGATCCTGATCACCTGTGTGAGGGGCCTGGGCGCTTAAATGAGTGGCCTGAGGTGAGGGACTGCGGGTTTCTTAATCTTGAACCTCTTGAGCCACTTAAACCTTAGCCCTGATCATCTGTGTGAGTGGCCTGGGCGCTTGGATGAGTGGCCTGAGGTGCGGGACTGCAGGTATCTAAATCTTCAACCTCTGGGTCTTTGATCCTTATCAGATGCCTGACAAGCCTGGGCCTTTTGTTTTCATGAGTGGCTCAAGGTGTAGGGGTCTCCACCCTAGTCCTCACACCCTATGTTCTCAAGGTGTAGGGGTCTCCACCCTAGTCCTCACACCCTATGTTCTCAAGGTGTAGGGGTCTCCACCCTAGTCCTCACACCCTATATTCTCAAGGTGTAGGGGTCTCCACCCTAGTCCTCACACCCTATATTCTCAAGGTGTAGGGGTCTCCACCCTAGTCCTCACACCCTATGTTCTCAAGGTGTAGGGGTCTCCACCCTAGTCCTCACACCCTATATTCTCAAGGTGTAGGGGTCTCCACCCTAGTCCTCACACCCTATATTCTCAAGGTGTAGGGGTCTCCACCCTAGTCCTCACACCCTATGTTCTCAAGGTGTAGGGGTCTCCACCCTAGTCCTCACACCCTATATTCTCAAGGTGTAGGGGTCTCCACCCTAGTCCTCACACCCTATATTCTCAAGGTGTAGGGGTCTCCACCCTAGTCCTCACACCCTATGTTCTCAAGGTGTAGGGGTCTCCACCCTAGTCCTCACACCCTATATTCTCAAGGTGTAGGGGTCTCCACCCTAGTCCTCACACCCTATATTCTCAAGGTGTAGGGGTCTCCACCCTAGTCCTCACACCCTATGTTCTCAAGGTGTAGGGGTCTCCACCCTAGTCCTCACACCCTATATTCTCAAGGTGTAGGGGTCTCCACCCTAGTCCTCACACCCTATATTCTCAAGGTGTAGGGGTCTCCACCCTAGTCCTCACACCCTATGTTCTCAAGGTGTAGGGGTCTCCACCCTAGTCCTCACACCCTATATTCTCAAGGTGTAGGGGTCTCCACCCTAGTCCTCACACCCTATATTCTCAAGGTGTAGGGGTCTCCACCCTAGTCCTCACACCCTATGTTCTCAAGGTGTAGGGGTCTCCACCCTAGTCCTCACACCCTATATTCTCAAGGTGTAGGGGTCTCCACCCTAGTCCTCACACCCTATATTCTCAAGGTGTAGGGGTCTCCACCCTAGTCCTCACACCCTATGTTCTCAAGGTGTAGGGGTCTCCACCCTAGTCCTCACACCCTATGTTCTCAAGGTGTAGGGGTCTCCACCCTAGTCCTCACACCCTATATTCTCAAGGTGTAGGGGTCTCCACCCTAGTCCTCACACCCTATATTCTCAAGGTGTAGGGGTCTCCACCCTAGTCCTCACACCCTATATTCTCAAGGTGTAGGGGTCTCCACCCTAGTCCTCACACCCTATGTTCTCAAGGTGTAGGGGTCTCCACCCTAGTCCTCACACCCTATGTTCTCAAGGTGTAGGGGTCTCCACCCTAGTCCTCACACCCTATATTCTCAAGGTGTAGGGGTCTCCACCCTAGTCCTCACACCCTATGTTCTCAAGGTGTAGGGGTCTCCACCCTAGTCCTCACACCCTATGTTCTCAAGCCTTTTAATCAGCGCTACGCCGGTGATGGTCCTTACGGTGGCTGAATATTATGGCTGAGTATCATTCAATGTAATATCGAAGGGAATTCTGATACATTCACTAGTCAGGGACTGTAAGCACTTGCACACACTCTGAATTACGGGCCAATTGCTTGACACTGCTTTTATTAGAAGCAGCCAAGGCCTGGAATGTGCGGCATGTTGCGCAGGTGCCCAAATCGCACACTCGTAACCCTAAATGACGCACACACACACCACACACAACCCTAAGTCACACTCCCTAAGCCTTAACCTTTTAACCTGAATGGCACACACCCCACACCCCACACCCAAACCTTTAAACTTGCACCATTCACTCCCCCACCCTGATCCTGGATCGTCATGTAGCAGTCTGGGCATTCGGATGCATGGCACATCGTACGTGCAACCTAACCCCAAACCCTGCACCCTAAACCTGCACCCCAAAATCGTGATCCCGTTTTTAGCTGGCTCTAGTTGCCCGCGGGACATGTCGCCCGCAATCCAGTTGTAGAATACAGGGTTTTAGGGTTTATTCCAGGCTTCAAGGAAGAAACAAGGAACACCTTAAACCCTGAGTAAAACCGTAAATGAAACCCTAAATAAACCCTGAATAAAACAAAGGAATAAATGAGCAAGGAATAAATAAACAAGGAACAAAACCTGAACTGTTGAACCCTTGCTCACCATCCTTAAGAAACAGCCCGGCCACTTGGGTGGGTGTCACAACCATAAACACTAAGCAATGTTTTGGCGCGCTCCATCGTTGCCTGTCTCAAGCTTGGATAGTCACTGTTAGATGACAGGGGTTCAGGGTTAAGGGGTTTGGCGCTCCATCGGTGCCCTTCCCGGGCTTGGATGGTCCTTTCGATGACACGGGCCTCCTGAACCCTGATGCTCTGAACCTGAAATTGCCACGAAATTATTACGAATGTCGTGAGCTGCCCACATGCCTCTCCTTACGAGATAATTTTTTTCCGGTTTGGATGTAGAGAGGTTCCGGCGCTTTTAGGTGCAACCGAGTCCTCAAGGCGAAGCAAGGAAATCTCACGAGGCCTCACTTGTCTTGGGGGGATACGTCAAATCACACTTTTAGAGAACAAAACTCTGAAGAATCATTTCTTCTTGAACGCGTCTTCTCTTTTTGTCTTTCCAACGTTCGCCATCGTAGTTCCACATATCCCCCCCCCCCCCTATGCCTCCTTACATTCCCCCCACATTCTCACTAGGCTTGGAACTTCAAGCCCGTACCCTAACCCTCCAGCCCTCAACCCTCAACCATAACTTTGCGTTCCTTTAACCCACATACCTCCTATCCCATCAGGCTTGGATCGACTTCATCGCGGACACAGCCCTAAACCCTAAACCCTTAACCCTAAACCCTATCAGGCTTGGATTGACTTCATCGCGGACACAGGCGACGGCGGCGACTCCACATACAGCGTCGCACGGGCGCTGGCCGCGCCCTCGCTCAAGGTGCGCCTTCCCGGCGGAGCAAGCCCAGGTGGAGGCGCCCAGCACCGCAACGGCTCCGCCGCGGGCGCTGCAGGCGCCAGTCATGGCCCTCCTTTGGCTGGGGGCACTGTCGCCGGTGGGGAGGCTTGGGGGATGGCCGAGGCTGCCTTGGCGGCCCTGGGGAATTCCAGGGAGCTCCCGCGCGGAGACCTGCTGCTCATCGGCGGAGACCTGGCGTATCCAAACCCTAGCAGGTGTGCTGAACCTTTGCAGGTGTGCTGAACCCTAGCAGGTGTGCTGAATCCTATCAGGTGTGCTGAACCCTAGCAGGTGTGCTGAACCCCAACAGGTGTGCTGAACCCTAGCAGGTGTGCTGAACCCTAGCAGTTGTGCTGAGCCCCAGCAGGTGTAGGTGACCCAGAGTCTCTGACCCTGTCTTATCTTTCAGGGAAACCCTCGAAAACTTCCTGTTCCACCCTTATGAGGCAAAGCATGATTTTGACATTTTAATTTTGTGACCCCCCACTCTGCTCCTGTCTCATATTTCAGGGAGACCTACGAGACCCGCCTGTTCCGCCCTTTTGAGGACGCCCTTCCGCCCCCGTCGCACTATCACGCCGGGCGCTTGGTGGTTCACAAGCCAGACCTGCCGCCAGTATACGGTGTCAATAAGCAGGTTGGGCTCTGCCTTTCGCCGCTACACTCCTACCTGCATACATTCTCCATTAGTCATTTATGAAACGTTTTTAATCCTGTCCGCAGCAGGCAGCTGGTGGTGCGGCAGTAGGCAGCATCCCAGGCAGTCAGTCCCCACACTCCAGCGGTCACTCCTTAGCTGCCTTTTACCGCTACGCTACACTCCTACCTGCATACTTTCTCCATTAGGTCATTTATGAAACGTTTTATATCCTGTCCGCAGCAGGCAGCTGGCAGTATGGCAGTGGGCAGCGTCCCGGGCGGTCAGTCCCTGCGCTCGAGCCGTCATTCATCGGCCGCTGCCTTGCGCCGCTACGGCGGTCCAACCTGCTTCGCGATCCCCGGGAACCACGACTGGATTGACGGGCTGTACACGTACATGGAGTTTATCCTGAATAGGGTGGGTGATGGAGAGAAGGGGGGGGGGGGGGTATGTTGCGGTGTTCACGTACATTGAGTTTATCCTGAACAGGGTTGGTGATGGCGAGAAGGGGTGGAGAGTTTTGCGGTGTTCACGGTTAACCAATTTATGATACCACATTATTCGTTTGAGTAAGGTATTTGGAGTTTATTCTGAATAGGGTGGGTGATGGAGAGAAGGGGTTAGTGGGATTTGGCAGTATTCACGTTCATTGAGTTCATCCTGAACCGGGTGGGTGATGGAAAGAAGGGGTTGGGACATGACAGGAGGGGGCTGGCCCGCAGAGCTTGTGGAGCCACGATTGGATGGAGGAGATTTTCATGGTTTGCATATACGATACCGTTACCGTAGTGATAAGATATAACGTAGTGATAAGATATAACGTAGTGATTCGATGAATTGGTGATACAATAACATTCATAAAAAAACAAGTGATGGATATGAAAATGGTGGGCACAGATTGTTTAATGGGTTTGGCCGTGTTTTCGACAGTGATTTAAATTATTTACCGGATTGATTCACTAACTTATTTACATCGCCAGCTTTGATTCAATCAGACTCAAACCAGGGGTCCAAAAAACACTGCCATCCTCGGCATGATCCATAGCCCTTTGCAGACCACCTGCTCTTGCTGCACCCTGTAGATTTGCTCTCAGCAGCAGCCTCAGCCAGCTTCTGCCCCGTTATCTGACTCCCCAGTCATTATCAAATGACTCCCCCTCTTCCTCCTCTTCCTCCCTGAGCTCCGCTTGCTTAGAGCCCTGTCGCAGCCTCACACACCACCCTCACACCCTGACCTAATCTCAGATGGCATGTCCTCATCAATAGATGCCTCCGCATCCCCCAACTCATCCTCGTCGGCAATTGCTGTGCTACCCCTGCCCCTGCCCCTGACCCTGACCCTGACCCTGACCCTGACCCTGACTCTGACCCTGACCCTGACCCTGACCCTGACCCTGACCCTGACCCTGACCCTGACCCTGACCCCGACCCTGACCCTGACCCTGACCATTCTCGGATCCCTTCATTCCCCCTCTACCCCCCCTGCCTGCAGGGCTGGCTGTGCGGCTGGCTGCTCCCACAGGAGAACACGTACTTTGCCCTCAAGTTGCCTCCACTCACTGCCCCATCCCCCCCCCCCTCGCTGCAGGGTTGGATGGGCGGCCGGTTGCTTCAACAGGAGAAATGTTGTTTTCGTCCCCCCCTTTGGACACCCCCCCTTCCTCCTCCCCTCGTCGCAGGGCTGGCTGGGCGGCTGGCTGCTCCCACAGGAGAAAAGCTACTTTGCCCTCAAGCTGCCTCAGGGTTGGTGGGTATTCGGGCTGGACCTCGCCCTGGCAGACGATATCGACATCCACCAGTACAGGTCAGGGGGCAGGCAGGAGGCAGGGGCAGGAAGGGGGCAGGCATGGGTCAGGAGGCAGGGGTCAGGAGGCAGGGGGAAGGGGCATGAAGGGGACAGGCAGGGGGCAGGGGCAGGCAGGAGGCAGGGGGCAGGCAGGAGGCAGACAATTATCTTGCAGTGTGTGGGGTGAGAGGTGCGGAATGTGGGATGGCAGGCGGGGTGGGTAGGCATTGGCATCCACCACTGCAGGTCTGGGGGCCTGTACGCCCGTGGCTCTGCCTTAAATCGTCTCGGGAATGTTTTATGCATCTATGCATCTATGTTGCAAGAAAGAAAGAAAGCTATGCCCTTTGGGAGGCGTGAGAGATAAGGAAACAGCGCAGCCTGGGCCAAAGCCACATCCGCGCCCTTACCGGAATTTGCTCCATTATCCATCTATGCTGCACCAGTTGTTTGTCCACCCCGCTAGCTCCTCCATACTTTGCCAACATCCAGCACTTCTCACTGCTTCCCGTATTTTTTAACCCATAACCCTGAACCCTCACTGCTTCCTGTACGTCTCAACCCTGAACCCTGAACCCTCACTGCTTTTGTATGTGTCAACCCTGAACCCTAAACCCTCACTGCTTCCTGTACGTCTCAACTCTGAACCCTCAACACTCACTGCTCCCTATTTGTCTTAACCCTGAACCCTTAAACCCTCCATGCTTCCCGTATGTATTTATCGTTACTTGTTTCGTCTCTGGATATTTCTTTCAGGTTCCTAACCATGTGCAAAACATCCACGCCCTCCCCACTGCTAATTGAGTAATGAGTGTGTATGCCAAGCTCTTTTTAAACGTACCTGCCCCGCTCCTAATTCAATCACTAACGCGTACTTGTCCCTCTGATTCATACATCTGCCCGTGCTCCTTATTAGTATGTCCCTCTGATTCATACATCTGCCCGTGCTCCTAAGTAGTATGTCCCTCTGATTCATACATCTGCCCGTGCTCCTAAGTAGTATGTCCCTCTGATTCATACATCTGCCCGTGCTCCTAATTAGTATGTCCCTCTGATTCATACATCTGCCCGTGCTCCTAATTAGTATGTCCCTCTGATTCATACATCTGCCCGTGCTCCTAATTAGTATGTCCCTCTGATTCATACATCTGCCCGTGCTCCTCATTAGTATGTCCCTCTGATTCATACATCTGCCCGTGCTCCTCATTAGTATGTCCCTCTGATTCATACATCTGCCCGTGCTCCTCATTAGTATGTCCCTCTGATTCATACATCTGCCCGTGCTCCTAAGTAGTATGTCCCTCTCTCTCCCTCAGATACTTTGCCAATGTGGTTGAGCAGCGCGTGGGCCCTGAGGACCAAGTCGTGATTATGACTCACCAACCGCTGTGGCTGCTGGACTGGTTCTGGGAGACTCAGAGCGCGCCCAGCCTCAGGTACCGTCCCGTGTATGATGTTATTGATGTATGACGGGGTATGGGGGCCGGGTTGTTGGACTGGTTCTGCGCGACACAGAGCGCGCCCAGGAGCCCAGCCTGAGGGATGCATCTGCACACTTGTTTGCTCATTTATCTTTCTCTCTACGGTGGTACATTTTAGACAAATTACGGTATGGGGGCTGGGAGTGTCAAAAATAGGAGGGGTTGTTGGACTGGTTCTTAGAGTCATGGAGAGCACCCAGCCTGAGGGATGCATTTGCACACTTGTTTGCTCCGTTTATCTTTCTCTCTACGGTGGTACATTTTAGGTGTATGACGGGATATGGGGGCCGGGAGGGTCATAGAGAAGAGGGCTTGCTGGACTGGTTCTTCGAGACTCAGATTGCGCCCAGCCTCAGGTACCGTACCGTACATTGGGGACTGGGAGTTTCAAAGAGAAGAGGGGTTGTTGGACTGGTTCGGGGAGACTCAGAGCGCGCCCAGCCTCGGGTATGCATTTCCCCATAATTCTCTCTCTTAATGGAGGTGAATTTGAGATAGATGACGGTCATTGAGGACAGGGTGGGGGAGTCAAAGAGATGAGGGGGTGTTGGACTGGTTCGGGGAGACTCAGAGCGCGCCCAGCCTCGGGTACCGTGCCATATATTGGATTTATCTTTCCTCGGGTATGAATTTATATTTGATTTTAATTATGTCACCCTGAGGGCCGAAACGGAGCGCCACAATTCTAGATTTTCCATTGAAAACTGGCGTGGACGGTCGAAATTTAGTACATTTTGGTATCCCTCGCCCTCAAATGACGTTATTTTTTAGAGAAGGCAAAGCACACTGACAGTGTTTATTTCCATTTGTTTCTCATGTTCCGTATCTTTCTCTCCATGGTGATGCGTTGAGATGTATGACGGGATATGTGGGCTAGAAGGGTAAAAGAGAGGAGGGGTTGTTGCATTGGTTCTACGTGACACAGAGCGCGCCCAGCCTCAGGTACCGTCCCGTGTATGATGTTATTGATGTATGGCGGGGTATGGGGGCCGGGTTGTTGCATTGGTCCTGCGTGACACAGAGCGCGCCCAGCAGCCCAGCCTGAGGGATGCATCTGCACACTTGTTTGCTCATTTATCTTTCGCTCTACGGCGGTACATATTAGATGCATAACGGTATATGGCGCCAGTAGTGTCAAAGAGAGGAGGGTTTGCTGGACTGGTCCTGGGAGACTCCTGCGCGCCCAGCCTGAGGTATGCATCTCCCATCTTTCTCTTCAGTGTTGCATTTAGATGTATGACTGTATGTAGGTGGGGGCTGGGAGCGTCAAAGACTAGTGGGATTGTTGGACTGATTCTGCCACCGCCCCCAGCCTAAGGTATGCATTTGCATACTGGTTTGCTATATATATATTTCTTACTACGGTGGTGCATTTTAGATTTATGAGGGGATATTAGTACAACAGGGGTGGGGGACGAAAGAGAGGAGGGGATGTAGGACTGATTCTGCAAGACTCAGAGGGCGCCCAGCCTCGGGTATGCATTTGCACACCTGCTTCTCATTTATCTTTCTCTCTACGGTGGTACATTTTAGACAAGTTACGGTATGGGGGCTGGGAGTGTCAAAGAGAGGAGGGGTTGTTGGACTGGTTCTTCGAGACGTAGAGACCACACAGCCTGAGGTATGCATTTGCACACTTGTCTTCATATTTACCTTCCTCTCTGCGGTGGTACAGTTTCTTATATATGACGTGATAAGGTAATATGAGGGCAGTGGGGGGAGGGGCTGGTTCTGGGCGTCGCAGGCTGCTGGAGGCTCATGGGACACACTTTTCAAATTCCATTCATTTTTTTATTTCTACGATTTTGCACTTTCTACAAATTATATTACCGGGTAGGGCAGCAGGGGCGGGGAGCAATTGGGCATAGACTGCAGGACTAGCTCTGCCTTTCTGTCTACTGCTTGTCCCCTTCAGAGATCCCTGTCAGCTTCACCACTGAAAAGCTTCCGACCTCGACCCTTAGGGCTTAGGGTTCAGTTCAGGATTAAACCCTTAACCCTAAACCAAGTTTAAGGCCATTGATCCTGAGCCCTAGAGCCATTCTGTCTGCTGTTTCAGGTCACTGATAGGTTTTATAACTGCTCCCAAAACCCCTGACCCTGAACCCCAAACCCTTGTAGGCAGCTCGTGCGCGGCCACTTGCGTGGCCGTGCGCGTGTTCATCTGGCAGGGGACCTGCACTTCTACATGCGCCACTCCTACAGCACCGCACCCGGCCCACCTCCGGCGCAGCCGCAGCCTGCTGAAACAGCAGCCCCGGGGGCGGATGCAGGAGCAGCTGGGGCGGGTGCCAGGGCGGAGGAGGTTGGGGTGGGTGCGAGGGCGGAAGTTGCTAGGCAGATGCCGCGCGGGGATCGAACCGGCCCATTGGCCGAGCCTCTGCTGCCCAGCAGCGACAGCGATGCTGGCCCTGCTGGCCCTGGCTGTGCGGCGCCGGTCGCAGGCATCTGCGGCCCATTGGTCGGCTCCTCCGCCTACTCGGAGGCTGAGGCTTGGCAGACTGGCCGGATCGCCGCCGCAGCCGCCAGCCATGCCTCCTCGGGCATGCCGCAGCTGTCCTGCAGCAGCTCCGGCGCCGCTGCTCCCAGCAACGCTGCACCGAGCCGCTGGCATTGCAGCACGCAGGGGACGGCGGCAGCGACGGCGGGAGCCGCGGCGCGGCTCCCGCCGAGCGAGCCCGCCCGCGTGCCGGCGTGCAGTGAGCCGTGGGAGGGCGTCAGCCTCTCTGGCAGCAGCCCGTGTCCGTCGGCGCTCGGGGTGGGTGTCGGCGGCGGAAGCCCTTGCCCATCGGCGCTCGGGGGCGACATTGGCGGTGGTAGCTGGAGCCCCATGGCGGGCGTCAGCCCTCCGCAGAGCCTCTGCTCTGGAAGGGGAGGCGGCAGCCGGAGGGGAGGGGGCTACGCAGTGGTACGCGGCTCGTCCATCAGTGGGGGCAGCGACTCGGATTCGGAGTGCGGTCGCACCCAGCCGAGGGGGAGGACGATGGCAGCTATGGTGGGTGGGCAGCTATGGTGTGCAGCTATGGTGGGCAGCTAGTGTGGGCAGCAATGGTGGTTGGGCAGCTTGCGGTACCAAGGGATTTTTTTTTTGAAACCCTAAATCCTTAACCTTCAACCCTAAATTGTTTGTTTTAATCCTGGACCTTGAACCCTGATTGATTCTTTGTTTAAATCCTGAACCCTGGGATAGCAGCGTCTACGAGAATGTAGAAGTGTGAACACGGTATCTACTTGTGCTGGTGCCAGGGGTGTGAATGAGCCTGTATCCACCGTTGATTTTTATACCAGTGACTCATTGTACTGCCCTGTATCATACATTGTACTGCCCTGCATCATACATTGTACTGCCCTGCATCAGGGTACTGCCCTGCATACATTGTACTGCCCTGCATACATTGTACTGCCCTGCATCAGGGTACTGCCCTGCATACATTGTACTGCACTGCATCATAAAAAAACATACCGCAGCGCATTGCCATAAACTGTAACAACAGTGACATACTGCAACAAATGGGAACGTACTGCAACACACGGTGACGTACTGCAACAAAGTATAGCGCATAGCAACAAACTGGAACGTACTGCCACAAATAGTGACGTACAGCGACGTGCTGGTATAACAATATACACGCCTCTTGTACCACCCTGTATCCCCTCCCCCCCACCCTTGCTCAATCCCTCTCCCCGCCCCCTCTCCCCTCCGCTGAATCCCCCTCCCTCCCCTCCCTCCCCCCCCCTTCTGCTCAATCCCTCTCCCCTCCCTGTACCCCCTCTGCTCAATCCCCCTTCTCCCCCCCCTCTGCTCAATCCCCTCCCCCCCCGCCCCCCCCTCCCCTAAATCCCTCTCCCTCCCCCTCCCTCCCCCTCCTCCCCCCATTTCGCTCAATCCCTCTCGCCCACCTCTACCCTCAGCGTCGATCCCGCAGCTATCGTTTCACTCCTGGCTCGTCGCCGCCTCCGGGCGCATCCACACCTGCACTCCAGAGAGGCGGGTCTGCCACCAACGTCCGGCTGTTGCCCGCCGGCCTGACCCTGGAAGACCTCGGACTGTCAGCTAGGAACCCTCGAGGGGCCGAAGCTGCGCCTTGTGCGGCTTGCCAAGCTCGGTGAGGGTTCAGGGCCAGGTTCGGGGCAGGATTGAAGGTTTCTGGCCAGTGTGCGCGGCCTGCCAGGCACGGTTATTGAGGTTTCAGGACCAGCGTCGAGGGTTTAAAGCCAGGTTTCAAGGCTCTCGGCAGGCAAGGGACGCTGCGGCCACAGCATCAGTGGAAACGCTTGTCAGGAGAGATGGAGGTATGATGGCCGGCCTGTCTGAGCACATAACATCCAGGTTGGATGAGTACGTTATGACAGTGGTGGGCAACTTGAACATGCCAGATGTGAAACAGGTAGAGGTCCCGGTCCAGCATTGTGGTGAAGGCATTGTCAATATTCTTAACCGCTGCCTTCATCCTCTCTCACCTCCCCCACCCTCATTCCCTTCCTTCCCCCTCCTGCTCTTCCTTGCTTATCCGCAGCGAGGCCGGCACTTCATCCTTTCTCATCTCCCCCTACCCTCACCCCCTTACCACCCCTCCTGCTTTTCTTTGCTTATCCGCAGCGAGGCCACCTATTAATCCTCTCATTCCCCCCGCCCTCACCCCCTTTCTTCCCTTTCCTGCTCATCTTTGCTTATTGGCGGGGAGGCCAACTCTTTATCCTCTCATTCCCCCTTCACTCCCCCTTTCCTTCCCCCTCCTGCTCCTCTTTGCCTATCGGCAGCGAGGCCTCCTCCTCATCCTCTCTCATCTCCCCCTAACCTCACCCCCTCCCTGCCCTTCCTGCTCCTCTTTGCTTATTCGCAGCTAGGCCAGCTATCCATTCTCTCCCATCCATCCCTCCCCCCCTCCTTCCTGCTCTTCTTTGCTTATCGGCAGCTAGGCCAGCTCATCATCCCTTCTCATATCCCCCTACCCTTACCCCCTTCACTCACCCCTTCCTCCCCCCGCCTGCTCTTATCGGCAGCGAGGCCAGGGCCCGGCTGCGCTCCAGCCACCCTCTCGACCCGGACCATCTCATCTGTAACGGGTCTGGCGGTGCGTTCCTCCACCCCACCCATTTGTTTGCGGGGGCGGCGTTTTTCTCTGCACCGGATGCCGCGGCGGAGGCGACGGCAGCGCTGTACTCTAGCGCTCACTTGGAGTGCACCTGCAGGTAGGTGACGCTCCTTTGGGTGTGGATCTAAGATTCCCCTTCCCCGGCCGAGCTTGCCTCCGTGTAAATAAAAATAAAAAGAAGGGAAGAAGGGGGAAAACACTGAATGCCTCACTCATATCACTGTTATTTTGATGGAAGGCTGTTTGAATCCGCTGCACTTTGGCTATGCTCGGCTGTCCTCCGATGGGTTGCATGCATGCAGTAGCCGAAAGCTAAAAAAATACAAGTTTTTGATTTAAATAATAAGCTTGTTTCAGAATATGATTCAATCATAGAGATGAGGCCCGCCTCGCGCTTTAGAGAATCATCGGGCCCCAAGAAGCACAGGAGCTCCTGTGCTTCTTGGGGCCCGATGATTCTCTAAAGCGCACTGCGGCCCTTCACCTACAGTTAGAGTTACAGCTGCCGTTTGCCGATGACATTTGGGCAGGCGTCAGACCATATACTTGGAATAAATTCTTTGCATAGTCTTGTGTTTTTGGTAAACAGTCGTTGCGTTCGATGTCCATTGAATACCCCCATTCTCAACCACCCCCATCACACTATCACACTATCACCGCATCACTATATAACTGCATCACCCTATCAGGCTATCCCTGTTCCACCCTGAACACTTCAAAATCCGTCCACCCCAACACCCATCACTCTATTACTCAGTCACACTGTCACTCGTTCACCCCAACACTGCATCACTCCATTACTCCGCCACCCTGTCAGCCTTTCACCCCAGCACTCCATCGCCCCGCGTCCTTGTCCTAGGGATTACTCCTTAGCAGCCCGGCAAGCCCACGCCAGCTCCTCCTCCGCGGCCCGCAAGCCCATGCCGGATGCGGCCGCATGGCTCGACCCGGCAGGCAACCCTGCCGCAACGCCGGGCGCCCCTCCTCCTCCAACGCCGACGCCGCGCACCACGAAAGAAGCGCCGCCTCATGCAGCCCGTTCCGCAGACTGGACGGCGACGGCAGCGGCAGCTGCTGGCATGCAGCAGACCGAGGGGCAGTATGTCTGTCAGGCCAGTTACCCCAGTCCGGCCCACTCGCTGAAGCTTGGCCGCCGCAACCTGCACCTCTTCCGACTTCATAACACGAGGTGAGCGTGGCTCGGGGGGTCAGGGGATAAATCCTGGCCGTCACCTGTATGCCGTTTCAAAGCCTTGCCGTCTACCTAAATGCTGTGCCAAATCTTAATGCTGTCACAGCACCATTTGGGGGGCAGTGTAACCTGTTGCACCAACTTAACTCCAGGTGAAGCTAAACTTTGCCAGGGTTAGGTCCCACACCCATGACTGGCATTGACTACAAAACACCGTAGGGGGGGGGGCCGCAACCTGCACTTTGTTTGCCAACCCTACACTTGCTGAAGTCGAAGGTTGGTTAGGGTAAAGGTCCTATACCCATACATCGAAATGCCTTCACAGCTCCATTGGGAGACACCCCAATGCATGATTTAGTGCTGGAGCAGCATGCACTTGCTCTACCAACTCAGCACTAGGTGGGGGGACAGGGTTGTTAGGGTTGAGGAGCCAAACTCGTATACGTTTTGAAGGTTTAGGATTACGTTTTGTGTTTAGGGTTTAGGTCCCGCACCTGCCCCTCCAAGGGCCTACACGGCACCAACTGAGGGTGCTGGATCCTGAATTTGTTCCATATGCAAAGCATTAGATGGTTCTGGGTTTCACGGGTTTACAGCCTGAACACTAGATCATTAGGCAAAGGTGCTCCTGAGTTTGAAGGGGGCATGCCCTTTACCCTACGCATCTGCGCAACAATAAGTGAGGGTGGCTCTAGAGAGCAGGCTTTGAAACACTTTGTCGCATCTCTAGCAAAATATATTGCAATTTGCGACTTGTGCGCCCGCATGGCTGGCTCCCGCTCGCAATCAGGGTTCTGTCGTGTCACAGAAAAATGTACGCGAGAAAAATGTACGCGAGAATGCTGGCATGTCACAGTGCGCTTGCTCTAGCTCGCGTAATGTACTACAGTTGCGGTGTCATGTCACAGAACACTTGCTCCTGCTCGCGTAATGTACTAGTAGGGCGGTGTCTGAGGCAGGGAGGCGTGGGTGGCAGGGAAGAAGAGGTAAGTGAGAGCGGCTCATAGAGATCAGATGTTGAAACATCCGGACTAGTGCTGTGCATGGGTGCAATGACGTTGTAATTCAGAAATTGTGTCAGTAACTTACTGGTGAAAGTAGCTGAATTTGCCTTGGAATTACGGTGACTGACACTCAGCTACGTTATTCTGCCTCAGTAAGGACGGTAATGGGCACATCACTGATCATGGACCCTGAAGCCTAGATCGACTCTGAACCCGAGTCCATCAGGTACGGTTGCCCTGGCTTATAATAAAACATGTCAGCATGCCTTGGATTGACTTGGCGACGCAGCTGAATTGTAGCAGAAGTGTAGCTGAGTTGCTGCTGATCGTAGCAGAAATGTAGCTGAAGTGCTGCTGATTGCAGCATGAGTGTAGTTGAATTGCTGTTGATTGTAGCATAATTGTAGCAGAAGTGCTGCTGATAGTAGCTGAATTGCTGCAGATTACAGCAGAAGTGTTACTGAATTGATGCTAAGTGTAGCTGAAGTGTAGCTGAATGGCTGCTGATTGTAGCTGATGCAACCTTGGTACACACGGCGTCTGGGCACCCTGCTCGTCGAGGGTTCAAGGCAATCGAATGTTCCCTCTGAGCGTTCAGAATAATAGACCCCCCCCCCCCCTGATGCTCCATCCCATTCTCCCTCTCTCCCTCCATCCTTCCCTCCCTCCTCCCCTCCCTTCCTCACCCGCCCTATCCTTTGGCCTGCTCCTCACTGGTCCCCCACCCCCCACCCCTCACCCCTCACCCCTTACCCCACACCCCTCACCCCTTACCCCCCACCCCTCACCCCTGCCCTGTTTTTGTCTGTAGGTTTGATGTCATCGGAGGTGTGATCTACTTCCTGTTAGTCGTGTCCGTGGTGCCGAGGTGGGGATGGGGTTCGGGGTCGGTGGGGAAATAACATTAAAAAATAAATGGCATGCAGAATTAAATATGGCGTCCCATAAAAGCCACACATGTCTGTGGTGCTGAGGTGGGGAGGGGGGGTCGGGGTCGGGGGGGGAATAACATGCCAAACATGATGTGATGATGTCAAACGCAAGCAGGCCATCGCGTGTACACGTGCTTGCCAGAACGTGCACAATTAAATTTGGCGTCCCATATAAGCCACACATTTCTGTAGTGCCGAGGTGGGGGCGGTGGTCGGGGGAAGGCGGTTGGAAATAGACAGCTCTGCACTGTTGGCCCGCCCTAGTTCAGAAGAGTGGGGGTTGAAGGATTATGGTTTGAGGAAGGTGTGGAAATAAAGGGTTCCATACTTGTGCACCTCATTGGGGCTTAGGGTTGAGGGCTTGTGGTTTGAGGCAGTGAGGTGTCACCAGTGTGACTATGGTCTCTGATCCCTGACTGAAGAGAGACGATTAGTATGAAGCAGCATGGGAGTTGTTTTGTGATAAGTTTCCACATCTGCAGTCCCCGCGCCCTCCCGTCTTGAAAATGCTGCCAGAGTGGGCGGAGGAGCAGGCTTCCTGCATACTCTGCACATAGCACCTCTTCCTTGGGTTTATAACGGTGCATACCCGCTGGGCCCTGCTGACCGCTTGGCCACGTGGGGCTGGTAGGGAAAGACTAGGCTCGATTCCAGCTACCTTGCACAGCCTGGGCCGGGCCACGGTGCAGCCATGCCATCCTCCTCTTCCCTGGGATGAATATACAAAGAGGGCCCACTGCATGCACTGCACAAAGCTCCCCCTGGCTGCGCGTGTTGAAGTGTGGCCACCCTTCCCCACCCACCCCACACCCTCCCTGCAGGTGTGGGAATATGACCACCCCACCCCACCCACCCCACACCCTCCCTGCAGGTGTGGGAGTGTGGCCACCCCACCCCACCCACCCCACACCCTCCCTGCAGGTGTGGAAGTGTGGCCACCCCTCCCCACTTACCCCACACCCTCCCTGCAGGTATGGAAGTGTGGCTGCCACCATGGATTCTGACACAAGTGTTCCATGCCGCTGTGGCCGTGCGGCAGGTGTGAAAGTTTGGTACCCCTTCCCACACCCCCACACCCCTTCCCTGCAGGTTTGGAAGTGTGGCCGCTATTATGGGCGTTGACACGGTGTCCGAATCCGCCGCCATAGTTGTGTACCATGACACGCTGCAGGTGTGGAATTGTGATCATCTTTTCCCACACCCCTCCCTGCAGGTGTGGAAGTGTGGCGGCCATAATGGATGCTGACACGCTGCTTGAAGCTGCCGCCGCCGCTGTGGCTGCGTACCGCGACGCACTCCT
Source organism: Limnomonas spitsbergensis (assembly GCA_037349105.1). NCBI lineage: Eukaryota > Viridiplantae > Chlorophyta > Chlorophyceae > Chlamydomonadales > Limnomonas > Limnomonas spitsbergensis. Next base: position 1,119,066 of record JAYJMM010000081.1, on the reverse strand, counting down.
GGCACTGCTGCTGCAGAGCTACTTGTCATTAGGCGTGGCACTGTTGCTGCTGGCAGTCACGCTGGCACTGGCTAAAGCAGGTGAAGGAGGGGAAAGAGGGGGGCAGATCTTGTATGAGGATTGGATGCCCCTACTTGTATACAAACCCTAGACACTAAACTAGTCTCATTTGTTTGAGACGGGAGATGCATCTATGGAATTAGGTTTAGGGTTTCTCAGTGGACAAGAAGTTTCATGTAAGAAGTTACCTCACCGTAATGTATTTTTCAAACCGTTCGGAGACTGTGGCGCGCCTATCCCGGAGAGATAGAGCAATACTTTCGCCTAATGATTGAACACCTGGATTCCAACCTGGATCTGGATCTTAACTTGGATCTTGGTCTGACCCGCTCTGCGCCTCCCCTTGCAGGCGGCGTGGGGGCGAGCAAGGAGGGTCAGGTCCCGGCCCCTCCGACGTGGGCTCCGGTTCAGCCTCCCTCCCTCCCCTTCTCTTGGGCGCGCGGCGGCGGAGCGCCGATGCAGCTCCTGTTTGGCTTCATGCACTGTTACGCGCACGTGTCGGCGGCGCTGCTGCTCATGCTGCTGCTGGAGCTGGGTGTGGAGACGTGCATCAGGTGAGGGTTGAGACACTGGACCCTAAACTAGGGGGTGCGCCGATGTCGCTTATTCTTGGCTTCATGCACTGCTGTGCACACATATCGGCGGCGCTGCTGCTCATGCTGCTGCTGGAGCTGGGTGTGGAGACATGTATCAAGTTAAGGGGGATTGCTTGCAGCCTGAATTAGGCGCCGTGACGGTGTACCCTATACTTGGCTGTATGCACTGCTATGCACACATATTGGCGGCGCTGCTGCTGGAGCTAGGCGTGGAGACGTGCATTAGGTGAAGGAGGAAAGCTTGGAGCCTGAATAAGGCGCCTGACCTATGCTTGGCTTAATGCACCGCCAGACGCATGTGCCAGTCACGCTGGCATGCCCTAGATTAATTTATGTATACAAAAGGTTGTGCGAGGAATCTTGTGGCTCTGACTCCTCTTATAATTATAACAAGCTTGTACCGCCAAAAATGATAGCAGGCTCATACCGTACACGTCAAGCTGCCCATGGGGTAAGGTTGACATGATGTGAAAATGCCGCGTGTGTCTGTCAACCTTGTTAGCAGGAATCAAATCCCACTACCTGCCTGATCCGGAATCAATCTCACGTGCGGAGCATAGGTGTACCGATATGTACTGTGATGTACTGCCTTGTATCGCTGGCTCCTCAGGTATGAGCACCTCGGCCGTGACGGTGCCGACAGCCTGTACCGCTGGTACCGCACGTATGAGGCACTACACTTTCCCGACCCGATGGGTTTCCGAGACCGCTTGGAGGCTTGGACCCTGGGCCTGTACCCCGGCTGCATCAGGTGGGGGATCCTGGGATCTAGATCTGCACCCGGCTGCATCAGGTGGAATATCCTGGCATCTAGATCTGAAGCCAGTTTAAAGCAAGTGGGAAGTTAGGCCTGCATTTAAGTTGCATCAGGTGCGGTATCTGGATCTGAATTCAGGCTGCATCAGGTGGGAGATCTAGATCTGCACCCTGGTTGCATGAGACCACCCCTCGCCGTCCACCTCCCACCGCCTTAAGGTTGATTTTCCGCTATTTGACGTGCCCCTCATGATCCTGGTCCTCTCCCTCAGGGCTGCATTTGCACTGTTTGACGTGCCCGAGGCCATTGCGGTGGCGCGGGCGGCCATGTGCGGCACGTCTGCAGACGGCTCTGCATCTCCGGAGCGCGGCTTGGAGGCCGTGAGTCGCGTCCAGGTGAGGACCTGCTTTGCTTGTTTTCTTATACGATTGTCATCTTTTGCCCCGCCGCATGAGGAGGATTTACGGGATATCGGTGAGGAGGTTTGACAGGGTCTGGGTGAACAGGGTTTGGCAAAAGAAGGGGAGGGTCTACCGTTGTGCCTGACAGCGCAAGCGAGCCGGCCGTGCGCGGCCGGCCTGTCAATCAAGGTCTGCGTCAGCCCACACACCAGCAGCCACACCGCACCTTCAGGGACCTCTACAAAAACGGGCGAAGCCTACGTTCGCTGCTAGTTGCCCTGTCAGCAGCCCAAGCACATGACAGGTTACAGAGGCTGGCTGCCAAACCCTGCAAACCGCCACACTCCGCTGTAGACCCAGGCATGGGTTCAGGGTTTTAAGGTTTTATAGATCAGGGTGGCGGGTTAAGCAAACCGCGGCCCTCAGCTGAAGGCCTAGGCATGTTATGGGGGTATCTGGCTAAATTCTGGACCCTGAGGCCTGAGCCCTGAATCTTAAACCCCGCCCCCCTGTCTTGGCCATACCACTTATTGGCAGTATGCTGCCGAACCCTGACCCATATGTTGCGCAATCCTGAACCCTGAATCCTAAACCCCATACCCCATATCTTGGCTCTGCAATTCTTTTTGGTAATCTGCTGAACCCTGGACACTTCACCCCATTTCCCCTGGCAACAGGCCATGGCTTATATGGCCATACGTTGCCCAATCCTGAAACCTGAATACTTAACCACACACCCCATGTTCCGGCCATGCCATTTATCGGTGTTCAACTGCTGAACCCTGAACCCTGAGCCCCGTCCCCCCTGGCTATAGGCCATGGCATATTATGGCGGCATGCTGGCCTACTACTGGCTGCTGGCTACCCCGGTGGTGGGCTTGGTGTTCGGCGTCTACCTCTATGCGTCTACGTGCTTGTTCGGAGTGCATTACGACGAGGCCTTTTCTTCGCTGCGCATTCCTGACCACAAGGCAGTCACACGAATGCACATCACCAAGTGGGTCTTGAAGGGGGGGAAGGGTTGCCGGGCACTCGTAAGTCAAATGCTCATAATCATATCACAAATTTCACACTTGTTGATCTTACTGGTGTGACCTGCTTCTGCCCGCCTGCTAGGGAGGGCGACCTGGAAATCTACACGCTAGCCGTGGACCGCGTCCCGCGGCGGTGGCGCGAGGACCCGCGGTGGCTGGGCGAGAGCGGAGGCGGCAACACGGACGTTGCTTCACACCACGCGGCGCACCCGAGCAGGTGGCTCCCGGCAGCTGGCCCGGGCGGCGGTGCGGACGAGGGAGCCGCAGCGGGCCGCGACGCCGACGGCGGCGGCGGCGGCGGTGGCGGGGGGGCTCGGAAGACCGGGGTGCATCAGGATGAGGGGATGGAGCTGACGCTGGTCGACTTTGTTAGGGTTCGGAGGCGGCGGCTGTCGGCTGGGTGTTCACCGGTTCTGTCCTGAGGGAGGGTATGACGGTGGCGGTTGACGGTCCATCATGCCCCGCCCAGGGGACTCGCAACACAATTGTGAAAAAATAGGGGGGAGCCTGAGAGGGAGCAAAGCGTGGGTATGAGGGAGTGGCACCACTGAGGAATGTGTGTGTGTGGGGGGGGGGGCTGGTGGAGTATCACTGGTGTGTGTGTGAGGGGGTCAATGACGCTACACCACTGGGCCATGCTGCAGAGCTCGGCCGCGTCGGCGTCCAACAGCAAGGTTGGAAACTAAAGAGAGAGGAGAAAAATACCCCCTCAAAACAAAACAAAAAGTCCTAATCCCCAATCCAACTACCGGAAGGTGTGGGGGGGGGTTATGTCTGACATGACTGGTGTGGGTGGGGGGACATGGGATTGATGAGCTGCCTTGTCAGGCACGGCAGCAACACTCATCTGTCCAGTATGACAGGGTCAGCAACAGCGGGTATGCACTGCTATAAATCTGTGAAAACTGTGACAAGGAGAGTTTGTGCGTTTAATATATCGCACTTGAGTCTGGCATTGTGCAGAAGAGGGGGTGATGCAAGCACCGGATCAGACGGGGGGGAATTAAATTTAAACGAAGTCGTTCCGCACGGTTAGGGTGTGACACAGTGCCTCTGATGGGCGGCTGTATTGAGGGTATATGATGAACAGCCTTGAGGGTTCCGGGCCAATGGCCACGCCTTCAAATTCAAATTAAACAGTGGTCAGTCAGCACCGCTTCGTAGCCACACTTTGTTTTTCATGAGCTGCAATGGGCATCGTGTCATATTGATGAACATCCATTCCGTTGTATGGCCACTCCGTGGTAACAGAGAACAGCCTTGCAAAAAGACATGTGGCCACTTCTATCGTCTTTAGATAAACTGCATGGTGCGCTCACTCCGCTCAGTAGTGCGGGCTGGTAGCCTGAAATCAATGACGTGACACCTCTAGGCCATGCTCAAAGAGTTTCGGCTGCGTGGGCTGATATTCTTAAGTGGGGGAGGGGGGATATCAGCATAAATTGGCCCTGCTGAACGCTGACAACGATCGGTCATGTAGGGCTGGTAGTGAATGCCTATATAGAAGGGTCACCTGGCGGGACCTCCCGAGTGCCTAAGTATTTCTGTGTGACGGCTGGGCATGCGCCCATGCATTGCTTAAATGCTGTCCAGCTGGAGGCCAGACGTGTTTTCGTCTTCATATGCCTAGTGGTGCCTGCCCAGCGGCCTTCTAATCGTAGAATATCGTTTGCGCACACTGAAATGAAAAAACCGCATGGCCATGCACTTATAGTAGTGTGACACTGTGACCTTCACTGACTGACTGACTGACGTCTATTATGGTGGGACTGGCGAACAAGGCACCGAGGTTGTCCACGTTTTGCAGATATTTGCAAATGGACGGATCATGACTTGTATTCCGAACAAGCCATAAGCAAGCGAGGCCCAGAGCCCCAGAGGTTCAGGCACATGGAGTAATTGGAGTGAGATTCGTGACCTGGCATGTAGACAAGTTTGTGACGCGGAATAAAAAATCGAAGTGCCACGATGGGACAGCTATTTGTATGTCAAAGGTATCAATTTGAGACGGAATGTGCGTGCGCCCAGGCCAGGATAACACTTTTAGTGTGACCGACACGTACGGGGCGCACAGTCTGGTATGGAACGCACTGGGTAAATGCCTTCGCATCGAAGCTTCTCAATTTTTGATGGTGCCGGCATTATCAAATGGATTAAGCTTTGTTTGCGAGTGGTTCCCAGCAATGGGCGTAAGCGTGTCCCGACCGAAAGTCGATTTCGGGCGTGGAGCAACGCCGACACGCTTGCAAATAAAGCACCATCTGAAAGCGTAGTGCCACGAGTTACAGCTTTTGACCTGCCAAACGTGCTCAGACGTTAAGAGACGGGTGGGTAATCAGCGATTCGTTGGAACACACGGACGGACGGACAAAAAAAAGGCAGCCAGGTAGGGATCCCTTTACGGTATGCAGCCAAAGACAGCACTCGAGTACTTGGCTAGGCTCAATTCCAGCTACCATGAACAGCCTGGGCCACGGTCCCCTGATCGTGTTCAATTATGTTTGCATACTCCAAGGCTGTCAGAGCTGTAAGAATGGAAACGTCTGGGAGGCAACGCACATAATCATGCTGGCTGCCTCTTATTTATGTGGGCCTGCCCAGACCAGCGGGTTGTTTAGAACGGTGCATACCCGCTGGGCCCTGCCGAAGGCTCGGTCGCGTGGGGCTGTCGGTGAATGTAGATCAAAAGAGGAGCAATGCAAAAGATGACACTTCTATAACGGGTACGAAATGTACCACGCTGGAGTTCCGGTCGGTGGTTCCGGTGCCATTCCGGACACAACTGGAATTGGCGAGGGTGAGCTGTCATGCCATTTCCGCGTTCCGGACACAAGTGAAATTGGGCCCAATCTTCAGCCCATTGTTGTCTCCATGGATCACTCTGCCATGGATCGTTACCGTGAATTCGAAATCGGTGAAGAGTATGAGGAGTTTGACGAGTATATTCGTTCATGGAAACTGAAAGACGAAACAAGCGAAGGCGTCCGTGCTGTTGTTCGGGACAGCGCCAAAACGAACGACGAGCATGCCGCTCTGATGGCTCTGTTTGATGACAACGAGCATCTGCTTGGGGGCTGTAAGTACCTGGCCGAGTTCGAGTGGCTCGTTGAGGAAGAGCAGTCATATAAAGGCAAGGGCGACGCCGTGTTCGTGAATGAAGAATGATCCGAAGCGCTGGTGGTGGAGGTGAAGGTTTTGCACCAGGTGGGTCTGGCTGCATGGGGGCTTGGAGTGGGGGCTTGTTGCATGCATGCATGGTTTGGCGCGCTTCCGGTTGCTTGTGCGATTCACAGCGCAGTCGATGTGGCATCATGCTCCTGGCCGTACGAAGCTGACCACCCGTCTGCTACCGTACATGCTCTGTGCAACATCTGGGTCGGGGTTTTGGGGTTGGGGTGGGTTGGGGTTGGGGTTGGCGTTGGGGTTGGGGTTGGGTTGGGTGGAGGTTGGGGTTGGGGTTGGGGTTGGGGCGGGCAGGCTGATGCATGCTAACATGAAATAGTCATATCTACGATGATGCCTGAATGGGCCTCGCAGACAACAAGCCATCAGTTTTTGTTTTCGTGAGAGGTGCGGCAAGCCATGCACAGCTGCGAGGCCGGTCAAGGTTTTGGGGCCAATCAAGCAATCGGCGGCCTCAAAGCGGCCTGCAGCAAGATGTCCGACGGTGCTGAGTACTGACTAAAGAAAAGGCTGAAAACCATCTGTATAAAAAGCCCCCTCAAAGATTGAAGAGGCATGAAGGGGGCAGTGTTGCCTGCAGTGTCTTTTATTCAGTACTCAATACTGTCGTTCCTCATTTGGCTGACCGCCCCCGTGGCTGCAAAAGGCCCGATTGTCCCCCAACCTGGCTGGGCCTCTTGTCGGAGGGCCAAGCTGCATGCCTGGTCACACCGGAGGCTTGCGTGTAGCTGATCCTTGTTAATGAACACTTGATGCCTGTGCTTCGCCAGGTATTGCTTAGGTTATTGTTGATGGTAAATGTTTAGCCCCGAGGCGCTGACGCTGCGCCAAAACCCTTAACCCTTTCAAGAAGAACCGGCTATTTGGATGGTGCTGTGGTGCCCCACTTCCTGCGCAAAAGTCTGGTGACAAAAATGTCTTAAAGAGAGCATGTCCTTGCAAATTTGCAGGGCACCAGCGACACATCATTTCGAGCAGCATTCCTTTCCTGGAGAGTAAAAAATCCAGGGCCTCCCACCCCTGCCTGCCAGCTCTCGGACGTCCTGTACTCCTGTCTGGTTGGTAGGAAAAGGAAAGGAAGCAAATGCTAGAGTAAAAACAAAGAGGCGTACAAAGGGCAAAGAAAACATCCCTCCAGAAAACGGAAAGGCAGACCAAAGGATCCCTGCCAACAGTGCCAGTCAGACCACCTCTGGCGGGCCATTCTGCGGCCCCCGAAAGGCCCGATTGGCCCCCAACCCTGGACTGGCCTCTTGCCTGCGCACATGCAGACATGCTGCGTGTCTGGCCACATACAAGGCCTCCGGCCGGCAGCTAGACTGAAGCTGAAATGTAGCTGACGTATAGATCAGGCACGCTACAAGACACCTGATGTTGAGCCTAAACACCCCTGTCCCTGCCCGTCCCCCGCCCCTGTCCCCGCCCCTGTCCCCCTCGGAACAATCACACACCTACGTGCCCGCATGACCCTTGACGCCTCCCCAGATTGTGCGCCCCCCACCACCCCACCCACCCCACATGCAGGGCTCCGGCAAGACAGCAAGTCGAGCTCGCGCCACTGCCAGGAGGGACGTCAAGAGGCAGGCCAAGATGTACCAGGAGCTGTACCAGGCCAAGCACCCGAATTTGTGTGTGCGCGCTGCCGTTTGCCTCCAGAAGAAAGATCGCACCATCACGCTGGAGTGGATACCAATCATTCCACCAATATCGTTGATTATCATTTCAAAAAAAAAACGCGGGATGGTGCGGTACACAGGTGGCGGGGCAAGCCATCGGCGGTATTGGTGTTGCGAAAAGAGGCAGCGTCTGTCTGGGCACTCTCAGCGCCTGCACATGCACATGCAGCTCCGCCTGCGCATGTGGCTGCAGTTGCGCCTGCGCCTGCGTCTGTAGTTCCGCCTGTGCCTGCAGCTCCGCCTGCGCCTGTGCCTATGCCTGTTCAGGTTCAGCACACCGACACTGTGAACATCCTGTTGCTCCTTGGCTTGGCGGGAGGGGCAACCGCTTTGGCAGCGACATTAGTCAACCGCTGTGACAGGCACCCGGGGACAGGTCCCCAGGGGCGAGCCCCCTGGGACGGGCGCCACAGGGACTGGCCCTCTTTCCCATGGCTGGAATTGGTGGCGCTGGTGGTGGCGTTTTTTGCAGCGCACACGCTCTATGCCGAGTAACTTCTTCTGATACAGTACATCAATGCAGGAGTGCACAAAGAAACATACCTGTAACCGCAGAACGAGCAGTGTATGCAGTGTGTAGTTGGCAGTTGGCAGTTGGCATTTGGCAGTGTGCAGTGTGCACCGTGAACACATGCGCAGCCTCATGACTTTTTGCATACGGTACGTGCCTAGCAAGAACTCCTTTCATAGTGTACCACATAATGTACTTATATAAGTGACTTCTTGGTGTGTATCCTTGCCAGAAGGGTGCCATTTTGTGTGTGGGGTTAACAGTAGTAGTTGGAGTTATCAATGCTTCACTGCATTCTTTTTTAGGACACGGATCTGCGGTATGTATATGATTTTACTCTCGAGGCTGGTCTTTCTGATGAGGTTGGGGCTATGAATTGGACGAATGAACAGGGTGTGGCGTAGAAAGAATGCATGGTTGTGTGCATCTAATTTTCTGAAGAATACGACTTTTTATATTCTTTATTGTATTCAAAGGGATATCTCTCAAAATGTTGCAGGATACTTACTTATAAAAATAAAACGCGTGTCGTAGGCGGCTGACAATTCATGTATGGTTTGCTCATGTTGAGTTCTTTGACAGGTCGGCCGCCGTTATTACTATGGGCTTGTCGGCTGTCGTCCGCGCGTGCTCGTCCCTGCCCATGCGCCGTGTATGGTGTTCTGAGAGCAAGGCACCACCAAAATAAGGATTATTTTTCGAAGATGATCACAGGTGGAGGCAGACACAAGGGGGTGGATGGAGGCCAATTGCGTGGTCGGTGCTCAACGGCTGAATTCATACCATGGATCATCATCGCCCGCACCGTGTTTGATGCCCAATGTTGGGATTTAGCTTGCCACCCGTATTTCTGTCAGGCTTGCCTGGTTATGTCGTCAGAAGGCTACAGGTACACATATATGTTGCTCAGCTCTGATCAGACAATGTCAGGGCCTCATGGAGTATGAGGGAAGATCCCCGCTTGGACTTTCAGCAGTTTTACCAGGGCAGGCATGGGTGAGAGGCTCTGGCTTTTGTTGAGGACGTGGTAGACTTCGTTGAGGGCTAGCCTGCTATCTTTTTTTGCCTCCCTGGGGACTGGCGCATTCCCTTCTTGTCTCTCTCTTGCTTTCAGAGGCGGGGACCCATTGACCTGCCTTTCCATTTTCTGGAGGGGGTGCTTTTCTTTGTCCTTTGAGCTCCTCTCTGTCTTTCCTCTTGCCTTAATAGCCTTTCCTTCTTCCTCCCAACGAGACGCCCAACAGTTGGGCGCCCACAAGGCCGAGCCTTCTTTTTTTAATTTTAGCAAGGCCCAAAGGTGCAACGTCATTGAGTCACTCCTAACTGGCTTCATGCGACATTATGCTCTGAAATTGCAGTGTACCGTACTTGCTTGGACTCACAGTGTATAAATGGCCTCACTGGAGGTCAATGACATTACACCTCTGGGCCCTGCTAAAAAAAGCTCGGCCACGCTGTCGCTCAACTGTCCCGTTGGAAGAAAATAAAGTTAAGGTACGAAGGAGAGAAAGAGGTATGAATCAATGTGTTGGCCTGCTCTGGCATGCAGTTCTCAGCTTCATGTTGAGACTGAGCACATTGAAGACCACGCTCATTATCCCCTCGACTTCCCCTCGTATCAAGACCTCTGGTAAACCAGCAAAAAACATGCTCATCTTCATTTGGACATCTTTTTGTCTGTGTCTACTCCTGGTGTCCAAGGTAGCGCAATACGGAAAAACATCTCCGGAGCGGATCGCTGCTCCGCTCATGATACGGCAATACTGCTCCGATCCGGCTCACCATGCAGGAAAGTTGTGTGCAGCCCTTGCACATGTGTGACTTTGGCACATTAGAGGGCGGCTTCAGCAACCACGCGATTGTACGCCTACACAACGTGTCCGATAGAACTGAGGACATCGCTGACTTTTTTATCCGATCGATGATAACCTCGGGAAGACGCCCAAACCCTCTGACCCCTCCAAATTGTCTTCCAATACCATACGCGATCACGTTGCAAGAAATGCAAGCAAGAATTTCCTTGCTCCAGTATGAGGAAGCATCTAGCCCATTTCAACGAAGTGACAGGGAAAGATGTATGCGATCAATCAATTGGCTGTTTAAGGACCAACGAACTCCGAAAACAAGGAAACACGTCTATGACTACGGTACCCGAGCCATATTCTAATCGTCCGATATATCAGCAATTCAGCACTTCACGAGCTAAGAAAACCCAACCTTCACCCGGGCAACCCTCAGCAACCCGGGCAACCCAAATTCGGCATACCAATACCGGTATCAGGCGAGGTTGCAGATTTGAAGGGCAAAGTGTAAATTTGAGGGGATATTAGTCATGCATTGTTATCGTCTGGACAATTCAGGAGTTGGGGACTGCATTTTACTTTGATTGTTTTGCCACAGCATTTTGCATGGTCCTAACTGATATGCATGCATGCATGCATGCATGCATGCTGCGGATGCATGGTTACTTTGAGGCCAGTATGGGGGCATATGGGGGCTGTTTGCTGGCGTGCAACCATCTTCATGTCTTTGTATACCAGAATGCATGCCAAGTGCGTGCCTACAACAAGTTTTTTTACTGCAAAGCACTAAAACTCCTAGCCCGCCGTATCGGAGGGGACCGGAGCAGAAGCGTATCAGGATTGTGCTACCTTGCTGGTGTCTGTGTGTACCCCAGCTTACCGGTACTGTTATACTTTTCGAGGCAACATACTGGAACAGGAAAGAGCCTTAGGGTATGCTGACAACTGCACGGCTGCACCAGGTATATCTTTCCATGCTCGACACATCCTCACGGGAGGTGCGTTTGACGCCAATGCGGTGAGTTCCTTGATTGCTTTCAGTTTGGCTATTCGATTTGGTTTCCAGTCGGGACCATCAGCTTTTACAGTTGATGCTGCGTTTGAGCCTAACCTTGAGCTGGGGAGGGAGAGCCATCAGGCGCACCAGGAACTGCATGACACATTTAGTGCAGGATCGTACCTGATGTTTCATTCAGCTCAAGCCCAGGCTGCTGAGATGGAAGAATACAGCAATAGCCCAGATTCCACTATGCATGTGGATGTCTGGCTCGACCATGCAGTTATGAGATATCTGCAACACCCAGACCCAGCCAGGCTTGCCCTGTGCTCAATGATTGAGCGTAGACGGATCCTGAGAATAGCCGCACATTTTGAGTGGTCAGTTGGTAAACAGCTTCACAGGCGCATGCCAGGGGGGGGCTTGAAGATTGTGCCCGCTCCTGATGACCGCCTGTCATTAGTCAGGCGCATGCATGCAGAGAATGGGCATTTCGGTCGAAGGCGCACTACTGCGCTGGTCACCATGAAGCATTGGTGGGTGGGCCTATGGAATGACTGCAAGCTTGTAGTGCAGTCATGTGCAGCCTGTGACTTCACCAAAGCTGCTTTGAATCAGCAGCAGGCTGTTCTTGACCCCCTTCCGATCAAGGGCATGATGTACCGCTGGCACCTAGATTTATCTGGCCCCTATGCTGTGTCTGACCAGGGAAACAAGTACGTCATGGTGGCTATCGAGAGCTACTCCAAGTGGGTGGAGGTATTTCCCATGAAGGACAAATCATCTGCAGAGGTAGCGTATCATTTCTTACACGGCATCTTGGCCAGGTACGGGGCCTGCGCTGAAGTCGTTACTGACGGAGGTGGCGAATTTCAAGGTGAAATGGATGAACTGCTAGTGCGAGCATTAATAGATCACAGAGTCACATCACCTCATCACCCCCAAGCTAACGGGGCTGCAGAAAGGCTTGTTCAAACAGTCAAAACTGCGTTGCTGAGGCACCTGCACGAAGATGCTAAGCATGTGCAGACCTGGGACACGTACTTGCCTTGGATTGCATTAGGTTACCGAGTGACAAAACACCAGAGCACTAAGATGAGCCCTTATCAACTTCTCTTTGCCTGTGACCCAGTTATCCCTCCTGATGTCATGGAACGGATGCCTGGATTAGAAGATGATTACCTGAATGAAGATCTTGCTGCTGAGCATGTGCTGCAACGTGCTAAAATCATGGCAGAAGAGTGCGCCATGGCAGGGCAAAACTTGCTGGTTGCTCAGCACCGAGACACACTGAGGTATGCCAAGTTGCGCAGCGGTGCCTATCTACCCAAAATTGCAAAGTTTCAGGTGGGACAGTTTGTGTATGTCCGAAGTGAAGATCGGTTGCACCCCGCAGCCAGGCCAGTAGTGCTTAGAGTCCATGATGTCAGACCTAGTGGGGTCCTGGTGCTGGCTGGTAGGGACGGCCGCACCATATCAGAAAATGTCATACACTGCGCACCATGCCATCTGCCCATCAATGAGTTGAGGGGCCCGTCACTGCAGTACCAGCGCCCACCCTTAGACACTCCATGTGAAGTATGTTTCCTGCCTGATATGGACAGGCTGCTAGTCTTGTGCGATGCATGCAACAGAGGGTGCCATATTTACTGTATGACCCCTGCTCTTTCCAAAGTGCCTAAAGGTCGCTGGGTATGTGACCAATGCCTTGTCTTAGGAATTGCTACGCCCACATTTCTGACGCAGCGTGCAGCAGCACTGACTGAGGAGCCCTCGGTAAAGCGAGTCACGCTGAAGCTCGTGACCTTGAAGGCGCCACAGCCACCAGCTGCTCCAAAGACACTAGTTGTCCGTCCGCCTATCCCCAACGGCAGGACTATTCGGCGGGTTACACCCATGACGAGCGGCGAGCCTCCGTCACCTGTATTGGTGACGGCAGTGCTGCCTGTTCAACGACCAACGCTGCCAGCGGACGGTGTACGACTGACACCGTCTCCACCGCTAACCAGCCCAAGCGGTCGGCCAGTCCGGGTAAGCAGACTGCCATTGCGGCTTGAAGCACACGTCACTGACATTTGTGAGCGCTTGGTTCCCACGATGTTTCTGGACTGGACCACCATTGAGAGCGTGCTGGATGGTATGACTTGGCTGATGCCAGGGGTATGGTCGGGAAGGACCGCAGCTGCTCAAGTGGTACTGGCACATGTAGCACATGTCAGGGGGGGCCACCCTGCTAATACATTGGGAATAACCACAGGAGAACGCAAAACCCTGTGTAACGTCCTTGACTTGAGTTTATCCCCAAGCACTGTTATTATGTGCGCTGAGCCTGGTGTTTCCCCTGCCATGTATGAGGACCACTGGCCAGGTGTGATCACCAATCACAGATGGGCTGCGGGAGTGGCGGACTACTACCTGAACCCGATGCAGCTGACATCGTATCGGTTCCTGGGCAAGCATCACGGCATGCACGTCATCATTGTCAACCCATCACCAGCACTAAAACTGGCTGACATAGTGTGTGCAGTGGCTGTGCTAGCGGTCCCGCATGTAGTTTGTTGTTTGGTAGAGAGAGGGTTTTTGCAGTGCGCACCAGCGCGGTTTGAGTGGTTATGGCAGCTACAATTGCAGGGCAGGCTAGCCATCAGAGCAGCAGACGCTACAGTGGTTAGTGGGACGGCCAGTGGGTCTGGTAGGGGTGAAGGAGTGTGGATCTTAGTTTTCGCTTCGCGGGAGGTTATGGGTCGCATGCTGCGTTAAGTAGTGAGAGTGTGTTAAGTAGTGTCTCAAAGAGTAGGGGCAGGGTGTTGAGTGCAAAATGTGGTTAGGGAAAAGGTCTGCGTGAGAAATCTGAAATCTGCGTAGCAGAAGGGATGTGAGGAGATCGGGTCAGGGCGTGATTACGCTGGCAGGTCTAGTAATTGGGGCGCATAAAGCGAGGTGTGCAAAAGGAGATTGGGGTGAGTATGCGTATGTGCAGATAGAGGTTTGGGACGCATAATGCGTAGTTCTGAGGTGAGTTACGGGCGCATAATGCGGAGGGGAATGGAGAGTGTCAGGATAGGTAGGCCTGCCAATAAAGGACGCGTCGTGGAGCATGGAGTCTTGGAGCCATGTCAGAGAGGATCATCGCAGTGGATCATCGTAGATTGTCTCAAGACCTTACAAGGTTTCCTCACGAGGGTTTTCATCCTGTAATTGGTCCACTCACGGCTTATCCGTGTAAGAATCTTTAAGGTGCTAGAGTGGAGGGCACAGAGGCATTTTGACGTGCATGATATGTCAAAACATCAGCCGTAATCTCGCATGGCTGTGCCCACCTCAAAGATTAAGAGGGTCTTTTTACAGTCCTCTATTAATAATTGCTCCGCCTTCTGAATTTCGGACTGGGGGGGGAGTGACTGCTGTGTGCAGTGATACTTCAAGGTCACTGGTACCTCGTGACACTAGAAGATCCTTTTAGAAGCCAGGAAGGAAGGAGAGAAGTGAGGGACGAAGGAAGGAAGGAGGGGGGGGACGAAGACATTAGGGAAATGGAAGCGGTGCGTGGACCCGCCACCCAGCTGACGTCACCAGTTTCCAAATACAGGCTTGTGTGTGGATCGAAAGTTCGAGACGGACACTGCATCGACGCATGCATGGGCGACTGGTCTGGGTAGTAGGCTTTGCGTTTGCACCACCAGGCTGAAATTCGACGGCTGTCGACGGCAGCCACATGTGCCAAGTGCGTTTGACGGCATGGCACTTCACTGTCAGCCATATAGACGGTCTGTGAGCTCGCTGCCGTCCATGCACCTGTCAGATGTCAATTGTGATGAGACTCCCATTGATCGGCAGGTAACTCAACTTCTAGATCGCCGTCGCATTAATTTTCTTTCCAATTTGTAAGACGGCGATCGACTTGAGCCCCCCGCTGTATTACGCCGCTTGCGTCCCCATCTCCACTGCGCGACGAAAGGTCTGCTCTCCTGCATCATAGCATCACACCTGCATGGCGACCACGCACGGTCGTTGACCGTTGTATATTTCCTTGCTTCAAGATTTTTCTGCCAGGACACCATGTGTATGATTCTTTCACCTAAAAAGAATTAGCCTTGTGCATCCGTATTGTGCATCCATGTCGCATAGCGTGCACCCTTTATGCTGGGTGTCAAGCACGACACCGTCTTCCTCCACTCGCTGACTTGCTTGATCCGATCTTTGACCTGCACGTCGCACATTGGCCGCAGCTCACTCAAGTTTATCCAGATGGCTAATACGAGTGTCTGTGCATTTCTGGCCACGACGCTGGTAGTGATATTCGCTTCTGTATTTGTTCTGTCGATCAAGCTTACCCAGGCTGGAGGCGACGGTGACGACTGGATCACTGGAAGGTGCGTGGAAGCTGCTGATTCGAACACAAATCTACCTCGTAAATTTGCAATCAAGCAGACTCAGAGCACCGGGCTGTGAGGCAGCGGGGCCGCCAGACAGCCTGGGCCTCATTCGCCATTTCTCGCTAGCTTCTTGGTTGGTCGATCCTCATCACACTCATCAGGATCAGCATCGCTACCATACCCAGCAAACGACCACCGTAATCTTACCCAGTCGAAACCAGCCCAGGGGTCGAAACCAGCCCAGCAGCCCCTTCGGAGTTCAGACCAGCAGTTGCTGTCGAAACCACCCTAGATCGGTCTACTTTGCGTGTATGCGAGCATGTGCAACAAAAGCTGAATTGGAGTGCTTAGCTTCCTTCTGACGGAGCACTACACCCCGCTGAGTTCCGATACCTGCCATCGCGAAGTCCAGCAGGCTGGAAGTACTGCCAGTGCATGTCTGCATTTCAGCGGCCAGTTGCCCCTACCTCCCAGCACTGACTGAAATTTCCACAGCCTCAACCTGATTGCTGGTTTCTAATCCCACCTTTTTGATCTCCACAGGAGCACCTGGTATGACGATGCCGCATGGATGTCCGTCCACGATGGTCACTGCTCCCATGGTCAGTCCCCACCAGCCAGGACCGTGCCACTGTTTCTTTACTATTTTTACGAGTGCTTGCCGTTTTGTCGGATGCGAGCCCTTTCTTGTGGGATTTGTGTCTGCAAGTGGACCCTGCTAGCGGGTGGGGAGTATACGTCCTTGGTGCGTGGTGGGGTGACAGCTTGTGTGCTGGGCGGTGGGAGCCACAGCTTCAATTCAATTGTCAGCTTCGATTTAGCTGCACGACAGCTTATGGCCAGGGGTGCCTGGCGCAGCAGGAACTGCTGCCTGGGCCTCCGACCATAGGCTCATCAAGGTTTGTTCCCCATGGGCCCAGTCGTGACTGCCCAGCGGCTTGCGAAATGTGGCCCTGTCATCTGGTGTGCACTGAAATTAAGTGGGTTACGAATCAAACGGGAAAGCCGGAAACTTGTACCGGCACCGGTATGTTTACTGCTCCTGGAAGTGAGATACAATTGGAAACCTGTGCCAGAACTGGTATCCATATCAGCACTGGCGAACACCCAAGTCAGTTCCCCGAAGGCCCTCTATGAAGTATGAACCCTGCAGTCCTGCACACCGCACACCTGGCTAGTTCGGTGTTCCTCGAATCGATTATCATGGAACTGTGTTGCCCTTCATGTTTCACTTACGGTACCTTTGAAGCAAATCCCCTCCTTGTATCCAGATTGGGTTCAGATTGGTAGCAGACTGGGTCCTGAGTGGGAACAGGCGGAGTGAGTCCTGGCGGAGTCTAGACTGGGTCCAGTAACCAGAGGAGCATGTTTTTTGTTGCTTATTTCCTTCATTTGTGCACATATGTGTACTTTTGCCTGCAGCTGCGTCTCAGATGACACTGTCTATGCACGCGCTGTGGCGGGCTGTTCATTTCCTGTGAGCCCATGTCAGGTTTTTGGTTGCGCGTATCGCCTGCATGTGAAGGTTCATTCGTTCGTCATTTCTATGGTGACTGGATGTCGCCCAAAGACCAGGGGGTTGCACCGCATTATCTTTCTCGCTGTCTATTCCTGTCAAGCTTTTTTCGATATATTTCGGTGCTCGTAACTGGCTTACGGGCAGGTGCCCCCTACATAAAATCTGTTTGTGCTGCGCTTGACTTCATGCCCTGCCCCTCCAATTTCACGCACACAGATTACCTCGGCGACAAATACGGTGGAGTAAATAACTGGCACGTAAGTCGCTGGGAAGGCACTCGGGGGAGTGAGCGGAGTGCCGCAGAATAAAAATGGGGCATACATTTGTGAACTCCGCAGGACACCAACACTGCCAATCAACAGGCTTTTCCTGGTTAAGGGTGTAGGTTAAACCCTAAACCCGAACCCTAAACCCTGACCCTAAACTAGGCCAATCAACAGCCATGCTAGAAGAAATACTGTCTGCGGATGTTGAGTGCCGTCTGAAAACAGTGGAGTGATAGCAAACTCTGATATTCAGACTTTGCTGTCGTTCCACTGTTTTCAGGCAGCACTCCACACATTGAAAACAGTGGAATGCTAGCAAACTCTGCGCCGCATGATGTAGTACCCCGGCTATCTGACATCCTAGCATATGTCCCACGCTGTACTGTTTTCTGATACTTCATCGCGCCTGCCTCTAATATAGATTAGGACCATGGGCATCCCATACTTGGTTCATATCCCGCATCCCTGGCTTTTTCACTACCAAGTTGAACCCTGCACAACTTTCACCTGCACCCCATTTAGCTGTTCACCTTTTTTCATGATGCTACAGGTGGGAGCCCTTAACGTTGCGAATGGTATCAACTGCGGGTGGGTTCCTTGGGTGCAGGCAAGTTGGCGTGAGGCTGAATTGCCTTGGGTCCATGAAATGCAGGACGGGCTGAGGGTCGGGGCCCTACAAGATTGGCCTCTCTTGACCTCTATTTTTATGATCCGCCAAGAATAAGCCAAGGCAATGTAGTTTATCATTTCTGCCACTCACCATTGTAGTTACCCAACTGCATCACAGCATCGGGCCCTGCCTGGTTGCAACTTGACATTCCATGTAGCTCACAGATTTGAATCCATGTCCAAACGCCATTTGGAAGCATATTGCGCTGGCAATTTGACCTCATCTTGTCTTTCCTTGCCTTGCCTTGTTGCTTGTTTGTTTGCTGCTTTGCTGCACAGGGCCTGCTATGAGGTGAGTGGAAGAAACTCCAGCAGTTGCTAGATGGCATAGTAGCGGCGCGGATGTGGCTACGGCCCAAAGCTGCGTTGTTTTCTTAACCTCCTCGCCCTAATTGGGCGTAGCTTTCTTTCTTTCTTTCTTTGCAAGATGGCTGGTCTGACCAGCGTGGATCAGTCCGCAGCTTGCTAGGGACTAGGAATTAGGACTGTCATGTCTGATCCCCATGCGTACAGGCTTGAGCTTCCGACCAGATGTCGGAAGGCCTTTTTGTAGATCTGTGCAACTGAGTCTGCTGGGTCGGCTGCTTTGCATGTTCATTTTACTTGCTTTTTTCGATGACAGTTGCTTGGGTCATGAACGGAAACTGAGGATATTGTTGACTGCTGCTCCTGCACGTGCCCACCACCATTGCACATCAATTCACGTGGCCTTGCTCCGTGCAGATAAAATGCGAGCCCATGGATTTCCAGGACGCCTATGGACAGGTCATAAATCGAGCGGGCGACTGCATAAGCACGGAGCCCCTGGTTGTGACTATCACTGGTCAGTGGCCGGGTGTGCGTGCTGCATCCGCCTCAGCCTCTGCCTGCGCTTTGCTCCGTTCGATTATCAGGGTAGCGCTGTTAGGACGCTCACACTACAGCGGGTAAGCAGCCACTTGAAATTAGTAGACACCTGGGTCCGTGGATGGGACTTCCATGATCACCCATTGTCCATCGCCCTGGACATCTCACATCAAACCTGATACATGTGCGCGGACGTGGCCACGGCCCTGTGATGCGCTGTTTTGTTAACCCACACGCCCTAGTTGGGCGTAGCTTTCTTTATTTCTTTCTTTCTGATGCCTGTATCTTCGAAAATGCTGTTGCTTGTGTACGCTGCAGACTTTCCCCCCTCAACCCCAACCTGATACCTTGGTTCTTTGTCGCAGATTATTGCCCCTGTGAGAAGCCTAATAATGCCTTCAGCAATAAGCGCTGGTGGGTGCAATCTCGAAGATACTTTTGCCTTTAGGCTGACACCTGCTGTCCTGCACCTGATTTTACTTGCTGTCTGTTGCCTGTTTGTTAGTGTTGCCTGTCCCCTTCAGCTGCCTGCTGTCTTGCTGAATACTTGTGTCTGTTGCGTGCTCACTCACAATTGAGAATCACTGCATGATTCAAAACTGTTTTGCTCCCAAGCCAATCTAATAGTCCCAAAGCAGCTTTGTCTTAGGAAGAGCTGTCTATTGCCCTGTTGCCTCTTTGTGCCTTTTTCCTGCTCCCCTCCGCTGCCTGCTTGTGCCTGTTGGCTCTCCCCTTCAGCTGCCTATTGCCCGGCCACTTGCTATCCTGCTGCCGTGTGTCACCTGCTGCGCGGCATCAACCACGCGATGCTCGCACCTGTTTTGTTAGTTGTTTTGCATGCTGTCTCAAGTAGGCATCAACACAACAGACATCTGCTAGTCATGTTTATCCTTGCCATTTTCATGCATACTTCCATTCAATTGTATGTTAACGCCAGCCGCACGTTTGACGTCTGCAACTGATCATTTTGCTGCTGGGAGTCACCCGGTTGATTACTCTCGTTGCCCAGACTTCCACCTCATTCTATGCACGGCCTGTTGCTCTTGCTATACAGGTGCTGTGGAGACATGAATCATTTTGACATCGGTGTCTGGGCCTTCCAGAAGGTGGGCGCGTCTGCTGAGGGGGAGGGAGACATCTTTGCTTATATCTGCTTGTGGGGCTCCAGGCTCGGTCCCAATCAGCCCTGTGGTGGCTGAGTGCATAGCAGTCTTTTTCGCTACTGCCTACTCATCTCGTTCGTCTTGACAGCTTGTTCTTTCCGGATGATTATTAATTTAAAAGCATGATGACTAGGCGGTCTCTTCAGCACGCAGGTCCTCGCATCATACATTCATACATTCATACACTTTTGTGTTACCTGGCCAACTGCTGTAGTCGCTCGGCCTGGCAGGCTAGTGGCCCCTTGCTTTACCTCTGACTATAAATGCCGCACTGAATTGCTAGCCCACCCGCCTTGCTATGCTGACTCGCCTGCTGACCTACTGCCTCGGATTTCAAATGGCCGACCCTGGAAAAGGCGTGATCGGTATCAAGTATCGCCCAGTTGCCTGCCCGTCGGGGCACGGCAATGACGATGCCCCAGTGTCTTCGATGGAGGGTGATACTGATGAGTCAGGCTAGGTTGGAAGGTACCTGAGGCGGCTCGCTAGTGGAAGTGCGGCATCCGAGTGTGGATATCACAGCCCTCCCTATCATGGCTCATGCATGCCAGAAGATTATGGCAGAGAGGCAATGGGGTCTGCCATTGACGAAGGTTTGTTGACAAGTGCCTCCGCCCATGCCGCACTGTCTTCAACCCTCATGCGCGTGTACAGGGCGTGGTTTTATTTCATATACGAAATAAATAATTTTGTCACGCTCAATCGTAAGTCTGCGTGAGGCATCGGGTTTCATGTACATAAATGAGAGACCTCCATCGCAAAACCAGGGTGGTGTAATAGGAGTGTGTGAGCAAATTGTCAAAGAAATGAGCGTGTTAGTTCCCCAATGCAGGTCCCGGCATAAAATGCTGTCCAGGGACTTGATAAAAGGAGAATTGATAAAATGTAGGTTCGGAAGGGATGATTTTTACACAAGAGAGTGGAGGAGAGTTTTTGGGTCTGCCTTATGTACAAATCGCTCCTCTTTCTATTCTGATTGCATGATGATCACCTTTTACACATCCCATCCGTCGCGATTCGCGAACATCTTCTGTCCTGCTTCCCATGCTTAACCGATGATAATAATTTGTGTTCTGAAATTTTGCCTGTGCTTTCTTATGGCACAATCTCCTGAAGAGGGTGCAGAACTCGTGAAGAAGGTTTTGCCGGCTATTTGTTTTCTTGAGCTGGCTGGTCCTGGTACTGAATTCGTCTCAATTCAGTTGATGTTGAGCTATGTTTGGAATGGCATGTCGTCTGTAATTGGAGCATCTAATTGGAGTATAAAAGTAAATGTATACATACTGCACCCGCTGGGCGTTGCTTAATTGGTTTATTGGAGTAATCAAGGGCGTTACACCTCTGAAATGAAGCATGGAGTATATATATTGGAGTATGTAAGGCTTTTATGTCAATAACGTTACACCTCTGGGCCCGCTCAAAGCTCGGCCGCGTGGGCGCCCAACTGTTCAGAAGGGAGGAGGGGGGGAAAGGAAGAAAAGGAAAGGCCTAGAAGGCAAAGACACTTGAGTTCCACTAGGGACTAGCCCTCAACAAAGCATACATGTAGCGCTCCTCCACCTGCTCGCTATTCCCCGTGCCCAACGCGGCTGGCAGCAGCGTGCCTCTCGCCGCTGACCGGTGAGCCGTCCTCTGGTATCAGCCGTGCTGATCGCGCTGAGCCGCAGTCGCAAATGTATGCGCACACAAGCACACTCCCTCTGGCTAGTGCGGCTCCTGGCTTGCGCCAGCACGGGACCCGCCGTAGACTGATACCAGACGCGGTAGGTCGCCGCAGATCTGTGCTCGGTGGTAGGGTCCCTGGGGTCCTCACCGCCGCTTCCGTCCAGCTGTGCCTGCTCGTAGACTGCGTCAACGAGTGCCAACACCTCTGAGTGTGACGGGTAGGCGCTGTAGGGCAGCTGCTGCCTCGCGCAAGGTAGGGGTGGCTGCCCCCCGCTCCAGCTCCTCTAATGCACCCAGCAGATCAGAGCACGCGGTGCGGCTGCCATTACCCTGGCTGACTGCAAGCTGCATATCTGCTGCCATGGCTTGAGCCATGAGAGGGCTGTATTCCTGTGCCGCCGGTGCCACCGCTGCATTGTAGAAGCGGAGGATATGGGTCCACCAGTCTCGGCGTCTCGCTGTAGTGGCTGGAGCTGCAGCTCTCTCGGGACTCCCCAATTGGCGGCTGATGCACGTAGCCCCACAGCCTGGCGTAGATGCTGAAGGAAGCTGGACTGCAGTTTACTGGAGAGACATGGCCGTGGCTGGTGACCCACACCACGTCGCCGTAGATGGCCGCAAGCGCTGCGTACACAGCTGCCAACCGGATGTGGTTTGGAAGATGGCGCATTAGGCCCACCTTGGCTGCCATGCGGCGAACGCGATGCAGCGCGGCAGCCAAAGGCGCCTCTCTCCCCTCCATGGCCATCTTCAGGCCGCCGTTTTCGTGCTGAATGATGCCCAAGAACTTGCATTATTGGACACGCTTCAACACGGAACGGCCAGGGCCGTACACACAAACATAGGCTGACTGTCGGTGCTGCGCTGCTAAGCGGCTGCCAAACTCCATGATCTCTGTCTTGCTGACATTGAACTGAAACTGTTTACCGTATGTGCCGCATATTCATGCATGGCATCAAGCATGCGTTGCAGCCCGGCTGGGGTGCGGGCTATCATGGACAGGTCGTCCGCATACAGCAGGCAACGTAGCTGTCGCCCTGCCTGCATCTCAATGCCCTCTGCCGGGCACTTGGCTGCGAGCATGGCCGGCAGGTCACTTAGGTAAAGGCTAAAGAGCAGAGGGCTCAGGGGGCAGCCCTGTTTGATACCTCTGGCGCAAGGCACAGGATTAGTGCGCTTGTGGCCGTCAGTGAGCGTGTAAACTGCACCGGCATAAAGCGCTTTCACCGCGCGTAACTACAGGCATGCATGCATGTGAAGATGCTCGCATAAATGCCGCCACAGCTGCTCCTGGGGCACGCTGTCATACGTCCTGACCTCCTTTCCTGTTTAGTCCCTAACCGCTTAGCCAGCCACGGACGAAGTTAAATCTTGCTCGGTAACAGATTAACAGCAGTCAAGCAAAGACGTTACACAGTTATTACACATTTACACTTCATGACTTCAGGGCCCTGCTTGGTCGAGCGGGCGTCAAACTGTCTGGTTGGGCGAACGAAAATAAAGGCCAGAGGTGAAAGAAAGAAAGGTCGGAACACAAATTTCAAGGGGAAGAAAGAGAGGAACACATCTTCCTAGGTGCCTTGCTGGAGCTGGAGCGGGGATCAGCCGTCCCCAACTGCGCTTGACAGCGACTGACCTACAGCCGCAACCTGTCAAGCGGGGCTGCCCTCTGAGCCCCTGACCCTTCAGCCTTTACATCAACGACCTGCCGGATCAGATCGCAGCCAAGCGTCCGCCAGAGGGAGTTGTGCTGGAGGTGAGGCAGGCGCCGATCAATGTGCCTTTTATATGCTGATGATCTCTCCCTACTAGCTGGCAGCTCGGCGTGGCTGCAACGCATGCATGCTAGATGCCCGGCATGAATATTATGCGGCGGCTAAACAGCTCCATGTCAACGTCAGCAAGACAGAGATCTTAAGAGTTCGGCAGCCGCTGAGCAGCGCAGCGCTGACAACCAGCAGCCCATATACCGTATGCGTGTTTGACCCCGATAGAACAGTGCTGAAGCGTGTCAAAGAATTCAAGTTCTTGAGCATCATTCAGCAGGAGAGCAGTAGCATGCAGAAGGCCATGCAAGGAAGAGAGGCGCCTCTGGTTGCTCCGCTGCAGCGTGTCCGCCGTATCACCGTATGGTAGTCCAAGTGCGCCTGAAGTATCATTTGCCGACTCGCATCCGGCTAGCGACCACCTCCGCAGCTCCTTTGTAATATATCTTTTCCCTTCGCTTTATTCTCACTTGTTTTCTCCTTCCCCCCTTTCTTTTGTCCAGCCCCCTTTTGTTATTTCCCTCTTTCCTCCCAACTCTTTTCAGTTAGGCGCCCACGCAGCCAAGCCCTTCTGAGCAGGGCCCAAAGGTGTAACGTCATCATGACACGCGCAGCTCCTGCATCCAGCTACAGTGATGTGGTGTGGGCCACCGGTCACCTCCGACCGCAACACTATATCCAGAGCAAGCTGCAGTCCTGAGGGAGATACAGATCCAACCGTTACAGCAAGGTTGGTGGCGCCATGTCCTTCGCTTCTACAATGCAGCGGTAGAACCGGCAGCACATGAAGACAGCACATGAAGACAGCACATGAAGACAGCCCACTCATGGCGGCAGCCATGGCAGCTAATATGCAGCTCGCGCTCTGTCACTGAGTCACACCACTGGAGGACGCAATTGGTCAATAACGTTACACCTCTGGGCCCGCTCAAAGCTCGGCCGCGTGGGCGCCCAACTGTTCAGAAGGGAGTAAGGAAGGAACTAAAAGGAAGAGAGGGGGAAAGGAACAAAAGGAGAGGCCGGGAAGGCAAAGCAGACCAAGTCCAACACCTGAGTTCCACAAAGGCTCAACAAAGCCTCTACGAAAAGAAAAGTCCAGAAAAGCAAGCGTATCCCACCCCAGGGAGGACGCAATTGGTGCAGTGAACTGCTGTGAGCCTTAGGGGAGCTAGAGCGGGGAGCAGCCGCCCCCAAGCTGCGTCAAGCAGCGGCTGACCTACAGCTTCACCCCGTCGCTAAGGTGCTACCACTAGTGGATGCTACCTACGAGCGGGCGCAGATGGAGGTCGTCGGCCGGGAAGACCCTGGGGAGCGGGGATCCCACCACCAACACAGGTCTGCGGCCGCCTACCACGCCTGGTTTCAGACTACAGCAGGCGTTTTGCTGCTGCGCAAGCCCGGAACCGCAATTGCAAAAGGGCGTGCGCTTGTGTGTGCACTTACTTAAGGCTGCGACTCGGAGCGGCCAGTATGTAGCGCAGCTGATAATAGAGGCCGACGCAACGATCAGCAGCGTGACACACGCTACGGCCAACGGTTTTGGCTGAGAAACACGGCCAACATGTGGAGAATGCGCTACATGTGTGCTTTAAATGCCCTAGCGTGAAAGAGAGGCTGAGGGCAAGAGGTTGGGCATGCCCCCCAAAGGGTGCAACGGGCTTTCAGCTGTTGTACCAGGGCAAGCATGAGTTGGAGGCTCTGGCTTTTGTTGAGGACGTGGTAGACTTTGTTGAAGGCTAGTCTGCTGTCTGTTTTTGCCTCACTGGGGACTGGCTCGTCCCCTTTTTGTTTCTCTCTTGCTTTCAGAGGCAGGGATCCTTCGGTCTGCCTTTCCGTTTTCTGGAGGGGTGTTTTTCTTTGCCCTCTGTGCACCTCTCTGTCTTTCCTCTAGCCTTTGCATCATTTCTCTAGCTTTTACTTCCTTCCCATTCCCTCCCAATCAGACAGGCCGACGGAGAACCCGCATGCAGGGGTGTGAGGCCTGGTATTTGCACTTTTTTGTCCAGCTTTTTGAAGACTAGACTCTTCAGGGGCAAGGGATACGGTTGTCCGACCTTTGTGTTCTTGCTGTTTGGTGGGCGAACTTGCTTTCCATTCTTTCCTCTTCTGCCTTCTCCCCTCCTGACCTTCTTAGCTGACTCTTCGTTTGCCGACGTGGCCGAGCTTCATTTCAGCATGGCCCAGAGGTCAGTGACGTTACACCTCTGGGCCCTGCTCAAATAAGGCTCGGCCGCGTGGGCGCCTAACTAAAGAATTGGGAGGAAAGATGGAAAGAAACACAGAGGGGGGCAGGACAAATAAAAGGGGGGAAAAGTGGGAATTAAAGTGAGGGGACAAAACAAAAGTAGTGTTAAATAAAGCTTGGTCGGGGGCTAGTCTCTAGTGGAACTCAGGTGTCGGACTTGGTCTTCTTTGCCTTCCCGGCTTTTCCTTTCGGCCCCCCCCCCCTCTACCTTTTCGTTTATTCTTTTCTCTCTTCTGAACTGTTGGGCGCCCATGCGGCCGAGCTTTGAGCGGGCCCAAAGGTGTAACGTTATTGACATCCTCGACAAAAGCCAGAGCCTCCCACCCATGTCGGCATGTCTTCCCTAGTAGCACAATTGCTGAAAGTCCGAGGCGCCCCCTGTGGCAGACGGTGCTGCCAGCGATGTTGGGCTAAAGGAGACGGTGAGCATGTGGAGGTTGCGCTGCATGCATGCTTTCAATGTCCTAGCTTGTTGGATCAACTTAGGGAGCGGGGATGGGCAGGCCCTCCGAACGGTGTTGTAGACTTCTTCGACTTGGAGCGGGTAGGCTTGGGTGGGGTGCCCTAGCTTTTGTGGAAGACGTGGCGGATATCGTAGAGGCGCAGACGTTTTTGTTACCCCTTTGTCTTTCTCTCCTAGCCTTTTGTTTGTCCCCTCGCTTTATTTCCCACTTTTCCTCCTTTTCCCCCAGCCCCTGGTGTTTGTTTCGCTCTTTCCTCCCAACCCATAAGTAAGGCGCCCAGCCGCCTGTGCGGCCGAGCCTTTTTGAGCAGGGCCCAGAGGTGTCACGTCATTTACCTTTGAAGGGGAAGGCCCCTTTTATTTCCAACTGCCCAGTATGATAGTATCTTTCCTTTCTGTTGAGGGCAAGGATCAAGCCACGAGCGGGGTCTTTTACTGACTTCCTTTACTTTTTTGGGTGGTCTCTTCATCATCCTTTTCCGTCTGTTGCTTTCCTTTCTCCTCTAGCCTTAACTTTCTTTTCCTCCCCGACCAGTCAGATGGGCGCCCTCGCGGCCGTCATGGAAACCCCTGGGCCCTGCCGTGTTGGTAAGGCTCGGCCGAGTACATAATGTTACACCTCTGGGCTCCGTGTCTGGGCCCTGCTTAAAATAAAGCTCGGCCTCGTTGGCAAAAACAACTTTTGCCTGGAACTCAAGAGCGAAGGCACGACAGAAAATAAAGGAGTAGTCTCCACCTACCAAACAACAACAGCCCAACAGTGAAGCTTGGGGAAGGATACTCCAGTGAAGAGGGGAAAGGAAAGAAAAAGAGGAACGCAACTAATGGAGGAATTGCCCCCCTCTTCCTTTTAGTTTATTATTTTGTCACATCTGAACAATTGGGCGCTCATGGTGCGGCCGAGCCTTCTTGAGCAGCGCCCAGATGTGCAACGTCATTGACAAAGGAGAAATTTTCCCACTCCCCCCTGAAGAGGAAAAGCAGTGCGAAGGTTTCTTGTTCAATGCTGAAGGTGTAAAATTGGAACCCTTTAGATACCGTTTCGGGGAAGTGGTACATGTGATCTTCCCAAAAGGAAAGGCAGTGCAGAGGCTCCTCACAACATGCTGAAGGTGTGAAATTTAGAAATTGGAACCTTATAGATATCAGGGAAGTGGTGCGGTTCTATAATAAACCACCAGTGAATGATGTTACACCTCTGGGCCATGCTGAAATGAAGCTCGGCCACGGCGGCAAAATTAGCTAGGAAAGTCATGGGAGAAGGCACAAGAGGAAAGAAAGGATGACAATCTAGGATAGCGGTCCTCTGAAAAACCACCAGTGTCGCAGTCTTCGGCACGCTGCAGCCACCACTCAGCCACATGCATCTTAACCCTCCCCTGCGGCCTCAGGGGGGCTTTGGAGCAGATAGTCCTGCCCAAATCCCATTAGACCACCGGCCAGACGCCAATCAGATGAGGGCATGTGGATATGTGGGCATGTGGCCCATTGAAGTGGCCCAGTACCACAAGTGAGTGCCCCCCACCAAGAGCTCAATTTGGGTCCCAGAGGGGAACTAAGGCCCCTCCGTCCCAGTTGCTTCAAATTTGGGCTGCCCGAAATAAGGGTAGCTTGGTGTGCACTAAACACTGTGTCCCAACTCTGGGTCCTTTCACGCCAGTAACGCTTCTAATTTTGTTATTTTTCATAAGATGTTCAGGCGCCAGCACAATCCGGCCGCGCATTGCACTTGACTCTTGAGCAGTGCGATGACGTCATTGACTGTTTCCAAGCGTAGGAAAAGTCAATAACGTTACACCTCTGGGCCCGCTCAAAGCTCGGCTGCGTGGGCACCCAACTGTTCAGAAGGGAGTAAGGAAGGAACTAAAACTAAGGAAGAGAGGGGGAAAGGAACAAAAGGAGAGGCCGGGAAGGCAACGAAGACCAAGTCCAACACCTGAGTTCCACTAGAGATCAACCCTCAACAAAGCCTCTAAAAAAAGATAAGTCCAGCGTATCCCACCCCTGCTTGGCCGCGAGGGCGCCCCACTGATCAGAATTCAGAAGGGAGAAGAGAAGAAACTAAAAAGGGGCAAACAACAACAACAACAACAACAAGCGTAGGAAAAGTAAGCATGGCAAAGTAAGCATGGCATCGGTAAGGAAGCGGAGCGAGAGGGAGGGAACGAATGGAGGAAGGAAAAGGGAATCAATGGCATTATTCCTGGTCCCTCGCTCTGTCTCTGACGTCATACACAAAAATGCACGACTGTCGTGAATGAGTGGTGATAATCCATAGCGGCCGTGGCTGGGTAGCCTTGGTAGCCTTGGATGATTCGAAACTGCAACCGAGACTGCATGCACGTATGGGTTGCTGGGCTGCCACGCACCTGTGCGTTGTTTCGTTTTGTCTGGGGTCGCGCTCCGATCCTGAAAATAAAGAAAACGACCAGTTGACGGCTGCCGCGAAAAATGACCAGTTGACGGCTGCCAGGGGTGCCGACCACATTGACCATAGAAAACTGACAGCGAGGCTATCAGTGATGAGCCAGCCGCCGCACTTTGCTTGATGGACCCATCAATGGCAAGCAGCACTGCAACGCCGTTAGAATAAAAGGGGGCATGCCCCACAACCTTATCATGATCCGCGATGTCGGCGATGATCATTCCTCTGGTCCATCGACGCCGTGTACCTAGCCCTGTAACTAAGACGGCAACCTCTTTGGGCCCTACGCTGAACTACGCTGTCTGCGTTCCCATTTCCACTTCTCGACGAAAGGTATGTTTGATGACATCGATTGTCTCACTGTTTGACCCGCTCCTAAGGTCGCGATACGCTAATAAGTTGTGATCGAGACTGCGATGCATACATTAAAGGGCATCTAATCAGGCATGCTTGCTGCTGCTGTCGCGGAAAATGTTGCACGGTGCACCCAGCTGACGACCGTATGTGCAGGAGCCCTGCGACGCTGCCGGACCATTCGCCATGCTTACCTACCGCTTGCTCAATCGATGCTTCATCTGACCTAACATTTACAACCAGTACACTTCTTTGGCCGCAGCCCATTTCGAGATGACGCATATGCGCGCCTGTGTATCGCTGGTCTCGACGCTGGCTTTGGTCTTCGCTCTGTCGATGAACCCCACTCAAGCTGGTGGAGACGGTGGCTGGATCACCGGAAGGTTCGTGGAAGCTGCCGATTTGAACCAGCAGGCGGTGCCACTTTTTGGCCATAACGTGATGAAAGTCTAGTGGCCGATAGGAAATGAAGAACAGTCGTCCTGCCTTTTACTGCTTGCTTCATTCATCCGACCAATGTTTTAATTGAAACATCGTGACACTGAATCTTCACTGTTTCCGCTGCGCGTGGCTTAGTTAGCACTTCATTCAGCAATCAAGCTGCCCGCTTCCCAGTTCCCACCACCTCAACCATTAGGCAATTCAGTGGGGACTTGGGATCGGAGAATGAGCATCTGCACGCACACATCATGAACGTTGTCACAGCTTCAGAAATAAGAACCTGATCTTGCCTTTTTCCCCATCTGTCCCCCCCCCCCTCATACTGTTCTGTTACCTGCACACTGATTGGAATGCTCTCACAGCTTCTAGCTGATCTTGCCTTTTTCCCCTCTGTTCTGTTGCCTGCACACTGGAATGTCTTTGCAGCTCACTCAATCTTGCCGCTCATTATCCCACCCTTTTCTCCTATCTCCTTAAAACCACCTGATATGACATCACAGCTTGAACCTGATTGTCGTGCCGGTTGTTCTCTTCCTTTTTCATTTTTTGGACTGTTTTCACAGCTTGAACCTGATTATTGTGCCGGCCAGAGGTGCCGGCTATTCTCCTGTTTTTTCGTTTTCACATCTCGAACCTGATTATTGTACCGGCCAGGGGTGCCGGCTGTTCTCCTGTTCTTTCGTTTTCACAGCTGGAACCTGATTATTGTACCGGCCAGAGGTGCCGGCTGTTCTCCTGCTCTCTCGTTTGCACATTCATTGTCAGACTGTTTTCACAGCTGTCACCTGATCTTGCCCACCTGTCGATACCTCTCCTCACTCAGGTCCACCTGGTATGACGACGCCGCGTGGATGTCCGTCCACAATGGTCATTGCATGTATGGTGCGTATCGTTTGTGCTTTTTGGGAGAGAAACGATTTATGCTGGATTCGTAATGGCAGTTTTAGCAGCTGGGTGTCTTCTGCATTAAGCCAGAGGGCTTCTTATGACCCCCCTCACGCCCTGTTGTTTCCACTGGTTATTTGTTCCCTTTCTGCTAGAATTCTTCGTGTTGCACTTGTGTTTCATGAGCCAGTTTGTGGAGTATTATACTGCCAGCAGTCATTTTTTTGAAATACGTGGTGAAGGCATACGCCAAGAAGTTAAAGAAAGGGGACCTGCTTTCTGTTCTTACTCTAGACCTAATCAGAAAATAACTGTTCCTAGCTATGTATTGACCCAGCAAAGTGACCCTATAAATGCTAGCCTTAAGAAGGCAAGGAAGATCTTAACGTTGAATTTATACGGGTGCGCACTGTGGCTCTGCCCAACACCTGAGCATTCATTGACAGAGCATACAGCCTTTCTTTGCATCACTGCCCCTGTGCTTGCCCTTTCTATGCACAGGATACCTTGGCGATCGCTTTGGTGGAGTGAACAACTGGCACGTGAGTTGTTGGGAAGGCTTTTGGGGAATGGTCGTAATGTGGTCTTGAATGTGCACCACTTGTTACAGGCTTCCAATCAAATTCCTGAAACCCAATTTGTTCTGCCCCAGGTGGGAGCCGCCAACGTTGGCATGGGCATCAACTGCGGGTAGGTCGACCGAGTTTGAGGGGGAGGCTATTCTGGGCGGGCGACGACTGCGCCGCCCCCATCCATAAAATGTGTAGCACATATAAGAGGGCCAACCAGCAAGCCAGTCCTGTCATAATTTCCTTGCAATCAAGCTGTATCCACTGCATCTCAATATCTCACCAGCCTTCATCATGCAATGTCCAAACGTCTCGATGCGGAGGCTGCTAGCAGCAGCCTTAACTCATCTTGCTTTTCTTTTGTGTTGCCTTGCCTTGCTCTGCTGCCTTGCTTGCTGTTCTGCTGCAGGGCATGCTACGAGGTGGGTGGGGCTACGAAAATTGGGGCAGAGACTGGATCAGCAGCCAGCTTGCTCGGGACATTCGGCTTCAAATGCATGGCATGCAGACGAAGTTCGCATGGCATGCAGACGACGTTCATTGATTCAGCAGCTTGCTAGGGACAGTCGGCTTTCAATGCATGCAGACGAATTGCATGTGTCCAGGCTGACTTGACCATGCAATGAACGTCCTTCATCTGCACGGATCAGCTGACTGAGGGGTTCCTTGGTGCACCTATGAC
This sequence comes from Limnomonas spitsbergensis, assembly GCA_037349105.1. NCBI lineage: Eukaryota > Viridiplantae > Chlorophyta > Chlorophyceae > Chlamydomonadales > Limnomonas > Limnomonas spitsbergensis. The sequence goes on along the minus strand of JAYJMM010000081.1, from coordinate 1,087,715 downwards.
TGCCCAGCCTTGTATTCAAGTCAAGTCATCCCTTCTGGTCGTGCGGTTGATATCTGCATCCATGCTGGCCGCTCGGTTGTTAGTATTTTCGCTTCCTTCGCCTACCTTGCACAGATGCATTGTGAACCTATGACATTCACGGATGCCTACGGACAAGTGATGAACCGAGAAGGCAACTGCATTAACACTGAGCCCCTGATCATTACTATCACCGGTGAGTGCGCTTCAGTGCGCCACCTCAGCATATTTCTTTGCCCATTATGCGGATTTTCTTGCCCAGAAGATAAAGGGGCAAGGGCGTCAGGGAACTGCTGTGTGTCTGGGTTCACCTGAGGCTTGGCTGAAGGCTGGGCTGCCATATGTGGATAAACCAAATCATGATGCGCGTCGCAGCACGAACTTTAAATACCTGCAAAATCGATTGGAGATGTTCTGTACATCAGGGCACATTTCGGATAAGATATGCTTGACACATGGAAATCTTCACTCAGATTCTGCGAGGGATGGAAGTGTTGACCTAACACAGACGATGCTTGAATGCCAGATTGCTGCATCCATCCCTTCATTGGCCTTGTTGGTATATGGGTCATATAATATGGGTCATTGGGCCATAAGGTCGAGGACTGCACCTAAATCTACCTTCCTGCAACACGAGTGATCAGTGATTCTTAGCGCTTATACATTGTTTTTCCACGCGCAGATATTTGCCCCTGTGACAAGCCTGAGAATGCCTACAGCAATAAGCGCTGGTAAGGACACCGATGCATGTGGCCCTGCTGCTGCCTGTCGTCGCCTGCTGTGATCCTGCCTGTTATCTCCGTGTCTCAGGGAACATCTTTCAAAAATCTCGTTGCCAGGATAAACCCCCAAATGCCTTCATGGCAAGGACCTCCCGGGGCCACCTAATCTAAACATGCAGTTCCTGCCTGCCTGTTGCCTTTACCCCGGGAAGTATCTGGATATTTGACTTGTACCCCTGCTAGTACTGTTCAGGCATACCAGAGGTTGTCCTGCCCGAAGTGCTTTTAACTGCTGCTGCCTGATCTATGCCCCTACGGTGATGCATGTTGCCCTGATGTGACTAAAGCCTGCTGCCCGTTTTTTCAGTTGCCTCTTTCAAAGACGCCTGTGGCCCCGTGCCTTCCATTACCTATAGATGTGCCGCCTGGAGCCAGTCGCAGCCTGCTGCCGTTAGCAGCCTGCCACATTTTGTTCTTATGCCTGTTGCCCTGCTGCCTGTCCTGCCTGGTATCAGCTGCTGCCTTCTACCTCCAGCTCATGCTGACGCCTTAAGCGCAGCTGCCTGTTACTCATTTATATAGTAATTTGACCAGATTCCAGCTACTTGCTGCCTTTTTTCTTTGTGCCTTGATGCGTACGGTCTCCCGCATGCTGCCTGTTGATGCATGCTGCCTGTTTTGGACGCCTGTCCTTTGCAGCTGTATACACCCATCGCCTGTCGCCCCGGTGCCTCAGGTGCTGTGGAGATATGAACCACTTCGACATTGGAATCTGGGCCTTCAGGAAGGTGCGCGTGCAGCAACTTCGGAACTTATAAATAAATAAATAAATAAATAAATAAACGATATGCCCTGAGGCATGGATGAAGGAAGCCACCCGTTCGCCCGTAGCACTAGGTGAGCTACCATCCAGAACTCTTCACCCGGAACTCTGAACCCCTAACCTGAACCCCGAGGGTGGGATGGTAGTAGGGTGGAAAGGAACGAGGCACCTGCGGTGCTTGATAAATCAATAAGGTTACAGTGGGGATGTGCTGAGGCTGTGCCCCGTCTTTGACAAGAGATGCAGTGAGTGGCACTTGATTAGCATCATGTTGTGCCTGCAATAAGATAATGTGCATTGTGGTATTAAAATATGGCATGGGGCCTGGTCTGTATGCACAGCTGTGTCCATAAGATGTTTATGTCATCTCCTTGTTAGATTGGATTGGCCATTTTAGTTGTTGGCTGGGCAGACTAGTGTTCATGACAAGAGCACTTGCGAGTGCATGCTTGCCTGTTGGTACGAATTTGATGCAACAAATCACAGCCGTTTTCAGAGCAAACGGGAGGGGGGGCAGGGATACAACCTGTCTGCCTCATTTTTGACCACTGCCCTGCGTAGTGGATGTAAGGCCTGTCTGTCCTCCTGTCTGCCTTCTGCCTACTGCCTTGCCTGCTTGTTTCAATTCCCACCTGCTGCCTGTCTGCACCTGCCTGCCTGTCTGCACCTGCCTGCGTGCCTGCCTCAATTCTTGCTGCCTACTGCCCTGCCTATTTGCCTTCCAGCCTGCCTGCTTACTGCCTACTACCCTGCCTGCTAGCTTCAATGCCTGCCTGCCTGTCTTCTGGCCTGTCTGCCTGCCTGCACCTGCCTGTGTGCCTGCCTCGATTCTTGCTGCCCATGCCCTACATGTCTACCTTTCGGCATACCTGCTTGCTGCCTACTGCTCTGCATGTTTGCCGTCCGGCCTGCTTGCCTACTGCCTACTACCCTGTCTGCTGGCTTCAATGCCTGCCTGTCTGTCTGCCTGTTGACGAACATCACTTCATGCCTATTTGCCTATCGCTGATCGCCTCGCTTACTGTCCTGTCTGCCTGCAATGATGCCTATCAACGGCCCTGCTTATTAACTGAGACCTCTCGCTTGCCTGCTAGAATACCTTCTGCTCCACATACCTGCCTTCTCACGGCAGTCTGCCTGTCTGACTTGTCTGCCTCTTGCGATATCTGTTGCTGACCCTACTTGCCAACCGACTGCTCACTTCCCTGCTTGATGACTTAGATACCTGCTTCCTCACGGTAGTGTGCCTGATGTCCTGCCTGCCTCTGCTATTTGCTTGCAGATGGCCGACCCTGGGCTTGGCGTGATCGGTATCAAGTTTCGCCCCGTCCCCTGCCCGGGCAGTGGCGATGGGTCGACAGTGTCCTCGATGGAGGGTGGCGCCGACCAGGGCTAAATGTCGTCACCCACACGATAGTGTGGTCATGACAGGGGCTTCATATTCCGAAGGCATGCGCCCTCGATTCCTTTGGACTGCCCATGGCTGAAATGGTGAGGCAGCCTGCTAGAAGAAGGGGAGCAGTGGAGTGCATATGTCTCTCTAGAGCTATGTATCGGTCCGCAAGGTCAGGAGGCCCGTGTGATGTAAGTGTGCGAGCAAGGACGCGAATAGTCTCGGTACTATGTCCTGCTCCTGCGTTAGCATGGGACTTGATCTGAAGCTGGAAGTCCGCGTTTGAGCGATCCATGTGGGAAGGCGTAGTTTTTTACCTCTTGTGAAAGAATCAAAGAAGATCCCTGCTTGATAACGAGTCTGTGTCAGTCATCGGGGTTTGTGTACATAAATGAGAGACCTTCCTCACAATACTAGGGGGGGGTGTGATGGCAGTGCTTGAGTAAATTGCAAATGTATCGTGTGTTTTATTTCCCTAACCAGGACCTGGCATGAAGTGTCGGCCAGGGACTTTATCTTGAGAGACTTAATATTACAAAGGATGTTTCTATACGAGAGGGAGAAGAGTTTGGGTTAACCCCCTGTACATACATGCATAATCGCTGCCCTTTCTAGACTGATGGTATGGAGACAGTTTCTAATGCATTCCATCCGTCGCCAGCTCCGTTTTCTTCATTTGCCTCCCATGCCATAACAATGCTCCCTTGCCAAACCGATGTTGGTATGTTTTGTTCGCAAATTTTGCCGGTGCTCTCTGAAAGCATAAGCTTCTGGAAGAGGTGCAGAACTCGTGAAAATGTGTATGCGGTTTTGTTGGCTTATATTTTGCCTGCGCTGAGTTCCTGCAATGGTTCCTGGTATAGAATTTTCGGTTCCGTTGATGTAAAGCTACATTAGAATTGGCATGTCGTCTAATGGAAGCAGATAAATGCTTATTCAGTCTTCCTGCTTCGGCGGAGGAGTTGTCTTTCTTTCTGCTCATTGTTCAGCCACACACCGAGTTGGATAAAAACGCTCGATCCCCTCCTTCCCTATCTAGCTGGGTCTCACCACTCAATGACGTGACACCTCTGGGCCCTGCTCAAACAAGCTCAGCCGTGTGGGCGCCTAACTTAAGAGTTGGGAGTAAAGGGGGAAACAAACACAAGGGGGCAAGACAAAAAATAAGTAAAAGGGGTAAATAAAGTAGTGAAGCGACAAAACAAGAGGCCGTACAAGAAATACAATGGCTGATCCAGCCTGTGAAAACGTCTAGTACGCCTGAACGCTATCTAGCTGAGGCTCCGTCACCTGAATCCTGGCTTAGTTGACCACATACAGCAGCATCAATCTAGACCGTACCATGAGTATGTACTTCGGCCGTACGCCCTCAACAGTCAATGACATGCACCTCTGGCATCTGTCTAAGCGGCGTCTGCGGCCAGGTACGGTGATGTGGTGTGGGCCACCGCTCACCTCAGGCCAGGGTATTGCCTCAAGAGCAGGATGCAGACCAGCTTCCTCCAGCATTTGCGCCAGGCTGCAGGGCTAGTACCTGCATCCGCTGCCACCTGGGGGATCATGAGGGAGCTGCATATCCAGCCGTTACGTTAGTGGCAGCATGTACTTCGCTTCTACAAAGCAGCGGCCGCACCAGCAGCACAGGATGACAGCCCACTCATGGCGGCAGCCACGATGGCCGACATGCAGCTCGCTGTCCGGCAGGGCATCAGAGGATGCAACTGGTTCAGTAAATTGCTTGATGCCTTGCTGGAGCTGGAGCTGTGTCACAGTATATTACCGTATACGTGACAGAACCGTTTAGACCGCAGTTGGCGGCCTCGGGGCCTCCGCAGCTTCTCTGCGGAGTCTCCGGATTTGAACTGAGACCTAGAAACCCGCTTACGCAGGGTGATTTGACAGGTTCTACCGTACTCTGAATTGGGCCTGCCGGGTCCCTGTATCCCGGGCAATTGCCTAAACTAGTTACTTCGTCCCTTTCTAAAGGACAGACCTCTATTGTAACAAGCACCGGCCGTCATCCGTGTATGAGACCTGCAGCTTTCACATAAGTCAGTACCTTAACCCGAGTCAAGACTAGCTCAGCCTCAGCTGAACTAGCTGGAGACAAGTACCCCAGTAGAGAACCGAGACCCTGCGAGAGAAGAAGTACGCAGTCTACGTCCCGGCCACCTCACCGCGAGTCGCGCGGTAAGTGCCCTTAACATAGCCCAGCTGGATCGCGCCCAGACGGCCAGAAGGCCTACGCTACCATAGTCTATTGCTATACATAAAAATATCCAGCTCAGCTGCTTAACTCGCTGAGCACTCGCAGCCAGTGAAGAGTCACTGAGCCTGCCCGTAGGCGTCCATCACTGCCGTGAGGAAAGAAGTCCGCCACGGACCTGAAGCGCACATCGCGAGTCCTTTAGAAAGGGACGAAGTGGATTTAGCCTGATCAGCTTGATTTGCCAATTCCTGCTAAAGGTGCTTGTGCAGCGGAATTGGAATTTTGTTTGCATGCAAACGACCTTGGACAGCGTTTGAACTGCACTTTGCTGTGGTAATCTCCAGAGAGAGATTGCCAAGTTAAACCCTGAGAATCACTGAGCGTGGCAGCTTAGTGTTGAGTCCAGGAGTGGCTTGAAGATCTGGCTGTGGATTTATACACCCAGCAGATAATTACCTGTGTGACTGCAGATTGTGATCGGGTGGATCCAATCTTTCATCATTGACAGAAGTGAACTTGTGGATAGAATATCCAAGTTTGAAATCTTGTGGGTGTGCCAAAGGATCCCCACAGGGACGCAGAGCTGAGCGGACACTACGCAAGAGGCCACATCCACGCAGGGCGTGTGACATCCACGTAGGACGTGAGACATCTAGAAGCAGCCCAGCCAGCAAGGTGGGAAGAACTGAAAAGGCGAAGGAGGATTCCGCCAGATTGAAATTAGTGAGCAGAAAAGCAGAAAGGCAAGGCCTATCCTGCATATTGCTGTACCTGCCGTCCGATCTTGACTTGCAAGCACTCACCAGATTGCAGTAGGAACAAGGGGGCAGAAGCCTAACGTTAGCAGATCCTGTAGGGAGTGTCGCCAGCACGCTTGCAGGACCGTGCGGTTCGTAAATTGCCCGTAGGAATGACAGAAGTAGATCTAAATCCCGATAGGCACCAGCACCCTGACGCCCAACGGAGAAGTGGGCGTCTGAGGGGGCTGGAGCCGGGTGTAAACCTGATGGAAGCTAGTGATGAGCTGGCTGCAGAAGCCCTGTTGGTGGCGGCGAAGCTGGCAGGGCCAGTGGGACCGCCCGCAGGAGACTGCAAGGTGCCAGAACCAGGCCGCGTACCGCCCAGAGAGGCAGGGGCGCAGGCAGACGGCTCAGCACTAATGACGCGTAAAGGCATCGGCCGAGGGGGTCCAGTGCCCGCTGATTTCAGGGGCAGCCTGGAATTTGAGCAGTGGCAGACTCAAGCAGGAACACCAGAGCTGATTTTGGATCAAGCAACGGAAGTGTCCCAGAGCTGTGACACGCGGCAGAACTGCGAGCCTGAGGCCACGCCCCAGCAGAATCCGCCCAGGGGGGCAAGGGTCGCACAACGGGTCAAAGACGAACCCAGCCAGCCGGATCAAAGGGCCGAGGTAGCCGCAGCACCAAGAGGGGTTGCAGGCTGTGATAAAACCTGCCCAGACAAACCGCGAATGAAAGCAGAGGAAGTGGAGGCCAGGAGTATGCCTGCATGGGGCAAACACGAGGAAGCTGAGCCCCAGCCAGCAGCGGGCATGCAGAGCTCGCAGGTCGGCAAGGAGAGGGAAAAATCAGCTGTGCCGGTAGGAAAGCCTTGGGCTGACCAAATATCCGAGGAAGAACTGTCAGACCCAGTTCAGGAAGAGAAGGGGCAGCAGTCTAAGGCAGGGCTGCGTCCAAGGCAGCAGCTGCGACCGCGCAGGGTGCTGGTCAGAAGAGGGGCTGGATCCACAGTCTATGGGACGCCGCTGTCCAGGTTTCCGCCCAGTGTGGGCAGACCTGCGCAGAAATCCAAGGAGGGATCTTGCAGCCAGATGCAGAGAGACGGCAGCCACAAGGAAATCCTGCGAGGATTTTTTCACGATCCATCAAGAGCGCAGGATACCAGCCCTAGAGAGCCAGAGCGCTCCTGGGCTGGGGGGGTAGTGTGCGGCAAGGAGGAGTCAGAAGGACAGATGCAGCCGATCGGTTGGGCAGGAATTTTGCAGTGGGCAACGGACATGTGGAAGCAAGTTTGCTCCAGGACGTTCTTGCATTTCCAGGACCAGGTCACAGCCATTGAGGAGTTCAAGGCCCATCATCTGCGGGGATGGGCAACAAAGGCCATGATGGGTATCCCCCACACAGGGCAGGACAGGGCGACGCTGTTAGCCGCCCTTGGACAGGTATCCAAGGGAAGGGCGGGACGCGAAGCAGCCCTGGCTGTTAAGGCCTTCGCAGACGAATGGTGCAACGAGGTAACAGGAAATCAGGTTGAACCTGGATCCGAGCCAGAAGATGAGGAGGACCAGGCCTGGGAAGGATTTGAAACAGCAGTGCAGCAACCGGAGGAGCTCAGGGAGGTGCAAAGGTGGCAGCAGCAGGCAAGAGCCACGCCAACCCCAACACTCAGATCTGAGGTCTTCGAGGTCAGCAGCGAGCCAAGCCTCAGAGGACGGCCAAGGGGCAGGGAAGCGCCCAGGGCCAGCAGCCCAGCCGCCAGCGAAAGGGCGGAGTTGACTAGCCGATCACTTGCCAGGATGGCAGAGCAAGGCATAGCAACACGCAGAGCAAACAGGCAAGAGTCTTATGCATTACTACGCATAGTCGAGGACAAAGAAAACACATGCCAGGAAACCCAGGTGGATTACATCGAGGAATTCCTGAGGAACAGGCAAGCGGGCACAGCTAGTGGAACCAGGTGGAATGAGCCTGCAGGCAGCGTGCGAAGCAGTGGTCCAAGAATGCAGGAAGCCAGAGAGGAAACGCAGTCTGATTCCTATGCCAGGAATTACACAGGCGGGACGCAGCCAGGTTGGCAGAGCCAGGAGCCGCCCAGGGGGCAGGCATACAGCAGAGAACAGCCAAACCGGCATAGCCAGGAGCCACCCAGAGGGCAAGCAGACGGCAGGGAACAGCCAAGCCGGCATAGCCAGGAGCCGCCCAGAGGGCAGGCAGACGGCAGGGAACAGCCAAGCCGGCATAGCCAGGAGCCGCCCAGAGGGCAGGCAGAGGGCAGGGAACAGCCAAGCCAGCAAAGCCAGGAGCAACCCAGGGGACCAGCGGAACACAGCAGAGGGGCGCAGCAGGATTGGCAAGACCAGGAGCTGCCCAGGGGACAGGCAGAGCCTGGCAGAGCACAGTCTTGGAGGCCAGGCTCTGACAGCAGACCAGGCAGAAGTGAATCAGAAAGGCCGCCACCCGAGGGAAGTAGAAGCTCTGCAGGAAGAGCAGGCAGACAGCCATCACGAGAAGATCATGATCAGGAGGAAGATTTTTACAGACATGACAGATACCATTCAGGTCGCAGCCCATCGAGGGGCGGTGGTGGAAGATCCGGGTCACGGTCAGAGTCAGTAGATTCGGGACCAGGAGGAGCGGACAGGCGCAGGCCGGGAGCCAGGCAGGAGTCCAGCGACCAGGAAATGAAAAGGCTAGGGAGCAGGCAAGGGTGAACTTGCAGCTGCAGCAACAGATGGTCCTGCAGCAGGCAGGGGTAGCCAAATTCACCAAAATCCCGGCCATCCAAGGCAACGTGCCGGTGTTGGATATGTCGCACCCAAGCGCGGTTGCAGCCAGGAAATATTGCCAGGCGTGTGGATATTGGGGATCGCACAACAGGCTGGCGCTGTCAGATGACCCGCCAGCGCTGGCTGTGGTGGCCGGAGAAATAGCTGGGTCGTGCCAGTCGCCGTCAGCTATGACGATGCTGGTGAAATCATTAGTCAAGCTATGGGACAGCAAGCCGGCTAGCGTAGGGCCGCTGATGGAAGCCATCAGGGCGGCGCCTCATGCAGGAGACAGGGCTGCCAGAGAAGCAGAAAGGATCAGGGGGATGTGGATTGCCCCAGCAGAGGAGCAGTGTTGCGAAGCCTCACTGCTAACCTTGTGGATCAAGGTAGTTCAAGCAGAAGTGGGGAAGCCAACCTCAGATGAGAGGACAGCCATCTCCAACCTCAGGTTAGGAGTGAATACCACTCTCGACCCTGACGCCAAGCCAGAGGAGACGGTGGAAGCATTTGCTCACAGAGTACTGTCAACAGCAGAGTTGCTGCAGATCTCAAGGGATGCAGTGGACCACTTCGGCAGGAGGCATTCGGTCTCGCATCTGTTCCATGATGGACTTCCAGCGCTTGCTAAAGCCAAACTGAGCAAGTTTGTTATGACAGTACCAGGGTACCTCAGCATGACGGATGAAGATCAGATTGCAGTGCTCACACAGCAGGTGGTGCTGTGGGAGAAGTTTGCCCTGGAAATGGGGGACCTAGGAGGCGCAAGCCTCAAACAAATGGCCAGTGGGCCTAGCCAGGGAGAGGGGCAGCCCAACAGAACAAGGAAGGAGAGAACAGGACAGTGGGAGATGCGGACACGCCTTGAAGGGGCAGTGAACCCCGCAGGAGCAGCAGCTGCCCAGCAACAGCGGAGTGACAAACCCAGAGGAGTTACCTGGGCAGATCAATCCGGGGCACCAAATTACAGCGCAGAAGGCGCTGCAGGGGCAGCCAAGGCATGCTACCAGTGTGGTAGCACGGCGCACCTGGCCAGGGACTGCAGGGCGCCCATGCCCAGGGACGAGCGCAGGCCTGCGCCACTAGCTACAGACATTACAGCTGGGCAGGCAAGGCAGCCGCAGCAGCAGTACCCGCTCCCGCCAAGGCCACAGCAGGGTCAATCTGCAGGCAGGCCGTACGAGCGGAACCAGAACAACAGGCAGTACCAACGGCCGGGGCCTGGCCAGGGGGGTCAGGCTCAGCAAGCGGCACACGTATCTCACCTAAGCAGCCCAACGGGGCAAGCTGAGCCAGAGGGCTGGCAACAGACTATGGCAGAGATGCTCAGCGAGTCTGTGGCACTCATGACGCAGGTTGGGCTGGTGCCCAAACCCGCAGGATTCAAACAGGCGGCTCACAACGCTCGTCCTAGGTCATTCTTGCCAGAACCCTGCCAGGAGGAGGAACCTGAGCAAAGGCTCGTGGAACCTGCCTCCAGGAAGGGAGCAAAGAGACTGGTTTTGAGCAAATTGGCTGACGATATGTCTGACATTCGACTGCAGGTGTTCAAGTTGAACGAGAGGCTGACATCGCTGTCGTTCACCACTATGCCCATGGGTTCAGAAGACCACAGGGGTAAGGCCAGTAAAGGCAGGCAGGAAAGCAAGGTGGTCACAGCTGCACCAAGGCTGCAGTATTTTAAGAATGACAGAAGCAACCTGGAGCAATGTGTGGGACTGATGGTCAAAGGAAAGGTCCTGGTGGCTCAGAAGGCCCTCATGGACTCAGCATGCTCCTGTCATGTGATCACAGTCAACATTGCGGAACAGTTAGTCGCCATGGGGGCAGAACTGATCCGGACGGATGAGAAGATCCGTACCACAGACAATGCAGGAGCAGATCTGTATGGAGTGCTGTTCATTTATGTGGTGTACGGATATGGGGGCCCCAATGCCATTATGGAACCCACGGTGGTCAGGGTCGTTAAAACGCCACCCGATGTATACGAACACTTGGTGGGGAACCCAGAGTTCCTCAAGTACAGTGGGGTTTTGGAGGCAGCAGGAAGGCTGACCTTACGCCCCAGAGATGGTCCCCAGACAGTACGTGGGGTCAGGGACCTGACGCTGCCGCTGGTGCTAGCATCCCCAGCAGGGGGGTACCAGGCAGCAGCAGTGGCATGGGCAGGAATTCAGTGTGGATTTGCAGAATGGGAAGGGTGGCCTGCGGCCAGTGTGGAGGAAGAACACGAACCACTCTTACAGCATGCCATGGCCACACACGCAGGTGCCGCCATGAGGACAGACCAGGAGGTGGGACAAAGCCGCGGAACACCCGCAGGTGCAGGCAGAAGCACCTCAGATGCGGGCAGGAGCAGCCGTGGGGGCCCACAAGAGACCACTTCCAGGCCACGCCAGCGCGGGCAAGCGCAGGCTGCAGTGCCCAGGGAGGTCAAGGTGGATGCCAAGGCTGTTGCGTCACAGCAAGGCCAGGCAGCAGCACAGGCAGAGGCCGGTGCTGCAGTATCAATGGCACGCAAGGCAGCGTCGAAACCAGCATATGAAAAGGAGATCATCAGGAGGTGCTTGAAGACAAGCTCAAGCCACCCATGCGTCTTGTGCGGAGAACCTGGCCCGCACTCACCAGAGGAGTGTGACCAGAGAATCCAGGAGATACTGCAGAAGTCTGCGGCAGCCCCCGCAGCCCAGGGGACATCACCAGGAGCCAAAAGGCGGGTGGACTTCGGGGGAGCCGCAGCAGCAAGAGCTGCACCAGCGGGATCAATCAGGCGCTCGGAGGTGCGAGTACCTGGCAAAGGCGAGAGGGCCTGTGCGGCTGATGGGGGCGTTAGGAAAGACGCCCCAGAAGCAGCAGACAGAACGCGAGGGGTAACAGCAAACCACGGTCAGGAGGAGCTTGGCGGCAAGGAGGAGAGTGAAGAACCAGAGGAGTCAGAGGAGGAAGAGGTCCATGAAAAGAGGCCCAGTCAGAAGTACATGCATGTGCTGAGGCTGCAGCACCAAGTAGAGTTGCTGCAGCAAGACGTCAAGGCAAGAGAGGAGCTGCTGTTCCGCCAGGCTGCTGCAACAATTGAATACCTGAGGTTGCAGCAGGTCAGGTGGACAGGCCTCCAGGATGCCAACATACGGCTCACGGAGGTACAGCAGCAGTACATCTTGCGCGCAGACCAGCTGCGAGAGCTGTACGCCAACCTTGGGAACTAGCAGGCAGGAGAGCCGCTGCAGGCCACAGTCCCAGGAGACCCGGAGCTGGCAGAGCACATGAGGATAATGTTTCAAACCACGACCGAGCTCACAGATGAGGACGAGGGTCTGGGCCAGGAGAAGCTGCAGGAACAGGAGCAGCAAGCCACTGGTCAGCAAGGACCAGGGGGCAGTGGCGGGGCCAGGCAGGCCAGAGGGGAGAAGCGAACGCAGCACAGGGGGTCAACCCCAGATGCCGCAATAAACACAGAAACCAGAGAGCGCAGCAGGAGTGCGCAGAGGGCCCGCAGTGTAGAACGCCACGGGGCGGTGCCTACACCTGAGGCTCGAACCCAGCGGCCGGACCGCGATGATGGCTTCGACCGGCCTAGAGGCAGGAGGCAGCGGTCACCCAGCAGGGATCGCGGGAGCCAGCCCAGGGGCAGGTCACAGGAGAGAGGCACAGGTAGCAAAGCCAGGCCACACCAGTTGGAGGGGAGAGCGCAGGATAGAAGAGGAGCCTCCGGCCAGAGTCCGCCGGGCAGGGCCCAGGCAGGGCGCAGCTGGATGGGGGGACAGAGAAGCGTCCTCGGACCCCATGATGGGGGAGTGTGCTTCAACTGTGGGAAGCCAGGGCACTTCGCTAATGCGTGCCCAGAGCAGGGGGGGGCCTTGCAGCCAGGTGACAGCAGCCAGTTTGACCGATCGCGAGCAGCAGTAGGCCCGGAACGGAGCTGGGGAGTCAGGGGACCTGGCAGGAGCCAGGAGGTTTCAGAAGACAACATGAGGCGAGCTTATGAGGCCGCCAAGGAGGTCTCCTTTGAAGAATGGAAAAAGCAGCAGGAGACAGCTGGCCCGAGTGAGCTGCTAGGCCCGCCGGGATGGCCGGGGCCAGCAGGGCAGTCTTACAATTCCAGGTACCCCGGAGGGCAACAACGACACAGGCGGCGAGGTAGCGGGAGCAGCCACCGGGACCCGGGATTGGCTCAGCGTGCAGGTTCACCACCCAAGGGCCAGGGGGGCAGCAGCTATGAGTCCAGAGGACAATACGGCGGGGCCCGTTAGGACCCATCACAGTACCACCTCTCTGTCCAACCCTGACAGATGGGAAGAGGCGGACAGAGGACTGCAGCGCAGCCGCAGCAGGGGCGAGAGGCCCGCTGCATGGCATGAAGATCCCCGGTTCAACCAGGACGGTGAAGGCCGCCGGGATAGGTCGGGCAGCAGAGGGCGGGTGCGCCCTGAGCCAGACCCGCCGAGATTGCCAGAGAGCAGGTGCTTCGTGCAGTGGTACCGCCTGGGGGAAGAAATGCCAGAGGCGTCGTCTTCAGAGGCTATGATCACTCTGCCGGCACAGTCCAAGGACGGGCTATGTAGGGTGCAGAACCACAGGCTCCTGGAAGGCAGGACGCAGACGTGTGTCAACATAGCGGCAGCCATGCAGGCAGTGGCCAGACTGATCTTTCCGTGGGACGCGGTGACAGCAGTCCTGCTGGGTGCAGCACTCAAGGGGTTCATACAGCCCAGCACAAGGATGGAGGATTATATGCAGAGGGGGTGGTCACAGCACCCCATCTACGCATACTGCGTAAGCGAGATGGTGGACCTAGCCGTCAAAGAAGGCATCACAGCGGTGGCCGCAGCCGACAGGGCGCACCCAGACGTGCCGGATAGCACGCGCACCGAGGGGGTGTGGCAGGGCGCGCAGCCCGGGTTCATGCGCACGCCATGGGCGGAGGACTGCGTCCATCAGTTGATGGAGCACCCCGCTCTCAGAGACCGCGCTTTCTACGTGCCAGTGCAGGCCTTAGGAGGGCACGGAGGGGGTGACAGGTCAGAGGATGGAACCTACAGCGGGGCAGGGCTGTGCCATTCCGATAGGCCAAGGCGGTGTGAGGCCACCGTTGAGGCGTCGGTCACCATCCCCAGGATGGTCGCAGGGCAAGCTGTACCGTGGGGAGTGGCTCCTGGGGAAGCCAGGGCAGCCATCCCAGTTCAGCAGCTGGTAACTTACTACTACGAGGAGCTGGAAGAGGGAGAACTGCCTGTTTCAGAGGCATGGATCCACATGCATGCGTCGCGGGATGATATGCCAGTCTTCCTGTTCGCAAGGTGCGAAGGGAACGTGGCGATCACCAAGTGCGCATCAGTCGACGAGGCAGAATTCCACGCGCACACGCACGCCAGGGGAGCAGACCCAGCGACATGGACCGTCATGCTCATGGCGTTGCAACGGGTTCTGCTACCGGGCCAGCTGTCAGCAGCCATGCGGCATGTGTGGGGCGTGGATGATCAGTGGGCGCCGCTGGAAATGGCAGACTGCCCCACATGGCCATATGGGACCCAGAGGTCGCCAGCAGATGGGCCCATGTGGGAAGACGAAGAGGAGTTCGCGCGCTCGCCGTTCGCAGTAGAACGGTTAGAAGCGTGCGTGCACCAGTGGGTGCGCTGGGAGAGAAGAGCGTGGCGCGACAACAGGGCCAGCAGCGTGGGGCCTTATTGGCAAGCAAACGGCATGACAGTACAGCTGTGGAGGCAGGCGCACCCGGCAGGGGTGCGCACGCTGCATCCCTTGTTCGGAGGAGCAGGATCGGATACCTACATGGAGGAGCTGGAAGAGCTGAGGACTCAGCCCGTGCTGGGACGCTGGATAGTGGGCAGATGGGGTGCCCACTATTGGGACCCCGCTGCTGACAGTGACGGACCGATCCAGGACACATACGAGCCACCAGAACGGGGCCATGTCGCCTTCGTCACCACACTCGGGGCAACAGCATCCTCTTGGGAATGGCTGGAGCCCATAGGGGAGATGGAAGTGTCAGCCCTGGGGGCTGAAACCGGGGACCGGGCGGAGCCCTCGACACCCCCGGACAGTACAAGTAGACCACTCGCAGGAGACCTGGACAACAGGGATCCAAGGTCCAGCGAAGAGCTTCACCCCCGCCAGGAGGGCACGGGACTGCTAGGAGAGGAGAATGAAGACCCTTCGGAAGGGCCACCATCCCTGGTGCAAGATTCAGAGTCAGAAGTGGAGTGGGGCGCTGACGGACACCCGTTCCCGGAAAGGATCAGCATCACAAGAGCGGATGCCGGGGATGAGGATGGGATGGAAGAGCCAACCGACGCAGGCCCTGGACCAGGGAGTCCAGGGTGGGGCCTCGAGGAGGAGTTGTTACAGCTACGGCAAGAGTGGATGCGCAGTGCCGTTCAGGAGCAAGCAGCCATGGAGGAGCGCAGAATCAAGAGAGCCGAGATAGAGCGTGGTAGCGAGATCGCACTAGAAGAGGAGGAGCACCAGGCCGCAGTGGGGGTCAGCCCGCGGCAGGCAGCATACCAGTACGCCTTCGATCCCAAGGGGGCAGCAGCAGGCGAGGCGGGCAGCAGGCGCCCAGGGGACGCCCAGATCAGCCCGCCAGCGCAGGCAGCAGCAAGGGAGCCCTGGGGTGACCCGGCATCATACAGCACGGGGTGCTGGGTGGCAGTGCTCAGGAACTTCGTGGATCAGCTGGACGTGCTAAGAAGGCGGGAAATGGGGCAGCAAGAGGCAAGCCAGGAGGCTAGCCTGCTTTTCCGACTCAGAATGCTGCCACAGCCCGATCCGAACCCCAGGATGGGAGGTTACAGCAGGGCGGTCAGGGATCTACAGGAGGAGCTGACGGAAAGGATATCAGCCCTAAGAACGATGGGAGCAAAGGGAGTAGCCACCCAACAGCCGTCGGACAGTCGCAGCAGCCAAGCCCGAACCAGCAGGGGGGAGGATCTTGCAAGGCGGGTTGCCAGCGCTCGGGAAACCATGCGACAGGGCTGTGGGCCAGAGGAGCCCGCGGGTGCAGGCAGCAGCAAGGCTGTGCAGCGCGCTACTCATAGGCAGGAGCGGCTGGCACAAGACGGCACAAGACAGAACCCAGGAGCAGGGCCGGAAAGGACCGGTACGGCTTGGGCTGACACTGCCGAGTTGCGGGGAAAAAAGTCAAAAAAGGCTAGGCGACGTGCAGGGAAGGCGCAGAGGGCAGCCGCGGACAGGGACCGTGGCAGCAGACCAGGAATGGACTGCCCAGTCCTGCCGCTCAGGATCAGCCAGGTAGACTTGGAGATCACGTGGGCCAGAGGGCAGCAGAGGCCAGCGCAGAGTGCAGAGCCATGCGCACAGCCCACAGAGCACCTACCGCAGAAACCCACACGGCAGATGCCAGCTTGCAGAGGACTCCTCACCTGTACAGCATTTAAGGGGATCCTTACGGGGACGCTCCAGCTGATACTGGTGTGGCTCCTGCTGTCGGTGTGTGTACCAGGGGCGCGAGCCACCGAGCAGGGGGTACGAGGAGGAGGATTTACAGCAAGCCAGGGGGCTTTTGTGTCTGGTCGAGAGGCAGCAGCGAAGCTGTCATCTGGATGGTTGCGCCCGCCAGCAGTCATCCCCATGGGGGGTGCCAGCAGCAGAAAGGGTGCATGCAGCCAGCAGGAGAGATGGCAGCGCAGCAACAGCACAGGCAGGGAAGAGCCGCCCGCGGAGGACGACCCGCAGGCGGCTGAGATGATCGACATGTTCCAACCGGGGGGAGTAGTGGAACCGCCCGCTGAGTACGTCAAAACCAAGGAGGGATGGCTGCTGGGCCAGCACCCCGACTTCACTGCGGAACAGCAGGAGAGCCTTGAGCAGAGCCTCAGGGATCGCCAAGGAGCATTCGCTTACTCAATGGAGGATCTACCAGGCTACTGCGGCACGCAGGGCCTGGACACAGCTTGCCTGTCGAGTGGGGCTGTGCGGGCCATGGAGACCGAGGGAGTCGTCCTTTTCGAGCCCTTTGGAGGAAACGCGTGCTCTGGCAGCGGAGAAGCGGCCGCGTCATACAGGCAGTGCCTGGGAGAATCGGCTGCGGCAGACTGGGCCGACGCGGCACAGGAACCAGGCAGACGGGCTATCAGAGAGGGCTGTCCAGACCCTCAAGGCAGGCCTACGCAAGTGCTGCGAGGAAGGCAGCAGCGACGAGTCCTGGGACAAGATGGTGCCCTGGGTAGCCCTAGGCTTCCGGTGCTCGCCGCAGCAGGCCACGCGCATGGCGCCGTACGAGGTGCTGTTCGGGCAGAGACCCACCTTTCCCTCCAGAGTGGGAGCGGACCTCTGGAGCACAGCCAAGGTGGCAACATCAGAAGAGGCAGCAGACCTGCTCTTGGCCAGAGTGGCCAGGATCAAAGAGGCACTGCCAGTCGCGGGTTGGCACATGGATTGCTTGGTGCCAGTACTCGAGAGGGTGCCTGAGGGCGAGTGGTTGTGCCCAAAATGCACGCCTGATGACAAGGGAGCTGGGCCCGCTGCAATAGCAGGGCCCGCTACAGCAGATCGAAATTTGCAGGCCCAGGGGCGGCCGAGCCCAGCAGCCAGAGCGGCTGCCAGGACAGCCCAGGAGGCCAACGTCATGGACAGGCCTGAGGTGGAAGTCATGGCCACCAACCCAGCAACAAGGCAAATGGAACGGGGCATCGCAAGACCAATGGCGAACGGGTTGTACGACATCTCGTACACCACTGGCCGGGGAGAGGCCAATGTCACCCCGAGAGCAGTTACAAGAAGGGCTAAGGTGGCCAAGGAAGCAGCAAGGGAAGAAGAGGAGTCAGCCCTTGAGGAGCTTACCGAGACCTGAGGCCGAGCCCAGAGCGGCAAGGCCGCTGAGCACGTGACGTCACCCACGCCGTAACTGGCAAGGAGCGGGTAGGCGCCTACAGAGCAGAAAAGGCAGACGCAGCGCGGCTTGCCCTAGTACCCGGCAGGCAGTGGGCCGGCAGCCAGCGGACCATAGACGGAAGATGCAGGAGTGGAGTTCAAGCTATCGCAGCAGCATAGTGAAAATTTGTTTCTCAAAACACCATAGCAGCAAGGCTACGGTAGTACATATGTTATGACGATGATGAGCGAGGAGAATTAGTCAACTCGGGCAATGATACCACAGTAGGGGGCGGATCACGCTGCTACGGCGCACATTTCCTGTGGCCAGTGAAGACCAGGCGGCTATGGCGCAGTGGGGCGAGAGAAGCGGTTGTTCTTAGCTTGACCTGATAACTTTGAAAATTTCTCTGTTTGCTAGCCAGTAGTGGGCTGAACAGCTTGGATTTGTAGGATTCTGCGCATTGCGCTTCAGCTGAGACTCGGTGGACTTTTTTTAGTTCTGATTGAAGAAGGCCTGAACCAGGCAGATTTGCGGAAGATGATTTGAGCTTCTACGTACATATTTTTCCAGAAGTTCTTTCAGTACCACCCCTTTTCCGGCTCCCCGCGCATGCCTGGAGGGCTTAACGCAGGGGAGCGGGGGGCGAGTAAAGTAGTAGGGGCGGTACCCACGAGACGGAGACTTCTAGGCAGAGACATCCAGTTAGGGACTTCCAGTTATAGTTATCTTGTTAACAAGCTCTTGTCTGAAGTACAAGGAGCATGAGTGTACGGTGATGTACCGTATTTGTGAGTAGAGGACACCTCTCTAAGGTGTCCTGACCGGAGTTTACGGTATTTACCATAGTATTGCAGTTACTGCTTTATGGTGCGACAGCTGTCACAGTATATTACCGTATACGTGACAGAACCGTTTAGACCGCAGTTGGCGGCCTCGGGGCCTCCGCAGCTTCTCTGCGGAGTCTCCGGATTTGAACTGAGACCTAGAAACCCGCTTACGCAGGGTGATTTGACAGGTTCCACCGTACTCTGAATTGGGCCTGCCGGGTCCCTGTATCCCGGCAATTGCCTAAACTAGTTACTTCGTCCCTTTCTAAAGGACAGACCTCTATTGTAACAAGCACCGGCCGTCATCCGTGTATGAGACCTGCAGCTTTCACATAAGTCAGTACCTTAACCCGAGTCAAGACTAGCTCAGCCTCAGCTGAACTAGCTGGAGACAAGTACCCCAGTAGAGAACCGAGACCCTGCGAGAGAAGAAGTACGCAGTCTACGTCCCGGCCACCTCACCGCGAGTCGCGCGGTAAGTGCCCTTAACATAGCCCAGCTGGATCGCGCCCAGACGGCCAGAAGGCCTACGCTACCATAGTCTATTGCTATACATAAAAATATCCAGCTCAGCTGCTTAACTCGCTGAGCACTCGCAGCCAGTGAAGAGTCACTGAGCCTGCCCGTAGGCGTCCATCACTGCCGTGAGGAAAGAAGTCCGCCACGGACCTGAAGCGCACATCGCGAGTAAAGTAGTAGGGGCGGTACCCACGAGACGGAGACTTCTAGGCAGAGACATCCAGTTAGGGACTTCCAGTTATAGTTACCTTGTTAACAAGCTCTTGTCTGAAGTACAAGGAGCATGAGTGTACGGTGATGTACCGTATTTGTGAGTAGAGGACACCTCTCTAAGGTGTCCTGACCGGAGTTTACGGAGTTTAGTATTTATCATAGTATTGCAGTTACTGCTTTATGGTGCGACAGCTGGGATCAGCCGTCCCCATCCTGCGTCAGACAACGACTGACCTTCGGCCGCTACATGTCAAAGAGGTCCCAGCGCTAGTTTATGCAGCATAGCAGAGGGCGCAGCTGAATGCAGCTGGCAGAGGGGACCCCAGAGATCCTGCCACTGAACACAAGTCTGCGGCCGCCTATCGCACCTGGTTAAACTCAGTTTAAGTCTTCGGCAGGTGCAGGCCAGTGGCCCGTGGCCGCACCAGCCGAGGGAGTGAACATGCGTGCGAACGAACTTAAGGCTGCAGCTCGGTGCCGTCAGCACGGCTGACACTAGAGGACGGCGCAGTGGTTAGCAGCGTGACAGACGGTGCTGTCAGCGGTGTAGGGCTAGGGGAGACGGCGACCATGTGGAGGCCGTGTCGCATGCATGCTTTCAATGCCCCACTAGCGTGCGAGATTAACTTAGAGAGCGGGGATGGCCGGATGGGCAGGTCCCCCGAATGGTGCTAGAGACTGCTTAGAGTTTTACCTAAGCAGGTTTGGGTGGGTTGCCGTGGCCTTTGTGGAAGACGTGGTAGATATCGTTGAGGCGTCGACGTTTTCAGACTCTGGAACTTCCTTTGTCTTCCTTTTCCAGCCTTTTGTCTGTCCCTTCACTCCCCCCCCCCACTTTCCCTATTTTTTCTTCCCCCTTATGCTTGTTTCGTTCTTTCCCCCCAACCCTTAAGTCAGGCGCCCACACGGCCGAGCTTGTTTTGAGCAGGGCCCAGAGGTGTAGCGCCATTGACCTCTGAGCCATACTGAAAAAGGCTCGGCTTCACTAGCATCAGCTCGGCCACATAATTCAATGATGTTACACCTCTTGGCCTTGCTCAAAAAGGCTCGGCCGGGTGGGCGCCACAGGAGCATAAAGTTCAGGCAGTGTTCAGCCAGTTACGGTACATCTTGGCATGTGGCCATGCCGCCATGCATGGGCCTGGTGCGGATATGGTTTCTACTGAGATAACGGAATGCAAGCCAGTCAAATCATTAAATGTGGTGATATAGTAAGTGATCCAATCACTGGTGCCACCTTTCCGGCCTTCCCTAGTCTTGGTCATTTTTTGCCCCAGTTTTTGTTTTTCTCTTCTCCCTTCTGATCAGTGGGGCGCCCTCGTGGCCAAGCAGGGGTGGGATACGCTTGATTTTGTGGACGTTTCTTTTGTTTGAGGCTTTGTTGAGGGCTGGTCTCTTGTGGAACCCAGGTGTCGGACTTGGCCTTCTTTGCCTTCCCGGCCTTTGCTTTTGTTCCTTTCCCCCCCCTCTTCCTTCTAGTTTCTTCTTTTCTCCCTTATGAACAGTTGGGCGCCCACGCGGCCAAGCTTTGAGCGGGCCCAGAGGTGTAACGTTATTGACTGGTGCCCCCCCAAGGTGGCTGGTAGCTGGTCAAGGACGTTACACCTCTGGGCCATACTAAAACGGTGGCCTGGTGTGCAGTTGTGCACAACTGCACTGAGGCACTGCAGGTTCTAACATTCGATCCTTCCATCTCGCCTTACATGCCAATTTAATTCCGGCTTTGTCCTTTTTAAATTTACTGGGCTGTCAGACGGACAGGGCGGGTCATATGTATCGTAAAAACGTGGACATGCCCAGCAGTGCAAGGAGGTTAGGTCATGACTTGATTTCAGTTACACATTGACTGTGCTCCAACCTGATCGCTAGCAGTGCACTAATACTGGTAGGCACCAACTGTCCCTTGAGATAATCAAACGCAAACACAATGGTCTTAAGGAGTCCACTTGACAGAATCACCAACTCCATTAAATTTATGTGTTGAGATGACTTGACCACGCTGAGGGGCCTGCCTCTAATTTTTGAGGATGTTATATTGCAGTGCTGGCCTCCATAGCTGAAGCATTACCTGATGTAAAGCCTAGGGTTGTGGCACTGAAACCACCAGTGCTGTTTTTTCCATCGTCTTGCAAAACCAGTCCTCGGCAGATCTGGCTGGCTCAGCTCAGACAAGAAGGGGGGCATGGAATAAAGGACATGAAAATAAAGATGTGTGAATAAAGAGTGGATGCCTGACTTAAGGCATTCTGGAACTCAGTGGCAGTGATATAGGAGCTTGCATGGCTGAGGGGCTGCATGGGGTAAGGGGCATGGCTTCCTGACAAGCCACCTTTGCCCCAAATTTGCATCCTCGGGAGTGGGGAATGATGCACAAATTGGGTGGACGGTCTTAATGAGCTACTCTCAGGCTCTATGAATCACCAGACATCATATCAATCAGACAGGTTTGGAGTGAATTCCAATCCATGAAAGACAGCCCTGATGTGGGCCACATGGAAGGTCATATCTGCATGTTAGATTGGCCAAATGACCCAGGGAGGGTGGCAATGCCTCCGTCTATGCCCCACCTACACCCAAGGCTCTACCTTAACCGTTTTTGCCACTTTTCAGGCTCAGCCGCCGCAAGTTTGGTACCCAACGTGGCAGTTTTGGCATCCAACTGCCATTCGGATTCAAATGATGCCCCAACAGGCCTCAATAAACAGTGTATGGCAAGCTGATTACAGCACTTGACGATGTAGCAACACACCAGGTGGATCGAGGCAGTTCCTAGAGAGATTACCTCAAATGGCAGTCGGTACTGCTAGTGCGCCCGGTGGACCAGGTTGGGACGGCGGGTCAAACCTCAGTACCCCTAAAACGTGTCGATACATCTGACCCGCCCTGGATGTATGGCCACTTTGTCCACTCATGCACCGTCCTCGTTACAAGCACATGAACAGCTCCACAGACAATGGCGGTTTTTAACCTCAGGGTCATGCTAGAAAAGGCTCGGCCACGGAGGCGCCCGACAGTTTGGTCGGGAGGAAAATAAATGTATGGGTCAAGGAGGAGGGAAAGAAATAGACGGAAAAGGAGAAACAAGATACCAGCTCAAGAAGGCAAGGAAGGCTGAAAATTCCCCAGCCCGTCCAGATCCTAGCCCTCAACTAAGCATATTCTGGTCGATTCTTCTTTGTGCAAAGGCGCCAACCGGGCACTGAAAGCCATTGTTTGGGGGACTGGTCCGACCCCCCAGTGACAGGCCCCTTCTCTTTGCATGGCATTCTGAATGTTGCCGCTCTCGTGCTGAATGATGCCCAGGAATTTGCCCAGGAATTTCAGGGCACGCTCCAGCACTACGCTATCTGGCCATACCCGCAGAAATGGCATGGTTGCCGACGCTGCGCTGCTAAGTGCGGCAGCGCGCGGCTGTCGAACTCAAAGATATGTCGTGCTGACGTTTATCAGGAGTTGTGTAACTGTTGCATATTCATGTCGGGCACTGAGTGTACCATACGCTGCAGCCTTACCTGCCGGGCTACCGGTTAGCAAGGAGAGGTCGTCCGCATATAACAGGCAATAATCAGGCATCTAAGTCTTTGCCCGCCTCCAGCGCAACGCCCTTTGCTTGGCATTTGGCTGCAACAGTACCCGGCATGTCCCTGATGCATGTCGAGGCTGAAGGTCAGGGGGCTCAAGAGGGCAGCCCTGCGCCCCTGCACCCCTGCTTGATTAGCTTGATGCCTCTGGTGCAAGGTAGTGAAGGTACGTGGGCAGTGCTGTTATGGCCGTCTGTGAGCGTGCAGAATGCATCCGTATAAAGCGCTTTTGCACGGCGCGCAACAGACATGATGGCATGTCAAGGTGCTCAGACAGATGTTGCCCTAGCTGCACCTTCCTGGATGGGGCACAAGTTATAGGCCTTGCCGTCTTGGTGAAGTCCACAAAGGCCACATGCAGCTTGCTACGTCTCCAACTGCCCGTTGTTGATGAACTTTCAAGCATATGAAAAGAAGCGGAAAGAAGTAATGCATGGCATCGCTTTGAGAAGGAAGGGAGGCAAGGAGGAGGGAACGAATGTAGGAAGGACAAGGGAAGAAATTTTCCTCGCTCGCTTCGTCGCTGACGTCATATACCGTACACAGATTCATGATTGTCGTGCATTAGTAATGCAAGGCAGCCGTGGATGGGTGGCCGTGGATGATTCGAAATCGAGACACCACGCGCGCACGTATGGGCTGCTGGGTTGCCGTCTGTGCCTTGTGCATTTTGCACGGAGTCTCGCACCTGAAAATGAGTAAAAATAACGAGACCGCCACAGGTGCCAACCACATTGACGGCAGGAAAACTGGCCACTAGCGAGCCAGCCACCGTCCATTCCTTATTTCCTTGATGGACCCATCAAATTGCAGGCGGCGGCAATGCACAGCCGTTGGAATAAAAATGGGGCATGCCCCACAGCCTTATAATAAATCGGCGATCACGTCCTTGGTCATCAACCGTGATCAACGTATATCGAAAAAGACGGCTGCGTATTTGGGCCCCACGCTGGACTACGCTGCATCCGTCCCACTTTCCACTGCTCGACGAAAGGTCTGGTTGCTGGTATCAAAGCAGTCTCTGTGTTTGACCTGTTCCTACGTTAGGTCAGCCATTGAGGCTGCTGGATCAAGACTGCGATGCATGCTTCACATGTGTGTCTAACCAGTCCTGCTTACCACTGCTGCTGCACGCTGCTATCGCGGAGACTGCATTTGTCCCGCGACGGCTCACCGTACGTTCCGTCGCTTGCGCGATCTGACATTCGACCCAATCAAGTACTGCTTGTACACCGCCCTTTGCCTGGCCGCAGCGCATTTTGAGATGAAAAACCTGCGTGCCTGTGGATTACTGGTGTCGACGCTGGCTTTCATCTTCGCTCTGTCGATGGAACCCACCCATGCTGGTGAAGATGGTGGCTGGATCACTGGAAGGTTCGTGGTAGCTGCCGATTTGAACCAGACAGGGGACTTGAACCACACCGTACACACGTTTTTGCCATCAAACGACGAAATTTCACTGCATGCAGTGCAGGTCTGCCAGGTAACAGGTATCATTCGTCCTGTATTTTCAATTTCTTGCATTTCAGTCATCCATGATAATTGCAATCTGCAATCTGTAGTCAGTTCAAGCTACATGCGACCAACTTATGATTTCCCTGTGTGGCCCACTCAAGAAAGTGGTCCCTCCTGAGAGGACGGATGGTGAATGCACCTGTTGGCGCACATAAGCATCGATATAGCTGTCCAACTCCTCTGCTAGCTGCCATCTATAACAAACACCTGCATTACAAAATAGCGCACTGCTCTGAATGGAAGATCTGATCCCTTAAAGAGTTTGAGGCTCAGCACATCAGCAGTGCTCACCCCACCACCACATAAACAAACATCGGGCACTTCCATTCAGGAATTTTTAGTTTGAGCCTGATCTTGTAGGGGGTGGTCTCTGACTGGGTACCTGCACAATTTTTGAATGTCATCATATGTTGAATTTGAATATGCAAATTCCTCTCATCTGATGTATTTGAATCTGAAATTAAAATGAGTGCCTGCACTGATGAATGAGGTCACAGCTTGTCAAACCTGATTATTGTGCTGGTCAGAGGTGCTGCCTGTCCTCCTGCTCTCTCGTTTGCTCATCCGCTGTTTTCACAGCTTCTACTTGATCTTGCCCACCTGTCGATACCTCTCCTCAGGAGCACCTGGTATGACGACTCTGCGTGGATGTCCGTCCACAACGGACATTGCATGTATGGTAAGTATGTCTTTTTCCTCTATTTTTATGGCAGACGGAATATCTACAGGATTACTTTTATGGTAGACGCACTGTCTGCAGGATTCCTCATAATGGGGCACTCAGCAGGCAGCTGTGATCTGAACGAAGCTATTCTGTTTGTGTGTGTGATAAATTTCGGACCGCCAATGTGTTCACAGTTATTTTTTCCGTTCCAAATGCACGCCTAGTTCTTGTTGCATATGCGCTTGATGAGGGAGTGTGTGGTGTGTATCATGCTGTCAGCAGTGCTTTGTTACAAGAAATACAGGGTGCAAAAACATTGGTGTCCACAACTGAAGCAAGGGAGCTGGGATCGAATTTTTGTATGATGAGAATACAAAATAAAACCTGTCTGTCTCTGTGGAGACCCAATCATCCTGATTTCCTTAGAAAGCAGCCTTGAAGAAGATTGCCTGTTCAATCCATCTGGGTATGTATGCTCTCTATGACTCCGCATTCCTTAGAATCAACAGCATTTCTTTGAATCTGTGCTGTCCCTGTTCTGCACAGGATATCTCGGCGATCGCTTTGGTGGAGTGAATAACTGGCATGTGAGTCACTGGGAAGGCTGTTGCTTATTTGGGAATGGTCACGATGCAAATTTGAATCTGTACCGCCTACCCCGTTCACACCTTAAACCCATTTGCCTTCCCATCGTACTCCAGGTGGGAGCCGTTGACGTTGGCATGGGCATCAACTGCGGGTGGGTTGGCTGACTGAGTGTGAGGAGGCTTGCTTGATTGGGCAGGCAACCGCGCTGCTTTACATAGTATCTGTCACTATCCTGCAAGCCAGTTCTGTCACATAAGCATTTTATAACTCGCAATCAGTTTCCCGTCGCTGCCTCTGTCATTGCTGGTACCGTTTTTGTCATTCTTCACCGTGAAATGGGCCTTGAAGTATGCCAATTTAATGTGTATCCACTGTAAGTCGTCTCCATGCCGAAGCTGCTAACAGCAGCCTGCACTCATCTTGCCTTGCTCCCTTTGCTTTGCCTTGCCTTGCTCTGCTGCCTCTTCTTGTTCTGCTGCAGGGCCTGCTATGAGGTGAGAAATTAGGGCAATGTCTGGAGCCTGGATTCGCAGCTTGATTATGACAACGGGAATTGGACACATGCATTCGAATGCTGTGATGAGTATCCTTCGCCTGCATGTTTGTTTGCCTGTGGGGTTACCTGGTGTATGTGTGGCATTAAAACCTCGTACTTTCAAAAACAAAATTGGTAAGAAGTCACTCTTTCTACGTTGTCCCTGGTAATGATGTGGACGTGGTCATGGCCCATGCCGCACTGTTCCCTTAACCTTCACACCCCTGCGGGGCGTAGTCTTTCTTTCTTCTGTTCAAGTTGTCCCTGCTTGTTACCTGGACTGTGTCTGTTTCATGATGTCAGTTGCTTCACAGTACATCATGTTTCACTTGTTTTGCCCTCCTCGGATAGTTGCGTTGTAAGCCCATGACGTTCACGGACGGCTTCGGAGCGATGATCAATCGAGAGGGCGCCTGCATCAGCACTCAGCCCCAGACCATCACGATCACTGGTCAGTGTGCTACCCCTTTACGTGTTTGTTCTTACCCAATACATGATGAGATAATGAGGGCAGGGAACGAAGTCAAAATACTTAGTATGATCCCCCAGCACCTAATAATTTGTAAATACCTGGAAAAACGAGTGGAACTATGATGCATGTCTTCTTTGGAATGCACCAGAGGAATGCATCTCGTGCGACGGCTGGAGAGATGCCTGGGGTGCTGTTCCTGATAAAGGAACTCACACTCATTCTAGCAGGATGCTGACATCCCTTCATTGGCCCAATTCATAGTTTGAATCGTGAGTTTCTGGGCCGTTAAGTTGAGGATATCTGCACATACATCACTTGGATGGGAGTGGTCGGTGATTTCCTAGCGCCTTGGTTGCAATATCCACAGATCATGAAATTGTGTGCGCTCATGAATTATCCGCTTTGTCTATGCCCACGCAGATAGTTGCCCCTGTGAAAAGCCAGACAACGCATACAGCAATAAGCGCTGGTAAGGTCGTGTCACACAGGCGCCTATGGCCTTGCTGACTGTATGGCGTCACCTGCTGACTGTTTGTTAATGCCTGATGCTCCGAAACAGCAGCTACCTGGTCCACCCCTAAAGCGGATGGCATATTTATGCCCATGCCTGTTGCCCTTAACCACTTGATTATTCAGATACTGCGATATGGAGATAATAATATCTGGGTATTTAGTATATAACTAAAAATATCAGACACGTGCCATATGAAGATCATGTGTAGATGCGATGCCTTTCCTGAAGTGCTGCCCACCGTTGCTGCCTGATTTATGCATGGACGCATGCTCCTGTTACATGGTGATGCATGTTACCCTGATGAGTCTCCTGCCTGCTGCAGCGAGGTGCTGCAAACCCTACCTGTAGGGTAGCCAATAGCCATGTCCCATGCGTCAGCTGAAATGGATGGCTTACTTAATCCATGCACTTGCCTGATGTTCATTTAGTTACTTTCTTCTTATGCTGTTGCCTGTTGTCCTGCCGCTTGTCATTACCTGATATATGTGCCGCCTGCTGCCAGTAGCTGCCTGCTGCCAGTTATTCTGATGCTTGTGGATTGCCCTGCTGCCTGTCGTTACCTGATATATGTGCTGTGAGCTGCTGCCTTTTATGCTGACGCCTATCGCCTTGCTGCCAGTAGTCTTCTGATGTGTGTGTGCCAGTGCCTGCTGCTTGCTTCAAGCTTTCCCAGGGTCCTTGATGCCTTGCTGTCTCTTACCTGCTACAAGTTGTTACCTGCTGCCTGCTGCAAGTCGACGCTTGCTGCCTGCCTGCTGCATGTTGTTGCCTGCTGCGAATTGTCCCATGCTGCTTGTATGTAGGTTGAAGACGCCTGTTTCTCGCAGCTTTTTAACCTGTTGCCTGTTCCTCACATCAAAATTATAAAGGAAAAAATAACTGCGATGATTTTAAACCTGCTGCCTGTTCTTCAGAGTTATTCAAACCTGCTGCCTGTCCTGACAGTGTCTTAAACCAGTTGCCTGTTCCTGACAGCTTTTCAAACATGTTGCCTGTTCCTCACAATGTCTCAAAACCTGTTGCCTGTTCCTCACAGCTTTTCAAACCTGTTGCCTTTCCCTGAGAGCTTTTCAAACCTGCTGCCTGTTCCTCACAGTGTCTCGAACCTGTTGCCTGTCCCTCACAGCTTTTCAAACGTGTGCCTGTTCCTCACAGCTTTTCGAACTTGTTGCCTGTTCCTCACAGCTTTTCAACATGTTGCATGTTCCTCACAGCTTTTCAAACCTGTTGCCTGTCCCTCAGAGCCTTTCAAACCTGCTGCCTGTCCTTCAGAGCTCTTCAAACCTGCTGCCTGTTCCTCACAGTGTCTCAAACATGTTTCCTGTTCCTCACAGCTTTTCAAACCAGCTGCCTGTTCCACACAGTGTCTCAAACCTGTTGCCTGTCCCACACAGCTTTTCAATCCTGCTGCCTGTTCCTGACAGTGTCTTAAACCAGTTGCCTGTTCCTCACAGCTTTTCAAACCTGGTGCCTGTTCCTCACTGTGTCTCA
Source organism: Limnomonas spitsbergensis (assembly GCA_037349105.1). Taxonomy (NCBI): domain Eukaryota; kingdom Viridiplantae; phylum Chlorophyta; class Chlorophyceae; order Chlamydomonadales; genus Limnomonas; species Limnomonas spitsbergensis. The sequence continues at coordinate 1,059,275 of JAYJMM010000081.1, read as the reverse complement.
AACCTGTTGCCTGTTCCTCACAGCTTTTCAAACCTGTTGCCTGTCCCTCACAGCTTTTCAAATCTGCTGCCTGTTCCTCACAGTGTCTCGAACCTGTTGCCTGTCCCTCACATCTTTTCAAACGTGTGCCTGTACCTCACAGCTTTTCAAACCTGTTGCCTGTTCCTCACAGCTTTTCAAAATGTTGCCTGTCCCTCACAGCTTCTCAAACCTGTTGCCTGTACCTCACAGCTTCTCAAACGTGTGCCTGTTCCTCACAGCTTTTTGAACATGTTGCCTGTTCCTCACAGCTTGTTAAACGTGTGCCTGTTACTCACAGCTTTTCAAACCTGCTGCCTGTTCCTCAAAGCGTTTCATACCTGCGGCCTGTTCCTCACAGCTTTTCGAGCCTGTTGCCTGTTCCTCACAGCTTTTCGAACCTGTTGCCTATTCCTCACAACTTTTCAAACCTGCTGCCTGTTCCTCACAACTTCTCAAACTTGTTGCTTGTTCCTCACAGCTTTTCAAACCTGTTGCCTGTTCCTCACAGCTTTTTATATGTTGCCTGTTCCTCACAGCTTTTCGAACCTGTTGCCTGTTCCTCACAGCTTTTCAAACCTGTTGCCTGTTCCTCACAGCTTTTCAAACCTGCTGCCTGTTCCTCACAGCTTTTCAAACCTGATGCCTGTTCCTCACAGCTTTTCAAACCTAATGCCTGTGTCTAACAGTGTCTCAAACCTGTTGCCTGTTCCTCACAGCTTTTCGAACCTGTTGCCTGTTCCTCACAGCTTTTCATACATTTTGCATGTTGCCCATACGCCTCAGGTGCTGTGGTGACATGCACCATTTTGACATCGGCATTTGGGCCTTCAGGGAGGTGCGTGTACAAAAACCCCTTCAGGGTTTAAGGCTGAGTGCAATCCCTTGAGAAAAATCTGAGGATTATATAACAACATTTATTTGTAGGGCGGGCAATTTGAATCTTCTGTTCGTTTACTGGTATGTCAGGCACTTATCTTGTACTGAACCAGGTTACCTTTGTTCCCAATTGGCCCAGAGGTCGCCCCCCAAACTGTGACTGTTCCGAACAGCCTTAAAAAACGTCATTGAGCTAATACTAGATCTGATGAGCTGTGCAATTATGACTCTGGACAGTTGCGTTCCTGCAATATTACATTTGCACCTGTCCTGATACAGTGAATGGCACTTCATCAGCATCGTGCGGTTCTAATCAGACGATTTACTTTCTGCCGTATAAAACATGGTGTGGGGTTGCCTGTTTGTATGTTCAACGTACGGTGATATGGGGATCATGTTATTTCTTCGGCCAACCATCTGTTCTTGGCCCTGCAGAGCATTTGTGCCCTGTCTGATAGTTGCCTTTGCTGTCTGCTTAGATGCAATGCTTGCCCGCCTGTCTGCTCTGTGCCTATTTCCCTGCTTGCTGGCTGCGATGTTCATCTGCCTGCCTGCCTCAGTCTGCCTGTCTGTCTGCTTGCCCCTTCCTACCCTTTCTGCTGGCTGAAATCACTACCTGTCTGCGCGTCTACTATCCCGCCTGTCAGCTGCAATGCCCGCTTGCCCACCTGCCTGCCTGCCTGCTTGTTGCAATACCCAAGGGCTTGCCTGCCTCCGTCTGTCTGCTTGCCTCTACTGTCCTGTCTTCTGGCTGCAATCCCTGCCTCTCTTCGCGTCTAATGCCACACCTGTCGGCTGCAATGCCCGCTTGCCTACATGCCTGCTTCCTGTCTGCATTCTGCCTCCTGCCCTGCCTGCTGGCTGTGACGCAGATTTGCATGCCTGCCTGCATCTGCTTGCTTGCCTGCTTGAACCCTACTGCCCTGCCTGCTGGCTGCGATTCCTACCTGCCTGTCTGTCCACCGCCCTGCTTGCTGGTTGCAATGCATGTCTGCTGTGATGTTTCCCTGCTTGCTTTCTATCCGCCTGCCTGCATCTGCTTGCTTGTCTGCTTGCCCCCTACTTCTCTGCCTTCTGGCAGCTATGCCCATCTGCCTACCTGCCTTCATCTCCCTGCCTGTCTGCGCGTCTTTTGCTCCACCTGTCGGCTGCAATGCGCGCTTGCCTACTTCCCTGCCTGCCTGCCTGCTTTGTGCCTGAGGCCTGCCTGCCTGCCAGCCTGCCTGCCTGCCTGCATCTGCTTGCTTGTCTTCTTGTCCCCTACTTCCCTGCCTGCTGGCTGCTATTCCTACCTGCCTGCCTGTCTACTGCCTAGCATGCTGGCTACAATGCCTGGCTGCCTACATGCCTGCTTGCCTGCATACATGCCTGTCTGGTGGTTGCCTACTGCCCTGCCAACCTGCCTACCTGCTTCTTGTTTACAGCGCTGTCTACTGGCTGCCTACCCATCTGCATGCTTCCTGCCTACAGCGCTCACTTCAGTACTGGCTGCCTACTGCTCTGCCTGCCAGCCTATCTGCATGCGTCTTGCTTACAGCTCTGCTATATGGCTGCCTCGACCTGCGTACAGGCTGCAATGCCTGTCTGCTACCCTGCTTGCCCATCTGCTTACCATTGACCTGTCTGCCGACCACATCCCTTGCTGGCTACTCAACGACAATCTGCCTCCTATTTCCTGCCCGCAGCCCGTCTGCCGACTTGCCTGTCCGATGCCCCCTGCCTGTCTGTCTTATGCCCTGTCCGTCTGCCTGTCCGACTTGGCCACCTACTGCCCTGTCTACCTGCCTTCCAGCATGCCTGCTCGCTGTCTATTACCCTGCCTGCTACCTTTAATGCCTGCCAGCCTGTCTTATGCCCTATCTGTCTACCACTTGACCTGCATGCCAATCTGCCTGTCGCTGATTGGTTGCCTATTGCCCTGTCTACCTGCAGTGACGCCTATTAACGGCCCTACTTGCTAACCGTCTGCTCACGTACCTCTTTGATGACTTGCATACCTACCTTCTCACGCCATTCTGAACACTGCTCTGCCTGCCTCTGTTATTTGTTTGCAGATGGCCGATCCTGGGAGTGGTGTGATTGGCATTGAGTATCGCCCCTGTGGCGGTGGTGGGTAGACGGTGGCCTGGATAGAAGGTGGTGTGGACCTGTGGCTGAATGTGGTCAAGCATCCAAAAGTCGGCTTGACCCAGGCTGGATTTTGTAAGGCAGGGCATTGACGATGGGTCCGACCAAGGCTCGATAGTTGTCCAAGGCTGGATATCTGCCCAAGGGAAGTATGTGATCAAGGCTAATATCTGACCAAGGCTTATAACTGGAGGAATGTGGCTGTGATTCTTGCTGACTGTATGGCCAAATTGCAGGACGCCTGTGAAACGTTTTAGTGAAAGTGGAGCATTTGAGTACATGACACAGACAGCTCCCTTACATAAGCTGCAAGCCCGGTGATGTAGATGTATGACCAAGATGTCAATGTTCTTGTTTATTCGAAGCTGAAATTGCACTGTTTGAGCGTACGATTTAGTGAGAGTGTTGTGTGGGCCTTGTGCATTGCCACTGCTGTATATAATTCCACATAAGTAGCTTGAACATTGCTACAGCTATGACAACTTGCATCCCATGCCTATGTGTCTGACACCAATCTCATGAAGTGTGTCTAATAGCAGTGCTATTAGCGGTACGTATTATGCATTTTTCGCTTACTCATGGCATGAATGGTAGTAATGGATCTGACGAATGTAGAGATACATTGAATGGTAGTGTTACTCCTCGTTCAGGCTATTTTATCTCTGAGATTAGTAATACAGATTATCTTTTCGGAATGAAAGGTCCCTGGTTACAATCTATACCATAGCATAATATTTTGATGTATCTGCCATTTCAATGTGCCAAAACTGTATGTGTAATGATGATTTAATATCTTAACCATCGTGCAACCAATCCAAGGCAAGATGTATGCAAATAAATGGTTTAGAACAGTATGTACCCACTGGCCCCTTTTGAATGCTCGGTTTCATGGGTTGGACAAGGAATGTGTCCGGTTCATTTCATGCACAGCCTTGGTCATATTGCAGCCATGCCATCCTTGCATGACAATGTTATTATGACGTTACACCCCTGGGCCCAGCTCAAACAGGCTTCACCGTGTGAGCGCCTAACTAAAAAGAAGGGGGAGGACAAGTGTAAACAAACACAAGTGGACAGGACAAAACAAAGAAGGAAACAGATGGTATGGTAACATCATGAAATTTGACGCTCTAGCAGGTGGGGGTAGAGAGAGCATGATGACGCCGACTGGTGTTCCCTCGACCTCTGGGTAAGAATGCCACCAGCGTTGTACCACTGGACCATTTCCCCTCAAAAGAAAGAAATGTGACAGTGTGCGCACCAATGCTCATGTCAAACTGATTCGTAGCAAGCAAACGTTCTCCTCACACTGTCTTACCCTTTAAACCAACTCAAAAGAAAAATGGAATTGCATGACATGATCAGCTGGTGAAACCAGAGGGAAATTCAAGTCATATCCTCGTTTGGTAAGGCATCTGTCAGATGACAGATGGTAGGCAACATCGTCGGAAGGTAGATCAGACTGATATGCATCCCTCCTGAACAGTTTGAATTTAAGCGGCGCTGTAGCACGCTTTAGGCTGCTTTTCCTCTTGAGGCATGCATTCCATGCACAGCGGACAGTTGGAGGCTGTGGTACTTGCTCGAGCTGCATGTGGCCTTTGACAAGACCATGGCCTATGAATTTCTGCCACAGGATCAGCTCAGGCGGCATCTGTCAGAGCATCTACACATGCCATCAGGCATGTTACGCGCTGTTCAAGTGCCATTTAAGCGCTAATATGGCCTGCTTTCGACCGAACCCACGGACCGAACCCCCACCTCAGATTCGGCCTTCGGCCGACCCCCCCCTCCGAAGCCTTCGGCTGCGGCCTGTCTTCGGCCGGCCCCTCCCTCATTTTTCTTTCGGCCATCGCCGAGTCGACCCTAGCGATTCCCTAGAGGGCCGATCGAGCACATTTATTTTGGGCTATTCTGGTCGGCCGCTGATCGTCTATAACTTCCCTGTCATAGCGGTGCCGTCTACACGCTCACAGATGGCACTACAAATTGTAGTCTACAATCACTGGCCCTGTGCCTTGCACCCACGGTATCAAGCAGGGCTGCCCTGTCAGCCCCCTCCTCTTCACCCTCTATATCAGCGACCTTTCAGGCAAGATCGCGCCCAGTGCCCGGCAGAGGGCATTTGCGCTGGAGGCAGGGCGGCGACTCAGGTGCCTCTTGTATGCGGATGACCTCTCCCTACTAGCCAGCAGTCCGGCAGGGCAGCAGCGCATGCTAGATGCTCTGCATGAATATGCGGCGGTCAAACAGCTCCAAGTCAACATCAGCAAGACAGAGATTTTGGAGCTTGGCAGCCACTTAGCAGCGCAACCCCGCCAGCCAGTTCATGTCTGCGTGTACGGCTCGGATAGGAAAGTGCTGAAGCGTGTCGAATAATTAAAATTATTGGACATCATTCAGCACGAAAGGGGCAGCATGAGGGAAGCCAGTCAAGGTAGAGAGGCGCCTCTGGCTGCCGCGTTGCATCTTGTTCGCTCCGTGGCTGCCAGGGTGCGTTTGAGACATCATCTGCCCACGTACATCCGGCTAGCGGTTGTCTATGCAGAGCCTGCGGCCAACTACGGGTATGTGGTGTGGACCACCGGTCACCTTCGGCCGCAACACTGCCTCCGGAGCAGGATGCAGTCCAGCCTACTCCAGCACTTGCGCCAGGCTGCAGGACTGCCTGCCTCCGCTGCCAACTGGGGCTCATGAGGGAGCTGCAGATCCAGCCGTTACAAGAAGACTGTTGGCAGCACATGCTCCGCTTCTACAGGGCAGCGGTGGCACCTGCAGAACAAGAAGACAGCCCACTTATGGCAGCAGGCATGGCGGCCGACATGCAGCTCACGCTTCGACAGAACACCGGAGTGCGCACATGGTGCGGTGAGCTGATGGAGGCGTTGAAGGAGTTGGAGCGTGCAACAGCTGCCCCCAAACTGTGCGAGGCAGTCTCTGACATGCAGCCGCTCCCCGTCCCAGAGGTGCTACGCCTAGTGGACGCAGCCTACCAGCAGGTGCAGCTTCAGGCGACTGGCAGAGGAGACCCCAGGGACCCCGCCACCGAGCCAGCGAGCACAGGTCTGCGGCCGCCTACCGCACTTGTTTCCAGTCTATGGTGGGCGCCGTGTTGGCGCAAGCTAAGAGCCGCACCTGAGCAAGAGTACGTGCGCTTGTGTGCGCACGAACTTAAGGCTGCGACTCGGTGCGGTTAGCATGGCCGATTCAAGAGGACGGCGGAACGGTCAACAACGTGAGACACGCTACTGCCAGCAGTGTTGGGCAATGGGAGATGGCGAGCATGTGGAGGATGCGCTGCATGTCTGCTTCCAGTGCCCTAGCGTGAAGGAGAGGCTTAGGGAGAGAGGTTGGACAGGCGCTCAGGAGTGCGCCACAGACTTTCAACAGTTCATTGTACCGCGGCAGGCTTGGGTGGGAGGCTCTGAGGACGTGGTAAGTATTGTTGAGGCCTAGTTTGCTGCCTGTCTTTGCCTTCTTGGACAAAAGGCTTGAGAGGGGCAGGGATACTTCGGGCTGCCTTATTCTTTCGGGGAGGTATTTCTTTCTCCTTTGTGTCCTCTTCTCCTTCTCTCCCTCTTACCTTTTCTTTTCTCCCAACGGGATAGTTGGGCGCCCACGCGGCCGAGCCTTTTTAAGCAGGGCATAGAGTCGTTGTGTCATTGACTGGCGCAGCGGTATTTCAATATTTGAATAGTTTGAAGCCACCGCTATTAAGTAGGGTTATGCTGAAAGGAACACAACAGCTACTTAGGACAGGAACAAGAAATGGCGTTAAAAGGTCGCTTGGTTTGGCACCTGATGCTCAATTGCTCTTGCACTTTAGGGCATTTGCAGCATGACATTATATGGAATTAGTTGTTGCCGAGAAGCTGCCGCCCCGGGCTAGCATGAAGATACCCTGGTCTGGCCCACTGATGATCTTGCACCCCATGACCCAAAAGGGTTTTTTCATCACTGAAAAGGTCACGGAAATTGAAGGAACGATCCTTTGTGTGTCCCCAATCACCTCACTAAAATTGCTCGATTATATTGCTGTTAAGTATCAGTAAATTGTTAAAATCTACGTGTGATAAGTGTGAAAGATCTACTTAGGGAGCAGGGATAGGCAGGCCTCCCAGACGGTGCTAGAGACTTTCACGCAATGTGCCTTGGCAGGCATGTGTGGGTTCCCCCCTGGCTTTTGTGGAAGATGTGGTTGACCGTCGAGGCGTAGACGTTTCTGAGGTTTCCTTTCACTGACCTCATCTCCCAGCCTTTTGTTTGCCCTTGACTTCACTACTCCTGTTTATTTTTTGCATGATCATTTCCCGCCACTCCCAACTGATTAGCCGCGCGCCCACAAAGTTGAAAGGTGTTTTGTGGACAGCTGTTGTCACGAAAGAGCTTGTAATGTTAATGCAGATGCTCTGCTGCGGTGAACCACTTACTGTCCTAGACGGCACGCATGATATCTGTGTTCCCTAATTGTGGAGGCGGCGCTGAGCTGGGGCAGGGCTGAACTCCTTTGCACTAACATTTCATCTGCTCTACGGTGTCGGCGTCATTCCAATGGTGTGCGTTTTTATATTGGTTGCTTGCCTTTAGGGCTCCAGTGTGTTTCCTCGTTGTCCTGATTCATCTCGTGTGAAATCTAGTTTGCGGGTAATATGAAGCAGTGTGTGCCGAACGAGTCAAAGACTTATTTCGGTTTAAATACATTAATCACTCGCTGCGTCAAGGACGCTTTCATACATAATTTTCAAGGATTTATTTTGCAATTATTTACATCAGCCAAAGCACACAAAGGAATCAAGCAAATTTGTTGTCAGCAGAAGGAGGTCAGTGGAAAACCTAGAGACCGGAAGTGAAGAACTTATGTGCGTGTTAAGTTTTACAGTCCTCCAGAACCTCACATTTGCATCGGCTAGGTGCCCGTACACCAGTACGAGCACGAAATAAACAAGAATATCGGGCACAATCCAGTGACCCTCCTGGCTACCTGGGCAAACAACCGCAATTCAGTGCCGCGGGAATGAATTCCATAATAATGCAAAAGAATATCTCATAATCATAAACAAGACGTGGCTCAATGCAATCAAAAACAATTATTTATGCCTTTGGATAAAATTGCACATGACGCAAAGGAGTATCAACTGGATCACCCGACCCTGGCTCAGACAAATGAGTTTCAACCCAGAAACAGAAAATAAACAACGTGTATGAATGGTATGATGGACGACCCCCTCCCAATGTCTAGGGCGTAACATACTTGATGGTACCAGTAAAAGCATCGCGGCGGCCGGAACGTACGCAGCAAACATCGTCCATGTCGGTTACTAGCTGACGTTTCATCCCAACAGATTATGCTGGCAACGGTTTGAAGAGGTTTATAAATCTCTCACAGCACTTTGCTCCACCGTGATCGACGCGTATTAGAAGGGGAAAAGCCATATGTCGGAGGGAGAATGGTGGATGGAACGGAGGAGGGAACGATGGGGTACACGGGAGGAGAGAAAAGGAGTGGAAGAGGAGGTGGGTTCAGAAAGGTCAGAGGTGCAGGCGAAATCGTGCAAGTCCACCAATACACATTGCCTGGCCCAGAGCACTCGTAACCAGCAGCGCAAGTGTAGTTTGCCCAAGGTCCGTCCGTGCAAGCGCCTCCGGTGCCCCCAGCCTCCTTACAGTTGCCGCCGATGCCGCCGCACTGCAAGCCTTTCTGCACAACAACGTAGTTGGCCGGAACGGGAGGAAGGTTCCCCGCAGGGGGGGGAGAGGGAGGTGAGGCCAAAGGTAACTCGCAAGTCCACCAATACACATTGCCTGGCCCAGAGCACTCGTAACCAGCAGCGCAAGTGTAGTTTGCCCAAGGTCCGTCCGTGCAAGCGCCTCCGGTGCCCCCAGCCTCCTTACAGTTGCCGCCGATGCCGCCGCACTGCAAGCCTTTCTGCACAACAACGTAGTTGGCCGGAACGGGAGGAAGGTTCCCCGCAGGAGGGGGAGAGGGAGGTGAGGCCAAAGGTAACTCGCAAGTCCACCAATACACATTGCCTGGCCCAGAGCACTCGTAGCCAGCAGCGCAAGTGTAGTTTGCCCAAGGTCCGTCCATGCAAGCGCCTCCGGTGCCCCCAGCCTCCTTACAGTTGCCGCCGATGCCGCCGCACTGCAAGCCTTTCTGCACAACAACGTAGTTGGCCGGAACGGGAGGAAGGTTCCCCGCAGGAGGGGGAGAGGGAGGTGAGGCCAAAGGTAACTCGCAAGTCCACCAATACACATTGCCTGGCCCAGAGCACTCGTAACCAGCAGCGCAAGTGTAGTTTGCCCAAGGTCCGTCCGTGCAAGCGCCTCCGGTGCCCCCAGCCTCCTTACAGTTGCCGCCGATGCCGCCGCACTGCAAGCCTTTCTGCACAACAACGTAGTTGGCCGGAACGGGAGGAAGGTTCCCCGCAGGAGGGGGAGAGGGAGGTGAGGCCAAAGGTAACTCGCAAGTCCACCAATACACATTGCCTGGCCCAGAGCACTCGTAACCAGCAGCGCAAGTGTAGTTTGCCCAAGGTCCGTCCGTGCAAGCGCCTCCGGTGCCCCCAGCCTCCTTACAGTTGCCGCCGATGCCGCCGCACTGCAAGCCTTTCTGCACAACAACGTAGTTGGCCGGAACGGGAGGAAGGTTCCCCGCAGGGGGGGGAGAGGGAGGTGAGGCCAAAGGTAACTCGCAAGTCCACCAATACACATTGCCTGGCCCAGAGCACTCGTAACCAGCAGCGCAAGTGTAGTTTGCCCAAGGTCCGTCCGTGCAAGCGCCTCCGGTGCCCCCAGCCTCCTTACAGTTGCCGCCGATGCCGCCGCACTGCAAGCCTTTCTGCACAACAACGTAGTTGGCCGGAACGGGAGAAAGGTTCCCCGCAGGGGAGGGAGAGGGAGGTGAGGCCAAAGGTAACTCGCAAGTCCACCAATACACATTGCCTGGCCCAGAGCACTCGTAACCAGCAGCGCAAGTGTAGTTTGCCCAAGGTCCGTCCGTGCAAGCGCCTCCGGTGCCCCCAGCCTCCTTACAGTTGCCGCCGATGCCGCCGCACTGCAAGCCTTTCTGCACAACAACGTAGTTGGCCGGAACGGGAGGAAGGTTCCCCGCAGGAGGGGGAGAGGGAGGTGAGGCCAAAGGTAACTCGCAAGTCCACCAATACACATTGCCTGGCCCAGAGCACTCGTAACCAGCAGCGCAAGTGTAGTTTGCCCAAGGTCCGTCCGTGCAAGCGCCTCCGGTGCCCCCAGCCTCCTTACAGTTGCCGCCGATGCCGCCGCACTGCAAGCCTTTCTGCACAACAACGCAGTTGGCCGGAACGGGAGGAAGGTTCCCCGCAGGAGGGGGAGAGGGAGGTGAGGCCAAAGGTAACTCGCAAGTCCACCAATACACATTGCCTGGCCCAGAGCACTCGTAACCAGCAGCGCAAGTGTAGTTTGCCCAAGGTCCGTCCGTGCAAGCGCCTCCGGTGCCCCCAGCCTCCTTACAGTTGCCGCCGATGCCGCCGCACTGCAAGCCTTTCTGCACAACAACGTAGTTGGCCGGAACGGGAGGAAGGTTCCCCGCAGGGGGGGGAGAGGGAGGTGAGGCCAAAGGTAACTCGCAAGTCCACCAATACGCATTGCCTGGCCCAGAGCACTCGTAACCAGCAGCGCAAGTGTAGTTTGCCCAAGGTCCGTCCGTGCAAGCGCCTCCGGTGCCCCCAGCCTCCTTACAGTTGCCGCCGATGCCGCCGCACTGCAAGCCTTTCTGCACGACGACGAAATTGGCCGAGACAGGCGGGAGGTTCTCCACAGGGGGTGGAGGGGGAGGTGAGGCCAAAGGTAACTCGCAAGTCCACCAATACACATTGCCTGGCCCAGAGCACTCGTAACCAGCAGCGCAAGTGTAGTTTGCCCAAGGTCCGTCCGTGCAAGCGCCTCCGGTGCCCCCAGCCTCCTTACAGTTGCCGCCGATGCCGCCGCACTGCAAGCCTTTCTGCACAACAACGCAGTTGGCCGGAACGGGAGGAAGGTTCCCCGCAGGAGGGGGAGAGGGAGGTGAGGCCAAAGGTAACTCGCAAGTCCACCAATACACATTGCCTGGCCCAGAGCACTCGTAACCAGCAGCGCAAGTGTAGTTTGCCCAAGGTCCGTCCGTGCAAGCGCCTCCGGTGCCCCCAGCCTCCTTACAGTTGCCGCCGATGCCGCCGCACTGCAAGCCTTTCTGCACAACAACGTAGTTAGCCGGAACGGGAGGAAGGTTCCCCGCAGGAGGGGGAGAGGGAGGTGAGGCCAAAGGTAACTCGCAAGTCCACCAATACGCATTGCCTGGCCCAGAGCACTCGTAACCAGCAGCGCAAGTGTAGTTTGCCCAAGGTCCGTCCGTGCAAGCGCCTCCGGTGCCCCCAGCCTCCTTACAGTTGCCGCCGATGCCGCCGCACTGCAAGCCTTTCTGCACAACAACGTAGTTAGCCGGAACGGGAGGAAGGTTCCCCGCAGGGGGGGGAGAGGGAGGTGAGGCCAAAGGTAACTCGCAAGTCCACCAATACGCATTGCCTGGCCCAGAGCACTCGTAACCAGCAGCGCAAGTGTAGTTTGCCCAAGGTCCGTCCGTGCAAGCGCCTCCGGTGCCCCCAGCCTCCTTACAGTTGCCGCCGATGCCGCCGCACTGCAAGCCTTTCTGCACAACAACGTAGTTGGCCGGAACGGGAGGAAGGTTCCCCGCAGGAGGGGGAGAGGGAGGTGAGGCCAAAGGTAACTCGCAAGTCCACCAATACACATTGCCTGGCCCAGAGCACTCGTAACCAGCCGCACAGATGTAGTTTGCCCATTGCCCGTCTATGCAAGCGCCTCCAGTGCCCCCAGCCTCCTTACAGTTACCACCAATGCCGCCGCACTGAAAGCCCCTCTCCACGACGATGTAGTAGTCCGGGTAGGGCGGGAGGTACTTCATGGGGGGTGCGGGAGGGATGGGTGGGGACGGGGGAGGGGGTAGCCCGCAGTACCACCACCAGATATCGAGCTCGACACAAGCTAGGCCCGGGTCACAGTCCCACCCAGCCCAGGGTCCGGGAAAGCATGCTCCGCCTTGGCAGTCATCGCAGGCCCCAGCGCAGAATCCTCCGATTCCATCGCACTGGTAACCTCTTGAGATGGTGACAGGGAGAGGGTTGGCCGAGGGTGGGGGACTAGGAGGCGGGCTGGGCGGAGGGCTGGGCCGGGGGGGTCTGGGCGGCACCGGGGAGGGATTGGGCGGCGGAGTCGTGTAGGGCGGAGGCGGGCTGCTGATCTTTGCCGTTGCGGGCAGCGCGGAGGGTCCCGAGGTGATGCAGACGGGGGCGCCTGGTGCGGGCCTCACGAGGGTGATCCACGAGGCGGCTTTGCAAGGCACGTCGCCGTTGAGAAGGAACAGCATCCATGCGCCCGCATGGGCAGCGTTTGTGGATTCGCATGGCGCCTGCAACACGATCTTGCCTGGGCGCGTGGGGTCCAGTGGGTCGTACGTGTTTGAGATAATGCGGAGGAACACAACGCGCTGACCCATGTCGGTGGAGTGCGTGGTGGCGCCAGGGGCGACCATCGTGGCGGCCGTGACGTTGCCGCGGTACTCGACCGTGAATTGCGCTCCGAGCGCGATGGTGCCGGGGGTTGGGGCGGCGGAGATTGTGGGACGATCGGGTGACGATGCGTACGGGAGCTTGAACTTCTCGGTGCGGAACTCAGCCTTGTATTGGCCGGGGGGATAGCAGTTCTCGTTGCCGGGTTCATCTGCAGGGTTGAGTGTCCAGGGTTTAGATGCGGTCTTACACTACTACTACCACTTGCCAGGCTTAAGTGCAAGTTTCAGGGTTAGGGTTTAGGGTTTAAGGATCAGGGAGGGGCTTGCACGAAAGCTGAATGCCAGGCTCATCTGCAGAGGGTACAGGCAGGGATCATCACCCGCCCTTCTCTCCAGCCCTTTTCATTTCACCTCTGCCACCCTTCCTTGAAACACACTTTCCCTCACTTTCAAACTCCGAAGACAGGCCAAGCACAAAATATACCCATTCGGCGGAATCTGAAGATTAAAGAGACATGATAGAATCTTGTCTCTAAAAGCCTGTTGGGATGTTCCCCTGCACCTTCCCTGCAAACTCTTCACCTTCGTCTCCCTCCCTCCCTCCATGTCTTTCCCCTCCCCTCCCTGTCCTTCTCCCTGCCCCCCTCTGCCCCTACCTCCCCCCTTTTCCCCTCCCCTCTGCTCACCTTGCTCTCCGCCGGCCATCAGCACGTCCCCGGAGGGCAACAGAATCGCAGTGCTGTGGTAGTAGCGATGGATGTTGGATCCAGCTAGGCACGAGTACCGCTGGCCAGCAGGTGCGTAGGGGTCGTACAAAACCGCGTTCTTTGCAGAAATTCTTGCGGCTCCGTATCCTTCGACGCCGCCACCAGCCTTGCCATACTGCAGGGCAAAACGACAAACACACAAGAGAAGTAAGGGATGGTCCATAGCTAAGGGCAAAGAAGAGGGAGAGGGAGAGGGAGAGGGAGAGGGAGAGGGAGAGGGAGAGGGAGAGGGAGAGGGAGAGGGAGAGGGAGAGGGAGAGGGAGAGGGAGAGGGAGAGGGAGAGGGAGAGGGAGAGGGAGAGGGAGAGGGAGAGGGAGAGGGAGAGGGAGAGGGAGAGGGAGAGGGAGAGGGAGAGGGAGAGGGAGAGGGAGAGGGAGAGGGAGAGGGAGAGGGAGAGGGAGAGGGAGAGGGAGAGGGAGAGGGAGAGGGAGAGGGAGAGGGAGAGGGAGAGGGAGAGGGAGAGGGAGAGGGAGAGGGAGAGGGAGAGGGAGAGGGAGAGGGAGAGGGAGAGGGAGAGGGAGAGGGAGAGGGAGAGGGAGAGGGAGAGGGAGAGGGAGAGGGAGAGGGAGAGGGAGAGGGAGAGGGAGAGGGAGAGGGAGAGGGAGAGGGAGAGGGAGAGGGAGAGGGAGAGGGAGAGGGAGAGGGAGAGGGAGAGGGAGAGGGAGAGGGAGAGGGAGAGGGAGAGGGAGAGGGAGAGGGAGAGGGAGAGGGAGAGGGAGAGGGAGAGGGAGAGGGAGAGGGAGAGGGAGAGGGAGAGGGAGAGGGAGAGGGAGAGGGAGAGGGAGAGGGAGAGGGAGAGGGAGAGGGAGAGGGAGAGGGAGAGGGAGAGGGAGAGGGAGAGGGAGAGGGAGAGGGAGAGGGAGAGGGAGAGGGAGAGGGAGAGGGAGAGGGAGAGGGAGAGGGAGAGGGAGAGGGAGAGGGAGAGGGAGAGGGAGAGGGAGAGGGAGAGGGAGAGGGAGAGGGAGAGGGAGAGGGAGAGGGAGAGGGAGAGGGAGAGGGAGAGGGAGAGGGAGAGGGAGAGGGAGAGGGAGAGGGAGAGGGAGAGGGAGAGGGAGAGGGAGAGGGAGAGGGAGAGGGAGAGGGAGAGGGAGAGGGAGAGGGAGAGGGAGAGGGAGAGGGAGAGGGAGAGGGAGAGGGAGAGGGAGAGGGAGAGGGAGAGGGAGAGGGAGAGGGAGAGGGAGAGGGAGAGGGAGAGGGAGAGGGAGAGGGAGAGGGAGAGGGAGAGGGAGAGGGAGAGGGAGAGGGAGAGGGAGAGGGAGAGGGAGAGGGAGAGGGAGAGGGAGAGGGAGAGGGAGAGGGAGAGGGAGAGGGAGAGGGAGAGGGAGAGGGAGAGGGAGAGGGAGAGGGAGAGGGAGAGGGAGAGGGAGAGGGAGAGGGAGAGGGAGAGGGAGAGGGAGAGGGAGAGGGAGAGGGAGAGGGAGAGGGAGAGGGAGAGGGAGAGGGAGAGGGAGAGGGAGAGGGAGAGGGAGAGGGAGAGGGAGAGGGAGAGGGAGAGGGAGAGGGAGAGGGAGAGGGAGAGGGAGAGGGAGAGGGAGAGGGAGAGGGAGAGGGAGAGGGAGAGGGAGAGGGAGAGGGAGAGGGAGAGGGAGAGGGAGAGGGAGAGGGAGAGGGAGAGGGAGAGGGAGAGGGAGAGGGAGAGGGAGAGGGAGAGGGAGAGGGAGAGGGAGAGGGAGAGGGAGAGGGAGAGGGAGAGGGAGAGGGAGAGGGAGAGGGAGAGGGAGAGGGAGAGGGAGAGGGAGAGGGAGAGGGAGAGGGAGAGGGAGAGGGAGAGGGAGAGGGAGAGGGAGAGGGAGAGGGAGAGGGAGAGGGAGAGGGAGAGGGAGAGGGAGAGGGAGAGGGAGAGGGAGAGGGAGAGGGAGAGGGAGAGGGAGAGGGAGAGGGAGAGGGAGAGGGAGAGGGAGAGGGAGAGGGAGAGGGAGAGGGAGAGGGAGAGGGAGAGGGAGAGGGAGAGGGAGAGGGAGAGGGAGAGGGAGAGGGAGAGGGAGAGGGAGAGGGAGAGGGAGAGGGAGAGGGAGAGGGAGAGGGAGAGGGAGATGGAGAGGGAGAGGGAGAGGGAGAGGGAGAGGGAGAGGGAGAGGGAGAGGGAGAGGGAGAGGGAGAGGGAGAGGGAGAGGGAGAGGGAGAGGGAGAGGGAAAGGGAGAGGGAGAGGTCAGCAGGAAAGGGACTAGAATACAACGATGGACGAGGAGAGGGAATGGGAGATAGGTGCAGGCAACCAAGTTTCAGGCGGACCCATGAGTGCAGGGGCGAAAGAAAATGGGCCTGCTGTTCATGACAGCGCTCAAAGCGTATGCAGATGTTCAAAATGAAATCCCGCGACATTTGAAGATCATATGCCACTCATCTCCCATGGGGCTTGCCTCATGAGTCACTCTTATGTCACTCCTCGAATGCGCCACGCAAATCTCACTCATGTGTGACCCGTCTCATGCATCACTCCCAAATCACGACTATTTAACTGATATGAGACCCCTGTCCTGTATCACTCAAATGTCACTCTTATTCCACTAGCACACGGTACCTCTCTCGCATTACTCTAATGTCACTTTGTTGCCGCTGATGTCGCAGACAAGCGCGCTCCCCTGGGCATACACGCCACCCTCACCTGCTTTCCTCATGATCATGCCCTCGGCAGATCCAAATCTTCCAGAACATGTTTCCCATGTTAATCTTCACCCATGTCACCCTGGTGTCAGCCTTCTCCGATATCACATGTGTGCGGACCGCTCACCTGGTTGCCTCCGAAGTCACTGCTCACCCATGTCACTCATTTAAGTAATTTGTCACTCCTCTCCAATATCACGTGTGTACGGCCTGCTCACCTGGTTGCCTCCTATGAGCAGGACCTTGCCATTAGGCAGCAGCACCGCGTAGAGCTGATTCCGCTTCAAAGGCATGTCCTCCATCTCCCATGCCAGGCCGGCCGTGCTGGACAGGTTGCCAGCCGACAGCTTCAGACGGAAAGACTTATCCAGGGCAGGAATGGCAGCAGTGCATCCCCAGTCTGCCGTGACTAGCTGCTTTGTTGCCTGGTCGAAGTAGGAGTTGTCGTTGCTGGTGTGGCCGCCAAACATGGCATACTCCATAGAGTAGCTGTTGCTATCATCCTGCGGTTTCAGAGCCAGCATGACAGCCGAGCCTGTGGCACTGTTAGCGGCACACCAGTTGTTGTTTGGCAGATTGGGAAGTGCCGCAACCTGCATAGGAGGAGGGGAGGGTGGGGGGGGGTGGGGGGGGCGTGGGTTAAAAAAGAGGGTCTGTGAGGGCCAGGCAGCAGCTGCATCTGATGTGGGCACGGACGCAGCAAGATCCAGCGAGGCTTGGGTAACAGCAACAATAGCAGCTAGAGCATGCAGCACTAGTGGATGCAGCAAGGATGAGGCAGCAGCAGCAGCAGCAGCAGCAGCTGCATATCGACAATGACGCGGCGTGGATAGGGCAGTGGCTGCAGCAGCTGGAGCATGCAGCACAACAGGACACAGCTTGAATGAGGGAGCAGTAGCAGCAGCTGCATCTCGAGCATGAATCACAAGAGGATGCAGCGTAAATGAGACAGTAGCAGCAGCTGCGTATCGAGCATACAGCGCAAGAGGACGCAGAGTGGATAAGGTAGTGGCAGCAGCTTTGTCTCAAGCAAGGAGTACCAGCAGATGCAGCGTATATGAGACAGGAGCAGCAGGTGCGCATCAAGCATGCAGCACAAGAGGACGCAGTGTGGATAAGGCAGTGGCAGCAGCTTTGTCTCAAGCATGGAGTACCAGCGGACGCAGCGTATATGAGACAGTAGCAGCAGCAGCAGCATCTGGACGCAATAACAAATCCTGTGCTTGATTGTTGGGACCATGGCCCAATTTACTTAGCTGAGAACGTGGGACAAACTGTTTGAGGGCACACTCGTCCAGGCACTCACTCGCCGTGTGCTGTACAACAGGAATGCCACACCCAGGGGAGGAAAAGGTTTTAACAGGGCCCTATGGTCCCGTGAAATACATGGATTTGGTTATGCCGCTGAGAAGGTTGCAGCACACTGTTTGTTTGAGAATATTCCAGATACACATCAGCTGTGTGGGCGCCTGATGCTGACCAACTAAAATACCGGTGGAGACGCACACACACACTCATGCCCCCCCACACGCCTTGCCCACACACACACACTCATGCCCCACACACACCCATGCCCCCCCCCACACACCCATGCCCCCACACACTCATGCTCACACACACACGCATGCCCACACACTCACTTCATGCCCCCCCCACACACACACACGCCTTGCCCCGCCACACACACGCCTCGCCCACACACACACGCGTGCCCACACACTCACACGCCTTGCCCACACACAGGCACGCCTTGCCCGCACACACACACATGCCCACACACACACACACGCCTTGCCCGCACACTCACCTTATGCTGCACGTTCTGTGCGTCAATCCTCGTGATCTCTCCCATGTTGCACGAGTACTTCAAGACGTAGTAGCTGCCGTTGTTGCCCGCGGCGTTCATCGGGAGCAGCAGGTGCACGGGGTATAGGTTGATTCCACCCAGTGCCACGAGGAAGGGGTCAATCTGGCTGCTGACAGTCAGCGGGGACGCCCGGGTGTCAATAATTTCCAAGTAGGGGTTGGGCGGTCCAAAAATGGAGTAGTAGCCTCCAGAGACGAGGACGCGGCCGTCAGGAAGCGTCAGCTGCGGGCAGCAGGAGCACAAGAGGCGCAGTTCAGCACACATGGATAAGGCTGAAATGCCACATCAGAGGCGCAGTTCAGCACACATGGACAAGGCTGAAATGCCACATCGGAGGCGCAGTTCAGCACACCTGGACAAAGCTGAAATGCCACATCGGAGGCGCAGTTCAGCACACATGGACAAGGCTGAAATGCCACATCGGAGGCGCAGTTCAGCACACCTGGACAAAGCTGAAATGCCACATCGGAGGCGCAGTTGTGTCAATGATTTGTAAGCACGGGTTTGATTGCTCGTAGATGGAGAAGAAAGACAAAGAGATAAGGACACGTCCACCAGGCAGCCTCAGCTACTATGGGGAGGTACACTCAAAGATGAAAGGAATAAAGAAAACTACGCCCCGCAGGGGCGTGAGGGTCAAGGAAACAGCGCGTCCGTGCCGTTACCGTTTAAGATGAGGCCAAATCAAAGTAAAAGGGCTGCTGATGGTCAGCAGTGATCAACTCTTGAGCTTGCGAGTACAGCGTCAACCTTGAACACCCACACCCGCACTCTACAACGAAAGAAAGAAAGCTACGCCCTTCTAGGGTGTGGAGGTTATGGAAACAGTGCAGCTTGGGGCCGTAGCCACATCCACGCCGTTACACACTCTTACCCCAAACCGTAAGCCTTGGCCATCACCTGCGTTGGGCACCAGTGAGCGTTCTGGCGCTCCTGAGGATGGACCATCCACCCTGGGATTCTGAAGCTACGCCCTGAGCCCTAAACCCCTTAACCCGAATCCCCACCTGCGTGGGATACCAGTGAGAGTAGTCGAGCTCTTGGGGGGCGAGCGTCCACTCCAGGCTTTCGGGGTCAAATGTACGGATGGACCAACGGCCCTCCTGCAGCCAGCCGGCGCCCGGCGTCACAACAGTGCTGGAGCCCTTCTCCTCGCCGCCCGTCACCAGGATTGTCCCGTCTGCAAGGTGTGAGTGGCCGGCGCAAAACGGATTCTTGGCCATAGGAGCGGGGACGTACGTGCCCGTGTCCGTGTCGTACACCGAAGCGACTGTGCGTTCCATTCCTGGCTCCGGGGCCCAGTCGGCGCTGAGCTGACGGCTGAAGATGAGCAGCTTGTTGGTGTGTGGGATGAGCACGTTGTGCGTTGCGACAATGCCGCTGGAGCTCATGCCGGGGCGATCGGGGTTTAGGAGCAGCTCGTAGGCGCCGATGGAGGAAGCGGGGAGATTGGCATCTGGCAGGGGGCAGAGGAAGCCGTTGTCTGCTTGGATGTAGCCTGCGGGGACGGCCTGAAGGGCCCTGTGCCCAAAAGATGGCACAGTGCGTGAAGAGGAGAGAGAGGAGGCAAAGGCGGAGGACGAGGTGGAGGAGGCCGAGGCGGCGGCGGAGGAGGAAATCAGTCTCCTGGATGGAGCCAGTGGTTCTGCCAGGTCAGCGCAGTAGGCCTGTGCCTCCTTGGTGTAGGCGGGGACTGGGTTGGCGGTACGGTTGCAGACAATGGGGTCATTGCTGTTCTTGTCTTTGGCACCAAGCATCTGCGGGGAGGGTTCAGAGGAGGGCCAGGCCAGGACAGGGTTAAGGGCAGGATATACAGGGCGGAAGGGTTGGATCAGGTTCCAGGGCAAGATTTAGGACAGGGTTCTAAGCAGGGTTAATGTCAGGGTTCCAGGCAGGCTTTACGTGCAGGGTTTAGGGACGGGTTCCGAGCAGGGTTCATATCAGGGTTCTAGGTAGGCTATTGGTGCAGGGTTTGTGGCAGGATCTACAGTAAGGATTAAGGACAGGGGTGTCCGGGCTTCTCTGGGCAACTGAGCGAAATAATGAAAGCTTCTTGTACTCTTACGGCATGAGAGTCGAGGAAGTCGCGCACCTCAGGGCTGTCAATGAGGTTTAGCTGGGGCTGGTGTGCAATCCTGACAGTCATGGTAGCACAATCCGGCTATACCTGTGCCGTTCCTTGCTACCTGGTGGTACAATCCGGCTTAACTGTGCCATATCGTGCCGTATTGTGCTGCCATGCAGTGACGTGGCCACAGCTGGGTTGCTGTGGAAGCAGAGTAGGAGGCGGGGGGTGCTGGCCAGTGGCCATCAACCCCTGTCTTTTGCACTGCCCCCGTTACCACACACTCACACCCTGCCTAGTGCAGCTAATGCATGGACTCCTCTTTTCCTTTCCCGGAAAGACAAGATTCAGGCTTCGTAACGCATGAACCCTGCGGCCATAATGCCCAGTTCACTCCCCACAGAGGCCATATGGGCAATCTGGGCGGTTCTCAGGGGAAAGCATATGCTTGCTGCACAAGAGGGCAGAGTCCTGTGGCCTATCCACCCACCTGACTCCAAGTTGCGTCCACACATGTGGCCTGTTCTGGGCTGTAGATCTGGATGGTGGGGGAGTACTCGCAGGTCGGCCATCGCTGCGATCAGAGCAGACACACAATCATGTTGATGATATGGTTTGTTTTTGATGCTTGCCACGAGCAGTGTGTGGGGGGGGTGCAGCGCAAGATCTCAGCTAGGCAATGCACTCGGGTTAAGAGGACGGGAAATTGATATGTCAAAAGAAGGCGCGAGGCAGACTCGGAATGCAGAAGCATGCTTCATGATATAATGTTAAAAGTTTTTGAACCTGAACGTGCGCACCTTCGGTATTAATAACCAAGGTTCGAATGCTTGTCACATCAGGTTTGCATCGTCAAAACAAAGATCTTGACAGGAGGCCCGAATTCATGTCAAACCACGTCGCGATTGCTGCATGCATGGGCACCCTGAATCCTGACGCGTTTCCATTTGCCCTACTCCGAAAACGAGACTGTACAACATGACATATTGCCATGCCATGGCGTGCCATTTCAGCCAGGTTTGTGAAGCACTTACCGGGTCGCATCCAAGGCAGATGACTTCGTGTGCTACGCCACCGCAGCAGAAAAAGAAAGTGTCACACGTGAAGGGTGATGCGACTCGACTGGGAGCCGTCGAAGATGCGCAAATTGAGTCAATGTCGGAGGAAGGGGACTGCACCAATTCCCGTCGCCTCAGGCTCGAGTGGGATACCTTGCCCACGACGGTGAAGGTGTCTGGCGATACCCCCGATGATGCAGTTGACAGTTGGCGGTTGGCAATCAGGTTCGCAATTCGCGAGCTGGATACATTATCGGCACATTCGAGGCACACGATCAAGCTAAGCAGTGCTATGAAGGAAAGAGACATCGCACGTATAGCCGTTCGGGCCATTTGCCTCGTATGTCGGGTGGGTGTTGTGCCTTGCTTGCTCTCTTTAACCGTTTCTGCGCGAGTGGCGAGTGGCTAGTCAGTGGGTACAGACCGGTTTCGGTTTGTTGGCACGCACTGGTGTGTTGCATTGGGGCTACCAGAGTAGTATATGGAACTGCTGGTTGCATGATATTTGAAGGACACCAGAGATGCAACTTGCCGGCAGGGTACTCGGTAGGCGATTTGTGTGGGGGACACCCGGCGGGTAGGAGTGAGTGGGGGATGTGGCCCGAGGATGCGTTCTTGGTGGTGTCAAGGGGGGGGGGGTATTATCAAGTTGATAGCCAACAGTGAGGCGTAGCAAGTAGAACAGTAAACGGACGCCGAGTCCCCGCTAAGTACCGATTCAGGCCTGTCAGTGCGTCATGTCGTGACATGTAGGAGCCGGGATGGATTCCGGATAGGTTCCCCTGGACAAGTGCATCGATCAAGCAGCCACAGGGGGTCACGTCGTGGCGTTGCTTGGGACAGTTCGTCATTATCGGTGGAGCCTCCAAAGCGACACTTCCCAGGCAGGTTCCGGGCGTCTAGCAAGGTCATGGGGGCGAGGCAAGCTGCCGACGTCATGGCAGATGGTAAAAATGGGAGGCACGTACGCGCACACGTAGAAGCTACCTGTGTGCGACCTGGCAAAGCTGACCGAGGCCCCCATTTTCGCCTCACGTGGCATATCAGAACCCCTTCAGTCATGTCAGTGGGTCTTGTCGTGGATCCCTGACGCTTGTGAGGAAAGGAAGGGTCGAAATTTCCAGCTCAGCCCCATGAGCGACCCGTCTTAGGTAGCAATGGCCGGGGAAGCTTACAGGCAAAGCTGGGTGAAAACCCCATGCATATGCAAACGCATGCGCCATACGGTCAGCATACTAGCCACATGATGTGGCATGTCCCCCTGTCATTTGTTCCGTCAGCAACGCCTTACCAGTGGCAATATTCTAAATTTCAAATGGCCTCCCACCGCGCTGCCGGTAGCAAATAATCTCCCTGGACGTTGCGCTGCTGCATCTGTGTAAGATAGATGTGCACCTGCCCACTAAGCTGCTGGCAGCAGATCTTCCAGCCAGGACCCCTGGCCCAGGGTCTCCTATGCCCCCGGCCAGGTTTAGAGTGAATGGATGGCTTTCTTTGCCGGGCTAAGGCCGTTCAACTTTCTGTAAGCAACTCTCCGGGTTAAGGTGAAGCGCAAGCGCACGACGCCATCCAAGATGCTACAGTATCACATCCCATGTTTAAGAACTACCTGGTCACAAGAGGTGGGTGCGTCTTGCCGTGCTCAAGGGAATCCAAGAGGATCTACAGTTTAGGTGTCAGGGTTTGGGGTTCAGGTTAAACCAAACCCGGTGGTTTAACCTGGACAGTGTTGGGCGATTTACGGTTGCGGTGTACTTACGGTTGCGGTATACTTACAGTTTTCTTGTACGGTGTAAATTACAGGCCAGATTTCGTTGACTGCGTTATTACAATGATTCTGGATACGGTGAATTAGAGGCATCTCAGAGGCATGCAACCGTAAAATTGTTAAGTACAGGTGTTAAACCGTAAAATTACAGGCATAAAACCGTACTGTAAGCCCGTAAAATTTCAGCCCTCGGCCAAGCCCTGAATCGAATGGGCCTGATTCCCGGAGCGGATTTCCGGTCATCTGATGCCTCCTCTTTCCGCTGTCTAGCCTCAAAAATGCTGCTGAATTAGGCTTGGCACCTTGCGCACCTTATGCTTTTGTCACTTGATTAGCCAAGGTGTGTGGCTTCTGAGTCGATTGTGAGCATAATCTTCACACGGGAGGGGCTCTCCACACTTTCAGTTCGGAAAAAATTGATAGTTTTATCTTTTACAGTGGTTTGCAGTTTAGGTGTGAATACCCCTGCTGGAGACTTTCACGCGTCTCCTGGCGCTGCTCAAGTGCGAAGCCTCCTGGCCATCAAAGCCTTTGACTGCGCCCCAGTAGATCCATATAGATGAACGCACGGCGTCGGCACAGCTATATATCTATGGCGTGCTTCCCGGCCAGCGAGGCGGGATCAGGGCCGCTTCAACTGGAGAGCGCCTCCTGGTGGATTGGCCTTCCGGCGGCCAAGGGTGACGCACAGCTGTAGCTGCTGACCCGGCTGCTAGTACTTGCTACAAGGACGCTTTGCCTGATGGTGAGTCCTCTCAGAACTATGAAGACATGGGGTGCAGGGCGGCCTACAGCCACTCAACTGTCCGTTACCAAATCTCCGGTCAAGGTTAAAAACTCGGAGGCACGAAGTCATCCAGGCTACTTAGTTAAGCCTTACATATCATGCCGCAGGACCGTCTGGTCACATGAGGTAAGTTAATGACGTTACACCTCTGGGCTATGCTGAAATGAAGCTCGGCCATGTCGGCAACCAAAAAGTCAGCCAGGAGGGGCACAAGAGGAAAGCCATTGACGTTACATCTCTGGGCCCTGCTAAAAATGGCGTGGCCGCGTGGGTGCCTAACTAATGGGTGAGGTAGGTACATAAGATAGAGGTGAGTTTAGAACGGTGCATACCCGCTGGGCCCTGCTTAACGCTCGGCCGCGTGGGGCTGGTAGGGAATGACACAAGAGGTAAGTTATGCCCTTCACTTTATTTCCCAATTTTCCTCCTTTCTCCCCCTGTCCCCTGGTGTTTGTTTCGTTGTTTCTTCCCAACCCTTAATTTAGGCGCCCACGCGGCCGAGCCTGTTTGAGCAGGGCCCAGAGGTGTAACGTCATTGACAAGAGGTCAATGCCTGCTGTGGGAGGATGCCTCGGGATCCTTTTGCATTGAATGAGTGTGTTTGACACGTCTATAGTGTTGGTTGTGGATGCCTGTTCCAAGCTGAGAACTGTTTAATTTAGCGCGCTTATGTATCAGACCCTAGCTGATGACTAGAGAGGGCTCCTGCTTGGGCCACCAAGCCTAGTTCAAGGTTAAGGGTGTAGGGTTTAGTTTTTTTTGTCGCAAACACTCACACAAAGTGATCTACTGTCTGGGTCTGATGTACAGCCAGTCTGCAGGTACATCATGCAATCATGCACTCAAGCTTTATCACCGGAGGAGGCGCCTGCTTGGGCCACCTGCCAACCAGGGGGCGGTTCCCATCGTCCCAGTTTTAGCCGCACGGCGGCCACCGGAAGGGAACATGGCGTGCACTAGACCAACCTCATCTCTTGTTTCTTCCCTCTTGCCTATACGTTCCCCTTCTCACAATCAGACAGTTGGGCATCTAGAGCACCAGGCGGCCGAGCCTTTTGTAGCATGGCCTGGGGGTGAATTGTCATTACATGGTGGAAAGTTTGAACATTGCAGCCTTGAGTATGGTATCAAACCAAGGCATGCCCTTCACACTGTTTATTTGGTACATGTCAACTGATCGCATGTCACAACTGTCTGAACAACTTCATGGATTGGAAGAAGCAAGATGCATTGGATCTGGAAACGGGTGAGCACTACAATATTGCATGCTTTGATGAGTTGTCGCTGTGGCCACTATGGTGTGTCTTGATCCATGTGCCTTGCTGCTGACACCATATATTATTTTAGGGCGCTTCATCAGCATTCCTAAATCACTTGCTGAGAAGGCTCGATGAGACAGGGGGAGGTCGAAGCACGTTGTACTTTATGTTGCGTCGCCTGCTGCTTCCCCAGCATTTACTTGATTGGTCTGTGTGCTTTACACCGGGAGGGCGTTCGTGCGGCTGCTGTGAAGCTCCACAGGATCCCCGCATGAGCTGGCGCCCCATTTGTAATAGCGGTGCTGGGCCTGCGAAGGGCAGGTGCATCAACTGCTGTCAGCATGGGGGATTGGGGGCCTTACATGTAGAGCTCATGCCAGACGTATCCAGTTTCATCTGCCATGGCGCAAGCAATGTAAATGAAAATTGCTGCTAAAAGAAGTTCGCATCCCATAACAGCGGTGCTGGGCCTGAGAGGGGCAGCACGGGCATCAACTGCTGTCAGCAACACGGTTGGGGTTCAGATTCTGTTGGGAGCTAGCAGCGATTGAACTAAAATCCAACTAGATTGTTTGCCTTTCTATGCCACCACCATGCTTTGCTTTGAAGACACTTTGCTGCCGCCCATACCCCAAGTCCATAACCCAATAACGACGCCATCAAATTTGCAGAAGAAAGCAAACCTAAATTAAAAGAGTGGTTCATGTTGTTTTGTCTGAATTGCTATAATGTCTTTTGACGTACAATCCTAAGCCCACACTGGGATGTTTTTGTTGCTCTGTGAAGGCAGCAAGATCACAGATCAACTGATCAAAAGATGGAGCCCTTTTATAAAGTCATTTACAGCTTAACACCATTTGCAGTACTAAATGCCCCCTCCACTAGAACTCAGCAAGGCCTTGCCATACAGTTCCAGCACATATCGAATTATCAAGCCCTTTTTACTTTGTCATTTACAGCTTCTCCACACCATTTTACATTATTCACAACATTTTGAATTATTCACACCATTTCGCCTCAAACTTAATAATGCCTCACCATGCAGGTCCAGCACATCTCAGAATATCAAGCCCTTTCATTTATTCATTTAAAATAGTGCTTCTTCACACCATTTTGCATTATTCACACCATTTCGCCTCAAACTCAGCCATAACTCACCATGCAGTCCCAGCACTTCATGATCTCTGTAGTGCTCGCGACGAAGGGCTTTCCAGCAGCAGTCACAGTCGGGGGCGAGTAGCAGGAGTCCTGCTGCAAGACAATTTAAACGAGGGACAGTCCCGGGAGGTGAGCATGGTAACGGCGGATTTGGCTGCGGCCCCAAGCTGCGTAACCTCGATGCCCCAGTAAGGTTTATCTTTCGTTCTTTCTTTGAGGACAAACATGTTGTGTGGCAAGGGTAAGGCGATTTACTGTCTAGTGCAGTTTCACAGTTGTACATCACGCCGCACTTCGGCGGTTAGTGAAACGGCAAAGGCACCGGGATTTTAGCTTTGACATACAAAATGAAACATCTGATTTTCAGTCACCCCCTTCTGTGGGCTACTAAGGCCCATCAAAAGAAAACTTCGTTCTTCCCTAGTCAATCCCCTTCTGTGGGCTCAGGCTCCATCCCGGCCACCGAAACCCACTGCTTGGGGGGATGAGTCCGCCCCCCCCAGGTGACAAGCCACTCAGCAAAAGCCAATGTGGGGTCTTTTATCTATTGGTCAAACAGATTTCGCTATAATTTCGCTATAATTTCGCTAAGATCAAAACGGATGCCGTTTCATGACATGTGTTAAGTACTGTTTTTGCCACGGTATCATGCACCGGATTACTGGTATCCAGGTGACCCGACCTGAAACCCACTGCTTGGTGACAGGCAGACACTCCCAGACAGGCCCCTTGGCAAAGCCAAAGCCAATGTAGGGTATTCTACACCGAATTACTGGTATTCAGGTGACCCAACAAAAAAACTAAACCCTAAACCCCCATTCACAGATTAAGCTATCTGGCCCATGCAAGCCCTGCCCAGCCATGTTGTGATTCCAGTGTTTATTTAAGTGCCTACCAAAGCACTTTTGGGGGCCGCCAGGCTGCCATTACTGGGCCGATTGGGACCGACCCTTGACCGGCCGATGGCCGATGGCCCTGGCAGTAGGTCTGGCTGCACCAGGCACCCACGGCCATAGGCCATGATGCGGCTGAATTGTAGCCTAAGCGCGCTAAAATAACCAGTGGTTGTGACCCACCGTGCCAGTGCAGATGCCGTCCAGGTTGACGGTGCAAGCAAAGCACTGCATGGCGGCTGCAGATCCGCCAAGAGCAGGCTTGCCGTACAGGGAGGAGCACCTAGGGCAACACAAGCACGGGACAGGGTGGACTCGTCATAAGACGATCCCTATCGACTAGGAAAAGTGCGGATCATATAATGTCAGGAAACTCCATCTCCCAACATATGTACCCCTTTGGTACAGTCCTGTTACAACAAGCATGGAACAGGGCAGTGGATGTGGGGTTGTGGGGAAAGAGATGGGAGATGTGGGGATGGGGAAGAAGTTGGGGATGGAGACACACAGGGCAGTGGATGTGGGGATGTGGGGAAGGAGACGTATGTGTCGTGCGTGCAACTGGACAACGATTGGTTGAGTGACTGCCACCCTTAACGTGACAGACTGTTGTTGTTGTTACAAAGTTGACGCAACCACCCACAGCTTTTTGCGAAAGGGCCAGGCAGAGCGAACCGGGGAGAAACCAGAAAAAAACGGAACGATACAGGCACCACAGACCAAATAAAAAACACCAGCCATTAAAAGAACAGACGACAGACGAAGACCACGAACAGACAGACAGGGACCCGACTCAAAGAGCAGACACCAGGGAGACTGATGCAGTGAGTGCTGTGCCATTGCACCGTAATTCAGAAATCGTGTTGGTAATTACAGTCCCTTCCCGGTAAAAGAGCTGAATTTGCCTTGAAATTACGGTGACTGAAACTCAGCTACGTAATTCTGCCACTGTAAGGACCATAATTGGCACAACACTGGTTGCAGGCCACGGCACAGCTAGAGTGGCCACATGCATGACTAGTGACAGCATGTAAGGCTAGGGTGATCGCATGCACAGTACAAATGTTTGCATGAACGACAAGAGCGGTCGCATGTACACCGAATAGTGATTGTATGTACGGCTGACAAGAGTGGTCGCATACTCGCACGCACAGCAAAGAGTGATTGCATGTACGAAATTGGTCACATGCACAGTTAAGTGTGACAACATGCATGCAAGCATGCTTGGCACATGAACCTGTTCACTGATTTTCATTCAGAGCAGCATGGGCTTGCCATGTAGCTTGTCCAATAGTTGGTTAACAGGCCCACAGTAAAAAGCCCATAGTAAGCCCATAGCCCATAAGAGGCCCATAGCCCATAGGAAACCCATAGCCCATAGGAGGCCCATAGCCCATAGTAAGCCCATAGCCCATAGGAAGCCCATAGCCCATAGGAGGCCCATAGCCCATAGGAGGCCCATAGCCCATAGGAAGCCCATAGCCCATAGGAGGCCCATAGCCCATAGGAGGCCCATAGCCCATAGGAGCCCATAGCCCATAGGAAGCCCATAGCCCATAGGAAACCCATAGCCCATAGGAGGCCCATAGCCCATAGGAAGCCCATAGCCCATAGGAGCCCATAGCCCATAGGAAGCCCATAGCCCATAGGAGCCCATAGCCCATAGGAGGCCCATAGCCCATAGGAGCCCATAGCCCATAGGAGCCCATAGCCCATAGGAAGCCCATAGGAAGCCCATAGGAAGCTCATAGTAATAAAAGTAACCGCTCCTGGCCTCACTTGGTGCAGTAACCGCCGTCATAGTTGTCGGGTCTCGCCCATGAGAGGCAGTTGTAGCACAGAGAGAGCATCTTTGCGTCCACTTCAGGACACAGGCAGCTGTGTGTGGGGGGTAGGAGGGCGGTGATGCAGTTTCAGTGGCTTTGTACGGGTAATAGCGTCACACCTCTGGGCCCTGCTGAAAAGGCTCGGGCGGGCGGGCGGGCGGGCGCCCAGCTGTCCGGATGGGTGGAACTTGTTTACCTTCCTGCCTCCTTTATTCTACTCACTCCTCTTTTTCCACCCCCCTCTTAGAATTTACTGCCCTGCTCGTGGAGAAAATTAAGGTAAATGGAATGAGGGGAGCATCTGAAGAAACAGGGGAAGGCTTTAGGGTGTTCGTGGTCAGCAGCGACAGAGCAGGATGACACAAAGCAGTGCCGCCATGGGATAAAGCCTCGGGCCCCACAGCGTCCCCCAAAAGCCCAAATCAGAGATGCTTTTCATGGACATTTTCAAGATTGGGTGTTTGAGGAGTCCTTTGCTGCTAGGCGCAGAGATGAGATGCGAGAGGCCTGCCAAGGGTTAACTTGTTACGCACCTCATCTCTGCAGGTGCCGCAAGCCCAGCACCTTTGGCCACCAACTGAGGGCCGGTCATAATTTGGACCCAATCAGCCCAGAGAGGGTCTCCCCGCCAGCCCCCAATCAACTCTGCCAGACAAGCAGGATCCTAAGATCCTTACCTACAGTGTTTCTTTTGTCATTTTCAGGGTTCTCCTTCAGGGGAGACTTCAAATTAAGTATGCCTAGAAAAAAGTGATGAGGAAAAAGGAAAAACAAGACCACCATTGGTGGCCCAGTTACAAGACAATCATTGGTGGCCCAGTAGGCCGCCTGCCGAAGACCCGATTGCGACCAAACCTGGACCGACCGGCGGCCGGCGGCCCAAGCAGCATGGCTGGTCACACTTGGAGCCCCCCGCCAGGGGCCGGAGTCAAGGACATTACACATGTGCTCAGGGGCCGGAGTGTAGCTGAAATGTAACTGAGTAGTCACGATATAGGAACACTTTTGGTGTGAGAGGGTGAAAAAGAAAAAAGAAAATACCCAAATTTCATTTGTGGGGTTACAAAAAAAAATCCTCAAACTCTGATAACCAGGATCCTCACCTGGAGCACGCAGGGGCCGGAGTGTAGCTGAAATGAAATTGAGTAATCACAAATGAAGAAACGCAGACAACCAGGATCTTCACCTGGAGCAGACTGGCATCAGGCCGACCTTGGAGTACACCGGGCTGTTCTGAACCAGGCAGTTGCTGCATCCCTTGTCTCCTTTACACTGCGAAGCGATGGAAGTCGACGAGAAGTCAAGTTATAAGTGTTTTGAGTATTTTAGTCCAGCGGGGCATTAAATTAGATGCATGGGACAGGTACGGTTAGAAGTTTGTCAAGGTCCAGGTTGTAAGGTCCAGCAGGGCAGCGCATTAGATGCATGGGACAGGTGCCCCCCAAAACAGATCGGGCACGGAATAAACTCGTACAGTGGGCGAAACAAAAGTGAGCCCCCTGGGCAAGCAACCAAGAAGAACAGTCGAGTGGCACGGGGATGTAGCCTAGGGTGATGAAGACACACACCAATCAGTGTTTCTTTTTTTGGCTCCGAGGCCACTGTCAGCGGGCCGCCCAGCGGCCGCCTAAGGCCCGATCGGGACCAAACCTTGACCGGCCAACGGCTGGCGGCACATACAAAATAGCTAGCTATAACTGGAGCCTCCGTCCGGAGGCCCGAGTGTAGCTGACGGGTAGCTTAATCACGAAAAAATAAGCACTGGCCCATTACAGGAGTGTTGAGCTTGGGGCACAAAATGGGATAATCGTTGTGCTAAGTGCGCACGGTGGGAATTGGTGAGGAAATTTGGCGCTTCGTTGTAAGTGCCCCGCAGAATGTCGTGAGCGGGCTATCCTACTAAGGATAGAACTGCTGTGGGTCAAGCGGTCTCACGCCTCCTGCTTCGGCAGAGGAGTAGTCTCTCTTTCTTTCTTTCTCGGTGAAGAAGGCGCTGCCTGTATTCCAGTTTCCAGACAACTGTTTGCTTCCTCGCTGATGGTCCATCCCGAATGCTGTTGCTCTGCAGCAAGATCAAGCTTTTAGGGTTCTAAGGTGCAGCGGGAATCGCATCTGAAGCAGATGAGAAACACCTTCAAGTTACGACTCAAGACGAAAGAGAGAAAGAAGGCTATTACCTCTAAAGCGAGGCAAATCTGCATCGCTCACATCCTCTTATTCATATTAAGTGCCGTATGAGCTAATTTTTTTTTTTTTTTTATGTTTTCAGGTATGTGACATTCATGTCACTTTGAACCCACCTGACTAGGAGAAATGTTGCAGATACGCGTGGGGGAGGAGACGGGGGAGGGAACGGAAGTGGGGCGGGGAGAGGATTTGGGGGAGGGGTGGGTAGAGGGGAGGGGAGAGTGTTTGGGAGAGGGGTAGGGAGAGGGTTTGGGCGAGGGTTGGGGAGTGGGGTGGGTAGAGGAGAGGGGAGAGTGTTTGGGAGAGGGGTAGGGAGAGGGTTTGGGCGAGGGTTGGGGAGTGGGGTGGGTAGAGGGGAGGGGAGAGGGGCAAGGGGAGGGGTGGGGAGAGGGTTTGGGAGAGGGTTGGGAAGTAGGGTGGGTAGAGGGGAGGGGAGAAGGGCAAGGGGAGGGGTGGGGAGAGGGGCTGGGTGTAGGCAAGGCCGTGCATGACCACCAGTATACGTTGCCCGGCCCTGTGCATTCGCATCCAGCCGTACACATATAGTTCTTCCAAGGTCCGTCCTTGCAGAAGCCCCCGGTGCCTCCGGCCTCGGCGCAGTTGCCGCCAAGGCCGCCACACTGCAAGCCCTTCTGCACGATGGTATAGGAGGAGGGGTCTGGAGGGAGGTACACCGTGGGGTAAACGGGCGGAGTGGGTTTGGGGTGCGGAGAGGGTACGGCCGCGGGCGTTGTGCAACCCCACCACCAGGCGTTCAGCTTGAGGCACTGCAGCCCTGGGGCGCACTCCCACCCCTCCCAGGGGCCGGGAGAGCAGGTTCCGCCAATGCAATTATCGCAGGCTTGGGCGCACGTCCCACCAATGCCACCACACTGGTAGTTCATGGGCACAGATGCATTGATAAGCTGGGATGGGCTGGGATGAGGGCTGGGCTGTGGCACTGGCTGCGGCACTGGTTGCAACACTGGCACTGGTTGCGGCTCCGGCACTGGCACTGGCTGCGGCACTGGCACTGGTTGCGGCACTGGCACTGGTTGCGGCACTGGCACTGGCTTGGGCACTGGCACTGGTTGCGGCACTGGCACTGGCTGGGGCACTGGTACTGGTTGCGGCACTGGCACATGCTGGGGTACTGGCACTGGCTGGGGCACTGGTACTGGTTGCGGCACTAGCTGTGGCTGGGGCACTAGCACTGGTTGCGGCTCCGGCTGCGGCACAGGCTGCGGCATTGGCACTAGCTGGGGCACTGGCACTGGTTGCGGCACTGGCACTGGCTGGGGCACTGGTATTGGTTGCGGCACTGGTTGTGGCACAACCATTGTTGCGGGCAGGGAGGAGGGACCCGAGGTGACGCAGGCGGGGGTGCTAGGGACGGGCCTTTTGAGAGTGATCCATGACGCAGCCTCGCAGGGCACGTCACCATTGAGCAGAAAGAGCATCCACGTGCCTGCCTGTGCGGCGTTGGTGGCTTCGCATGGTGCCTGCAACACGATTTTGCCGGGTTGAGACGGGTCCCGCAAGTCGTATGTGTTGGAGACGACCCGGAGGAATACGACGCGCTGGCTCATGTCCGTGGAGTGCGTGGTGGCGCCAGGGGCGACGATCGTCGCGGCCGTGACGGTACCGCGGTACGTGACCGTGAATTCCGATCCGAGCGCGATGGTGCCGGAGGTCGGGGCCACAGCGATTGCGGGACGGTCGGGTGATGACGCGTACGGCAGCTTGAACTTCTCGGCTTGGAACTGGGGTAGGTAGGCGCCGGGCGGCCAGCAGAACTTGTTGCCGGGCTCATCTGCAGTTTGTGGGCCAATGCGGAGGTCACTCAGCGTCTGGCCACGCACAGTATTTTTTGATTGCATTTGGAACCAAAGGCTTGGTTAACAGAATAAGATACGTCGGCTGCGGCCTGTCGAGTCGTTACGTAGTGTGAGCGGCTAAGCGCGCCTCGGGCGCCGAAATTTTCCAAATCCGCATTGTTTTCGACGGATTTTCGTTAACGCGTGACTGATTCTCCGCCTCGCAGAGGTTATGGTCTGGTTACCAATTTGGCTGCGGCCAGTGACCACTTCACAAATCACTGGCCACAGTAGCTAGTCGCCACCCCTGGGGAGTTGGTGACCCGGCCTCAGGGTTTGAATTATTTCAGACAGCGTGCTTCCAAGTCATAAATAAATCATATCCTAAGGGTGCACATGAAAAAATAGTGGATATGAAGAGGGAGTTTTGCTTCGAACGAGGGTATTAACCACGTTTATATGTGATTCGCAGATCGGGCTTCGTTTATTTTTGAAGTTTAATGACGCGCGAGCCTGTACCTCAAATATTTTTGCTGCATACGATGTAAACTGTTGGACATTAATGTGAATAATACCGGAATAATACCAGTATTTCAAACAGTACTGGTACCTACAATTACAAAAGGTTAAATGCGTGCAACGGTGGTAAAATAAATAATACGGTGTGTGTAAACATTACCGGTAAGTGCAACGCCCACAGAACCTGCAGAAAATAGCCATTCAGTATAATCCAAGGAAAAAGGCAGGAACGGAACCCTCCTCTGCCCCCCCAGAGCCCTCCAATAACTCCCGTGCCCTCGTGCCTCTCCTTACAGACAAACTTCGATCTCCCTCCGACCCCCCTCGTACCCTCCCACCCCTCCCTCCCAACCCAGTTCCCCACACACACCCCTCCCCCCCTTCTCATCCCCCCTCAACACTATCCGCTCACCCTGCTCTGAACCGGCTACCAGCACGTCCCCTGAGGGCAACAGCAGCGCGGTGGTGTGGTAGAAGCGCTTGATGTTGGATCCAGCAAGGCATGAGTACCGCTGACCAGCAGGTGCGTAGGGGTCGTACAAAACTGCGTTCTTTGCTGAAATTCTTCCGGATCCGTAGCCAGCCACGCCGCCACCCGCCTTACCATACTGCAGGTCATAAGGCATACACATAGGCGCAGGGAGGCTGCTTCAATTTCTAAGAGAGAGGAGGGAGAGGGATTGGGATTGGGAGTAGGAGAGAGGGAGAGGGAGAGGGAGAGGGAGTGGGCAAGGATGAGGTCGTGGAAAACTAAAAAGGCGAGGGCAAGGGCTAGGCAGGCAACCCAGTACAAGATAGGCCGTGTTCCAGGCGGATCTATATCCTGGGGGATCCTGGCGGATCCAGGTGGATCTAGATCTATATCCAGATCCTCATGTATGCCACTCCTATTTCATTTACATGTCATTCGTATTACATTCACCTGATTTCTTCAAGGCCATGTTTGAGCGGGTCTAGGTCTCCCGAAACCTCTGACGACGTTCCTATGCTTATGCTATGCCTCGCACACACGCCCCACTCGCCTGCTTGCGACTGATGAGCAGAACCTTACCATGTCACTCATTTTAATCATTTGTCACTCCTCTCCAACGTCACACTCACCTGGTTGCCACCGACGAGCAGGACCTTTCCATTGGGCAGCAGCACCGCATAGAGCTGCAGTCGCTTCAGAGGCATGTCCTCCATCTCCCACGCCAAGCCGGCCGCGTTGCCGGCGGCGATGTTCCCCGCCGTCAGCCTCAAACGGAAGGACTTGTCCAAGGCCGCAATGGCTGCGGTACAGCCCCAATCCACCGTGATCATCGTCTGCTGATCTGTATCGTAATAAGTGTTGTCCCTGCTCGTGTGGCCGCCGAACATGGCGTACTCCATGGAGTAGCCGCCGCCGCCGTCCTGCGGTTTCAGAGCCAGCATGACGGCAGAGCCGGTGGAGCTCGTGGCGGCGCACCAGTTGCTGTTTGGCAGAGGGGGAAGGGTCACGGCCTGTGTTGGCAGAGGGGAAGGGGTCAGGGACTAAGGTTGACAGGGCAAGCGAATGAGGTTAAAACTAAAGCAGAAGATGCAGCTCTTACTATGGCTGTTGCTGGAGCCTGTGACAGCAATAAAGACAGCAGAAGCAGTTGGAACCAGCTTGAGCGTACAGAAGTAGGAGCAGCAGCAGCAGCTTGGACGTACAGAAATAGCATACACCGCAGCAGCAGCAGCAGCAGCAGTTTAGACGTACAAAAATAGCATACACAGCAGCAACAGCAACAGCAGCAGCTTAAACGTACAGAAATAGCATACACAGCAGCAACAGCAACAGCAGCAGCTTAGACGTACAGAAATAGCATACACAGCAGCAGCAGCAACAGCAGCAGCTTGGACGTACAGAAAAAGCATACACAGCAGCAGCAGCAGCAGCAGCAGCTTAGACGTACATAAATAGCATACACAGCAGCAGCAGCAACAGCAGCAGCTTAGACGTACAGAAATAGCATACACAGCAGCAACAGCAGCAGCAGCAGTTTAGACGTACAGAAATAGCATACACAGCAGCAGCAGCAGCAGCAGCAGCAGCAGCTTGGACGTACAGAAATAGCATACACAGCAGCAGCAGCAGCAGCAGCAGCTTAGACGTACATAAATAGCATACACAGCAGCAGCAGCAACAGCAGCAGCTTAGACGTACAGAAATAGCATACACAGCAGCAACAGCAGCAGCAGCAGCTTAGACGTACACAAAAAGCATACACAGCAGCAACAGCAACAGCAGCAGCTTGGACGTACAGAAAAAGCAAACACAGCAGCAGCAGCAACAGCAGCAGCAGCAGCTTAGACATACACAAAAAGCATACACAGCAGCAACAGCAACAGCAGCAGCTTAGACATACATAAATAGCAAACACAGCAGCAGCAGCAGCAACAGCAGCAGCAGCAGCTTAGACGTACACAAAAATCATACACAGCAGCAACAACAGCAGCAGCAGCTTAGACGTACAGAAATAGCATACACAGCAGCAGCAGCAACAGCAGCAGCTTAGACTTACAGAAATAGCATACACAGCAGCAGCAGCAACAGCAGCAGCTTAGACGTACAGAAAAAGCATACACAGCAGCAACAGCAACAGCAGCAGCTTAGACATACATAAATAGCAAACACAGCAGCAGCAACAACAGCAGCAGCAGCAGCTTAGACATACACAAAAAGCATACACAGCAGCAACAGCAACAGCAGCAGCTTAGACATACATAAATAGCAAACACAGCAGCAGCAGCAACAGCAGCAGCAGCAGCTTAGACGTACACAAAAAGCATACACAGCAGCAACAGCAGCAGCAGCAGCTTAGACGTACAGAAATAGCATACACAGCAGCAACAGCAACAGCAGCAGCTTAGACGTACAGAAATAGCATACACAGCAGCAACAGCAGCAGCAGCAGCTTAGACGTACAGAAATAGCATACACAGCAGCAACAGCAGCAGCAGCAGCTTAGATGTACATAAATAGCATACACAGCAGCAGCAGCAGCAGCAGCAGTTTAGACATACAGAAATAGCATACACAGCAGCAGCAGCAGCAGCAGCAGCTTGGACGTACAGATATAGCATACACAGCAGCAGCAGCAGCAGCAGTTTAGACGTACATAAATAGCATACACAGCAGCAGCAGCAGCAGCAGCAGCAGCAGCAGCAGCAGGAGCAGGAGCAGCAGCAGCAGCAGCAGCAGCAGCAGCTTGGACGTACAGATATAGCATACACAGCAGCAGCAGCAGCAGCAGTTTAGACGTACATAAATAGCATACACAGCAGCAGCAGCAGCAGCAGCAGCAGCAGGAGCAGGAGCAGCAGCAGCAGCAGCAGCAGCAGCAGCAGCAGCAGCAGCAGTTTAGACGTACAGAAATAGCATACACAGCAGCAGCAGCAGCAGCAGCAGCAGCTTAGACGTACATAAATAGCATACACAGCAGCAGCAGCAGCAACAGCAGCAGCAGCTGCACCAGCTTGAACGAGTGAGATCAGCATGCAATGCAGTAGCAGCTGCAGAAGTGTGCGGGCTTGGACAGAGGCTGGCAATGTTGTATTTCGTATCTCGGCTAAAAGTCTACCTTCGGCAAGCCGCCCCTCGGCCGCAAAAGGCCCAATTGGGACTAAATGTAACGACTGGTGGTCAAACCAACATGGCTGGCCGGAAATGGGCACCCTGGCTAATGGCCGGAGTGTGGCTGTCATGCAGTGGAGTCACAAAAAAAAGAAGCACTGTGGCAATGTGGATACTGCACCCTGTAAAAAGAAAGTAATAATGAAGGGGACTCGGGTCTGTTAAACACAGGACTTTGTCTCACTGCCAAGAAGCTTGCAGCACACAAAATGTTATTTTTTCGTTTTTCAAATAAACTTCAGTTACTTGGGCGCCTGGCGCTGACCAACAAAACGGCGGACTCACGCACACACACATGCACACTCACCACAGTTTGCCCGACCTTGGTGTTCTTTTTGTTTGGTGGGTGAACTTGCTATCTTTTCTTTCCTCTTATGCCTCCTCCCTTGCCTTTCCTAGCTGTCTTTTTGTTTGCCGACGTGGCTGAGCTTCATTTCAGCATGGCCCAGAGGTGTAATGTCATTAACTTATAGGAGTACATGTGGTACCTTATGGATGGAGTCCTTTCAAGGCACGTATGCACAAAGCCAGGACGCTATGCATGTGCTCACGGTGCGCACATGCACGCTCACCACGGACTGCACGTTCTGTGCATCGATCCTCGCAATCTCTCCCATGCTGCACGAATACTTGAACACGTAGTAGCTGCCTGCGTTGCCTGCCGAGGTCATCGGCAGCAGCAGGTGCACCGGGTACAGGTTATCTCCTCCGAGCGCCAGCAGGAAGGGGTCGATCTGGCTGCTCACGGACAGCGGGGTCGTCCGGGTGTCAATGACCTCCAAGTTAGGGTTGGGCGGACCATTGATGGAGTAGTAGCCCCCGGAAACGAGGACGCGGCCGTCGGGAAGCGTCAGCTGCGGGCAGCAGGAGCACAAGAGGCGCAGTTGAACAACAATAATACCGTAATGATATAATACATGGCTGCTGGCCCGTCGTTGTGTCAATGACTCGCAAGCACTGGCTTGTGTAGCTGCAGATGGAGAAGTAGGCCCCAGAAACCAGGACGCGGCCGTCGGGAAGCGTCAGCTGCAGGCAGAAGGAGTGCAAGATGTGCAGGATCATACTTACAGCAAACGAGACTGGCTGGTTTGAGCTGAGAGGGACATTGTGTATGGCCCTTGCAGCATGACCAGCTGACCTGCTGCCAAGAAGCAGGCACATGCCGGGGGGGACCGTAGAAGTGTGTGCCAACGACCCGTTACCACAAACAGAAGTCAGTATGTTTCTCTTGCCCGCACCCCTCCTTGTCTGCCCGCACCCCTCCTTGTCTGCCCGCACCCCTCCTTGTCTGCCCGCACCCCTCCTTGTCTGCCCGCACCCCTCCTTGTCTGCCCGCACCCCTCCTTGTCTGCCTGCACCCCTCCTTGTCTGCCCGCACCCCTCCTTGTCTGCCCGCACCCCTCCTTGTCTGCCCGCACCCCTCCTTGTCTGCCCGCACCCCTCCTTGTCTGCCCGCACCCCTCCTTGTCTGCCCGCACCCCTCCTTGTCTGCCCGCACCCCTCCTTGTCTGCCCGCACCCCTCCTTGTCTGCCCGCACCCCTCCTTGTCTGCCCGCACCCCTCCTTGTCTGCCCGCACCCCTCCTTGTCTGCCCGCACCCCTCCTTGTCTGCCCGCACCCCTCCTTGTCTGCCCGCACCCCTCCTTGTCTGCCCGCACCCCTCCTTGTCTGCCCGCACCCCTCCTTGTCTGCCCG
This sequence comes from Limnomonas spitsbergensis, assembly GCA_037349105.1. Classification (NCBI taxonomy): domain Eukaryota; kingdom Viridiplantae; phylum Chlorophyta; class Chlorophyceae; order Chlamydomonadales; genus Limnomonas; species Limnomonas spitsbergensis. The sequence continues at coordinate 1,020,819 of JAYJMM010000081.1, read as the reverse complement.
CACCCCTCCTTGTCTGCCTGCCCTTGCCCCGTCTATGCAATGCAGTGGAGTTCCTACAAACGGAACCTTAACCCGCACCTACATACTTAACCCGTGCCTTCATACTGAAACCTCCACCCGCGCCTACACACTTAACCCTCAACCCGAGCCTACAAACTGAACCCTAAACCCTTAACCCGAGTCGTCACCTGCGTAGGGTACCAGTGAGCGTACAGGAGCTCCTGAGGGTGGATTGTCCACTGAAGAGTCACGGGGTTAAAGGTGCGGATGGTCCAACGGCCCTCAACCAGCCAGTTGTTGTCAGGCGTCTCCGGGCTGCTGGAGCCTTTCTCCTCGCCTCCAGCCACGAGGATGGTCCCGTCCTCCAGGTGCGAGTGGCTGGCGCAGAAGGGGTTCTTGAGCATTGGAGCCGAGACGTACGTGCCCTTGTCCGTGTCGTACACGGAGGCGACAGACTGAAACATCCCGGGCTCCGGAACCGGGATGAGGTTTGTGTTGATCTGCCGGCTGAAGAGGAGCAGCTTGTTGGTGCGTGGGATGAGCACGTTGTGCGTTGTGACAATGCCGGTCGAGCTTCTGCCGGGTGTATCGGGGTTCAGGATCAGCTGGTAGGCGCCGATGGAGGAAGCGGGGATATTGGCATCTGGCAGGGGGCAGAGGAAGCCGTTGTCTGCTTGGATGTAGCCGGCGGGGACGGCCTGGAGCAGCTTGTGACCTGAGGACACCAGTGAACGTGAGGAGGCGGTGGAGGAGGAAGATGCAGTCGAGGAGGAGGAGGAGGAGGAGGAGGAAGTGGAGGAAGATGCGGTTGAGGAGAGGGAGGAAATGAGTTTCCTGGATGGGGTCACTGGTCTGGCCAGGTCGGCGCAGAAGGCCTGGGCCTCCTGGGTGTAAGCCGGAGCTGGGTGGGCGGTACGGTTGCAGATGATGGGGTCCGTGCTGCTGTTGTTTTCCATGGCACTGAGCATCTACGGGGAGGGTTCAGGGCAGGGTCAGGCGGGGGTTTCAGCAAGGTCTACCGGGTGAGAGAATGGGCGGAGGGGTCTCTGGGTGTCTACACCTAAAAACTTGAACCCAAATCCCAAACCCTAAACCCAAAATCGTAAAGCCAAACCCTATGGGACGGGAGTATAAGGGCAGGGGTTCGGGGAAGGGGTGCCTGGGTGTCTCAGGGCTGCTAGAGGGAAGATAGATAAAGAATGTGTCCTGAGACGTGGATTGAAGCAGCCACTAGATGCTACGGGGCCTATGGTTGTGAAGTTGTGCTACATTTACAACATTAACAAGTCCATAATCCCACCTCCTGTCTTTTTAGGACAGTCCGGCAATGCGAACTGATATGAAAGCAACGAAGAGAGGCTAGCAAGGTGAACATACAATAAATGAAAAGAGGTGGGAAACAGCAGACGGGACAATTAAATACAGAAGTAGAAGACATGGTGAAGCAATTATTGTCAGAGACTCGTTGGATAGCTCAGCATGCTTTCAGCCCTTTTCTGCAACCAAAGAGCAGAAAACAGAAACAAGCAGAAATTAAGCAGAGGGCAGAGAGCAGAAAGCAGAGAGCAGAAAGCAGAAAGCAGAAACAGAAACAGAAAGCAGAAAGCAGAAAGCAGAAAGCAGAAAGCAGAAAGCAGAAAGCAGAAAGCAGAAAGCAGAAAGCAGAAAGCAGAAAGCAGAAAGCAGAAAGCAGAAAGCAGAAAGCAGAAAGCAGAAAGCAGAAAGCAGAAAGCAGAAAGCAGAAAGCAGAAAGCAGAAAGCAGAAAGCAGAAAGCAGAAAGCAGAAAGCAGAAAGCAGAAAGCAGAAAGCAGAAAGCAGAAAGCAGAAAGCAGAAAGCAGAAAGCAGAAAGCAGAAAGCAGAAAGCAGAAAGCAGAAAGCAGAAAGCAGAAAGCAGAAAGCAGAAAGCAGAAAGCAGAAAGCAGAAAGCAGAAAGCAGAAAGCAGAAAGCAGAAAGCAGAAAGCAGAAAGCAGAAAGCAGAAAGCAGAAAGCAGAAAGCAGAAAGCAGAAAGCAGAAAGCAGAAAGCAGAAAGCAGAAAGCAGAAAGCAGAAAGCAGAAAGCAGAAAGCAGAAAGCAGAAAGCAGAGAGCAGAGAGCAGAAAGCAGAAAGCAGAAAGCAGAAAGCAGAAAGCAGAAAGCAGAAAGCAGAAAGCAGAAAGCAGAAAGCAGAAAGCAGAAAGCAGAAAGCAAAAAGCAAAAAGCAAAAAGCAAAAAGCAAAAAGCAAAAAGCAAAAAGCAAAAAGCAAAAAGCAAAAAGCAAAAAGCAAAAAGCAAAAAGCAAAAAGCAAAAAGCAAAAAGCAAAAAGCAAAAAGCAAAAAGCAAAAAGCAAAAAGCAAAAAGCAAAAAGCAAAAAGCAAAAAGCAAAAAGCAGAAAATAAGCAGAGACAGAAAGAAAATAAGCAGAGAACAAATAAAAATAAACAATGCACTTTCGAAGAAGGGTGTGATTTGTTCATAAACTGTGCATCTTTAAGCTAGCGTGGTCCATCCGCATTGTTTCCGGTTTGAGAGTCTGACAGCCAGGCCCGGGCATCTCAACCGTGCACATATTCCCTGGCTAGGTCGTGCACTGAGTTCCGCCAGCCCTTTCCCAACGTCTCAGGATACAGGCTTTGCATAAATAAGTAAATAAACAACAAGCCCTAGCTAAGGCACTAATAAAGGAAGCCACCAATACGGCCACAACACTGGACAGACTACCAGCAAGCTTAGTAACAGAGCTAGCATGGCGCATGGCGCATGGAGCCTCGGCCCGTGCATGAGAGCCCATGCAATGTTTTCTTTATACTGATGAGCCTCTGCGGATGTAGGGTAGATTCCATTCTTTATCTCTTTCGCAACAACTTACTTGCATGGTACTATGTTATACGGCATGGTTGAAGCTGGATTCTATCTACTGCCCTGATAGCACAAGACGGCACAGGTTTGGCACAGGTTTAGCACAGGTTTTACATAGCTTTGGCACTGGTTTGGCACAGGTTTGGCACAGGTTTGGCACATGTTTGGCACATGTTTGGCACATGTTTGGCACAGGTTTGCCACAGGTTTGGCACAGGTTTGGCACAGGTTTGGCACAGGTTTGGCACAGGTTTGGCACAGGCTTGCCACAGGTTTGGCAAAGGTTTGGCACAGGGTTGGCACAGGTTTGACACAGGTTTGACACATGTTTGGCACAGGTTTGGCACAGGTTTTGCACAGGTTTGGCACAGGTTAAGCCGGATTCTATCTACTGCCCAAGTAGCATGATACGGTACGATATGGGGCACGGGGTCAGCACAGATTTAAACGAGTTATACTGCCCAGGTAGAATGATACGGCACGGAACGGCACAGGTATGGCACTGGTTTGGCACAGGTTTAACCGAATTATACTGCCAGGTATCACGAAATGGATCGATACGGCTCAATACAGCACAGGTTAGGCCGGATTTTACTACCCTGCATACCTGACTCCAGGTGGCGTCCACACAGGTGGCCAGTTCTGGGCTGTAGATTTGGATGGTGGGAGAGTATTCGCAGGTCGGCCATTGCTGCATAGGGGAAGAAGGGCAGACATGCACGTTTCGAATAGGATACGACATACACGTTTCGAATAGAATACGTGCGGGGGAAGGATAGAGAGCAAACAGGCACATTTATTGGATGTGCGCCGGGGAAGGAAGGCAATCAAATACCGGTAAAGACATTTGTAATTGGAATATATGATGTTGGTCCTCTGGAGCAGTAGTGGGCAGGCTGCAGTGCAAGATTAGTCTGGCACACTGAGCCAATCAAGGAGGAGAGGCAGTCTCAGCGCCCTGACAGATCTGCTGACTCACATATTGTGTTTGGAAGTGCGCGACCTCAAAAATTGCATAGCATGCCATTACCAGCTCATGAAGCACGTACCGGGTCGCATCCTTGGCAGGCGACTTCGTGCGCTTCGCCGTCGCAGCAGAAGTAGAAAGTGTCACACGTCCAGGGGGAGGCGACTCGGCTGGGTGCCGTCGAAGAATTGCATACGGAGTTCATGTTGGAGGCATTGTAGGCAGAAGACTGCATCAATGCTCGGCGCCTTAGGCTCGGCTGGGGTACTGTGCCCACGATGGCGGAGGCGAACGCGGCGTAAGCGGCACCTGACGGTACTCCCGATGCGGCGGTAGGCAGGCTGGATACCTTCTCGACAGCTTCGAGCACTATCAAGCTGACTAGTGCAGCCGCTAAAAAGGGCAGAGACAAAGCACGCGTAGCCATTCGGGACATCTGCCAACTGTGCTTGGTTGGAAGGTGCGTCTATCGCGGTCTTGCTTGATGATGCCAGACGAAACGGGCGTGGCCTGTGCCTGCCGTGCAAGGGGCGATCGAGTAGGGCATGGCGGGTTAGTTAGGAGTTGTCCCCGCTGACTTTTTGTGTCGCTCATCTGCTGCTGCCTGTAACTAGATCGCAGAACCCAGGGACTTACCGGGACCGCACTGCCTGTTCTCGGTGGGCGCTGATTGGCTGGGGCGGCAGAAGCGGTGTTTCGCTGGGGGGATGTAAGGTGCTGACGTAGGACGCTGGCTCCCCGTTTGTAATGGAAAGCAAGTGTAACGAGTTTGCTAGCTTGCGGCGATACGAGGCATCAACACAAATCTGCGAAGATCGCAGTGGAGCCGCTGATAAGTGCATGCGGACATCCGTCAAGTCAGGTGATCAAGTTGGGTATGTCTGGGATCGACCATCACATTTACCGGTATGCACAGGCGTAACGAGAGTTTACGCAACTGCTGCGCTCGACGGAGGTGGTCACCACTCGGACGGGGCGAGGGGTTACCCGGAAGTCACCCTCTCAATTGATGCAGACCACAGATGCTCGTCAGCGTGTTGTGGCATAGAAGATTTGCGACAGTTCGCCCCTATACTTCAACGCGATTCTCGTGAAGCTAAGTTTTCCAACGCCGTTTTCGTTGGGTCGAGGCCCGCGCCACACACGTCGCAATTCGCTCGCGAAATGTGCGCGCTGCGCTCGAGGCGGGAACCAGCTCGGACGAGGCGAGGGTTTTACTCTTTTGCCCAGCTCAATTAAAACGCTGCGGACCACCGAAGTGCTTCGTCGTTTTTCAACATCGACCACGTACATCAGCATCCACCCTGCTATCGGGTGCTATCCGGGTGGGTAGGTGCTATCGCTGGATTTGCAGCCCGGCTCTGCGACGCGCTCATCGCACCACGCACGCCGCGAGCGAGTACCTCGTAAAGTGTTTACCCTGTCCGGACGGGGTAAATGTTGCGCCCATGAAAGTGTAAAACTCTCGAGCACAGGCCCTCGAGAATCAGGAGTAAAGATCAAGGGATATATATATTCCCGTGTGTGCCTGCCTGCTGCCGGCACTACTTCGTGAGTACGCTTGGGGACTTCAAAAGCCCGGAAGCCGACAACGCGGCCTAACCTAGGAGGGATTTTAAATTTACAGCTTCAATTTAGGCACATCATGGCCCACGGCCGAGGGTCATGGTGCAACAAGCCCTGCTGCTAAGTCCACTGGCCGTCGGACGGTCAAGCCTTGGTACAATTGGCCAGTTATGGCCACAGTCTGGCGCCCCTCCCAAGGGTATAGTATGGCAGGGGGGGGGGGGGTATACACTAAATGAACACTAGATCTCAAAGCTGCACCCTCAGGTGCGAATTTAATGTCCTCTCTATTCATAGGTAACCTGCAGCCAGTGAGAGACGGACCCCGACTCCGCCTTCAACTGTCTAGTGGCGTACACTACATCAAAAAACAGGCAGCTTAATTTGTTCAGTAAGTCACAAGCCTTCAGACAGCGAATTTGCAGCTGTTTCAGCTTCCCTCCCTCTCTGCTGCATACAGGCAGTACCTGCAAGTGAGGGCTGCGCTGTCTCAAATGCAGCCTGCATTCTTTCCATGCTGTGACCGCGCCTGGCTTTGGCAGGCCAACCGAAGCCATTTGCGGGGATGCCCAGGCACAATCCTCACTACAATATCCACCACACTTACTTGCAGGGCTCGTCAGTGACAATTCAGGTGCATCGCGGCCATAGCGGTGTGCTGGCGCTGCAAAACCCTGATATGCTATCCACAAGCCATATGTACGTGGTGTGCGCTGAAATAAACACGGTATCCACTCTGCTATAGCTGTCGGGCCGAGCTTTATTCAAACAGGGCCCAGAGGTGTAGCATCATTAACTCTGCTATAGCATAAGATAAGAGGGAAGAAAACTCGGCCACCTAGCCTGGCATCCTCCCACTGGGGCCGCCAGCTAATAATATGTTTATATGTGTACATACGGTAGTCCATAGAAAATAACGTCTGCGGTATCATGCTCGAAGGGGCATCGCCATGCCGGCAGCAAAATCAAAAGGACGTTGGATCAAAGCTGTAGGCGGTGGAGTCGAGAGCTAGGAGCGGTTAAGGGTTTGAGGCGGTTGAATGAGATCTGGAGAGACAGCTCGTGGCTAAGCATCACGACCATCTGGCGCGTCTCTTCCCCACCTGGACCACTGGCGGTTGAATCAGAGGTTGGAGGCAGTTGGAACTTGAAAGACAGATGGAGGCATAGCTTACAGCTTGCATCACCACCATCTGGCCCGTCTCTTGACCAACCACCGGCGGTTGGATCAATTTGAGGCGGTTGGAACAGTTGGACTGTTGGAGGCGGTTGAATAACAGATTGAGGCATAGCTAACAGCCTGTCTCTTGACCGCCAGGACCACCGGCAGTTGGATCAGTTGGAGGCGGTTGGATCAGCCGTGGAGGCGGTTGAATAACGGAAGGAGACGTAGCTTGCAGCTGGCATCACGAACATCTGGCCTGTCTCTTGACCGCCTTGACCACCAGCAGTTGGATCAGTTGAAGGCAGTTAGATGAATTGGAGGCAGTTGGAACACTTCGAGGCGGTTGAATAACAGATTGAGACATAGCTCATAGCTAACAGCTGTCTTCACGACCACCTGGCGCGTCTCTTGACCGCCTCGACCACCACTTTGTCTGTGCGCCAGCCGCAGGCCTCCAGCGCCGACATGAAGGGGGTGGTGAGGCGCTCCGCTGCCAGTAATGAGTCCTAGGAACAGGAGTCATACGGGTGGCTCAGGGTCAGGGACAGTGTTTCCTTTTACGCGCTTCAGCTACAATTCAGCTACATCACGGCCTACAGCCGTGAGGGCCTGGTACAGCAAATTCTGCTGCTCGGGCCACCGGCCATAGGTCGGTCAAAATTTTGTCCCCATTGGCCCAGTGGTGGCGGCCCGGCGGCCCCCTATGGGTGGGCAGGTGCCCACTATCAGAAACACTGGTCAGGGAAGGTCTGGGACGGTAATGTGCGATGGGTTGAGGCAGTCGTGGCTGTGCCAGTAGCGAGTCCTAGCAGCAGTATTTATTATGCCGGCTACGTGGACACCATCGGCAGGCTGCCTCGCGGCCGTCAGAGACCCCGTTGGGACCAAACATTCACCGGCCTTCCGCCAGCGGCCCAAGCAGACCATGGCAAGCCACACCTGGGACCGCTGGCGGGAGGCCGGGTGTAGCTGAGATGTAGCTGAGTCAGGAAGAAACAAACGCTGCCTAACAGGTGACGGGAGTGGCGGTATTGGTTTCGGATTCACAGGCTTCAGCTTCAAAATCTCAAGGGCTCAGCTTTTGAAAGTCAGGTTTCAGCCTCCCAGCTTTTCTACAGACAGATTTCAGCTTCCAAAAGTCAGCTTACAGCCTCAATGCTTAGCTAACACGTGAATGCTCTGAACTAAAATGTGATGCTCTGCTGGACTGTTAAATAACATTCATCAAAAATTACAGCAGTCAGGCTGAAGCCTCACAGCTTTCCCTAAGTCAAGGTCTTGCGTATTCTGCACGCGACTGACGGAGCAGTATTCATGAATGGATTTCTGATGGTGATTGCATGTGTTATGCAAGCGACTGGGGATGCTGTCTGGTCGTAGTGCCTGGGAGGCATTTGCTAATGAAGTTCACAACATGGTGCGTGTGTGAGTGTGCTTTGCATGGGGTCAATGGGTCATTTTTTCTTCTCTAGTACTGCAGTGGTGAAGTGCGTACCTGTAGGGCAATACGCAGGTGGGTCACCGTTTGGGCCGCTCTGAAGGTATTTCCTAATGAGGTTCAAAATATGCTGCTGTGTGTGGGTGTGTGTTATGGATACATTTCTCCCCTCGTCCATACCTGCAGGGCAATGCGCAGGTCAGTCAGGCCGTTTGGGCCGCTCTGGAGGTACTTGCATCGATCAGAGATAATGCGCCGCCTCAATAGTGTTGCCTGCGAGTGGCAAGGAGCCATGGACCAACATTTACATTACTTGCATTGGTCAGAGCTAAAATGCCGCCTCAGCAGCGTTGCCTGCGAGTGGCAAGGAGCCATAAAGCAGCATTTGTATTCCTTGCATTGGTCAGTGCGCCGCCTCAATAGCGTTGCCCGCGAAGAATGCGCAACATCAGCAGCGTCGCCCGCGAGAGGCATGGACCAACATTTAGAATACTTGCATCGGTCAGAAATGATTTCAGCTATGTCCCAGATAGATTTCAGCTACATCACGGCCTACGGCCATGAGGCCTGGTGCAGCATGGTCTGATATGCTTGGGCAGGCTGAAGGCCGTAGGCATGGACCCCATCTTGCACGGCCTACGGCCGCAGTCCCCACTGCTCCACTTGTGGCCGCCCAGTGGCCTCCCGAAGGATACCTGGTGCGTACTAGAGCAAACATTGGCGTCAGGCCTCATGATGAGTAGCAAGGGCAGGAGCATTACCCAGTACATCACCTACTTGAAAGCACACATCCCCCATGCTCCCCCTGACGCCTACAACTACACAGCATATGTCCTTTGTCCCTGGCATATGTCCTTTGTCCCTGGCATATGTCCCTTGTCCCTGGCATATGTCCCTTGTCCCTGGCATATGTCCCATGTCCCTAGCATATGTCCCTTGTCCCTGGCATATGTCCCATGTGTTTCAGAGAACGAATTAGGAGCCCCTGCGTAATTCCCTCCCGCCTGAAGTAAGCCTGTCATATGTGCCTTGGGGAAACTCTAAACCATTGACCCTATTCCCCCCTCCCCCACCTGAAGTAAGCCTGGCATATGTGCCTTGGGGAAACTCTAAACCATTGACCCTATTCCCCCCTCCCCCACCTGGAAGTACGCCTGGCATATATCCCTCGAGGAAGCCCTATAGACTTCACCCTGTCCCCCAATGCCTGAAGGTACACCTGGTATATATCCCTAGGGGACACCCTAAACCCTATTCCCCCCCACCTGAAGGTACGCCTGGCATATATCCCTAGGGTTTACCCTAAACCCTATTCCCCCCCACCTGAAGGTACACCTGGCATATATCCCTAGGGGACACCCTAAACCCTATTCCCCTGAACCTGAAGGTACGCCTGGCATATATCCCTAGGGGACACCCTAAACCCTATTCCCCCCCCACCTGAAGGTACACCTGGCATATATCCCTAGGGGAAACCCTAAACCCTATTCCCCTCCACCTGAAGGTACGCCTGGCATATATCCCTAGGGGACACCCTAAACCCTATTCCCCCCCACCTGAAGGTACGCCTGGCATATGTCCCTTGGGTCGGCAACCTGGCGGCAAGAAGGAACACAGGTTGTGAGGGAACGGCATGAGTAGGAGGAAAAGGACACAGATCGACAGGAGCAGGACGTAAGGGAGCAGGAGAAGGAGCAGGAGGCCAGGGAGAAGGAGCAGGATATAAGGGTGCAGGAGGAGGAGCAGGAGGAGGAGAAGGTTAAGTGGGAGCAGCAGGAATAGGAAGAAAAGGACACAGGTGAACATAAGCAGAAGCAAGAGCAGGAGCAGGAGCAGGCCTTAAGGAACAAGGGGAATAACCCTGGCACATAGCGCGCAGCACAGCCCATCAAATGTTGGGAAACCGGTGTCCTTCTCAAGCCCCGCCCCCAACATTGGGAACAGCATTTGTCCTCTTAAGGCCCCCCAAGATAAATCACCTGGTGCAAGATCATGTACATAATGTGCACCGCACATCCCAGCAAATGTTGTGAAACTGGTGTCCATGTGAAGACCGCCCAAGACAATTTACCTGGTGCAGGATCACATGGACCGAGCCGATAGAGGGCGTGACCATGTACCGGCTGTACTTAAATGTGGCCAGCAGTACAATGAGCAGCTGCGGAGAATCTGAGGGGGCGGCGCACACAGCACGGTGAAGTCAAGGCAAGGGAGGTCAGCGAGGACAGAGGGTGGGGGGTACATAATCTTTCCTGGGGCAGAGAGGGCCAAGGCAAGGGAAGGCAGCAAGGACAGAGAGGGTTACGTTATGTTAACATGGACAGAGAGGGTCAAGAAGGGGAGGTCAGCGAGGACAGAGAGGGTCAAGAAGGGGAGGTCAGCAAGGACAGAGAGGGTCAAGAAGGGGAGGTCAGCGAGGACAGAGAGGGTCAAGAAGGGGAGGTCAGCAAGGACAGAGAGGGTCAAGAAGGGGAGGTCAGCAAGGACAGAGAGGGTCAAGAAGGGGAGGGCAGCAAGGACAGAGAGGGTCAAGAAGGGAAGGGCAGCAAGGACAGAGAGGGCCAAGAAGGGGAGGGCAGCAAGGACAGAGAGGGCCAAGAAGGGGAGGGCAGCAAGGATAGAGAGGGTTACGTTATGTTAACATGGACAGAGAGGGTCAAGAAGGGGAGGGCAGCAAGGACAGAGAGGGACAAGAAGTGGAGGGCAGCAAGGACAGAGAGGGACAAGAAGGAGAGGTCGGCGAGGACAGAGAGGGCCAAGAAGGGGAGGGCAGCGAGGGTATAATTGCATCACCTTATGATACCCGGTAACAAAAATTTCAAGGAAGAGAGGGGAGCGAGGACAGACGGGGGTATGCTCTGTTACCCAGGACAGAGGCCAGAGGGTGACACGGAGAGAGAGCAGGACAGACGGGGGGGGGGGGGGGTACGTTATGACGCACAGGATCAAGGGTGTCAAGGCAGGAGAGCATACCGTGCCAGATTTTGAGATTGGCACAATCCGTCAGGGGCAAAGAGAGATGTTCCCCTGAGTTCCCTCCCAAGCCAAGATTGGTTGAGATTTCATGTGCCTAAAGAGATGGTCACATATGTAACGATCCTGATAATCTACATAGGACGTCACCCACATCTGGATCCTTTGGTCTAAATGGTAAGAACGTTACACCAACCCCAGCCTCACCCTTGACTAGGTCCTTGATGGAGGTCTGGCTAGACCCGTATATCTGTTTCCCTACATACACGCACACACTGTTAATACTTACTCATGTGCCAAGAGGGACGGTCCCATTCCCAGCCTCACCCTTGACCAGGTCATTGATCGAGGTGCCCACAAAGATGCGCGGATTCATGATCCTGTCGTCGCTGAAGAAGAAGGGGAAGGGGGGGTCATCTGCTGCTAGCTTGACAGGAGTCGGGATCTGATAGTGGGACAGGATATGGAACATAAGTGTGAGAGAGGCACCGATAGAGGTACAGGGGATGTCAGTAAGGGAGTACACGGGAATGGGGGGGGATCATCCGCTGCCAGCTTGACAGGAGTCGGGATCTGATATAAGGACTGATGAAGATGAATCCTAAAAATTATAAGCGTCAGAGAGGCACCTGTGAAGGAAAATCACCCCTCTCAGCAACTTCAAGCAATTTTGACTGTATATTTTGTTTTCAACTTTCCCTGACTGCACTTGATCGCTATCGGGGAGTTCAGAGGAGGGGGCGTGTCATCCACTGCCAGCATGACAGGAGTTGGGATCTGATGAGAGGAAATGGCGGCAAGGGGGTCGGGCAGGTCATCGACTGGCAACATGACAGTGAGTCCTCATCTCATGGAATGACAGGACATGAACACGGAGCCATGAGAGGGATAAAAGGATCCGATGAAGAGAGGACACGGGAAACATGTGTTGGGGGACTGTTCATCTTCTGTGAGCTTGACGGGATTCAGGATCCAACGAGGGAAGCTTAGATAAGAGGGCAGGAGGGTAAGGCCATCATCCTCCCTCACAACCCACCTGCCCCTCCCCCCTCCCACACTCCGAGCCTTCTTTGCCAGCTCCTGTCCCCTCCCTCAACCCCCACATGCCCATCCTTTCTCCCACCCACCCCACCTTGTTCGCTCCTCGGCAAAGCTGCAGTCATACTCCATTGTAGAGGCATCCTCTGCAGCGGGCATCTCGCCCTGGTCCCACCCGCTCCCTCCTCCCCCTCCTTGCTCACCCGCTCCTGCCCCCTCCCCCACACCCCACCTGACCCTCTCCCCCCTCCCACCCCCCCACCTTGCTCGCCAGCTCCTCGGCAAAGCTGCGGTCATACTCCATAGTAGAGGCATCCTCTGCAGCAGGCATCTCGCCCTCGTCCCACCCTGCCTTCACAGCCAGCCCGTCCATCCGCCCATCCTCACGGTTGCTCGCATCCACGGCCTGCCGCAGTCGCAGCGCCTTGGCGTCCGCCGCCTCCCGAACACTGCTGAGGAACATATCTGCAAGGAGCTGCCAGGAGGGGGTGGGTGGGGGGAGGTGTTAGGGTCAGAAGAGGGAGGGGAGGGGAGGGGTATTCCTACATAACATAAGAAGAAAAAAGTGGCTGAGGCCTAAGTCCACGGCCTGCCGCAGTCGCAGCGCCTTGGCGTCCGCTGCCTCCCGCACACTGATGAGGAACATGTCTGCAAGGAGCTGCAGGAGGGTAGGGGGTGGAGGGTTCTTATACAGCAAGCAAAACAAGGGGGTCAAGTCTAACTCCACGCCCTGCCGCAGGCGCAGCGCCTTGGCATCCGCAACCTCCCGCACACTGCTGAGATACATGTCTGCAAGGAGCTGCCGATGGGAAGGGGGGGGGGGGCGGTTTGTTGGATCTAGGATCTTTGGGATCCCCACCCCTTCCTCACACCTACAGCCTTGTTAAGCGTGGCCAGTGGGATGCTTTGGACCATCCAGATTGAACACACAAACTGATTACATGCATTGCATCCATTGGATATACTCATATACTGGATCTATTGAACCAACTGGATCTCTTGGATCTAGTGGATCAACTCGATCTCTTGGATCTAGTGGATCCCCACCCTTTTCTCCCACCTGCAGCCTCGTTGAGTTAAGTGTGGCCAGCGGGATGCTCTTGACCGTCTGGTACGAGCTCAAAAGAGTGATGGCGGTAAGAGCAGAGTAACAGAGCACAGCCAGCGGGACGCTCTGGCCCACCAAGCTACTACAGCCCACACCTGGGGAGGGGGCGCAGTCGCTATTCTTAGCACACCTTTCTACAGCAGTTCAATTCAGCTAAACGTCCAGGGCCAGCGGGACGCTCTGGCCCACCAAGCTACTACAGCCCACACCTGGGGAGGGGGGCGCAGTCACTTCTCTTAGCACACCTTTCTACTGCAATTCGATTCAGCTAAACGTCCAAGGCCAGCGGGAGTGGGGGACGATGTGGCCCACCAGGCTGCTCAAGCCCACACCTGTGGAGGAAACGAGCATTATGGGTACCGTAGATTTGATCTGCCTTCCCACGGGTATGAAAAAGCAGCATTTATTTAAATACTGCCCTCAGGGTAAATTACCTCAGGGCAAAACTCTGAAGTTCTGACTGAAAACTGGCGTAGACAATCGATGATTAATATGGTTAAAGATCCCTCAACCCAAGCATCATTAACTATGAGGGCAGGCAAAGCAAATCTACGGGTACACTCGGCAATATATCCACGACCAGCGAGATGCTCTGGCCCACCAGGCTGATGAAGCCCACACCAGGGTAGAGATCAGGCAATGCCCTGCGCCTCTGCAGGTGATGGCCCCACAGGCGATGGGCACATAGCAGTCGTGGCCGTAATCATGTACAAAGTCTAGACGGCTTAGAAGCTAGACAGACAAACAGGGCGGCGGCTGCACGAGAACTTTTCATCATCACAAATATACATATGAAACTAAGCATTCCGCTTACCGAGGGCGGTTCCCAGCAGGCTGGTGAAGATCCACTGACTGGTTGACTTGGCCGTGATGTCCGCAATGTTGCTCCCTCGTGAGAAGGAGAGGTTGAAGACGCTGCGTGTGGAGCCGCTGGCCATAAAAGCAAGCCCCTGCACACGTAGGGTTTAGGGTTCAGGGTTCAGCAGGGGGGGTTCAGGGTTGCTCCAGAAAGTTAAGAAAAGAACTCAGGCGTGAACACAAGCTATTTCATGTGAGAAGGAGAGATTGAAGACGCTGCGCGTGGAGCCATGAAAGCAAGCCCTTGCGCAAAGGGAGACAGGTTTCAGGGTATGAAGGCAAGCCCTGTATTGCCCCCGGATGAAAGGGAGAGATTGAGGATGCTGCGTGCGGAGCGGCTGGCAGTGATTATTTCAGTGCGTGCCAGAGCACCTTCAGGGGGCCGCCGGGCGGCCATTACTGGGCCAACTGGGACCAAACCTTGATCGGCCTACCAATGTGCCATCAATATATTAATATTATTACTGCCGTATTTTTACTTTGAATTCGTTTTTTCTTTAATATTAGTGACGGGTTTGGACATCATGATTTGTTCGCCCTTCTAGTGACGCAACATTAAGTCAAACAGTGATTCGTGCCCTCTTAAATGCTGTGGCAAAAAACGAATTGGAGCAACAATACGGTATTTCCATAAGGATAGTAATTATTATTATTATTATTATTATTATTCCTTTATCTTCAGTGTGAAAGCAGCCGAGCCGGGTGGCAGGAAGTAGGCCGGTCAAAGTATGGTCCCCATGGGCCCAACTGCCCGCCAAAGGTATCGGTCATATGGTTCCCATGGCCCTGCCAAAGATACTGGTAATAGGGTTCAGGACTTCAGGGTCCACTCGCATGAATTCTTTACCTTGAGGCTGAAAGCAGCTGAGCCAAGGGGCAGGAAGTAGGCCGGGAACACAATCGTCAGCATTTCCAGAGCCGTCGCCAGCTTGAGCTGCACCATGGACAGAAAGTACCTGACCCAGGTGGGTTTAAAGTTTAGGGTTCAGGGTTCATCATGGACAGAAAGTACCTGACCGAGGAGGACGAGTTCAGGGTTCAGGGTTCAGGGTTCAACTCGATAGAAAGTACCTGATCAAGGTGGATGGGTTCGTGGTTTAGGATTCGTGTTTAGGGTTTGTAGTTCAGGGTTTAGGGTTTAGGGTTCAGGATTCTGGGTTTTGGGTTCACCCTGGACAGAAAGTACCGGACCGAGGTTTAGGGTTTTTGGGTCAAGTGTTCAGTGTCCATGGTTTGGGTTGAGGGTGCACCATAGATAAAAAGGACCTGACCAAGGTGGATAGGTTTAGGGTGCAGGGTTCAATGCTCAGGGTTAAGGGTTCAATGTTGAGGGTTTATCATGGACAGAAAGTGCCTGACCAAGGTGGATGGGTTCAGGGTTTAGGGTTTATGGTTTAGGGTTTAGGGGTTCAGCGTTTAGGGTTATAGGATTATAATTGGAACGGACATCGAAGTTGTGAGCAATGACCCATAATTACATCGATTTTGTTACGATAAAACAGGCTAGGGTCTGCGCACCCCTGTTGGAAACTAATATATCGGTATCAAAGTTTCCCGATCAAAGTTTCCCGATACGGTACGGTGCAGTGCGGTAAACGGTAGAGGATTTGGGCCCAAACGGCCTTCCTGGGTAACCCTGCATCCCTGGGCTCCTCCTCACAAAGACTTGGAATGGACGTCCAAGTTGTGAGCGATGACCATCCCAAAACGGTGCGGTGCGGTAAAGGGTAGAGGATACATCAAGAGGATCCAAGGAAACCTCAAACACTCAGCCCCTCCAATGCAAACTTCAACCTCCATCCCAATCTCAGAGAGCTGCTTCTCACCAGGATTTGGAGTGGACGTCAAAGTTATGAGCGATGACCTTCGCAAACACCAGGGTGCCCAACTGCCCGATGCCGTCCTTCAGAATCCAGTTCATTGCGCCAGCAGAGGGGATGGCCCCCGCACCCAACCCGACCGAGTAGAGCAGAAAGGTGGACGCAAGCACTGCAATCAGGGTTTGAGGTTAGGGCTGACGGTTCATTGCGCGGGCCCAGGCCCAAAACCCTAATCCCCAAACCCTTTACATGTTAGTTTTAAGAGGAGTGAGGGGTGTTAGGGTGCAGGGTGCAGGCCATTGCGTCTGCCCAGGGGATGGCTCCCGCACCCAGCCCAACCCAGTAGAGGAGGAAGGTGGACGCAAGCACTGCCACCAGGATGGGTGGGGTGAGGGGGCTGAGGGTGCAGGGTGCAGGCCATTGCGTCTGCCCAGGGGATGGCTCCCGCACCCAGCCCAACCGAGTAGAGGAGGAAGGTGGACGCAAGCACTGCACCCAGGATAGGTGGGGTGAGGGGGGTGAGGGTGCAGGGTACAGGCCATTGCGTCTGCCCAGGGGATGGTTCCCGCAACCAGCCCAACCGAATAGAGGAGGAAGGTGGACGCAAGCACTGCAAGAAAGGGGGGGAGGTTGAAGGTGAAGAAGATAGGGCAAACAGGATCAGGGCTCAGGGTTCAGAAATCAGGACTTTCAGGGTTTAGGGACCAGGGGGTCAGGGTTATGGTTTTGTGGGGTCAGGGTCGAGGGATGTAAGAGCTCCTGATCTGGGCCTCCAGGGTTTGTGGATCGGGACTCTCAGGGTTAAGTGGTCAGGACTTTCAGGGTTAAGGAACCAGGGGGGCAGGTTTAAAGGTTTGTGGAGTCAGGGTTTAGGGTCGAGGGATGTAAGAGTTCCTTATCAGGCCTCTCAGGGCTTATGGATCAGGCCTCTCAGGGTTTATGGATCAGGCCTCTCAGGGTTTATGGATCAGGCCTCTTAGGGTTTATGGATCAGGCCTCTCAGGGCTTATGGATCAGGCCTCTCAGGGCTTATGGATCAGGCCTCTCAGGGTTTATGGATCAGGCCTCTCAGGGCTTATGGATCAGGCCTCTCAGGGTTTATGGATCAGGCCTCTCAGGGTTTATGGATCAGGCCTCTTAGGGTTTATGGATCAGGCCTCTCAGGGCTTATGGATCAGGCCTCTCAGGGCTTATGGATCAGGCCTCTCAGGGTTTATGGATCAGGCCTCTCAGGGCTTATGGATCAGGCCTCTCAGGGTTTATGGATCAGGCCTCTCAGGGCTTATGGATCAGGCCTCTCAGGGTTTATGGATCAGGCCTCTCAGGGTTTATGGATCAGGCCTCTCAGGGCTTATGGATCAGGCCTCTCAGGGTTTATGGATCAGGCCTCTCAGGGCTTATGGATCAGGCCTCTCAGGGCTTATGGATCAGGCCTCTCAGGGTTTATGGATCAGGCCTCTCAGGGCTTATGGATCAGGCCTCTCAGGGTTAAGCAAAGGCCCTTTTAATTTTTTAAATCAATAAAAAAATCTCCTCCCCCCTATGGATCAGGCCTCTCAGGGTTTATGGATCAGGCCTCTCAGGGTTTATGGATCAGGCCTCTTAGGGTTTATGGATCAGGACTCTCAGGGTTTATGGATCAGGCCTCTCAGGGTTAAGGGAGGAGGGCTTTCACATCAGGCCTTTCAGGGTTCAGGGATCAGGGGTTAAGGCATCAGGGGTTTAGGGATCAGAGGTTGAGGGTTAGGGGATCGGAGCTTTTAGGGATCAGGTCGAGGGGGTCTGCTACAGCAAGTAGCAACTGCTGATTGGGCCCCTGGCAGTGGCCCGGTCAGGATTGGGTCCAGATTGGCCCAGCAGTGGACGCCAGGTTACGCCCAGCGGTCAGCCAAAGACGGTTTGGTGCGTAGAAGTATTTTTCTAGGCACACTTTTTTTTCTAGACACACTTTTTTACAGTCTACCTACAAGGAGATCCCTAACAAACAATGGCAGGCCCTTGGAATCCGCACAGGAGTAATGCGGCAGGGTGGGGTGGGGTGGGGGGCTGAGAGGCTTTGGAGCTGCTGAAGTGTGGAAATGGGATCATCACGGGATCCACACAGCAAGGGGGGGGGGCAAAGGAGCGCTCAGGCTGCCGAAGTGTGGAAATGGGATCCTCACAGGATCCACACAGCAAGGGGGGGGGGGGCAAAGAAGCGCTCAGGCTGCCGGTGTGTGGAAATGGGATCATCACGGGATCCACACAGCAAGGGGGGGGGGGTAAAGGAGCGCTCAGGCTGCCGAAGTGTGGAAATGGGATCATCACGGGATCCACACAGCAAGGGGGGGGGGCAAAGGAGCGCTCAGGCTGCCGAAGTGTGGAAATGGGATCATCACGGGATCCACACAGCAAGGGGGGGAGTGTAAAGGAGCGCTCAGGCTGCCGAAGTGTGGAAATGGGATCATCACGGGATCCACACAGCAAGGGGGGGGGGGGCAAAGGAGCGCTCAGGCTGCCAGTGTGTGGAAATGGGATCATCACGGGATCCACACTGCAAGGGGGGGGGGGCAAAGGAGCGCTCAGGCTGCCGAAGTGTGGAAATGGGATCATCACGGGATCCACACAGCAAGGGGGGGGGGGCAAAGGAGCGCTCAGGCTGCCAGTGTGTGGAAATGGGATCATCACGGGATCCACACAGCAAGGGGGGGGGGCAAAGGAGCGCTCAGGCTGCCAGTGTGTGGAAATGGGATCATCACGGGATCCA
Source organism: Limnomonas spitsbergensis (assembly GCA_037349105.1). Lineage (NCBI taxonomy): Eukaryota > Viridiplantae > Chlorophyta > Chlorophyceae > Chlamydomonadales > Limnomonas > Limnomonas spitsbergensis. The sequence continues at coordinate 1,002,301 of JAYJMM010000081.1, read as the reverse complement.
CACAGCAAGGGGGGGGGGCAAAGGAGCGCTCAGGCTGCCAGTGTGTGGAAATGGGATCATCACGGGATCCACACTGCAAGGGGGGGGGGCAAAGGAGCGCTCAGGCTGCCAGTGTGTGGAAATGGGATCATCACGGGATCCACACAGCAAGGGGGGGGGGCAAAGGAGCGCTCAGGCTGCCAGTGTGTGGAAATGGGATCATCACGGGATCCACACTGCAAGGGGGGGGGGCAAAGGAGCGCTCAGGCTGCCGAAGTGTGGAAATGGGATCATCACGGGATCCACACTGCAAGGGGGGGGGGCAAAGGAGCGCTCAGGCTGCCAGTGTGTGGAAATGGGATCATCACGGGATCCACACAGCAAGGGGGGGGGGCAAAGGAGCGCTCAGGCTGCCGAAGTGTGGAAATGGGATCATCACGGGATCCACACAGCAAGGGGGGGGGGCAAAGGAGCGCTCAGGCTGCCGAAGTGTGGAAATGGGATCATCACGGGATCCACACTGCAAGGGGGGGGGGCAAAGGAGCGCTCAGGCTGCCAGTGTGTGGAAATGGGATCATCATGGGATCCACACAGCAAGGGGGGGGGGCAAAGGAGCGCTCAGGCTGCCGAAGTGTGGAAATGGGATCATCACGGGATCCACACAGCAAGGGGGGGGGGCAAAGGAGCGCTCAGGCTGCCAGTGTGTGGAAATGGGATCATCACGGGATCCACACTGCAAGGGGGGGGGGCAAAGGAGCGCTCAGGCTGCCAGTGTGTGGAAATGGGATCATCACGGGATCCACACAGCAAGGGGGGGGGGCAAAGGAGCGCTCAGGCTGCCAGTGTGTGGAAATGGGATCATCACGGGATCCACACTGCAAGGGGGGGGGGCAAAGGAGCGCTCAGGCTGCCGAAGTGTGGAAATGGGATCATCACGGGATCCACACTGCAAGGGGGGGGGGCAAAGGAGCGCTCAGGCTGCCAGTGTGTGGAAATGGGATCATCACGGGATCCACACAGCAAGGGGGGGGGGCAAAGGAGCGCTCAGGCTGCCGAAGTGTGGAAATGGGATCATCACGGGATCCACACAGCAAGGGGGGGGGGGGTAAAGGAGCGCTCAGGCTGCCGAAGTGTGGAAATGGGATCATCACGGGATCCACACAGCAAGGGGGGGGGGGCAAAGGAGCGCTCAGGCTGCCGAAGTGTGGAAATGGGATCATCACGGGATCCACACAGCAAGGGGGGGGGGGGGTAAAGGAGCGCTCAGGCTGCCGAAGTGTGGAAATGGGATCATCACGGGATCCACACAGCAAGGGGGGGGGGCAAAGGAGCGCTCAGGCTGCCGAAGTGTGGAAATGGGATCATCACGGGATCCACACTGCAAGGGGGGGGGGGCAAAGGAGCGCTCAGGCTGCCGAAGTGTGGAAATGGGATCATCACGGGATCCACACAGCAAGGGGGGGGGGGGGCAAAGGAGCGCTCAGGCTGCCGAAGTGTGGAAATGGGATCATCACGGGATCCACACAGCAAGGGGGGGGGGCAAAGGAGCGCTCAGGCTGCCGAAGTGTGGAAATGGGATCATCACGGGATCCACACAGCAAGGGGGGGGGCAAAGGAGCGCTCAGGCTGCCGAAGTGTGGAAATGGGATCATCACGGGATCCACACAGCAAGGGGGGGGGGGCAAAGGAGCGCTCAGGCTGCCAGTGTGTGGAAATGGGATCATCACGGGATCCACACAGCACGGGGAGGGGGGGCAAAGGAGCGCTCAGGCTGCCGAAGTGTGGAAATGGGATCATCACGGGATCCACACTGCAAGGGGGGGGGGCAAAGGAGCGCTCAGGCTGCCAGTGTGTGGAAATGGGATCATCACGGGATCCACACAGCAAGGGGGGGGGGCAAAGGAGCGCTCAGGCTGCCGAAGTGTGGAAATGGGATCATCACGGGATCCACACAGCAAGGGGGGGGGGGGTAAAGGAGCGCTCAGGCTGCCGAAGTGTGGAAATGGGATCATCACGGGATCCACACAGCAAGGGGGGGGGGGCAAAGGAGCGCTCAGGCTGCCGAAGTGTGGAAATGGGATCATCACGGGATCCACACAGCAAGGGGGGGGGGGCAAAGGAGCGCTCAGGCTGCCAGTGTGTGGAAATGGGATCATCACGGGATCCACACAGCAAGGGGGGGGGGCAAAGGAGCGCTCAGGCTGCCGAAGTGTGGAAATGGGATCATCACGGGATCCACACAGCAAGGGGGGGGGGCAAAGGAGCGCTCAGGCTGCCGAAGTGTGGAAATGGGATCATCACGGGATCCACACTGCAAGGGGGGGGGGGCAAAGGAGCGCTCAGGCTGCCAGTGTGTGGAAATGGGATCATCATGGGATCCACACAGCAAGGGGGGGGGGGCAAAGGAGCGCTCAGGCTGCCGAAGTGTGGAAATGGGATCATCACGGGATCCACACAGCAAGGGGGGGGGGGCAAAGGAGCGCTCAGGCTGCCAGTGTGTGGAAATGGGATCATCACGGGATCCACACTGCAAGGGGGGGGGGCAAAGGAGCGCTCAGGCTGCCAGTGTGTGGAAATGGGATCATCACGGGATCCACACAGCAAGGGGGGGGGGCAAAGGAGCGCTCAGGCTGCCAGTGTGTGGAAATGGGATCATCACGGGATCCACACTGCAAGGGGGGGGGGCAAAGGAGCGCTCAGGCTGCCGAAGTGTGGAAATGGGATCATCACGGGATCCACACAGCAAGGGGGGGGGGCAAAGGAGCGCTCAGGCTGCCGAAGTGTGGAAATGGGATCATCACGGGATCCACACTGCAAGGGGGGGGGGCAAAGGAGCGCTCAGGCTGCCAGTGTGTGGAAATGGGATCATCACGGGATCCACACAGCAAGGGGGGGGGGCAAAGGAGCGCTCAGGCTGCCGAAGTGTGGAAATGGGATCATCACGGGATCCACACAGCAAGGGGGGGGGGGGGTAAAGGAGCGCTCAGGCTGCCGAAGTGTGGAAATGGGATCATCACGGGATCCACACAGCAAGGGGGGGGGGCAAAGGAGCGCTCAGGCTGCCGAAGTGTGGAAATGGGATCATCACGGGATCCACACAGCACGGGGGGGGGGGCAAAGGAGCGCTCAGGCTGCCAGTGTGTGGAAATGGGATCATCACGGGATCCACACAGCAAGGGGGGGGGGCAAAGGAGCGCTCAGGCTGCCGAAGTGTGGAAATGGGATCATCACGGGATCCACACTGCAAGGGGGGGGGGCAAAGGAGCGCTCAGGCTGCCAGTGTGTGGAAATGGGATCATCACGGGATCCACACAGCAAGGGGGGGGGGCAAAGGAGCGCTCAGGCTGCCGAAGTGTGGAAATGGGATCATCATGGGATCCACACAGCAAGGGGGGGGGGCAAAGGAGCGCTCAGGCTGCCGAAGTGTGGAAATGGGATCATCACGGGATCCACACAGCAAGGGGGGGGGGCAAAGGAGCGCTCAGGCTGCCAGTGTGTGGAAATGGGATCATCACGGGATCCACACTGCAAGGGGGGGGGGCAAAGGAGCGCTCAGGCTGCCAGTGTGTGGAAATGGGATCATCATGGGATCCACACAGCAAGGGGGGGGGGGCAAAGGAGCGCTCAGGCTGCCGAAGTGTGGAAATGGGATCATCACGGGATCCACACAGCAAGGGGGGGGGGCAAAGGAGCGCTCAGGCTGCCAGTGTGTGGAAATGGGATCATCACGGGATCCACACTGCAAGGGGGGGGGGGCAAAGGAGCGCTCAGGCTGCCAGTGTGTGGAAATGGGATCATCACGGGATCCACACAGCAAGGGGGGGGGGGCAAAGGAGCGCTCAGGCTGCCAGTGTGTGGAAATGGGATCATCACGGGATCCACACTGCAAGGGGGGGGGGGCAAAGGAGCGCTCAGGCTGCCGAAGTGTGGAAATGGGATCATCACGGGATCCACACAGCAAGGGGGGGGGGCAAAGGAGCGCTCAGGCTGCCGAAGTGTGGAAATGGGATCATCACGGGATCCACACTGCAAGGGGGGGGGGCAAAGGAGCGCTCAGGCTGCCGAAGTGTGGAAATGGGATCATCACGGGATCCACACAGCAAGGGGGGGGGGCAAAGGAGCGCTCAGGCTGCCGAAGTGTGGAAATGGGATCATCACGGGATCCACACAGCAAGGGGGGGGGGGGGCAAAGGAGCGCTCAGGCTGCCGAAGTGTGGAAATGGGATCATCACGGGATCCACACAGCAAGGGGGGGGGGCAAAGGAGCGCTCAGGCTGCCAGTGTGTGGAAATGGGATCATCACGGGATCCACACAGCAAGGGTGGGGGGCAAAGGAGCGCTCAGGCTGCCGAAGTGTGGAAATGGGATCATCACGGGATCCACACAGCAAGGGGGGGGGGCAAAGGAGCGCTCAGGCTGCCGAAGTGTGGAAATGGGATCATCACGGGATCCACACAGCAAGGGGGGGGGGGCAAAGGAGCGCTCAGGCTGCCGAAGTGTGGAAATGGGATCATCACGGGATCCACACTGCAAGGGGGGGGGGCAAAGGAGCGCTCAGGCTGCCAGTGTGTGGAAATGGGATCATCACGGGATCCACACAGCAAGGGGGGGGGGCAAAGGAGCGCTCAGGCTGCCGAAGTGTGGAAATGGGATCATCACGGGATCCACACAGCAAGGGGGGGGGGGTAAAGGAGCGCTCAGGCTGCCGAAGTGTGGAAATGGGATCATCACGGGATCCACACAGCAAGGGGGGGGGGCAAAGGAGCGCTCAGGCTGCCGAAGTGTGGAAATGGGATCATCACGGGATCCACACAGCAAGGGGGGGGGGGGCAAAGGAGCGCTCAGGCTGCCAGTGTGTGGAAATGGGATCATCACGGGATCCACACAGCAAGGGGGGGGGGCAAAGGAGCGCTCAGGCTGCCGAAGTGTGGAAATGGGATCATCACGGGATCCACACAGCAAGGGGGGGGGGCAAAGGAGCGCTCAGGCTGCCGAAGTGTGGAAATGGGATCATCACGGGATCCACACAGCAAGGGGGGGGGGGCTAAAGGAGCGCTCAGGCTGCCGAAGTGTGGAAATGGGATCATCACGGGATCCACACAGCAAGGGGGGGGGGCAAAGGAGCGCTCAGGCTGCCGAAGTGTGGAAATGGGATCATCACGGGATCCACACAGCAAGGGGGGGGGGGCAAAGGAGCGCTCAGGCTGCCAGTGTGTGGAAATGGGATCATCACGGGATCCACACTGCAAGGGGGGGGGGCAAAGGAGCGCTCAGGCTGCCGAAGTGTGGAAATGGGATCATCACGGGATCCACACAGCAAGGGGGGGGGGGGCAAAGGAGCGCTCAGGCTGCCGAAGTGTGGAAATGGGATCATCACGGGATCCACACAGCAAGGGGGGGGGGCAAAGGAGCGCTCAGGCTGCCAGTGTGTGGAAATGGGATCATCACGGGATCCACACAGCAAGGGGGGGGGGGGCAAAGGAGCGCTCAGGCTGCCAGTGTGTGGAAATGGGATCATCACGGGATCCACACAGCAAGGGGGGGGGCAAAGGAGCGCTCAGGCTGCTGAAGTGTGGAAATGGGATCATCACGGGATCCACACAGCAAGGGGGGGGGGGGCAAAGGAGCGCTCAGGCTGCCAGTGTGTGGAAATAGGATCATCACGGGATCCACACATGCAAGGGGGGGGGGGCAAAGGAGCGCTCAGGCTGCCGAAGTGTGGAAATGGGATCATCACGGGATCCACACTGCAAGGGGGGGGGGGCAAAGGAGCGCTCAGGCTGCCAGTGTGTGGAAATGGGATCATCACGGGATCCACACAGCAAGGGGGGGGGGCAAAGGAGCGCTCAGGCTGCCGAAGTGTGGAAATGGGATCATCACGGGATCCACACAGCAAGGGGGGGGGGGGTAAAGGAGCGCTCAGGCTGCCGAAGTGTGGAAATGGGATCATCACGGGATCCACACAGCAAGGGGGGGGGGCAAAGGAGCGCTCAGGCTGCCGAAGTGTGGAAATGGGATCATCACGGGATCCACACAGCAAGGGGGGGGGGGGCAAAGGAGCGCTCAGGCTGCCAGTGTGTGGAAATGGGATCATCACGGGATCCACACAGCAAGGGGGGGGGGCAAAGGAGCGCTCAGGCTGCCGAAGTGTGGAAATGGGATCATCACGGGATCCACACAGCAAGGGGGGGGGGCAAAGGAGCGCTCAGGCTGCCGAAGTGTGGAAATGGGATCATCACGGGATCCACACAGCAAGGGGGGGGGGGGCAAAGGAGCGCTCAGGCTGCCAGTGTGTGGAAATGGGATCATCACCGGATCCACACAGCAAGGGGGGGGGGCAAAGGAGCGCTCAGGCTGCCGAAGTGTGGAAATGGGATCATCACGGGATCCACACAGCAAGGGGGGGGGGCAAAGGAGCGCTCAGGCTGCCGAAGTGTGGAAATGGGATCATCACGGGATCCACACTGCAAGGGGGGGGGCAAAGGAGCGCTCAGGCTGCCAGTGTGTGGAAATGGGATCATCACGGGATCCACACAGCAAGGGGGGGGGCAAAGGAGCGCTCAGGCTGCCGAAGTGTGGAAATGGGATCATCACGGGATCCACACAGCAAGGGGGGGGGGCAAAGGAGCGCTCAGGCTGCCGAAGTGTGGAAATGGGATCATCACGGGATCCACACTGCAAGGGGGGGGGCAAAGGAGCGCTCAGGCTGCCAGTGTGTGGAAATGGGATCATCACGGGATCCACACAGCAAGGGGGGGGGGCAAAGGAGCGCTCAGGCTGCCGAAGTGTGGAAATGGGATCATCACGGGATCCACACAGCAAGGGGGGGGGGCAAAGGAGCGCTCAGGCTGCCGAAGTGTGGAAATGGGATCATCACGGGATCCACACAGCAAGGGGGGGGGGCAAAGGAGCGCTCAGGCTGCCAGTGTGTGGAAATGGGATCATCACGGATCCACACAGCAAGGGGGGGGGGGCAAAGGAGCGCTCAGGCTGCCGAAGTGTGGAAATGGGATCATCACGGGATCCACACAGCAAGGGGGGGGGGCAAAGGAGCGCTCAGGCTGCCGAAGTGTGGAAATGGGATCATCACGGGATCCACACTGCAAGGGGGGGGGGGCAAAGGAGCGCTCAGGCTGCCAGTGTGTGGAAATGGGATCATCATGGGATCCACACAGCAAGGGGGGGGGGCAAAGGAGCGCTCAGGCTGCCGAAGTGTGGAAATGGGATCATCACGGGATCCACACAGCAAGGGGGGGGGCAAAGGAGCGCTCAGGCTGCCAGTGTGTGGAAATGGGATCATCACGGGATCCACACTGCAAAGGGGGGGGGGCAAAGGAGCGCTCAGGCTGCCAGTGTGTGGAAATGGGATCATCACGGGATCCACACAGCAAGGGGGGGGGGCAAAGGAGCGCTCAGGCTGCCAGTGTGTGGAAATGGGATCATCACGGGATCCACACTGCAAGGGGGGGGGGCAAAGGAGCGCTCAGGCTGCCGAAGTGTGGAAATGGGATCATCACGGGATCCACACTGCAAGGGGGGGGGGCAAAGGAGCGCTCAGGCTGCCAGTGTGTGGAAATGGGATCATCACGGGATCCACACAGCAAGGGGGGGGGGCAAAGGAGCGCTCAGGCTGCCGAAGTGTGGAAATGGGATCATCACGGGATCCACACAGCAAGGGGGGGGGGCAAAGGAGCGCTCAGGCTGCCGAAGTGTGGAAATGGGATCATCACGGGATCCACACAGCAAGGGGGGGGGGCAAAGGAGCGCTCAGGCTGCCGAAGTGTGGAAATGGGATCATCACGGGATCCACACAGCAAGGGGGGGGGGCAAAGGAGCGCTCAGGCTGCCAGTGTGTGGAAATGGGATCATCACGGGATCCACACAGCAAGGGGGGGGGGCAAAGGAGCGCTCAGGCTGCCGAAGTGTGGAAATGGGATCATCACGGGATCCACACAGCAAGGGGGGGGGGGCAAAGGAGCGCTCAGGCTGCCAGTGTGTGGAAATGGGATCATCACGGGATCCACACAGCAAGGGGGGGGGGCAAAGGAGCGCTCAGGCTGCCAGTGTGTGGAAATGGGATCATCACGGGATCCACACTGCAAGGGGGGGGGGCAAAGGAGCGCTCAGGCTGCCGAAGTGTGGAAATGGGATCATCACGGGATCCACACTGCAAGGGGGGGGGGCAAAGGAGCGCTCAGGCTGCCAGTGTGTGGAAATGGGATCATCACGGGATCCACACAGCAAGGGGGGGGGGCAAAGGAGCGCTCAGGCTGCCAGTGTGTGGAAATGGGATCATCACGGGATCCACACTGCAAGGGGGGGGGGCAAAGGAGCGCTCAGGCTGCCAGTGTGTGGAAATGGGATCATCACGGGATCCACACAGCAAGGGGGGGGGGCAAAGGAGCGCTCAGGCTGCCGAAGTGTGGAAATGGGATCATCACGGGATCCACACAGCAAGGGGGGGGGGGGGGTAAAGGAGCGCTCAGGCTGCCGAAGTGTGGAAATGGGATCATCACGGGATCCACACAGCAAGGGGGGGGGGGCAAAGGAGCGCTCAGGCTGCCGAAGTGTGGAAATGGGATCATCACGGGATCCACACAGCAAGGGGGGGGGGGCAAAGGAGCGCTCAGGCTGCCAGTGTGTGGAAATGGGATCATCACGGGATCCACACTGCAAGGGGGGGGGGCAAAGGAGCGCTCAGGCTGCCGAAGTGTGGAAATGGGATCATCACGGGATCCACACAGCAAGGGGGGGGGGCAAAGGAGCGCTCAGGCTGCCGAAGTGTGGAAATGGGATCATCACGGGATCCACACTGCAAGGGGGGGGGGGCAAAGGAGCGCTCAGGCTGCCAGTGTGTGGAAATGGGATCATCATGGGATCCACACAGCAAGGGGGGGGGGCAAAGGAGCGCTCAGGCTGCCAGTGTGTGGAAATGGGATCATCACGGGATCCACACAGCAAGGGGGGGGGCAAAGGAGCGCTCAGGCTGCCAGTGTGTGGAAATGGGATCATCACGGGATCCACACTGCAAGGGGGGGGGGCAAAGGAGCGCTCAGGCTGCCAGTGTGTGGAAATGGGATCATCACGGGATCCACACAGCAAGGGGGGGGGGCAAAGGAGCGCTCAGGCTGCCAGTGTGTGGAAATGGGATCATCACGGGATCCACACAGCAAGGGGGGGGGGCAAAGGAGCGCTCAGGCTGCCAGTGTGTGGAAATGGGATCATCACGGGATCCACACAGCAAGGGGGGGGGGGCAAAGGAGCGCTCAGGCTGCCAGTGTGTGGAAATGGGATCATCACGGGATCCACACAGCAAGGGGGGGGGGCAAAGGAGCGCTCAGGCTGCCGAAGTGTGGAAATGGGATCATCACGGGATCCACACTGCAAGGGGGGGGGCAAAGGAGCGCTCAGGCTGCCAGTGTGTGGAAATGGGATCATCATGGGATCCACACAGCAAGGGGGGGGGGGCAAAGGAGCGCTCAGGCTGCCGAAGTGTGGAAATGGGATCATCACGGGATCCACACAGCAAGGGGGGGGGCAAAGGAGCGCTCAGGCTGCCAGTGTGTGGAAATGGGATCATCACGGGATCCACACTGCAAGGGGGGGGGGGCAAAGGAGCGCTCAGGCTGCCGAAGTGTGGAAATGGGATCATCACGGGATCCACACAGCAAGGGGGGGGGGCAAAGGAGCGCTCAGGCTGCCGAAGTGTGGAAATGGGATCATCACGGGATCCACACTGCAAGGGGGGGGGCAAAGGAGCGCTCAGGCTGCCAGTGTGTGGAAATGGGATCATCACGGGATCCACACAGCAAGGGGGGGGGGCAAAGGAGCGCTCAGGCTGCCGAAGTGTGGAAATGGGATCATCACGGGATCCACACAGCAAGGGGGGGGGGCAAAGGAGCGCTCAGGCTGCCGAAGTGTGGAAATGGGATCATCACGGGATCCACACAGCAAGGGGGGGGGGCAAAGGAGCGCTCAGGCTGCCAGTGTGTGGAAATGGGATCATCACGGGATCCACACAGCAAGGGGGGGGGGCAAAGGAGCGCTCAGGCTGCCGAAGTGTGGAAATGGGATCATCACGGGATCCACACAGCAAGGGGGGGGGGCAAAGGAGCGCTCAGGCTGCCAGTGTGTGGAAATGGGATCATCACGGGATCCACACAGCAAGGGGGGGGGCAAAGGAGCGCTCAGGCTGCCAGTGTGTGGAAATGGGATCATCATGGGATCCACACTGCAAGGGGGGGGGGCAAAGGAGCGCTCAGGCTGCCGAAGTGTGGAAATGGGATCATCACGGGATCCACACAGCAAGGGGGGGGGGCAAAGGAGCGCTCAGGCTGCCAGTGTGTGGAAATGGGATCATCACGGGATCCACACTGCAAGGGGGGGGGGGCAAAGGAGCGCTCAGGCTGCCGAAGTGTGGAAATGGGATCATCACGGGATCCACACAGCAAGGGGGGGGGGCAAAGGATCGCTCAGGCTGCCGAAGTGTGGAAATGGGATCAAGCGGATGTGGCTATGGCCCCAAGCTGCGCTGTTTCCTTAACCTCCACACCCTGATAGGGCGTAGCTTTCTTTCTATCTGTGTCAATTCTCTCAATGCCCCCTAGCAAAACAGCTGTGCCACCGTACCTCCATTGGCCGTCACGGCCAAGTTTGTGACGCCCTGCCACAAGGAGTACTCAAGGTACTTGGGGCCGACGGACTTGGGATACCTACATTACCACACAGCACCATGTTTATGAACGATACTACCAAATATAACATATTTGCAAGTGCAAACATGTAACTATAACACTTGAATGGCAGTGCTCTTTTTTTGTGACTCAGCTACATGTCAGCTACACTCTGGCCGACGGCCTTGGGATACCTACGTTACCACCCAGCACACGGCGATAGGTGCGAGGTTATCAAAGATATAGCTGCCGTATTAATCTGGTAATCGTCACTCTTTATGGCGGGGGTTGCTATCCTAGTCGAAAGCATTGTCCCCCCTTGCAGCAAGGAAACCTCTCATACCTTAACCCTAATCACTTAACTCTCAACCCCATGCAGGGTTGCATTGCTTACCCAGCCGTCATCATGGCCCCCTCAGCAGCATTGCCAATAGATATAGGAAACCCTAAAACCTTCAACCTCATCCCCAAACCCTATGCAGGGTTGCATTGCTTACCTAGCCGTCATCATGGTCATCATGGCAGCGTTGCAACTTCATAAGGAAGTTTCAAACCATAAACCCTCATCCCAAAACCCAATGCTGCATTCCGTTGCTTACCTAGCCTACATCATGCCCCCAATGTGGTGTTGCAACTACATAGGGGAAACCTTAAAAACCCTGAACCCTCATCCCTGAACCTTCATATCTGAACCCTCATTCCTGAACCGTCATCCCTGAATCCAGTGCATCATGGCTCACCCAGTTAGGAGCATGGCCCCCAATGCGGTGTTGCAACCACGTAGGCAAAACCTCTACCATCTACCCTATCAAAAATGCCGTATCCCTTGACCCAATGCATCTGAAGCAGGGCTAGATTAGCAGCACCGACCTTCCTTGTGCCATGTGCATTGTCGCTGATGCTTGAAGGCTACATCACCATTACTTACAAAGCCGACATCATGGCCCCTCATGGCCGCGTAGCAACCGGTCCTTGGACCCTGATCCCTAAATTCAAACCCAATGCTGTGCCTCGATGCTGACCCAGTCGGTAGCTAGGTCCCCAGTTCAGAGCTGCACCTAAGCTATGGACCCTACTCCCTAGGCCCTCATCCCGTAAACCCAATACAGCGTTTCAATGCTAACCCAGTTGGCAGCATGCCCCTCATGTCAGCGTTGCAACCAGTCCTTGGACCCAATTCCTTACATTCAAAACACAATGCTGCGTCTCAATGCTGACCCAGTCGGTAGCTAGGTCCCCAGTTCAGAGCTGCACCTAAGCTATAGACCCTACTCCCTAGGCCCTCATCCCGTAAACCCAATACAGCGTTTCAATGCTAACCCAGTTGGCAGCATGCCCCTCATGTCAGCGTTGCAACCAGTCCTTGGACCCAATTCCTTACATTCAAAACGCAATGCTGCGTCTCCATGCTGACCCAGTCGGTAGCTTGGTCCCCAGTTCAGAGCTGCACCTAAGCTATAGACCCTCATACCATGTACCCTCACCCCTATGATGAAAAAAGCCATAACGGTATCCCCAAACCTAATGTAGCGTTTGAATGTTGACGCAGATGGCAGCATGCCCCCCTGTCAGCGTTGCAACCAATCCCTGGACGCTGATCCCTGAATTCAAAACCCAATTATGCGCTTGGATGCTAACCCAGTCGGTAGCTTGGTCCCCAGTCTAGTGCTGCAACTAAACTAGGAAACTCTTACTCCCTGAACCCGTGTCTTCAACCCAACACAGTCTTCCATTGCTCACAAGCAGACATCATGGCCCTCTATGTCAGCGTAGCAACCAGTCCTTGGACCGGATCCCTTAGATTCAAAACCCAATGTTGCGCCTCGATGCTAACCCAGTCAGTAGCTTGGTCCCCATTCCCCAGCGCAGCCCTGCAACTAAACTAGGGACCCCCTGAACCCTACACCCTCAGTCCAATACTGTGCTTTGATGCTAAAGCAGTCTGCAGCTAGGTCTTCAGTGCAGCGCTGCAACTAATCTAGGGAACCCCTGAACCCTCACCCCAATGCAGCGTGCCATTGCTTTCCCAGTCATCAGCATGGCCCCCACTCAGGCGCTCCAGCTGAATTAGGAAAACCCATAAGGCCTAAACCTGTATCAGTAAGCCCTTGTCCCATATCAGGGCTACAATGCTCACCCAGCCGTCAGTATTACCCCAAAGTAGAGCAACTAAAACAGAGAAACCCTAATCCAAGGAAACCCTGAACCCTGATCCCTAAACCCTCAACTGAATGCAATGCATAACGCCCACCCAGCCGTCAATATGGCTCCCAATGTAGCGCTGCAACTTAACTAGGGTCACCCAAATCCAAGGAAACCCTGGACCCTGGTGTCTATCCTCTTAACTGTATGCAGTTCATCAATGCCCACGCAGCCGTCAGTATGGCTTTAACCTAATGCAGGGCTTCAGAATGTAACCAGTTGGCACTAGGTAGCATGGCTGCCAGTGCAGAGCTGCAAACTGATCCCTAAACCCTACTCCTCCATGCAAAACCCAATGCAGCGCTGGAATGCCAACTCAGTCGGCAGCATGATCCTCAGTGAAGCCGTGCAACTTAACTCAAGTTACGAGACCTGGATGGAGCTTAAGAAACCCGAATCCATTTACCCTACTCCCTGAATCCTGAATGCCGTGGTGGATTGCTTACCCAGATGGAAGCATGGTCCCCAGGGCAGCCGTGCGCATAAACCTGCAGCAGGCATCACCATTATTTAACTTATTTGTAATATTTCAGTCACGAAAATGATTTGTACGGAAGCACAGTCATGAAAAAATACATCTTATTTGCGCTGCGCATCCTCAGGTCCGCATGGCAGTGTTGCTTTTAGTGCGAGCTACCATAGACTACCTTTTGAAGTTGTCACCACTGGGCCTCATTGTGACCAAGCCTTGATCAGCTTTCAACCGGTGGTTTGATCAGCAGGGCCTTCAGCAGCAAGCCCCCTTGGCTAAAGGCCATGATGTAGCTGATGTGTAGCTGAAGCGCTGAATAAATAATGTTGCATGGCAACTTTGCCCTCTCACCGGATCCATTGAAGGATGGTGTTGAACCTTCTGGTTGAGGATGCAGATGCGTCATAATCCTCTTGCACCTTCGTGGATGCGGAGCTGATCAGTTTGAATTGCCTGGCTTGTCCTGCGTAATGCGCCAATGATGTCATTCGCCACGTCAACGAGTGTCCGAGGTGGCAAATCCGACGTGGGAGGTAAATCCGTCAACGAGTACCCGACCTGAAACTCGACATGTTATCTGCAGACCATGACTCCCCACGTCCTGACAGATGCGTCCCTGAAGCTGCTGGCTGCCAGACGAAACTGTACCACCGGGTTCTTCGACGTTTGTGCAGAATGGGTTAAGTGCCACGGGCGTAGCGAGCTGTCGGAATGATGATAGAGCCCGGCCCTTGAGCACGTTTAGGGCCGGCAAGCAGAGCATAGAAAGATTGAGAAGATCCTAAATCATGGTTCGGTCGCTGTCGTCATCCTCGACAAGGGCTGTGACGCTCAATGTTCTATCCACGTTTCACGCAGTCTATTTATAAACATACATTGTTGCCAACGCTTTGTAGCTCGAATGCCAGGGCGATCTGTTGGAGAGAGTGTGGACCTAAAAGGGGTACTTGGGATCTCCGGATCTTTAGTGCGTACCCACCCGCACACGCAGCCGTCCCCACCCTCCGTACTGAGTAGCCCAGCAGAGGTAGGGTCGGGGAGTGGGGGGTCAGCGGGTCTGCTGGCCATCCTTTTACCGATGTAAACTTATCTAACGGACACATAACAGATTGGTGCTCTTAAGGGTGACTGGGCCCAAGTACCCCATATTGGTATCTACCAATATAGGGTACTTGGGCCAAGTCATGATAAAGTCATGATAAAGTCATGATGTCATGAAACCGAATCGACGCGCAACGACTTGCCGGGGATGGATGGGCGTGGCCGGAGCGGGGGGCGGATTTCGACGGAGAATTGGCAAGCAATAAATCTGGAGTAAAAAAACAAAACAGGAAATTATAAGCAGCGAAACGACTCTGCATAATACACAGATTTCCGTGCCGTAACTGCATCAATACCTTAATTTCGAATCCAACACCCATGCGCTAGTCAGTGGCCATCCATCCAGAGGCATGAATGCAAAGTGATCAATCTATCCAACCAGATGAAAATGCCCGATTTGCGTGATAAGGTGCAGACTTAGCAAAAAAGAAATCTATGAAAGATACTCCGATCCGGACCTAAATTGCCGGAATCTCCAAGCGGACTCGGCTGGGGATGATATCATAAATGGTTTAATGATGGGCAGCGGCATCATGTCTAACCTTCGCCCTACATCACAACTGAAGGCCGTGTTGAACTCAACTCCTGTGTACCCACATCATTTCCCCCCCCTTCTGCACTGTGGGGGGGGCATTGTCATTGTGCGCCGGTTGCCTCCCCAGGGGCGTCACTGCATTCCCACTCAACGTCCTATTGTATTCTGTACTCGAACTGGTCGATGGACACCTCTACCATGCTTAAAATATGAGCGCTGCACTGTGAAAACTTCACACAGGCACACACACTCCACATCCAGCTTCTCCTTTTGTTTGTGTACCCTATTCCTTTTAGTTTTCTTTTCTCTGAACAGTTGGGCGCCCAAGAGGTCGAGACTTCTTGTGCATGGCCCAGAGTGTAACGTGGACGTGTAACGTCATTGACTCCCTCCATATCCAGCCCGAGGACAAAACCTGATTTGCAAGATATGGCGTTGGGCGTCCAAGGAGCCCCACATCAACCGCAACAATCAATACCACCTCAGCTGATGCCCACGCGGCCGAGCCTTCTTGAGCAGGGCCCAGAGGTGAAAGGTGATTGACCTCAGTCATCTGAGGGATCTAATCTATCAAATGATCCTCTCTCCCCCCTGTCTAGATCACCGGGGGCCATGGTCACGTCCACCTCAGGTAGGTGGGAGGCATGCCTGCACCATGGTCCTGGCTGTGCGTAGTAGCTGAAATTCAGGTTGCTCATCCTCTACCAAGACCACGTGGCCGAGCATTCAGCAGGGCCCATCGTTCTTAGCGTCTGCACGGATGCTAACCTCTTCATCCATGAACTAAAAGTTACAGGAGAGGTCACCAATAAGCCAGAAACTGCAAAATGTCGGAAACGAAAATGTCCATGTGGCAGCTCTTGTGCGCTTTCGCAGCCCAACAGCTACAGCCAGCTAGCACCACACTGAACTGTAAATTGCTAACAGTCCAGCGGAGAGTCATGACGCTCCTCCTCAGGTCTGCTGGCTGCATGGGACAGATACTAAACCAATCAATGCATACATGCCTGGGGAAAAACCACAGTCGTCGTCGCCACCGTCGTCTCTGCTTGCCACCTCTCCCAGCTTCGCACGCTACTTCTGGCATTCACCATTCTTCCTCCATGATTGAGACTCCTTTCTCGATGACATGTCCATACTTCCATCCACTCCTTATCTCGGCCTCCATTCACGACCACTCATCCAGATAACCATACACAATGACAAGTCCATGCTCCTATTCCCTGCTTTTCCAGACCTCCACTTACGACCACTTATCCAGGCCTCCATTCATGACCACTTATCCAGATCTTTGTTCACGACCACTTGTCCAGATCTTCGTTCACGACCACTTGTCCAAATCTTCATTCACGATCACTTGTCCAGGTCGCGGCAGTATGGACCTGTCGGTGTCCCCGTGAGGGTCATGGTGCCCTTGCTGGGAACCCACGTGCCGGCGATCATTGCGCCGGCAGGCTCCGCCCGGATCCGGTGTTGAGATCCAACCTGCAGATGACAGAGGGGGCACTTTGAATCTGAATTTCGTATGTTTCAGATTTCCATAGAACCAGCCACAATTTCCCTCAGAAGCAGAGGCAGGGGAAACCACATCACTAAACCAACGCAGATGGAGGACAGGTGAACTGGCTTCTTCAAAAGCAGAGGCGGTGGAGACGAAGGGAGATGAAACTGTCACAGCGTCAACACAATCGCCCAACATCTTATTCCCTAAACCAGGGGCAGCAGGCACCCAATCAGTCTCCGGTGTCAAAACCACCAACATGGCAGTGAGCCTGGATTTAAGGTTAAGGGTTAGGGACAGTGAAGCCCATAAAACCCATTGCAGTGAGGCATTCTTCAGGGGTCAGGGTCAGGGAAACATAAACCCTAAACATAAACCCCTGGTAGTGAGACTGCTGTTCAGATTAAAGAGCTTCATTAAGGAAGCAAGCGATAAGCTTAAACGGAACATACAAGAGATCCAGCAACCCACCTACTAAGAGGTCACTTATTGAGAGCGTCACAGCTACCGGACAACCGGAAAGGTTTCGCGCACCCCTATTTTGCATATTATATCAGAATCACCGCACAGGCAAAAAGCACATCACTTCGCGGCGCACGGCGGCGGTTTTTGGAAACAATTGTTTTCCGGCCGCGCAGCGGCGATTTTGTTTGATTTTGACTCATCACTGAACATCACAAGCAACACATAGCCCAATCTCAAGCAACCCAACAAACGGCTTCCAAATGGGTCCCCAACACCATCGGCCGGCGGACCTCAGGGGCTCCCAGCCTCCGGGCCCCCCTGCCCCCCCCCCCGTTGAAATTCGCCCCCCCCCCCCCCCCCTCCGGCCACGCCCACCCTCAGCCAGCTATTGCGCGTCGATTCTTATAGAGTGTGCGCACCCTGCCAGTGAATGACTCGGTCTGTGGAGCTTTCAAAAAAAATGTAATTTCAAACCGCGCAGAGCTCTGGTCCGTGCACCTCCAAAAATAAATAACGAATAGTCAATTGAAACCGATTTACCGTACTTGTAGGTGGGAGAGAGAGTAGGCAGCATTCAGCCTTGGCTTCTACCCCTCTCAACTGTCCTATTAATCCTCACAGGAGCAGCCTCACCTTGGGCTTCTCACTAACACCTGCCAATCGTTATGTATTTTCCTACCTTTGTCTTCCTACCCCTCTCGGCGGTCTTGATAATCTCACAGGAGCGGCCTCCTCTTTGGCTACACACTTACACCTGCCAATAATGATGCATTTCCCTACCTTTGGCTTCCTACTCCCCCTCTCCACTGTTTTTACAATCCTGACAGGAACAGCCTCACCTCCGGCTACTCACTTACACCTGCCAACAGTGACGTATTTCCTCACCTAAGGCTTCTCGCCCTTCTCTATGGTCTCGATAATCCTCTCAAAAGCAGCTTCACCATTGGCTACTCACTAGCACCTGATGTATTTTCCTACCTTAGGCTTCTCGCCCTTCTTGATGGTCTCGATGATCCTGACGATGTCAGCCGGCGACAAGTCTTCATAGTAGGAGTATGAGAAGCCCTCCACACCCTGCACGTGCATCAAGTCCACAGGAAATGATTGAGATAACAGAATATCAGCACAGATTGAGATAACACAATAACAGTACAGATTGTGAGGACAGAACAACAGTACAGAGGCGAATATATAAAGGGTGCTTAAGGACAGCATACGTAGGTACCCGCAAACCATTAGTTTCCTTATGAACAATTAACGAGTGTCCACATGTTTCAGGGTAGCACAATCCGGCTTAACCTCTGCCGAATCCTGATGCCTTGGTAGTGGAATCCGGCCAAAACTGTGCCCTATTGTGCGGCATCAGGACGTATCATGCTACCAACATATAATTGGGTGTGTTACATACTAACATACGCACCCTGACATTGTCAGAAATGGCTAGTCCAACTAGAAAACGTACTTTATCAGGCAGGTCCCACCAGATGAACAAGTTTGTGTTCATGTCTGTGAAGATATAATATAAATGCTTCGCACGGATTTCCGCTTGCTGGTACCACAGGTGGCCGTTTGTGAGAGAAAGAAAGAAAACTACGCCCCCCTAGATGCGTGCGGGTTAAGGGAACAGTGCAGCTCGGGGCCAAAGCCACATCCGCACCGTTACCATCAAACATTAGTAATTTGTGCCTGTCACGGCATCCATTTGTGCCTGTCATGGAGCGTATGCCGCCATCCTCTCCTTGCATAAAATAACAGTGTATCCTTTAATACACACTGAAAACCATTCAAAGTAAAAGCCACTGGAAATTTCCAGACCATTGCCAACTCATATTCGATTATATATTTAGATTGCAGTGCCCGCTTTCATTCATGCCACAAAATCCAGACCATGTCCGGTTTCTTTCACCATTCCCACTCACACTCTTGCAGTCTGCATTCTACGATGGCCACAATAGGGACTTTGACACATGCGTCCATGCCAGTGTTTATTTAAGTGGGTAAGGGGCCACCTTTGCTGGGCCACCCTGCGGCAACCCCTGGGCCGATTCACACCAAACCTGGACCGGCCTCTGGCCGGTGGGCCAAGCAGCAGGCTGCCCGAACCAGATACTTGTGGCCGGGGGGCACAGTGTAGCTGAAATGTAGCTGATAGTGGTATACCACTCACTAAAAAGACACTGGTCCATGCACACCATCCCTCACATGTTTGAGTGTGAACCAGACAGCAACGACTGTTCACACCCCCATCCCCATCCCTCACGTTGGTGTAGTCCGCAATGGCCACCATGTGGGCGTGTTAGGGATAGTGTGCATGGACGCATGCGCCCATGCACACTATCCCTAACATGCCCGAGTGTGAACCAGACAGCAACGACTGTTCATACCCCCCCCCCCCAATCCCTCACATTGGTGTAGTCTGCAATGGCCACCATGGGGGCGTTGACGCATGCGCCCATGCACTCCATCTCTCCTAGAGTGAACATGCCGTCTGGGGTGGTCTCCCCAAGGTGGATACCCAGCATGGACGTCAGGGCCGCCTCGATCTTCTCAGATCCGTTCAGCCTACAAATGGATATAAACAGCCACGTCAGGGCTGCCTCAATCCTCTCATAAATGTCCAATCTGTGGTGACACGGGACGGCGGGTTGAGGCCATCACGCCATCACGTTGTAAGTAAGGCTAAAGGCTTAGGGCTGTCGCCACTAGGTGGACGTGCAGCAGTGATACCAGAGCTGCTTTGGTATTTTCAGAGCCCTTCAGTGTGCAAATAGATATCAGGAGTCCCGGGTACGTCTTAGAAACTTGGGGTAGCGGGTTTCGGTGAGAGGAACACTTTTGGTAACCCTGCGAATTGAATTTGAGTCCTTTTTCTTTTTCAACAGAGATCTCCGCTTCAAAAGGATCAAGGGGGAGGCATAAGGCAGGATCGCCGATGGCTACCTTGTCAAGGCTAAAGCTTTGAGGGGAGGTCATGAAGGGACACAGCAACATGGAAACAGGTCCCTCGACACTGAACTAGTGCGTAAAGAATACAGATGCATAAACATTGCCAGTGAAACATAGTAAGGCGCCAGTACTGCGCCAGTGTCCATTGCCATGAGGGCACATGTTTTATTATTTAAAAACAGCAGCATGATTTGGTACCGGTACCAAAGTTAGGCTGAAACTGTATCATGCATTTCTAGGAAGAACACCGATTTCGCTTTGAGCGGGCCCAGAGGTGTAACGTTTTTGACCGATTTCGAGAAAGTGCCAAGAAGGCGGTGAACTTATCTAGGGAGACAGCGTTCGTTGTTTAAGAGAATCCTGAGAGGAGGGCTTGCAGCGCACCTACAGGGTTTAGGGTTTGGGGTTCACAGCATCTGCAGGGTTTAGGGTTCAACGCACCTGCAGGGTTAAGGGTTTGGGGTCTAGAGCACCTGCAGGGTTTAGGGCTTAGGGCACCTGCAGGGCTTAGAGTTAAGGGTTCAGCGCACCTGCAGGGAGTGGTCCCGCAGACCATGACGTGGTACTTGCCAATCTTGGTTCTGTTGAACATGCTGTAAAATGACGCAACCTGCACGGTCGCGGCACCATTGCAATGAGATCAGAGGAGGCAAATACCCTGCAAAGTGCAAATACACGCTTTGAGGCGGGAATAAAATCAGCCACAGGTTCAGGTCGTGGGCCTGGGTGGGCTACCGTAGCTGAACTGTAGCTAAATTGCGTTCAAAATAACAGTGCTCATGCGTTCAGATGAATGTGTTCAAATGGATGTGTTCAAATGACTATGTTCAAATGACTGTGTTCAGCACCCAATGGCCCTACCCCCTGGTCCTACATAGTACGTACCTCATATACCCGGATCTCAGGCATTTCCAGGATTTGTGCAACCTTGTTCATAGCTGAGAGACTGAGCCAGCCACCGTTCATTTGCTGAACCAGGTCCAAGACAGGGATGACAGCCGACGCCTTGTAATTTGGAGGGTATCTGGCAATGACCTTATTCACAAGTTTCATGTTGGCCTGCATGGAGAGCACGGGATTCAGGCAGAGTAGGAGACTAAGCTGGGAGTCTCCATGCGGAACTGGGACCAATGTTTCCGTGAGCTACATACTGCTCACATGTAGGTTACACATGCAGCAGCTACAAGCACACAAATGCGGCTTGCGGACAAGCTTACATCAGACACTTCGAATGGCGTGGTGGCATTGTTGTGGGGTTCATCTCTATGGGTGTTGAAGATGTCAGTGCTGTTCGTCGAAAATCCACGGGCGCTCCAGGGCTGCGTTTGCGATGAGCATGCAACACTAGCAGCAGCTGTAGCGTGCAAGCCATTTTGAGTGGATGCCGCAGCTGAGGAAGAAATAGCACGCACTGCTAGGACAGCAGCCCTCCGCATGAAGCTCATTTTACCTGTGATAAGAATCCAGCGTTAAAGAATGAAATAGAAGCAGGTGCACGGGGCATCGATCCCGGACATCATGAAGTGTCGAGCATTTGTCACTCACGTAAGCTGGATGCAAATGAATGAAGATGTGTAAGTAGTTTATCTGCAGGCTCAGTGGCTAGCGGTATCCCTGAGCGAGATGGTCGTCGAGTTGCTCGCAAAGCTGAGGGTGGTGTGGAGCACCCCAATGTGTGGGGCCATCCCTGACCCTGTCCTTGACTGATCGCGTCCGAGCGTCCGCGGGAATTCGGATGATCACGTTTCCATCAACTGAAATGAGGACCATCACCTCCAGGGCATGCGCGACTGCGACGCATCCGTCCAATCTAGGAAGGGTAGGGGACAAGCGTGCTTGCGTTCGGATTGCTCAGCAATCAATAGGCAAATACTCACGCGCGCGATTCGCCTCATGTTGTTACGATCACAGGTTAGGGCTCCGCTCGGTGCCAGAAAGCATCGAATCGGAGGCATCGTGTGCGCTGCTGCCATCGGTGAAGTCGTCTTTGTGCGTTACAAAGTTCTGGATACCGACGCACCCATCACCATCCCTGCCCCTCCTGAGCTCGAGGATGCTTCTCCTCCTGCGCTCGAAGCTGCCCCTCCGATCACCATCCCTGACCCTCCCCCCTCAACCACCTACTCCCTGAGGAAGTTGTCTGTGGACAGCTACCCCACAGGTGAGTGCACCCGTCTAGTTTGAATTGCAGAGTACATCCAAACTCCCTCCCTCCACATGCGCGCATGCAGCTTCCCTCCATGTGCCTTGCTCGCATCTAGTGTCTGAATTACATGCCCAAGACCACGGATGCTGGACAGCCGTCACTGAGATGGCCAACTGAGACCAAACCTGTACCAACATATTGACAGAGGCCCAAACTTCAAGGCTTTCGGTACCAAGCCCTGCCGGCCGCGGCCGAAGTTGAAGCCTACCGGTGCCGCATGTGTAGCAATACCCCAACATAAAATGTCCCCTCAATGCGGCTTCCCCCCTCTGGTGCATGGTGCCTATGCTGTACACTTCTCAAGGCTAGGCTTCTATATTTTATTTTCCTCCGCCCACGCTATCCCCCCCTGTATACACAGCCAAGGCCTAGACGTGTTTCTCTGCCCATGTCCCCAACACCCGACATTTCCTTTCTCGCTCCACCAACCCTTCTTCCCCTACCCTGCTTCCCCACCCTCGTACTCGTAACCATGGCCAAGACGTTTATTTTCTCTGCATCCGCCCTGCCTCCTCCCCCTTTGCTCCCCCCACCCCGCTCCCTCCCCCCCGCTCCCTCCCCCCTTTGCACATGCAGCCAAAGCCCCTGAAGCTGATGTCCAGGCTCCCACTGACGCCCTCCCCGGCCTGGACTCACTTTCCTCTGCCAGCTCCCAGGCCAGTGGTAAGCTTCCCGATGCCGCTGTCGACATGTCATTCAAAATCAAGCACCATAACTCATTCACTTTGCGCATGCCGGCCAGCAGCGGTGCCTGCGGCTGCGCAGCATCTCCTAATGCACAATAGGTCCAGTCTGTCTTTCATCGCACAAAGAAGATGGAAAAACAGGGGTATTCCGGGGTAGCACCTTGCGTGGCTGACAAGGGCCAAACCTTGACCGGCCCAGGGCAGGCGTCCCAGTGCCAGCTGCAGCTGGCAGCTCCCACAGCCGTAGGCCTTGATTTAGCTGATATATATATTTAGGAAGCGCGTTACGGTAATACCGGTGCGAGGTTAGATACAATACCGGTATATAAAGAAAGCCTCGCTTGAACGTCTTCTCGCTTGCCAGCTCAGTGCGTGGGATCCTCCGTCCAATCGGCAACAGTCACACCCCTACTCTGCCCTGCCCGCCCTCATGCTGCTCCTCCCGCTCTCCTCAGAGGCACTGAGCCAGGCTTCAGCCGACGCCTCCGCCGCTGCATCCCATTTGGCGGGCGACGTATCGGGTGCGGCCTCGCAGCTGGCTGACAGGTTCGCTGGGGCACTCAGCGGACTGGGCGGCCAGGTCAGTCAGGCCACCGGCGGCCTGAGTGGGGCCACGGACTCGATCTCCGGCTCCTTCACCGGGGCAACCGGTTCACTGGCCAGCAGCTTTTCTGAGGCGAAGGGCGCGCTGACGACGGGGCTCAGCGGGGCGACTAGCGGGCTATCGGAGGCAACGGATGCGCTCAGTGAGCAGCTGAGCGGTGCGACCAGCGGTTTGTCCGAGGCGACCGGCGTGCTGACTAACGGGTTCAGCGATGCGACCAGCGGTCTGTCTGATGCGACAGGTGGGCTGACCAGCAGGTTCAGCGGGGTGACGAGTGGGCTATCGGAGGCGACAGATGCGCTGGCTGGCGGCTCCGGCGGCTCCGCTAGCGGCCTGTCCGAGGCGACTGGCGCGCTGACTAGCGGGTTCAGCGGGGCGACTAGCGGGCTTTCAGAGGCGACGGATGCGCGCAGCGCGCAGCTAAGCGGGGTCACTAGCGGTTTGTCCGAGGCGACCGGCGCGCTGACTAGCGGGTTGAGCGAGGCGTCCAGTGGTCTCACGCGCAGCGTCAGGGAGGCGACGAGCTCGCTCACCAGTGGGGTGTCGTCTGTTACGCAGGTGAATCATTGGCTGTTCAGGGGAACTCAATGCCATATTTCTAAATGCATTTAATACGTTTTATACAGTACGGTACCGCACATTTTAGATCCTGTTTTCTTCGGGGCGGGGAAACAATTGACCACCAGTGTTGATATTTTTTAATACTTGTGCAGAATACTTGGCAGAGAACCCGACTTGCATTGTCAGACCTAGCTCCTCAACCTGCACCCGCTTGAGCTGTCAGGGCTTTGCACTTATCTTCTCGAGGGTGTCCTACACCTCCTTCATGTGTGCAAACTTGAAATGGCAATCGCTCCAAAATTCTTCTTGTTTTGAATTTTTGATTTTTATATGACCTACCGGTGGGGAAGAAAGCCTCAGCGACAGACAAGACCCCCCCCCCTGTAGCCCCTATGTGAAATAGTGTGAGAGTTGTGTGAGTGCATCCCTTTGATTTGGTTCAAACTTTCAAGGATGGTACTTAATGCTCGGTCGAGACCCTGAACTGCATCGGCTGTCATGGCCGTACATTTTCCAGTGATGTTACAGCGGCAGATAGTGGCCATTGGTCACTGTCCAGAGTGTGAATATCAGTGTTCAAGTGTGGAATAGGAAACACTTTAGTCAGTGAGTGTGAGTGTGCAAACAAACACTTGCACATGTGACAAGTGTGTGTGCATGTACTGGCACTGATAGCCTCAAGCATGGTCTGAGTCAGCAGCTGACACCTGAGACTAAGATTGCAAAGCAGTTTTTCGGGGAGGCCGCCGTCCTCATTAACGTGCCCTCTCTTGCTGATTCCCCTTGACTTCACCCGCCGCTACCTTGATGATGCAGGAGCTGAGCCAGCAGCTGAGTGCTGAGACTGAGATTGCGAAGCAGTTTTTCGGGGAGGCCGCCGTCACCGTCACCGCGGCCGTGGACACCGTCACCGCTCTGGTATCGAGCACAGTGGCAAGCGTTCAGGGCGCTGCTGATGCGTCACTGCTGGTGGGTGTGGAGCGTTTGGGTTGGGTAAATGTCGACCACTTGTGCTTGGGAGCAGCCTCGAGGTTGCATTTCTTGAGAGTGTGAGTGTAACGCCACCTTCAACGGGCCGCCCAGTGGCCGCCTACGACCCGATTGGGACTTAAACTTGACCGGCCTTCGGCGGGTGGCCCAAGCAGCATAGCTATCTTCGAATGGGGCCTACGGCTGGAGCTGGGAGTGTAGCTGACAGGTAGCTGAGTCACGAAGAAAAACAAACTGTTTGGGTGGTGTATCGCACATAGCCAACAGGGGCCAGAATCATCCTTGTGGTTTAATTGGCAGGCAGCACTCCATTTTGATTTTGCAGGGTGGTGGGCGACCGGTGGACAAGTGGCTGCAAGTCTACTGGTAGGTGTGGGGTTGTAGACGGCGCATCGGCCAAAATAACCCTTGTGATCGCATTGTTGGTAGTTTTGCATGGGGGTGTACTGGTGTGCGACCAGTGGGCTGCTGGTCAGGCACTGCTGGTTAGGCATCTGTCGGGTGTGGCGCGTTTGGGTTGTATAACGGACAGGGGCAGAATCATCCCTAGGGTGGCATTGGCAGGCGGCGCTGCATTTTAATTGTGCACGGTGGGAGGCGATCGGGGACAAGTGGCTGCAGGTCACCTGGTAGGTGTTGGTTGACTGGGTTGTAGACGGCACATCGGCCAAAATAACCCTTGTGATCGCATTGTTGGTAGTTTTGCAAGGGGGTGTACTGGTGTGCAACCAGGGGGCTGCTGGTCAGGCACTGCTGGTTAGGCACTGCTGGTGGATGTGGCGCGTATGGGTTGTATTCCAGGCAGGGGCCAGAATCATCCCTGGCCTGGGGTTGCACAGGCAGGCAGCGCTCCATTTTGATTGTGCACGGTGGGAGGGGACAAGGGGGCTGCTCATGCAGCACTGCTGGTGGATGTGGCGCGTTTGGGTTGTATAGCGGACAAGGGCAGAATCATCCCTGGCCTGGGGTTGCATTGGCAAGCAGCGCTGCATTTTGATTGTGCACAATGGTGGGCAACGGGTGGACAAGTGGCTGCAAGTCTACTGGTAGGCGTGGCGCGTTTAGGTTGTGTATCGCACATAAGCTAGAATTATCCTTGGGGTTCCATTGGCAGGTAGCACTCCAATTTGATTTGCAAGGTTGCGGGCGATCGGGGACAAGTGGCTGCAGGTCAACTGGTAGGTGTTGGGGTTGTAGACGGCACATCGGCCAACTTAATCCTTGTGGTTCCATTGGGGGTAGTTTTGCATGGTGGTGTACGACCAGGGGGCTGCTGATTAGACACTGCTGGTTCTTTTGCACTAACCTGCACTGCTGGTGGATGTGGCGCCTCTTTCTCAAGACAGAGGAAGAGGCACCTCACCCACCATTACTGCTGGTTAGGCACTGCAGGTGGGTGTGTCGCGTTTGGGTTGTATACCGGACAGGGGCAGAATCATCCCTGGGGTTGCATCGAGGTGTCTTAGCATTTCATTCATGAGCCCCCCCCGGGCTCCCCTCTTGGCTGATTCCTGATCCCATGCCTTCATACTCACGGGATAACTTGCTCATCCATACATTTCTCTCATTTCCTGGGTGGTTTCGACCCGTTGAGCCATCAGCGTTCCCCTCCTCTCTGAATCCCAAATTCTGTGAAAAAGTCAAATTCAAATTTCGCTCCACCAGGCCGCGGACAGCTCGGTGCAACAGACCTGGGATCTGCTGCCTCCTGAAGAATTCAAAATTTAAAATTCAAATTCCCAAATTCAAATTTCGCTCCACCAGGCCGCAGACAGCTCGGTACAACAGACCTGGGTCCTGTTGCCTCCTGAAGTGAGGGATGCTTTGGGAGCCACGGTGGAGGGGGGCGTGGCCGTGGCGGGCTTTGCGGCCGGTGTGGCCACTGAGTACCCCAACCAGTCTGCGGCGGTGGCTGGCGTGCTGGCGGTGCCGGTGCTGATTGGACTGCTCAAAAGCGGGTGAGGCGCAGGATATTTGTGAGGCACTTGTAATGGGTGACGTGTGCTGGCAGTGTCGGTGCTGATCATAATCAGATTGCTCAAAAGCGGGTGGGACGCAGGATATTTGCCAGAGGTACTTGCAAGATACTTGTACTGGGTGGCGTGTGCGGGCTGTGTGGGTGCTGATCCGAATCAGATTGCTCAAAAGCGGGAGAGTCGCAGGATATTGCCAGGTACTTGTAATGGGTGGCGTACTAATTTCTTAAGGGTGGCATACTAATTTCTCAAGGGTGGGCGAGGCGCAGGATGGCTGGGTGTGGCTGGTAGAAAGCATGTCCAAAGCGTGCAGGCAGGGTACCTAGCCCCGAAGCATAGGGACTGAAACTCATTGGCTAAAATACGGCATTGGCCGAAAGCAGGCATTGGCTACTCCGGTGATCTTGACCCCTCCATGGTGTGCTCCTTGCTCCAAGACGACCTCTTAGCGCCCCATGTTCTTAACTTGTTTTACAGATGATCAATTGGGGTTATTTTGCAGTCCGGATGGTTACTCCGACGACCTTGACCCCTCCATGGTGCCCTCCCTGCTCCAAGAGGACTTCTAGCGCTCCCTTTTCCTAACTTGTCTAACGGATGATGTATTCTGCGTGTCTTTTGCAGCCTAGATGGGCACTCCGGTGACCTTGACCCCTCCATGGTGCAATCCCTGCTCCAAGACAACTTCCTATCGCTCCCCCTTTTACCATCATTTACAACAATTATTTTCTTGGTGTTTTTTTGCAGTCCGGATGGTTACTCCGGTGATCTTGACCCCTCCATGGTGCGATCCTTGCTCCAAGACAACTTCCTGGCCTTGATGGAAGATAGAGAGGAGCGCCAGCAGAAGCAAAGGGATGACTACGTGCTCATTGACATCAGAGAGGACAGTGAAAGGGAGGCCACGGGCCGACCGGAGCTCAAGCTAGGAGCCAGGTATGCCTGTGTGCAGCAGGGAAGACGTTCACCCATCCCTAAATTATAAAGAAGGGCTTAAGGGAGGCCACGGGCCGACCGCAGCTCAAGCTAGGAGCCTGGTATTCTGGGTGTACCTTGGTGAAATGGTATGCCCTAATCGTGATCTCTGATCTAGCAAGGAGGGCGCAAGGGAGGCTGCAGGCAGGCAGGAGATCAAGCTCAAGCAATGGTGCATCCCTTTTGATCCGCAGATATAAAGTGGCAGCCCTGCCTCTCTCTTTTGCGGATAATTGATGTTGTGACAAATCTACAATCGCGTTATAAATCTTACGATGGTGCATCCCTTTTGATCTGCAGATACAAAGTGGCAGCTCTGCCTCTCTCCGTGGCAGATGAGCTCAACCCGCCTTCAGTGATGAGGATGGCCCGGGACCGCAACGAGCTCCGCCTCGCCACTACAGGTACGGTTGGGGTTGAGTGTTGAATTAGGCTTCGGATCGCAACGAGCTACGCCTCGCCACTACAGGTAGGGTTGGGGTTGAGTGTTGATTTAGGCTTCAGATCTCAACGAGCTACACCTTGCCACCACTGGTAGGGTTGAAGGTGCAGGGCTTAAGCGGGACTGGCATAAGTTGGTTCAGGGTGAAGTGTTCAGTACGCTTGGGACCGGTTAACTCGCTATTCCTTGAGACCAGGAGTAGGATCTAGGGTTTTGGTGTTTCGGTACTGGCGGAGTGTGGTGTTCATGTTGAGGCAGGCTCAGGGGCCGCAACCAGTCACACAGGCAGGATTTAGGGTTCAGGGTTCAAGATGTACTGTCATCTCCCTGGGCACGCATCAGGAAGCCCGTGCGGCTGGAGCCGTCAGCAGATGAGAGCAAGGTGCTGTGAAATCTGTGGGGGGGAGATTGCTCCCTTCTTCTCTTGAATATTTAGTACACAATACTAAATTTCTAACACAAATCGGATGGATAATTTGGAGGGGGCTGCAAGAACTGAAGTAGGGGAGCACAGCAGGTCGGGGGCTTGCTGCTGCGCCTGCCAAGCTCAGGTTGTTTTCTTCCCTACAACGTTGAGCCATATAGAAGGGAGCAGGCCTCTTACCCCCCCCCCCCACTGCCTCTCTGCTTACCCCCACCCACCCAACCCCCCCCACTGCCCTCTTACCTGTTTACCCCCCCCCCCCCCCGTGCCCCCTTACCCATCTCCCCCCCTGAAATTGCTTACCCCCTCCACGGCCCCCTCCACTTCCTAACCTCTCCGCTGCCCCCCTCAACCTCCCACCCCACTCATATGCTTTCCCCTCTGCCCTTCTGCTACCCCCCTCCCTCCCTCCTTCCCTCCCTCTCCAACTGCCTGTCCTCCCCCCTCCCCCTCCAACTGCCTGCCCTCCCCCCTCCCCATCCTAACCCCCTCCCTCCCTCCCTCCCCCCCCCCCTCTCCAACTGCCTGCCCTTCCCCTCCCCATCCTAACCCCCTCCCTCCCTCCCTCCCTCCCTCCCTCTCTAACTGCCAGCCCTCCCCCCTCCCCATTCTAACCCCCTCCCCCCCTCCCTCCCTCCCTCTCTAACTGCCTGCCCTCCCCCCTCCCCATCCTAACCCCCTCCATCCCTCCCTCCCTCTCTAACTACCTGGCCTCCCCCCTCCCCATTCTAACCCCCTCCCTCCCTCCCCCCCTCTCTAACTGCCTGCACTCCCCCGGCTCCTCTAACTGCCTGCACTCCCCCGTCCCTCTCTAACTGCCTGCACTCCCCCCTCCTTATCCTAACCCCTTCCCTCCTTCCCTCCCTCCCTCTCCAACTACCTGCCCTTCCCCCTCCCCATTGTAACCCCCTCCCTCCCTCCCTCTCCAACTACCTGTCCTCCCCATCCCCATCCTAACCCCCTCCCTCCCTCCCTTCCTCCCTCCCTCCCTCCCTCCCTCTCCAACTGCGTGCCCACCTCCATCCCTCACCAACTGCCTGCCCTCCTCCTGTGCCTTTTCCGTGCTCAGCCGCCCTCATCGCCGGTCGCAAGGAGGTGAAGAGCCAGCTGGCCAACGTCATCATCATGGATTCAAAGGGCTCCAGCGTTGCCAAGGATGTGGCCAAGGCGCTGCGGAAAGAGGGGATCTTCCAGGCCTTTGTCATGAAGGTATACAAAGCGGACATTGAGCGTGTTCCCATGTGTCGGTATCTAAATTGGGGGTTTTATGGGCTGAATGGAATGAGGGGATCTTCCAGGCATTTGTTATGACGTTGTGCAAAGCGGACATTGAGCGTGTTCCCAGGGACCGGTGTCTGAATTGGGGGGGTTTTATGCGCAGAGCAGAAAGAGGGGACCTTCCAGGCCTTTGTCATGAAGGTGTGCAAAGCGGACATTGAGCAGGTTTCCAGGTACTGGTCTCTGAAATTTGGGGGATTGTATGCGCTGCGTGGAAAGAGAGCATCTGCAAATGTGTTTTTCATGTGAAAGTGTCTGCAGGCTGTGGAGGAAGGGCATCTGCTAGGTATTTGAAATGAAGGAAGAGGGCGGTTACCAGGTATTTGCGATGGTGGTGCGCAAAACAGAAAGACGGCGTCTTTAATGATGGTGCGTTCATGCCGGCGAAGAGGGCATAAATCAGGATCTGAAGGGATTTACGAGGGCCTATTGGAGACCTGTCATTTAATTAATTAATTGCTTCATACAATCTTGAAAATTTTTAAGTGCCCAAACTCCAAAGTGCCACCAAGCAAAAAATATTAGTTGCTAATGGGATCTGCTTACATTTATTACGTGTTTGAAATTAAAGTGCGCAAACCAGAAATGAGTTATCCAGGCAATTTTGATGAAGGTGCAATAAAATTATCCAAGCTTTCTTCTTCAACAGTAATTACCTTCTTGAAACAGAAAGAAGGCAAGTTCTGTGTTTGAACTGAAGGCCTGCTAAAGCAGAAAAGAGGGCATCTTCCAGGCAATGCCTAGTACAGTGAGCACATGCCGCGGACAGAAGGATCCAGTAGGACGTCCTATTCATGTTTATAATTAAGGCGCGCAAAGCAGAGACAGGCCGGGCACTTTCCTTTCATAGTATACTGTATACTGTATTATCATCTGCCTCTTTTCTGGACGTTTGGCAGCAGGTGCTATTGAATCAACAATGGGTGAAGGATGATCTGCCGACAATGCCTCTTGCCTTCAAATGGACCCTATTATAGTGCATCATCATTCATAAATTAACTATCGTATCTGCCTCTTGCCTAGATGCAGTGCGGGGCTACCAGCAGTCAGTGAAAGACGACCTGCCATCAGTGCCAACCAATGGATTCCAATGGATGTGCTCCAATTGTCGTTTCCTCACCCTCGTATCTGCCTCTTGCCCGTGTCTGGACGTGCAGGGGGGGGGTAACAACAATGGGTGAAGGACGATTTGCTGACAATGCCTCATGCATTCCAATGCATCGCTACCTCACCCTCGTTTCTGCCTTGTGCCCTTGCCCGTGCCTGTACAGGGCGGCTACCAACAATGGGTGAAGGACGACTTGCCGACAATGCCCGGCCCGGATTACGAGGTCAATCCCCTCCTGCTTATCAAGGATGAGGTGGAGGTGCTGACTAAGAGGGTACGTGCCCGGGATCCTTTCAGGATGCTTCAGCTACTATTTACCTAAAATTCAGCTACAATTTAGCTACATTATGGCCCGTGGCCAAGAGGTCCTTGTGCATGTCTTCAGCTGACCACTGCCAGTGTCTGATGTAGAGCTCTTTTCCACCCTGATAGTTGTGATATGTGGAAGGGTGCAGGGCTTTGAAATGTGCACCCTACTCCCTGACACCCCATACCCTACCCCTCTCCCCCCCCTGCTGGCGTGACATTTTTCGAGACACCCTATCCCTCTGCCACCCTTTGCGTGACCCTTTACCCTACGCATCAGACCCCTGTTGGCTGTGATATTTGAGGGTTAAAGGTTTAGCCCTAAACTCTGTACCCTACCCATTCGACCCCTTTTGGCTGTGATCTACTCCGTGACCCTATACCCCACCCTTTTGCCCCCCTGCCGGCTGCGATATATTATCTGACACCCTGTACCCCACCCCTTTGCCCTGTGGCTGACCGTGATGCGTCTCAACCCATTTTTAATTCAGGCCCAGGACTCCCTCGAACAGCTGCAGAAGCCCCAGGTGGCTCTGCCCGTCCTGGGGTCCACTATCCTGGGGGCATCAGCGCTGATCAACTACCATGCGACACTTCAGGTGCGACGCCGAAGATTGTCGGACACATGCAGCGGCTCGTTTGCTAGGCCTTGCTTTTGAATGTAGTTGCTCGTCCTGGGCTCCGCTATCCTGGGGGCATCGGTGTTGATCAACAACCATGCGACACTTCAGGTGTGGCCGCAAAGATTGTCGGACACATGCGGCGGGTGCCTACAGATACCGTATCGATTGCAGATTGCAGCCATCTAACGTATCTCTGAGCTGGGTCTGCCTCTTGATGGCTCTCACCAGCACCGGCATGCGTTTTCGTGATTCAGTTACTCATGTGGCTGGACTGCTGACCTGACTTACAGCATGTACAACGTTGGACAACTGGACAGCACTGTGCAGCATATACGACACGGTACAGTCCGTCCTGAACTCTGTTGTGTCTGTTGCGCAGGTGATCGGTTTGTGGGGCATGGCATACAGCGTGTATAGCGGGTCCGCGCTGTCATTGTTGAAGGGATTGGCGGGCGGTGCCAGCAGCTTTGTCGCAAGTGCCTCTGCGCAAGCCGGAAAGATCAAAGCAGCCAACGCCATCAACGTGGCCCAGGCGGAAAGTGCAGCCAGGGCAGTCAGCGCGGCCAAGGCATTAAGTGCAGCCCAGGCGGCCAGCGCGGTGAAGGCGCCAAGGCCAGAGCCCGTGGTTATGGTAGAGAGCCAGAAGGCGGAGGCGGGCTTGGCGCCTGCTGATGCCCCCGTGTCTGCTCCGGAGGCAGAGGCCTCTGCCGCTCAACCTGTCCCAGTAGAAGCTGCGGCGCCGTCGGAGGCGGGGGCTGAGGAGAAGCCGGCAGCAAGCAGCACGAGCGAAAGCTTAGCGCCGGGGCAAATGTCGTCATAGGCTGGCTTGTGAAAGGTGGCAAAGTTGAAGATTTCGGATTTTTGTCGATGCTGTGGGGTGTCTGAAGGCGCCATTTGAGAACTGCGTCCAAGAGTTGACGGTGTTGAGACAGCGACACGGTGTCTATGGTCACCTCTGGGTCCTGCTCAAAAAGGCTCGGCCGCGGGGGTGCATGACTAGGGGCAGGGGGGGGGGGGACGGTGTAGCTTTGGTGAGAAACGACCACAGGCTCGCTCGCTCTTCATCTGGTTTTCATCCTCGTCGATGCTTATTTTGTTCCAGCACTACCTCGTGTAGGCCCCATGAGGTCGTGATGCCCCAGGAGTTGAAATCCGGACCCGATAAGTTTTTGATATTAACGGTTCGAGATTTCCTGT
This sequence comes from Limnomonas spitsbergensis, assembly GCA_037349105.1. Lineage (NCBI taxonomy): Eukaryota > Viridiplantae > Chlorophyta > Chlorophyceae > Chlamydomonadales > Limnomonas > Limnomonas spitsbergensis. The sequence continues at coordinate 969,051 of JAYJMM010000081.1, read as the reverse complement.
TAGAGTACTTTGGTGAGAGAAGTAACGCATTGGACGCACAGGAGGGGCCCTCGTGCTTTGCTAGTGTACCCAAATTACAGCCAACTATATGGATTGCAACCCGGACTACGATGTACATCACCCTTTTAGTCTTATACCATGCATTGATCGATGAGTTTGAATTACCCCGCAATGTCCAGAGCCTACAGGGTAAAGGCTACGAGTCCCTCTGTAATCTGTGGATTATGTGCCTCCACCATCATCGTGTCCTGCTGAAGAAACCGAACGCTGGTCATGCCTTGCTCGCTCCACTGATAGACTGACAGGTCAATGACGTTACACCTCTGGGCCCCTGCTCAGAAAAGGCTCGGCCGCGTGGGCGCCTAACTAAAGAGTTGGGAGGACAGATGGAAAGAAACACAGCAGGGGGCATGATAAAAGAATGGAAAGTGGGAAATCAAGTGAAGGGGCGAAACAAAAAGCTAATAAAACAAAGTACAAAGGAAATCCCAACCCAGAGCTGACAATGCCAATTACGATGGTATGGCACAGGATGGTAGGCCTACGAAGCCTGAACTATCTTCACTGTTGATCTCCGTTTTACCAGCATGTCAGTCCAGGGTGTCAGTCCTATATACTGGATAATAGTTTTTGATAGTTGTGTCCAGCCCCTGCCGACATAACCCAGGATTCGTCACTAGTTGTACCCTGCCTGCAGCCCAGTACTGCCACCGCCTTTGTTTGGGAATTGACATCAATGTCTTTTGGGGCAGTGCTTGGGCATGCACATGACCGCATGTGCCACTGCATCCCCAGGTGTATCTGCTGTTGGCACATTCCTCTGCTGTAAGGCTGGTATCACCTCCCACAAAACCCAGCAGCGACTCTCCTACCTCAAAGCTTGAATGGCCTTTGGTTTCTTTGACGCGATAGTGGCTATTGCTTTGCCCAACCAGTGGATCTTTGAGGGTGTGGGTTGGCGTAATGGTGGGGGTTATCACCACCAAAGCCTTCAACTTTTCGGAATGCTAATTTTCAGAGGCTTTGGGAGAGCGGGTGGATTTCACACTATAGTTCACATTATAATGATTATAATAATACAAATCTGTGCTGATTCATCAATTCACGCGAATTTGTATGCCTAGCCTGAGCTGATCTAGCTCTACAGATCCCATCTCGTGGAGTTGATGATGGATTTAATGCCACATATTGAAGCCAATCTGGCGGGGTCTGTAAGCATTAGTTATGAGTCATATTATCAGGGCCTGCCTGAGTATGGATTGTCCTAGGGTCAATTGATCGATCCCAGAAGAAACAGGTTTCTTGATGGGCACGCTACCTACAGCAATTTCCTGTAGTTCTCACGGCACTGTGGGTCATGACATATCACCATACGCCATCACGAACACATCCGCATTGCATCCGCCTCCATCCATCCAACCTCTTAACAAACTCGAGTGGCTAATACTTATTCCGCAACTCTGCTGCTGCGGATCCATCCACATTTCCGTTAAATAACGTTACACCTCTGGGCCCGCTCAAAGCTCGGCCGCGTGGGCGCCCAACTGTTCAGAAGGGAGTAAAGAAGGAACTAAAAGTCTAAAAGGAAGAGAGGGGGAAAGGAACAAAAGGAGAGGCCGGGAAGGCAAAGAAGACCATGTCCAACACCTGAGTCCACTAGAGACTAGCCCTCGACAAAGCCTCTAAGAAAAGAAAAGTCCAGAAAAACAAGCGTATCCCACCCCTGCTTGGCCACGAGGGCGCCTTACTGATCAGAAGGGAGAAGAGAAGAACCTAAAAAGGGGGCAAACAACAACAACAACAACAACAACAAAAAAAAACGACCAAAAGAGAAGGCCGGAAAGGCCAACGACAACGGCCTCAGAAACCCTGGAGACTAACCCTCAATAATGCCCACAGCACAGTCCACAAAAGCAAGTGTGTCCCACCCATGCTCAGCCTGGAACAACTGGTGGAAGTTAGTGGCAGCGCCCGGAGGACCTGCCCATCCCCGCTCCCGTAACTGCTCCCTGACACTAGGGCACTGGAAGCACACATGCAGCGCATCCTCTACCTGCTCGCTATCCCCCCGTGCCCAACACCGCTGGCAGCAGCGTGCCTGTCGCCGCTGACCGTTGCGCCGTCCTCTGGTATCAGCAGTGCTGATCGCGCTGAGCCGCAGTCGCAAATTGGTGCGCACACAAGCACACTCCCTCTGACTAGTGCAGCTCTGGGCTTGCGCCAGCACGGCACCCGCCGTGGGCTGGAACCAGGCGGGGTAGGTCGCCGCAGATCTGTGATCGGTGGTAGGGTCCCTGGGGTCCCCACCGCCACTCATGTCCAGCCGTGCTTGCTCGTAGGCTGCGTCAACGAGTGCCAACACCTCTGTGACGGGTAGGCGCTGTAGGCAGCTGCTGCCCCGCGCAAGGTGGGGGTGGCTGCCCCCCGCTCCAGCTCCTCTAATGCACCCAGCAGATCAGAGCTCCAGTTGCGGCCGCCAGTGCCCTGGCTGATTGCAAGCTGCATATCTGCTGCCATGGCTTCAGCCATGAGAGGGCTGTATTGCTGTGCCTCCGGTGCCACCGCTGCATTGTAGAAGCGGAGGATATGGGCCCAACAGTCTCGCTGTAGTGGCTGGAGCTGCAGCTCTCTCATGACTCCCCAACTGGCGGCTGATGCAGGTAGCCCCGCAGCCTGGCGTAGGTGCTGAAGCAAGCTGGACTGCATTTTGCTGGAGACATTGCCGCGGCCGAAGGTGGCTGGTGGCCCACACCACGTCGCCGTAGTTGGCCGCAGGCGCTGCGTACATAGCTGCCAGCCTGATGCGGGTAGGAAGATGGCGCCTTAGGCCCACCTTGGCTGCCATGCGGCGAACACGGTGCAGCGCGGCAGCCAAAGGCGCCTGTCTACCGTCCATGGCCCTCTTCATGCCGCCGCTTTCGTGCCGAGTGATGCCCAAGAATTTGAATTCTGAAACACGCTTCAACACGGTACGGTCAGGGCCGTAAACGCAAACATGGGCTGGCTGTCGGCGCTGCGCTGCTAAGCGGCTGCCAAACTCCATGATCTCTGTCTTACTGACATTGAACTGAAGCTGTTTATGTGCCGCATATTCATGCAAGGCATCAAGCATGCGTTGCAGCCCTGCTGGGGTGCGGGCTAGCAAGGAGAGGTCATCCGCATAGAGCAGGCAGCCGTAGCTGTCGCCCCGCCTGCATCTCAATGCCCTCTGCCGGTCACTTGGCTGCAAGCATGGCCGGTAGGTCACTGAGTTTAAGGCTAAAGAGCAAAGGGCTCAGGGGGCAGCCCTGTTTGATGCCTCTGGTGCAAGGCACAGGACCAGTGCCCTTCTGCTACCCCCCTCCCTCCCTCCTTCCCTCCCTCTCCAACTGCCTGTCCTCCCCCCTCCCCCTCCAACTGCCTGCCCTCCCCCCTCCCCATCCTAACCCCCTCCCTCCCTCCCTCCCCCCCCCCCTCTCCAACTGCCTGCCCTTCCCCTCCCCATCCTAACCCCCTCCCTCCCTCCCTCCCTCCCTCCCTCTCTAACTGCCAGCCCTCCCCCCTCCCCATTCTAACCCCCTCCCCCCCTCCCTCCCTCCCTCTCTAACTGCCTGCCCTCCCCCCTCCCCATCCTAACCCCCTCCATCCCTCCCTCCCTCTCTAACTACCTGGCCTCCCCCCTCCCCATTCTAACCCCCTCCCTCCCTCCCCCCCTCTCTAACTGCCTGCACTCCCCCGGCTCCTCTAACTGCCTGCACTCCCCCGTCCCTCTCTAACTGCCTGCACTCCCCCCTCCTTATCCTAACCCCTTCCCTCCTTCCCTCCCTCCCTCTCCAACTACCTGCCCTTCCCCCTCCCCATTGTAACCCCCTCCCTCCCTCCCTCTCCAACTACCTGTCCTCCCCATCCCCATCCTAACCCCCTCCCTCCCTCCCTTCCTCCCTCCCTCCCTCCCTCCCTCTCCAACTGCGTGCCCACCTCCATCCCTCACCAACTGCCTGCCCTCCTCCTGTGCCTTTTCCGTGCTCAGCCGCCCTCATCGCCGGTCGCAAGGAGGTGAAGAGCCAGCTGGCCAACGTCATCATCATGGATTCAAAGGGCTCCAGCGTTGCCAAGGATGTGGCCAAGGCGCTGCGGAAAGAGGGGATCTTCCAGGCCTTTGTCATGAAGGTATACAAAGCGGACATTGAGCGTGTTCCCATGTGTCGGTATCTAAATTGGGGGTTTTATGGGCTGAATGGAATGAGGGGATCTTCCAGGCATTTGTTATGACGTTGTGCAAAGCGGACATTGAGCGTGTTCCCAGGGACCGGTGTCTGAATTGGGGGGGTTTTATGCGCAGAGCAGAAAGAGGGGACCTTCCAGGCCTTTGTCATGAAGGTGTGCAAAGCGGACATTGAGCAGGTTTCCAGGTACTGGTCTCTGAAATTTGGGGGATTGTATGCGCTGCGTGGAAAGAGAGCATCTGCAAATGTGTTTTTCATGTGAAAGTGTCTGCAGGCTGTGGAGGAAGGGCATCTGCTAGGTATTTGAAATGAAGGAAGAGGGCGGTTACCAGGTATTTGCGATGGTGGTGCGCAAAACAGAAAGACGGCGTCTTTAATGATGGTGCGTTCATGCCGGCGAAGAGGGCATAAATCAGGATCTGAAGGGATTTACGAGGGCCTATTGGAGACCTGTCATTTAATTAATTAATTGCTTCATACAATCTTGAAAAATTTTAAGTGCCCAAACTCCAAAGTGCCACCAAGCAAAAAATATTAGTTGCTAATGGGATCTGCTTACATTTATTACGTGTTTGAAATTAAAGTGCGCAAACCAGAAATGAGTTATCCAGGCAATTTTGATGAAGGTGCAATAAAATTATCCAAGCTTTCTTCTTCAACAGTAATTACCTTCTTGAAACAGAAAGAAGGCAAGTTCTGTGTTTGAACTGAAGGCCTGCTAAAGCAGAAAAGAGGGCATCTTCCAGGCAATGCCTAGTACAGTGAGCACATGCCGCGGACAGAAGGATCCAGTAGGACGTCCTATTCATGTTTATAATTAAGGCGCGCAAAGCAGAGACAGGCCGGGCACTTTCCTTTCATAGTATACTGTATACTGTATTATCATCTGCCTCTTTTCTGGACGTTTGGCAGCAGGTGCTATTGAATCAACAATGGGTGAAGGATGATCTGCCGACAATGCCTCTTGCCTTCAAATGGACCCTATTATAGTGCATCATCATTCATAAATTAACTATCGTATCTGCCTCTTGCCTAGATGCAGTGCGGGGCTACCAGCAGTCAGTGAAAGACGACCTGCCATCAGTGCCAACCAATGGATTCCAATGGATGTGCTCCAATTGTCGTTTCCTCACCCTCGTATCTGCCTCTTGCCCGTGTCTGGACGTGCAGGGGGGGGGTAACAACAATGGGTGAAGGACGATTTGCTGACAATGCCTCATGCATTCCAATGCATCGCTACCTCACCCTCGTTTCTGCCTTGTGCCCTTGCCCGTGCCTGTACAGGGCGGCTACCAACAATGGGTGAAGGACGACTTGCCGACAATGCCCGGCCCGGATTACGAGGTCAATCCCCTCCTGCTTATCAAGGATGAGGTGGAGGTGCTGACTAAGAGGGTACGTGCCCGGGATCCTTTCAGGATGCTTCAGCTACTATTTACCTAAAATTCAGCTACAATTTAGCTACATTATGGCCCGTGGCCAAGAGGTCCTTGTGCATGTCTTCAGCTGACCACTGCCAGTGTCTGATGTAGAGCTCTTTTCCACCCTGATAGTTGTGATATGTGGAAGGGTGCAGGGCTTTGAAATGTGCACCCTACTCCCTGACACCCCATACCCTACCCCTCTCCCCCCCCTGCTGGCGTGACATTTTTCGAGACACCCTATCCCTCTGCCACCCTTTGCGTGACCCTTTACCCTACGCATCAGTCAGACCCCTGTTGGCTGTGATATTTGAGGGTTAAAGGTTTAGCCCTAAACTCTGTACCCTACCCATTCGACCCCTTTTGGCTGTGATCTACTCCGTGACCCTATACCCCACCCTTTTGCCCCCCTGCCGGCTGCGATATATTATCTGACACCCTGTACCCCACCCCTTTGCCCTGTGGCTGACCGTGATGCGTCTCAACCCATTTTTAATTCAGGCCCAGGACTCCCTCGAACAGCTGCAGAAGCCCCAGGTGGCTCTGCCCGTCCTGGGGTCCACTATCCTGGGGGCATCAGCGCTGATCAACTACCATGCGACACTTCAGGTGCGACGCCGAAGATTGTCGGACACATGCAGCGGCTCGTTTGCTAGGCCTTGCTTTTGAATGTAGTTGCTCGTCCTGGGCTCCGCTATCCTGGGGGCATCGGCGTTGATCAACAACCATGCGACACTTCAGGTGTGGCCGCAAAGATTGTCGGACACATGCGGCGGGTGCCTACAGATACCGTATCGATTGCAGATTGCAGCCATCTAACGTATCTCTGAGCTGGGTCTGCCTCTTGATGGCTCTCACCAGCACCGGCATGCGTTTTCGTGATTCAGTTACTCATGTGGCTGGACTGCTGACCTGACTTACAGCATGTACAACGTTGGACAACTGGACAGCACTGTGCAGCATATACGACACGGTACAGTCCGTCCTGAACTCTGTTGTGTCTGTTGCGCAGGTGATCGGTTTGTGGGGCATGGCATACAGCGTGTATAGTAGCGGGTCCGCGCTGTCATTGTTGAAGGGATTGGCGGGCGGTGCCAGCAGCTTTGTCGCAAGTGCCTCTGCGCAAGCCGGAAAGATCAAAGCAGCCAACGCCATCAATGTGGCCCAGGCGGAAAGTGCAGCCAGGGCAGTCAGCGCGGCCAAGGCATTAAGTGCAGCCCAGGCGGCCAGCGCGGTGAAGGCGCCAAGGCCAGAGCCCGTGGTTATGGTAGAGAGCCAGAAGGCGGAGGCGGGCTTGGCGCCTGCTGATGCCCCCGTGTCTGCTCCGGAGGCAGAGGCCTCTGCCGCTCAACCTGTCCCAGTAGAAGCTGCGGCGCCGTCGGAGGCGGGGGCTGAGGAGAAGCCGGCAGCAAGCAGCACGAGCGAAAGCTTAGCGCCGGGGCAAATGTCGTCATAGGCTGGCTTGTGAAAGGTGGCAAAGTTGAAGATTTCGGATTTTTGTCGATGCTGTGGGGTGTCTGAAGGCGCCATTTGAGAACTGCGTCCAAGAGTTGACGGTGTTGAGACAGCGACACGGTGTCTATGGTCACCTCTGGGTCCTGCTCAAAAAGGCTCGGCCGCGGGGGTGCATGACTAGGGGCAGGGGGGGGGGGGACGGTGTAGCTTTGGTGAGAAACGACCACAGGCTCGCTCGCTCTTCATCTGGTTTTCATCCTCGTCGATGCTTATTTTGTTCCAGCACTACCTCGTGTAGGCCCCATGAGGTCGTGATGCCCCAGGAGTTGAAATCCGGACCCGATAAGTTTTTGATATTAACGGTTCGAGATTTCCTGTTAGAGTACTTTGGTGAGAGAAGTAACGCATTGGACGCACAGGAGGGGCCCTCGTGCTTTGCTAGTGTACCCAAATTACAGCCAACTATATGGATTGCAACCCGGACTACGATGTACATCACCCTTTTAGTCTTATACCATGCATTGATCGATGAGTTTGAATTACCCCGCAATGTCCAGAGCCTACAGGGTAAAGGCTACGAGTCCCTCTGTAAATCTGTGGATTATGTGCCTCCACCATCATCGTGTCCTGCTGAAGAAACCGAACGCTGGTCATGCCTTGCTCGCTCCACTGATAGACTGACAGGTCAATGACGTTACACCTCTGGGCCCCTGCTCAGAAAAGGCTCGGCCGCGTGGGCGCCTAACTAAAGAGTTGGGAGGACAGATGGAAAGAAACACAGCAGGGGGCATGATAAAAGAATGGAAAGTGGGAAATCAAGTGAAGGGGCGAAACAAAAAGCTAATAAAACAAAGTACAAAGGAAATCCCAACCCAGAGCTGACAATGCCAATTACGATGGTATGGCACAGGATGGTAGGCCTACGAAGCCTGAACTATCTTCACTGTTGATCTCCGTTTTACCAGCATGTCAGTCCAGGGTGTCAGTCCTATATACTGGATAATAGTTTTTGATAGTTGTGTCCAGCCCCTGCCGACATAACCCAGGATTCGTCACTAGTTGTACCCTGCCTGCAGCCCAGTACTGCCACCGCCTTTGTTTGGGAATTGACATCAATGTCTTTTGGGGCAGTGCTTGGGCATGCACATGACCGCATGTGCCACTGCATCCCCAGGTGTATCTGCTGTTGGCACATTCCTCTGCTGTAAGGCTGGTATCACCTCCCACAAAACCCAGCAGCGACTCTCCTACCTCAAAGCTTGAATGGCCTTTGGTTTCTTTGACGCGATAGTGGCTATTGCTTTGCCCAACCAGTGGATCTTTGAGGGTGTGGGTTGGCGTAATGGTGGGGGTTATCACCACCAAAGCCTTCAACTTTTCGGAATGCTAATTTTCAGAGGCTTTGGGAGAGCGGGTGGATTTCACACTATAGTTCACATTATAATGATTATAATAATACAAATCTGTGCTGATTCATCAATTCACGCGAATTTGTATGCCTAGCCTGAGCTGATCTAGCTCTACAGATCCCATCTCGTGGAGTTGATGATGGATTTAATGCCACATATTGAAGCCAATCTGGCGGGGTCTGTAAGCATTAGTTATCAGTCATATTATCAGGGCCTGCCTGAGTGAGGATTGTCCTAGGGTCAATTGATCGATCCCAGAAGAAACAGGTTTCTTGATGGGCACGCTACCTACAGCAATTTCCTGTAGTTCTCACGGCACTGTGGGTCATGACATATCACCATACGCCATCACGAACACATCCGCATTGCATCCGCCTCCATCCATCCAACCTCTTAACAAACTCGAGTGGCTAATACTTATTCCGCAACTCTGCTGCTGCGGATCCATCCACATTTCCGTTAAATAACGTTACACCTCTGGGCCCGCTCAAAGCTCGGCCGCGTGGGCGCCCAACTGTTCAGAAGGGAGTAAAGAAGGAACTAAAAGTCTAAAAGGAAGAGAGGGGGAAAGGAACAAAAGGAGAGGCCGGGAAGGCAAAGAAGACCATGTCCAACACCTGAGTCCACTAGAGACTAGCCCTCGACAAAGCCTCTAAGAAAAGAAAAGTCCAGAAAAACAAGCGTATCCCACCCCTGCTTGGCCACGAGGGCGCCTTACTGATCAGAAGGGAGAAGAGAAGAACCTAAAAAGGGGGCAAACAACAACAACAACAACAACAACAAAAAAAAAACGACCAAAAGAGAAGGCCGGAAAGGCCAACGACAACGGCCTCAGAAACCCTGGAGACTAACCCTCAATAATGCCCACAGCACAGTCCACAAAAGCAAGTGTGTCCCACCCATGCTCAGCCTGGAACAACTGGTGGAAGTTAGTGGCAGCGCCTGGAGGACCTGCCCATCCCCGCTCCCGTAACTGCTCCCTGACACTAGGGCACTGGAAGCACACATGCAGCGCATCCTCTACCTGCTCGCTATCCCCCCGTGCCCAACACCGCTGGCAGCAGCGTGCCTGTCGCCGCTGACCGTAGCGCCGTCCTCTGGTATCAGCAGTGCTGATCGCGCTGAGCCGCAGTCGCAAATTGGTGCGCACACAAGCACACTCCCTCTGACTAGTGCAGCTCTGGGCTTGCGCCAGCACGGCACCCGCCGTGGGCTGGAACCAGGCGGGGTAGGTCGCCGCAGATCTGTGATCGGTGGTAGGGTCCCTGGGGTCCCCACCGCCACTCATGTCCAGCCGTGCTTGCTCGTAGGCTGCGTCAACGAGTGCCAACACCTCTGTGACGGGTAGGCGCTGTAGGCAGCTGCTGCCCCGCGCAAGGTGGGGGTGGCTGCCCCCCGCTCCAGCTCCTCTAATGCACCCAGCAGATCAGAGCTCCAGTTGCGGCCGCCAGTGCCCTGGCTGATTGCAAGCTGCATATCTGCTGCCATGGCTTCAGCCATGAGAGGGCTGTATTGCTGTGCCTCCGGTGCCACCGCTGCATTGTAGAAGCGGAGGATATGGGCCCAACAGTCTCGCTGTAGTGGCTGGAGCTGCAGCTCTCTCATGACTCCCCAACTGGCGGCTGATGCAGGTAGCCCCGCAGCCTGGCGTAGGTGCTGAAGCAAGCTGGACTGCATTTTGCTGGAGACATTGCCGCGGCCGAAGGTGGCTGGTGGCCCACACCACGTCGCCGTAGTTGGCCGCAGGCGCTGCGTACATAGCTGCCAGCCTGATGCGGGTAGGAAGATGGCGCCTTAGGCCCACCTTGGCTGCCATGCGGCGAACACGGTGCAGCGCGGCAGCCAAAGGCGCCTGTCTACCGTCCATGGCCCTCTTCATGCCGCCGCTTTCGTGCCGAGTGATGCCCAAGAATTTGAATTCTGAAACACGCTTCAACACGGTACGGTCAGGGCCGTAAACGCAAACATGGGCTGGCTGTCGGCGCTGCGCTGCTAAGCGGCTGCCAAACTCCATGATCTCTGTCTTACTGACATTGAACTGAAGCTGTTTATGTGCCGCATATTCATGCAAGGCATCAAGCATGCGTTGCAGCCCTGCTGGGGTGCGGGCTAGCAAGGAGAGGTCATCCGCATAGAGCAGGCAGCGTAGCTGTCGCCCCGCCTGCATCTCAATGCCCTCTGCCGGTCACTTGGCTGCAAGCATGGCCGGTAGGTCACTGAGTTTAAGGCTAAAGAGCAAAGGGCTCAGGGGGCAGCCCTGTTTGATGCCTCTGGTGCAAGGCACAGGACCAGTGCCCTTCTGCTACCCCCCTCCCTCCCTCCTTCCCTCCCTCTCCAACTGCCTGTCCTCCCCCCTCCCCCTCCAACTGCCTGCCCTCCCCCCTCCCCATCCTAACCCCCTCCCTCCCTCCCTCCCCCCCCCCCTCTCCAACTGCCTGCCCTTCCCCTCCCCATCCTAACCCCCTCCCTCCCTCCCTCCCTCCCTCCCTCTCTAACTGCCAGCCCTCCCCCCTCCCCATTCTAACCCCCTCCCCCCCTCCCTCCCTCCCTCTCTAACTGCCTGCCCTCCCCCCTCCCCATCCTAACCCCCTCCATCCCTCCCTCCCTCTCTAACTACCTGGCCTCCCCCCTCCCCATTCTAACCCCCTCCCTCCCTCCCCCCCTCTCTAACTGCCTGCACTCCCCCGGCTCCTCTAACTGCCTGCACTCCCCCGTCCCTCTCTAACTGCCTGCACTCCCCCCTCCTTATCCTAACCCCTTCCCTCCTTCCCTCCCTCCCTCTCCAACTACCTGCCCTTCCCCCTCCCCATTGTAACCCCCTCCCTCCCTCCCTCTCCAACTACCTGTCCTCCCCATCCCCATCCTAACCCCCTCCCTCCCTCCCTTCCTCCCTCCCTCCCTCCCTCCCTCTCCAACTGCGTGCCCACCTCCATCCCTCACCAACTGCCTGCCCTCCTCCTGTGCCTTTTCCGTGCTCAGCCGCCCTCATCGCCGGTCGCAAGGAGGTGAAGAGCCAGCTGGCCAACGTCATCATCATGGATTCAAAGGGCTCCAGCGTTGCCAAGGATGTGGCCAAGGCGCTGCGGAAAGAGGGGATCTTCCAGGCCTTTGTCATGAAGGTATACAAAGCGGACATTGAGCGTGTTCCCATGTGTCGGTATCTAAATTGGGGGTTTTATGGGCTGAATGGAATGAGGGGATCTTCCAGGCATTTGTTATGACGTTGTGCAAAGCGGACATTGAGCGTGTTCCCAGGGACCGGTGTCTGAATTGGGGGGGTTTTATGCGCAGAGCAGAAAGAGGGGACCTTCCAGGCCTTTGTCATGAAGGTGTGCAAAGCGGACATTGAGCAGGTTTCCAGGTACTGGTCTCTGAAATTTGGGGGATTGTATGCGCTGCGTGGAAAGAGAGCATCTGCAAATGTGTTTTTCATGTGAAAGTGTCTGCAGGCTGTGGAGGAAGGGCATCTGCTAGGTATTTGAAATGAAGGAAGAGGGCGGTTACCAGGTATTTGCGATGGTGGTGCGCAAAACAGAAAGACGGCGTCTTTAATGATGGTGCGTTCATGCCGGCGAAGAGGGCATAAATCAGGATCTGAAGGGATTTACGAGGGCCTATTGGAGACCTGTCATTTAATTAATTAATTGCTTCATACAATCTTGAAAAATTTTAAGTGCCCAAACTCCAAAGTGCCACCAAGCAAAAAATATTAGTTGCTAATGGGATCTGCTTACATTTATTACGTGTTTGAAATTAAAGTGCGCAAACCAGAAATGAGTTATCCAGGCAATTTTGATGAAGGTGCAATAAAATTATCCAAGCTTTCTTCTTCAACAGTAATTACCTTCTTGAAACAGAAAGAAGGCAAGTTCTGTGTTTGAACTGAAGGCCTGCTAAAGCAGAAAAGAGGGCATCTTCCAGGCAATGCCTAGTACAGTGAGCACATGCCGCGGACAGAAGGATCCAGTAGGACGTCCTATTCATGTTTATAATTAAGGCGCGCAAAGCAGAGACAGGCCGGGCACTTTCCTTTCATAGTATACTGTATACTGTATTATCATCTGCCTCTTTTCTGGACGTTTGGCAGCAGGTGCTATTGAATCAACAATGGGTGAAGGATGATCTGCCGACAATGCCTCTTGCCTTCAAATGGACCCTATTATAGTGCATCATCATTCATAAATTAACTATCGTATCTGCCTCTTGCCTAGATGCAGTGCGGGGCTACCAGCAGTCAGTGAAAGACGACCTGCCATCAGTGCCAACCAATGGATTCCAATGGATGTGCTCCAATTGTCGTTTCCTCACCCTCGTATCTGCCTCTTGCCCGTGTCTGGACGTGCAGGGGGGGGGTAACAACAATGGGTGAAGGACGATTTGCTGACAATGCCTCATGCATTCCAATGCATCGCTACTACCTCACCCTCGTTTCTGCCTTGTGCCCTTGCCCGTGCCTGTACAGGGCGGCTACCAACAATGGGTGAAGGACGACTTGCCGACAATGCCCGGCCCGGATTACGAGGTCAATCCCCTCCTGCTTATCAAGGATGAGGTGGAGGTGCTGACTAAGAGGGTACGTGCCCGGGATCCTTTCAGGATGCTTCAGCTACTATTTACCTAAAATTCAGCTACAATTTAGCTACATTATGGCCCGTGGCCAAGAGGTCCTTGTGCATGTCTTCAGCTGACCACTGCCAGTGTCTGATGTAGAGCTCTTTTCCACCCTGATAGTTGTGATATGTGGAAGGGTGCAGGGCTTTGAAATGTGCACCCTACTCCCTGACACCCCATACCCTACCCCTCTCCCCCCCCTGCTGGCGTGACATTTTTCGAGACACCCTATCCCTCTGCCACCCTTTGCGTGACCCTTTACCCTACGCATCAGACCCCTGTTGGCTGTGATATTTGAGGGTTAAAGGTTTAGCCCTAAACTCTGTACCCTACCCATTCGACCCCTTTTGGCTGTGATCTACTCCGTGACCCTATACCCCACCCTTTTGCCCCCCTGCCGGCTGCGATATATTATCTGACACCCTGTACCCCACCCCTTTGCCCTGTGGCTGACCGTGATGCGTCTCAACCCATTTTTAATTCAGGCCCAGGACTCCCTCGAACAGCTGCAGAAGCCCCAGGTGGCTCTGCCCGTCCTGGGGTCCACTATCCTGGGGGCATCAGCGCTGATCAACTACCATGCGACACTTCAGGTGCGACGCCGAAGATTGTCGGACACATGCAGCGGCTCGTTTGCTAGGCCTTGCTTTTGAATGTAGTTGCTCGTCCTGGGCTCCGCTATCCTGGGGGCATCGGCGTTGATCAACAACCATGCGACACTTCAGGTGTGGCCGCAAAGATTGTCGGACACATGCGGCGGGTGCCTACAGATACCGTATCGATTGCAGATTGCAGCCATCTAACGTATCTCTGAGCTGGGTCTGCCTCTTGATGGCTCTCACCAGCACCGGCATGCGTTTTCGTGATTCAGTTACTCATGTGGCTGGACTGCTGACCTGACTTACAGCATGTACAACGTTGGACAACTGGACAGCACTGTGCAGCATATACGACACGGTACAGTCCGTCCTGAACTCTGTTGTGTCTGTTGCGCAGGTGATCGGTTTGTGGGGCATGGCATACAGCGTGTATAGCGGGTCCGCGCTGTCATTGTTGAAGGGATTGGCGGGCGGTGCCAGCAGCTTTGTCGCAAGTGCCTCTGCGCAAGCCGGAAAGATCAAAGCAGCCAACGCCATCAACGTGGCCCAGGCGGAAAGTGCAGCCAGGGCAGTCAGCGCGGCCAAGGCATTAAGTGCAGCCCAGGCGGCCAGCGCGGTGAAGGCGCCAAGGCCAGAGCCCGTGGTTATGGTAGAGAGCCAGAAGGCGGAGGCGGGCTTGGCGCCTGCTGATGCCCCCGTGTCTGCTCCGGAGGCAGAGGCCTCTGCCGCTCAACCTGTCCCAGTAGAAGCTGCGGCGCCGTCGGAGGCGGGGGCTGAGGAGAAGCCGGCAGCAAGCAGCACGAGCGAAAGCTTAGCGCCGGGGCAAATGTCGTCATAGGCTGGCTTGTGAAAGGTGGCAAAGTTGAAGATTTCGGATTTTTGTCGATGCTGTGGGGTGTCTGAAGGCGCCAGTTGAGAACTGCGTCCAAGAGTTGACGGTGTTGAGACAGCGACACGGTGTCTATGGTCACCTCTGGGTCCTGCTCAAAAAGGCTCGGCCGCGGGGGTGCATGACTAGGGGCAGGGGGGGGGGGACGGTGTAGCTTTGGTGAGAAACGACCACAGGCTCGCTCGCTCTTCATCTGGTTTTCATCCTCGTCGATGCTTATTTTGTTCCAGCACTACCTCGTGTAGGCCCCATGAGGTCGTGATGCCCCAGGAGTTGAAATCCGGACCCGATAAGTTTTTGATATTAACGGTTCGAGATTTCCTGTTAGAGTACTTTGGTGAGAGAAGTAACGCATTGGACGCACAGGAGGGGCCCTCGTGCTTTGCTAGTGTACCCAAATTACAGCCAACTATATGGATTGCAACCCGGACTACGATGTACATCACCCTTTTAGTCTTATACCATGCATTGATCGATGAGTTTGAATTACCCCGCAATGTCCAGAGCCTACAGGGTAAAGGCTACGAGTCCCTCTGTAATCTGTGGATTATGTGCCTCCACCATCATCGTGTCCTGCTGAAGAAACCGAACGCTGGTCATGCCTTGCTCGCTCCACTGATAGACTGACAGGTCAATGACGTTACACCTCTGGGCCCCTGCTCAGAAAAGGCTCGGCCGCGTGGGCGCCTAACTAAAGAGTTGGGAGGACAGATGGAAAGAAACACAGCAGGGGGCATGATAAAAGAATGGAAAGTGGGAAATCAAGTGAAGGGGCGAAACAAAAAGCTAATAAAACAAAGTACAAAGGAAATCCCAACCCAGAGCTGACAATGCCAATTACGATGGTATGGCACAGGATGGTAGGCCTACGAAGCCTGAACTATCTTCACTGTTGATCTCCGTTTTACCAGCATGTCAGTCCAGGGTGTCAGTCCTATATACTGGATAATAGTTTTTGATAGTTGTGTCCAGCCCCTGCCGACATAACCCAGGATTCGTCACTAGTTGTACCCTGCCTGCAGCCCAGTACTGCCACCGCCTTTGTTTGGGAATTGACATCAATGTCTTTTGGGGCAGTGCTTGGGCATGCACATGACCGCATGTGCCACTGCATCCCCAGGTGTATCTGCTGTTGGCACATTCCTCTGCTGTAAGGCTGGTATCACCTCCCACAAAACCCAGCAGCGACTCTCCTACCTCAAAGCTTGAATGGCCTTTGGTTTCTTTGACGCGATAGTGGCTATTGCTTTGCCCAACCAGTGGATCTTTGAGGGTGTGGGTTGGCGTAATGGTGGGGGTTATCACCACCAAAGCCTTCAACTTTTCGGAATGCTAATTTTCAGAGGCTTTGGGAGAGCGGGTGGATTTCACACTATAGTTCACATTATAATGATTATAATAATACAAATCTGTGCTGATTCATCAATTCACGCGAATTTGTATGCCTAGCCTGAGCTGATCTAGCTCTACAGATCCCATCTCGTGGAGTTGATGATGGATTTAATGCCACATATTGAAGCCAATCTGGCGGGGTCTGTAAGCATTAGTTATCAGTCATATTATCAGGGCCTGCCTGAGTGAGGATTGTCCTAGGGTCAATTGATCGATCCCAGAAGAAACAGGTTTCTTGATGGGCACGCTACCTACAGCAATTTCCTGTAGTTCTCACGGCACTGTGGGTCATGACATATCACCATACGCCATCACGAACACATCCGCATTGCATCCGCCTCCATCCATCCAACCTCTTAACAAACTCGAGTGGCTAATACTTATTCCGCAACTCTGCTGCTGCGGATCCATCCACATTTCCGTTAAATAACGTTACACCTCTGGGCCCGCTCAAAGCTCGGCCGCGTGGGCGCCCAACTGTTCAGAAGGGAGTAAAGAAGGAACTAAAAGTCTAAAAGGAAGAGAGGGGGAAAGGAACAAAAGGAGAGGCCGGGAAGGCAAAGAAGACCATGTCCAACACCTGAGTCCACTAGAGACTAGCCCTCGACAAAGCCTCTAAGAAAAGAAAAGTCCAGAAAAACAAGCGTATCCCACCCCTGCTTGGCCACGAGGGCGCCTTACTGATCAGAAGGGAGAAGAGAAGAACCTAAAAAGGGGGCAAACAACAACAACAACAACAACAACAAAAAAAAACGACCAAAAGAGAAGGCCGGAAAGGCCAACGACAACGGCCTCAGAAACCCTGGAGACTAACCCTCAATAATGCCCACAGCACAGTCCACAAAAGCAAGTGTGTCCCACCCATGCTCAGCCTGGAACAACTGGTGGAAGTTAGTGGCAGCGCCTGGAGGACCTGCCCATCCCCGCTCCCGTAACTGCTCCCTGACACTAGGGCACTGGAAGCACACATGCAGCGCATCCTCTACCTGCTCGCTATCCCCCCGTGCCCAACACCGCTGGCAGCAGCGTGCCTGTCGCCGCTGACCGTAGCGCCGTCCTCTGGTATCAGCAGTGCTGATCGCGCTGAGCCGCAGTCGCAAATTGGTGCGCACACAAGCACACTCCCTCTGACTAGTGCAGCTCTGGGCTTGCGCCAGCACGGCACCCGCCGTGGGCTGGAACCAGGCGGGGTAGGTCGCCGCAGATCTGTGATCGGTGGTAGGGTCCCTGGGGTCCCCACCGCCACTCATGTCCAGCCGTGCTTGCTCGTAGGCTGCGTCAACGAGTGCCAACACCTCTGTGACGGGTAGGCGCTGTAGGCAGCTGCTGCCCCGCGCAAGGTGGGGGTGGCTGCCCCCCGCTCCAGCTCCTCTAATGCACCCAGCAGATCAGAGCTCCAGTTGCGGCCGCCAGTGCCCTGGCTGATTGCAAGCTGCATATCTGCTGCCATGGCTTCAGCCATGAGAGGGCTGTATTGCTGTGCCTCCGGTGCCACCGCTGCATTGTAGAAGCGGAGGATATGGGCCCAACAGTCTCGCTGTAGTGGCTGGAGCTGCAGCTCTCTCATGACTCCCCAACTGGCGGCTGATGCAGGTAGCCCCGCAGCCTGGCGTAGGTGCTGAAGCAAGCTGGACTGCATTTTGCTGGAGACATTGCCGCGGCCGAAGGTGGCTGGTGGCCCACACCACGTCGCCGTAGTTGGCCGCAGGCGCTGCGTACATAGCTGCCAGCCTGATGCGGGTAGGAAGATGGCGCCTTAGGCCCACCTTGGCTGCCATGCGGCGAACACGGTGCAGCGCGGCAGCCAAAGGCGCCTGTCTACCGTCCATGGCCCTCTTCATGCCGCCGCTTTCGTGCCGAGTGATGCCCAAGAATTTGAATTCTGAAACACGCTTCAACACGGTACGGTCAGGGCCGTAAACGCAAACATGGGCTGGCTGTCGGCGCTGCGCTGCTAAGCGGCTGCCAAACTCCATGATCTCTGTCTTACTGACATTGAACTGAAGCTGTTTATGTGCCGCATATTCATGCAAGGCATCAAGCATGCGTTGCAGCCCTGCTGGGGTGCGGGCTAGCAAGGAGAGGTCATCCGCATAGAGCAGGCAGCGTAGCTGTCGCCCCGCCTGCATCTCAATGCCCTCTGCCGGTCACTTGGCTGCAAGCATGGCCGGTAGGTCACTGAGTTTAAGGCTAAAGAGCAAAGGGCTCAGGGGGCAGCCCTGTTTGATGCCTCTGGTGCAAGGCACAGGACCAGTGCCCTTCTGCTACCCCCCTCCCTCCCTCCTTCCCTCCCTCTCCAACTGCCTGTCCTCCCCCCTCCCCCTCCAACTGCCTGCCCTCCCCCCTCCCCATCCTAACCCCCTCCCTCCCTCCCTCCCCCCCCCCCTCTCCAACTGCCTGCCCTTCCCCTCCCCATCCTAACCCCCTCCCTCCCTCCCTCCCTCCCTCCCTCTCTAACTGCCAGCCCTCCCCCCTCCCCATTCTAACCCCCTCCCCCCCTCCCTCCCTCCCTCTCTAACTGCCTGCCCTCCCCCCTCCCCATCCTAACCCCCTCCATCCCTCCCTCCCTCTCTAACTACCTGGCCTCCCCCCTCCCCATTCTAACCCCCTCCCTCCCTCCCCCCCTCTCTAACTGCCTGCACTCCCCCGGCTCCTCTAACTGCCTGCACTCCCCCGTCCCTCTCTAACTGCCTGCACTCCCCCCTCCTTATCCTAACCCCTTCCCTCCTTCCCTCCCTCCCTCTCCAACTACCTGCCCTTCCCCCTCCCCATTGTAACCCCCTCCCTCCCTCCCTCTCCAACTACCTGTCCTCCCCATCCCCATCCTAACCCCCTCCCTCCCTCCCTTCCTCCCTCCCTCCCTCCCTCCCTCTCCAACTGCGTGCCCACCTCCATCCCTCACCAACTGCCTGCCCTCCTCCTGTGCCTTTTCCGTGCTCAGCCGCCCTCATCGCCGGTCGCAAGGAGGTGAAGAGCCAGCTGGCCAACGTCATCATCATGGATTCAAAGGGCTCCAGCGTTGCCAAGGATGTGGCCAAGGCGCTGCGGAAAGAGGGGATCTTCCAGGCCTTTGTCATGAAGGTATACAAAGCGGACATTGAGCGTGTTCCCATGTGTCGGTATCTAAATTGGGGGTTTTATGGGCTGAATGGAATGAGGGGATCTTCCAGGCATTTGTTATGACGTTGTGCAAAGCGGACATTGAGCGTGTTCCCAGGGACCGGTGTCTGAATTGGGGGGGTTTTATGCGCAGAGCAGAAAGAGGGGACCTTCCAGGCCTTTGTCATGAAGGTGTGCAAAGCGGACATTGAGCAGGTTTCCAGGTACTGGTCTCTGAAATTTGGGGGATTGTATGCGCTGCGTGGAAAGAGAGCATCTGCAAATGTGTTTTTCATGTGAAAGTGTCTGCAGGCTGTGGAGGAAGGGCATCTGCTAGGTATTTGAAATGAAGGAAGAGGGCGGTTACCAGGTATTTGCGATGGTGGTGCGCAAAACAGAAAGACGGCGTCTTTAATGATGGTGCGTTCATGCCGGCGAAGAGGGCATAAATCAGGATCTGAAGGGATTTACGAGGGCCTATTGGAGACCTGTCATTTAATTAATTAATTGCTTCATACAATCTTGAAAAATTTTAAGTGCCCAAACTCCAAAGTGCCACCAAGCAAAAAATATTAGTTGCTAATGGGATCTGCTTACATTTATTACGTGTTTGAAATTAAAGTGCGCAAACCAGAAATGAGTTATCCAGGCAATTTTGATGAAGGTGCAATAAAATTATCCAAGCTTTCTTCTTCAACAGTAATTACCTTCTTGAAACAGAAAGAAGGCAAGTTCTGTGTTTGAACTGAAGGCCTGCTAAAGCAGAAAAGAGGGCATCTTCCAGGCAATGCCTAGTACAGTGAGCACATGCCGCGGACAGAAGGATCCAGTAGGACGTCCTATTCATGTTTATAATTAAGGCGCGCAAAGCAGAGACAGGCCGGGCACTTTCCTTTCATAGTATACTGTATACTGTATTATCATCTGCCTCTTTTCTGGACGTTTGGCAGCAGGTGCTATTGAATCAACAATGGGTGAAGGATGATCTGCCGACAATGCCTCTTGCCTTCAAATGGACCCTATTATAGTGCATCATCATTCATAAATTAACTATCGTATCTGCCTCTTGCCTAGATGCAGTGCGGGGCTACCAGCAGTCAGTGAAAGACGACCTGCCATCAGTGCCAACCAATGGATTCCAATGGATGTGCTCCAATTGTCGTTTCCTCACCCTCGTATCTGCCTCTTGCCCGTGTCTGGACGTGCAGGGGGGGGGTAACAACAATGGGTGAAGGACGATTTGCTGACAATGCCTCATGCATTCCAATGCATCGCTACTACCTCACCCTCGTTTCTGCCTTGTGCCCTTGCCCGTGCCTGTACAGGGCGGCTACCAACAATGGGTGAAGGACGACTTGCCGACAATGCCCGGCCCGGATTACGAGGTCAATCCCCTCCTGCTTATCAAGGATGAGGTGGAGGTGCTGACTAAGAGGGTACGTGCCCGGGATCCTTTCAGGATGCTTCAGCTACTATTTACCTAAAATTCAGCTACAATTTAGCTACATTATGGCCCGTGGCCAAGAGGTCCTTGTGCATGTCTTCAGCTGACCACTGCCAGTGTCTGATGTAGAGCTCTTTTCCACCCTGATAGTTGTGATATGTGGAAGGGTGCAGGGCTTTGAAATGTGCACCCTACTCCCTGACACCCCATACCCTACCCCTCTCCCCCCCCTGCTGGCGTGACATTTTTCGAGACACCCTATCCCTCTGCCACCCTTTGCGTGACCCTTTACCCTACGCATCAGACCCCTGTTGGCTGTGATATTTGAGGGTTAAAGGTTTAGCCCTAAACTCTGTACCCTACCCATTCGACCCCTTTTGGCTGTGATCTACTCCGTGACCCTATACCCCACCCTTTTGCCCCCCTGCCGGCTGCGATATATTATCTGACACCCTGTACCCCACCCCTTTGCCCTGTGGCTGACCGTGATGCGTCTCAACCCATTTTTAATTCAGGCCCAGGACTCCCTCGAACAGCTGCAGAAGCCCCAGGTGGCTCTGCCCGTCCTGGGGTCCACTATCCTGGGGGCATCAGCGCTGATCAACTACCATGCGACACTTCAGGTGCGACGCCGAAGATTGTCGGACACATGCAGCGGCTCGTTTGCTAGGCCTTGCTTTTGAATGTAGTTGCTCGTCCTGGGCTCCGCTATCCTGGGGGCATCGGCGTTGATCAACAACCATGCGACACTTCAGGTGTGGCCGCAAAGATTGTCGGACACATGCGGCGGGTGCCTACAGATACCGTATCGATTGCAGATTGCAGCCATCTAACGTATCTCTGAGCTGGGTCTGCCTCTTGATGGCTCTCACCAGCACCGGCATGCGTTTTCGTGATTCAGTTACTCATGTGGCTGGACTGCTGACCTGACTTACAGCATGTACAACGTTGGACAACTGGACAGCACTGTGCAGCATATACGACACGGTACAGTCCGTCCTGAACTCTGTTGTGTCTGTTGCGCAGGTGATCGGTTTGTGGGGCATGGCATACAGCGTGTATAGCGGGTCCGCGCTGTCATTGTTGAAGGGATTGGCGGGCGGTGCCAGCAGCTTTGTCGCAAGTGCCTCTGCGCAAGCCGGAAAGATCAAAGCAGCCAACGCCATCAACGTGGCCCAGGCGGAAAGTGCAGCCAGGGCAGTCAGCGCGGCCAAGGCATTAAGTGCAGCCCAGGCGGCCAGCGCGGTGAAGGCGCCAAGGCCAGAGCCCGTGGTTATGGTAGAGAGCCAGAAGGCGGAGGCGGGCTTGGCGCCTGCTGATGCCCCCGTGTCTGCTCCGGAGGCAGAGGCCTCTGCCGCTCAACCTGTCCCAGTAGAAGCTGCGGCGCCGTCGGAGGCGGGGGCTGAGGAGAAGCCGGCAGCAAGCAGCACGAGCGAAAGCTTAGCGCCGGGGCAAATGTCGTCATAGGCTGGCTTGTGAAAGGTGGCAAAGTTGAAGATTTCGGATTTTTGTCGATGCTGTGGGGTGTCTGAAGGCGCCAGTTGAGAACTGCGTCCAAGAGTTGACGGTGTTGAGACAGCGACACGGTGTCTATGGTCACCTCTGGGTCCTGCTCAAAAAGGCTCGGCCGCGGGGGTGCATGACTAGGGGCAGGGGGGGGGGGACGGTGTAGCTTTGGTGAGAAACGACCACAGGCTCGCTCGCTCTTCATCTGGTTTTCATCCTCGTCGATGCTTATTTTGTTCCAGCACTACCTCGTGTAGGCCCCATGAGGTCGTGATGCCCCAGGAGTTGAAATCCGGACCCGATAAGTTTTTGATATTAACGGTTCGAGATTTCCTGTTAGAGTACTTTGGTGAGAGAAGTAACGCATTGGACGCACAGGAGGGGCCCTCGTGCTTTGCTAGTGTACCCAAATTACAGCCAACTATATGGATTGCAACCCGGACTACGATGTACATCACCCTTTTAGTCTTATACCATGCATTGATCGATGAGTTTGAATTACCCCGCAATGTCCAGAGCCTACAGGGTAAAGGCTACGAGTCCCTCTGTAATCTGTGGATTATGTGCCTCCACCATCATCGTGTCCTGCTGAAGAAACCGAACGCTGGTCATGCCTTGCTCGCTCCACTGATAGACTGACAGGTCAATGACGTTACACCTCTGGGCCCCTGCTCAGAAAAGGCTCGGCCGCGTGGGCGCCTAACTAAAGAGTTGGGAGGACAGATGGAAAGAAACACAGCAGGGGGCATGATAAAAGAATGGAAAGTGGGAAATCAAGTGAAGGGGCGAAACAAAAAGCTAATAAAACAAAGTACAAAGGAAATCCCAACCCAGAGCTGACAATGCCAATTACGATGGTATGGCACAGGATGGTAGGCCTACGAAGCCTGAACTATCTTCACTGTTGATCTCCGTTTTACCAGCATGTCAGTCCAGGGTGTCAGTCCTATATACTGGATAATAGTTTTTGATAGTTGTGTCCAGCCCCTGCCGACATAACCCAGGATTCGTCACTAGTTGTACCCTGCCTGCAGCCCAGTACTGCCACCGCCTTTGTTTGGGAATTGACATCAATGTCTTTTGGGGCAGTGCTTGGGCATGCACATGACCGCATGTGCCACTGCATCCCCAGGTGTATCTGCTGTTGGCACATTCCTCTGCTGTAAGGCTGGTATCACCTCCCACAAAACCCAGCAGCGACTCTCCTACCTCAAAGCTTGAATGGCCTTTGGTTTCTTTGACGCGATAGTGGCTATTGCTTTGCCCAACCAGTGGATCTTTGAGGGTGTGGGTTGGCGTAATGGTGGGGGTTATCACCACCAAAGCCTTCAACTTTTCGGAATGCTAATTTTCAGAGGCTTTGGGAGAGCGGGTGGATTTCACACTATAGTTCACATTATAATGATTATAATAATACAAATCTGTGCTGATTCATCAATTCACGCGAATTTGTATGCCTAGCCTGAGCTGATCTAGCTCTACAGATCCCATCTCGTGGAGTTGATGATGGATTTAATGCCACATATTGAAGCCAATCTGGCGGGGTCTGTAAGCATTAGTTATCAGTCATATTATCAGGGCCTGCCTGAGTGAGGATTGTCCTAGGGTCAATTGATCGATCCCAGAAGAAACAGGTTTCTTGATGGGCACGCTACCTACAGCAATTTCCTGTAGTTCTCACGGCACTGTGGGTCATGACATATCACCATACGCCATCACGAACACATCCGCATTGCATCCGCCTCCATCCATCCAACCTCTTAACAAACTCGAGTGGCTAATACTTATTCCGCAACTCTGCTGCTGCGGATCCATCCACATTTCCGTTAAATAACGTTACACCTCTGGGCCCGCTCAAAGCTCGGCCGCGTGGGCGCCCAACTGTTCAGAAGGGAGTAAAGAAGGAACTAAAAGTCTAAAAGGAAGAGAGGGGGAAAGGAACAAAAGGAGAGGCCGGGAAGGCAAAGAAGACCATGTCCAACACCTGAGTCCACTAGAGACTAGCCCTCGACAAAGCCTCTAAGAAAAGAAAAGTCCAGAAAAACAAGCGTATCCCACCCCTGCTTGGCCACGAGGGCGCCTTACTGATCAGAAGGGAGAAGAGAAGAACCTAAAAAGGGGGCAAACAACAACAACAACAACAACAACAAAAAAAAACGACCAAAAGAGAAGGCCGGAAAGGCCAACGACAACGGCCTCAGAAACCCTGGAGACTAACCCTCAATAATGCCCACAGCACAGTCCACAAAAGCAAGTGTGTCCCACCCATGCTCAGCCTGGAACAACTGGTGGAAGTTAGTGGCAGCGCCTGGAGGACCTGCCCATCCCCGCTCCCGTAACTGCTCCCTGACACTAGGGCACTGGAAGCACACATGCAGCGCATCCTCTACCTGCTCGCTATCCCCCCGTGCCCAACACCGCTGGCAGCAGCGTGCCTGTCGCCGCTGACCGTAGCGCCGTCCTCTGGTATCAGCAGTGCTGATCGCGCTGAGCCGCAGTCGCAAATTGGTGCGCACACAAGCACACTCCCTCTGACTAGTGCAGCTCTGGGCTTGCGCCAGCACGGCACCCGCCGTGGGCTGGAACCAGGCGGGGTAGGTCGCCGCAGATCTGTGATCGGTGGTAGGGTCCCTGGGGTCCCCACCGCCACTCATGTCCAGCCGTGCTTGCTCGTAGGCTGCGTCAACGAGTGCCAACACCTCTGTGACGGGTAGGCGCTGTAGGCAGCTGCTGCCCCGCGCAAGGTGGGGGTGGCTGCCCCCCGCTCCAGCTCCTCTAATGCACCCAGCAGATCAGAGCTCCAGGTGCGGCCGCCAGTGCCCTGGCTGATTGCAAGCTGCATATCTGCTGCCATGGCTTCAGCCATGAGAGGGCTGTATTGCTGTGCCTCCGGTGCCACCGCTGCATTGTAGAAGCGGAGGATATGGGCCCAACAGTCTCGCTGTAGTGGCTGGAGCTGCAGCTCTCTCATGACTCCCCAACTGGCGGCTGATGCAGGTAGCCCCGCAGCCTGGCGTAGGTGCTGAAGCAAGCTGGACTGCATTTTGCTGGAGACATTGCCGCGGCCGAAGGTGGCTGGTGGCCCACACCACGTCGCCGTAGTTGGCCGCAGGCGCTGCGTACATAGCTGCCAGCCTGATGCGGGTAGGAAGATGGCGCCTTAGGCCCACCTTGGCTGCCATGCGGCGAACACGGTGCAGCGCGGCAGCCAAAGGCGCCTGTCTACCGTCCATGGCCCTCTTCATGCCGCCGCTTTCGTGCCGAGTGATGCCCAAGAATTTGAATTCTGAAACACGCTTCAACACGGTACGGTCAGGGCCGTAAACGCAAACATGGGCTGGCTGTCGGCGCTGCGCTGCTAAGCGGCTGCCAAACTCCATGATCTCTGTCTTACTGACATTGAACTGAAGCTGTTTATGTGCCGCATATTCATGCAAGGCATCAAGCATGCGTTGCAGCCCTGCTGGGGTGCGGGCTAGCAAGGAGAGGTCATCCGCATAGAGCAGGCAGCGTAGCTGTCGCCCCGCCTGCATCTCAATGCCCTCTGCCGGTCACTTGGCTGCAAGCATGGCCGGTAGGTCACTGAGTTTAAGGCTAAAGAGCAAAGGGCTCAGGGGGCAGCCCTGTTTGATGCCTCTGGTGCAAGGCACAGGACCAGTGCGCTTGTGGCCGTCAGTGAGCGTGTAAACTGCACCGGCATTAAGCGCTTGCACTGCTCGTAACACGCATGCAGGCATGTGAAGATGCTCGCATAAATGCCGCCACAGCTGCTCCTGGGGCACGCTGTCATAGGCCTTTGTGAAGTCCACAAAGGCCACATGCAGCTTGCCACGGCCTGCAGCTGCCCGTTGAGCATGGACTGCATGCCTGAGGTGGAAAGCAGCCTGGAGCGTGCTACGGCGCTGTTGAAAACCAAACTTGGACAGGGATAGGGACATGAACATGAGCAGAAGACTAGTGGTGGCAAAAGCGGAGTAGCGGACCTTTGAGCAGGTAGGGGGGTAGATGCATGGGCATGGGCAAGACCAGAAAATTGGCAAGGCCATGTGCTGCAGCATGGATACTAAGGACGAGGTCGGGGGCAAAAGTAGGAGCAGAGAACTGAACAGGGGTAGTGACGGGGACAGCGGATGGGCCACTGCATGGGGTGGGGTCGGTTCGGGCATTACGCAAGGCGCAGGCTTCAAGAGTCTGCTACTACCGGCTGGAACATATCATCGGTGCAACACACAATAGAAATCGTGGCGATATAGCAGCAGCGGCGGCATCTACCGGTGGGCGGGGCTCAAGTAACAGCAACAGATGGGGTAGCTGGACTGGTTCTAGCTGCAATGACGTCTGGGTAATGGTCTGCGTGCAGCCGATACGTCTGTGTACCCATCGAACACCTCACCGAAGGGCAAGCGAGTAGCTCGAACGCGCATTAGTTGTCGGCATGCCGAAAGCCTCATAATAATACCATCGTGCTGTAGCCATGCATGGTTACAAAATCAAAGCGGTAGGCTTGAAGATGACAGAATTGAGCCACGTTCGGATGCACAAAAAGGTTCATCGCCTTCGACCTCAGCTGAGCGTTAGCATCCGAAGACGCGACGGACCAAGGCGCGTCCACGGGAAGCACATACCTGCCCCCCGGCGCAAGCGGGTTCGGCTGCTTGCAAACCTGCCTGCGCCTCATCCTGCATCTGCTTCCGCTCATCATGCTTCTGCTTCTGCAAATCATGCTTCTGCTTCGTCCAAAATGCTACAAAATCCATCAAAACATCAAATACTGAATCGATCATAAGCCACGACCGCTTGCAAGGAACCAAGCAGCCTGCTCGACTTCCCAACCACCGCCAACCAGCATCGGCTTCGCCGATATATAACGGTGCACCAAACCTGCTACCTTCCGGACTCGCCACACCAATACGAATTCGTCATACAAATACGGTTCGCCAGATTTTCCTAAGTGCCCAATTTTCCATACCGGTATCCAAAGGCTTCAATTTTCCGCATGTCGTTAGGGTGAAGTGGAAAGCCATGAGGTGAAGTGGAAAGCCCTGGGGTGAAGTGGAAAGCCCGGGGGTGAAGTGGAAAGCCCAGGGGTGAAGTGGAAAGCCCTGGGGTGAAGTGTCACATGCTTAGTCTCACATCACAAAATTAATCAGGCCACTCGGCACACAAACAAGTGTAAGCTCCTATCATATCGGTCTACCCTTCATATACTTGCGACATAGGAGCCCACTTATATGAAAATCTAATCCCACTGGCTGGCTACACTGGCTCGCGATCGCAGTCGGTTGTTGCAACTCTTGCCTGATGATGGACAGGCTTTGTCGCTCGATGGCGGTATGTACTTCAGTCGTCTGGCTCTTGCGTGGCTTGTGCAAGCTGGATTTCTAGATGGATTCAGGCAGCGGCCCGTCATGTTGCTGCGCTGAGTGAGACGTGGCAGTGTATGTATGAGATGATACCGAGCGTTTCAAAATCAAAATAGGGTGACAGCGCGCATCGGGGTGGATATCATGGTGTCACTCTTGCTGCCTACTACGCAAGTGACAGTGCGTGCAACTCATCAGTTTACTGCGCATATCAATCAACGACGCATCACCACACCACTTACGCACTCGACTAAATCGAGCTACTGCCCAGCAACACAGTGCAGTTTCAACGTGATGACAAATACGCCGTGATGACAACGACGCTCACACTAAGCCATTCAAATTCTAAAATTCACGACGCCTAGATAGAACGTTACTCGGGATTGACATGCGCCAGCTGTGATAGGCCCTTTCGGCGATTCGCGTCTTCATCTAGCGGTCCCCTCCTATCAACGAATCACATTTTGAATCCGTTAGTTATGTTAATGACGATACACCTCTGGGCCAATTCGCCAAACCAGCCATACGGATTCGCCCGTACCTTCCGGTTCGCCCACACTTACGGATTCGCCGGATTCGCCGGTTCGCCAAAACAGCTAGACCAAAACATAACAATTCAGTGGTACCACGTACCGTACACAACAACTTCATACATCTGGATAAAAACAAACTTTGACAACAACTAGCACACAGTTAGGGCAGGCGTTGAGAAAAAGAAGACCAAGCGGACACTGGCAGACGGTTTTAGAGTTCATTGTGTCGTGAAGAAACATACAGTGTAATTATCAGTAGGTGCAGTCTCGGGTGCAGTCATAATTAAGTATGTGAAGCTTGTACAGTCCAACAGAGAATCACATTTGGATCAGTTATATTCCATGACGGAGTATAACAACATGATGTGAAGTTTGTGAAGTTTTTACAGTCCAACGGCGGGGCATCACATTTGATGCATGGGACTTGTGCCAGTAAACCGGTACATGCACTAAGTGAAGTGCAATTTTACAGTCCAACAGAGCATCACACTGGAAGCATGGGACATGTGCCCGTAAACCGGTACAGGCACTTGATACACTAGGACAGAAAGCGAAAACCAGTGACCCCCATGGACAAGTAACCAACACACAACCACTGAGCAGTAGCGTGGGAATGAACCCCATAGTGCAGAAGATTAGCCCCAGCCATAGAACATGGCGTGGGTGCAAAAACGTTCGGTTGGATGGTACACACTCTGTCGGTAGGATGATACGCACTCTGCAATGACAGCAAGGACTAATGTTTCGGGCATGCCATCGAAACATGCTGAACTACAGATTCGGACTCTGGTGGCATCCATACCCAGAGGTTGAGGGATCGAACCCGCCACACGATCTTCTCTCTACCCCCGAGGCCCCGACTAGAGCGCCGGGTTTCATGTTCCTGCCACCTCACATAGGAGGATGGCATGGCTGCATCATGGCCCAGGCTGTGCATGGTAGCTGGCATTGAGCCTAGTCATTCCCTACTAGCCCCACGTGGCCAAGCGCTCAGCAGGTCCCAGCGGGTATGCACTGTTCTAAACATATTAGGACTTAAGAAACCTCTCAAGATATTCCCCCCACTCACTAGAAGCAGTTATCAACACAAAGGAGAAAATCTGAACAAGAAAATAAATTAGAGGTTGAAGGACAGCAATGAAAACTGCAAGCTTGATATGTCAAGTCAAGGCTCCCACTGTACGTAACCCACACCTGTATCCCACACCTGTTCCTCACACGTCCCCCACACAGCGGGTGCAGCTGGATGCAGCTGGCAGAAGGGACCCCAGAGATCCTGCCACTGACCACAGGTCTGCGGCCGCCTACCGCACCTGGTATCAGTCTACGACGGGCGCCATGCTGGCGCAGGCCATGGCCCGCACCAGCCGAAAGGACTGTGCTTGCTTGCGCACAAACTTAAGAATGCGGCTCAGCTGACACTAGGGAACGGCGCAGTGGTCAGCAGCGTGACAGATGGTGCTGCCTGCAATAATGTTGGGCTAGGGGAGACGGCGACCATGTGGAAGACTCGCTGCATGCTTGTTTTCAATGCCCCAGCGAGCATGATCAACTTAGGGAGCAGGAATGAGCAGGTCCTCCGAACGGTGCTAGAGACTTTTATAGTTGCATTGGGACAGGCTTGGGTGAAATGCCCGGGCCTTTGTGGACGACGTGGTAGATATTACTGAGGCGTATACATTTTTCAGAGGTTGGAACTTTCTATGCTTTTGTTTTTTCAGCTTTTTGTTTTGCCCCTTCACTTTATTTCCCACTTTTCTCTCCTTTCTTTTGTCCTGCCCCCTTGTGTTGTTTCCATCTTTCCTCCCAACTCCTTTAGTTAGGTTTGATTTTTTTCTTGAAGCCGAGATACCCTCCTAAAAGTCCGTAGGTGCAACTCCCATGTCAAACGGATGAATTTTGGAGGAGTAGGGGTGACGGGTCCCTTTTTTCTTTCTTTCTGCCACCCTTCGCTATGGAGCTGTTTCCCTCCCTTCAGGATTTTGGTATATAACTTTCCTTCTCTGTCGATGCCCCCCCTGTTCTGGGTTGAGGGTATGGGGTTGGTGTTTGAGTGGCCTTAAAGATCCTCGGAATGTTTCCTTCTTACCGTAATAAGTGCTTTGTGCGCAAGGGAAAGTCGTGAGGTGAAGGTCACTAAATACATTGAAAAATTTATTCCGTCACCTGTACATATTTCGGTACCCCTTTCCCCTTTTCGACTCACCACACTTTGCCTGCTGGACAGGAGTGGGGGAGCACGTTAAGTTAGGGTACGGAAAACCTTCTAGCCATAGCCTCCCAGCGGCCCTCTCCAGAGTGAGGTCGTCCGCGGTTTGCATCTCAGTACATCCGAGTCAACACATACATCTAGTCTAGCGGTACACACCGCCTTACAGTACATCATTGTAGTACTTTTCCAGTTAGTGTACGAGCATACCCAAGTTGTGAGTAGTTGGCCTATATTGGGCATTTCCCCTCTTATATCCCGTTTACGGATATATGACGTGACACACCCTCTGGACAGAGGCCCTTCAGCTCTAGACCTTACAAGACTTCTGTACATGGCAGGTTATGCGTATGATGCTTGTGGACATGGGTAACGGTAATGACGCTGGTTTGCTGGTTTGAGCCCTGGCCACATGGGCGACTTGGCGTCCAGCTGTCTGGTTGTCAAACCAAAGGAAATACGATAAATAGAAAGAGGGACCGAGAGAGGGACATAAGAAAAGGCCGGAAGAAGGAGGTCCGAATCTTGACATGGGTGCCGTGTCAAGGTCTACAATAATGCTGTTACAAGCTCCATTCATTCATAATCACGCATTTGCAACCCTTGCAATCAATCAAGTCACCTCTCTGTCTTTCTTAATCTTTAAGGCAGCCAGGAACAAATCCTCCAGCCCCGCCTCGCGGCAGACCTGCCCCAAATACGACAACGCATCCTCAGGCAGCTCCTGGAACAAGCCTTTGAACCGCATGGTACCTGCAGTCCCTCTGACCAGCGGTTGAAACGTATCAAATGACGTCGACGGCTCCAAGGCAGTTGAGTTCTGGCTCTTGCCCGTCGCTGTGCCCCCCATTCCGGCCGGGAGGATAGCTGGCACTGTCTCACAGTCCTCCCCCCTGACCTGCAGCAGGCACAGAACGGCCAGCAGATACTAAGCTAGGCCTGTACACAAACAGGGTTTAGGGTGTACGGTTTAGGGTTAAGGTGTAGGGTTTAGGGTCAAGGGTTTACACAGGCTTTGAAAAGCTGCACCAGCATGTTTACAGGACCAGATTAAGCCTACCCCTAAACCCTAAACTTTGACAGCCGCACCAGGTCACCCGGACTGCTAGCTACAGCTTACAGATGGGCACTTCACTTCAGCCATAACCTTAGACCCGAAATTCCAATCGCAAACCAATTTCACACCAATCACACATAATGAGCTTCCAGCCCATCTGGGCCTTCTTGCACTCCATGGACGCAGGCCCCATCTCTAGGTTTCACATGGACTCTGTAAGTAAGAATCTGAAAAACGCAACCATTATATGTAAAATCTTTCCGTGCAAGGCTCGCTCATCAGGGTGCATATCTGGACCCTGTGCAACCTGAAGGTGAAAGGTGTGGGCCAGTGTCCATGCCCATGCGCCAGTATACATGTCCATGCGCTGATATACAGGCCCATGTGCTGGTATCCATGTCCATGCGCTAATATCCATGTCCATGCATCGGTCTCCAAGCCCATGCGCCCATGTCCATGCCCATACGCCGGTATCCATGCCCATGCACTGGTATCAATGTCCATGCGCTGGTATCCATGTCCATGCGCTGGTATCCATGTCCATGCGCCGATGTCCATGCCCATGTGCCGATATTCATGTCCATGCGCTGGTATCCATGCCCATGTGCCGGTGTCCCTGCCCATGCGCTGGTATCCATGTCCATGCGCTGGTATCCATGCCCATGCGCTGGTATCCATGCCCATGCGCTGGTATCAATGTCCATGCGCCGGTGTCCATGCCCATTTGCCGGTATCCATGCCCATGCGCTGGTATCCATGTCCATGCGCTGGTATCCATGCCCATGCGCTGGTATCCATGCCCATGCGCTGGTATCCATGTCCATGCGCCGGTGTCCATGCCCATGTGCCGGTATCCATGTCCATGCGCTGGTATCCATGCCCATGCGCTGGTATCCATGCCCATGCGCTGGTATCCATGCCCATGCGCTGGTATCCATGCCCATGCGCTGGTATCCATGCCCATGCGCCGGTGTCCATGCCCATGTGCCGGTATCCATGTCCATGCGCTGGTATCCATGTCCCTGTGCCGGTATCCATGTCCATGCGCTGGCATCCATGCCCATGCGCCGGTGTCCATGTCCATACGCCGGTATCCATGTCCATGCGCTGGTATCCATGTCCATGCGCTGGTATCCATGTCCATGCGCTGGTATCCATGCCCATGCGCTGGTATCCATGTCCCTGTCGTTACCCATGGGTGGGTGCTTTGAATATATTCCGCCAGATTGCCTGCGATCTTTCCCAACTGCTAACCTGCATGGCCTGCCAGTTCAAGCTCCGTATTGATTGTACGTAGTCTCTCACGTCCTCTTCCATCCCCTCGCACACAATGACACCTGGCGAGGCAGACCCGGGATGCATTGCCAGATTTTCAGGTCTTGCCTCAGGTTCACAGTTTCAGATTTAAAATTTCCAGACTTTTGTTTGTCACCATCAGCCACATGAGGAGACAGGTAAGGCAAGGCAAGGCAATAGGCCAACCTCCTAGCAAACACTTGACTATATAATGAGTCAAGGTATGGCAAATATGCAAACGCACCAGAGAAGACAGATGGATATGTACGTAGGGACGTATGTATGTATGTAGGTAGGCAGGTACGTAGGTTCATATCTACGATGAGGCACATCGACCAGAGAGGATAGACGTGGTATCATTGGTCTGGAATGGCATGGCAAGGCACCCACGCGGCCGAGCCTTTTTGAGCAGGGCCTGCGGGTGTCACGCCATTCACCTGACAGTATAGAGGGAGGCGCTGGGGCAATGAGCCAGCTGCGCAATATCTTCCCAACAGAGACACAGCCCATCACAGCATGACGACACGACACCGTCCGTCAGCTGGTTGAGACCATAGAGTCACATACTCACATGGCATTTGGAGTCAAAACTATCTCTAATTAAGATCATTGGATCATGTGACAGTGTACATGCAGGGCAGGCTCACAAGACATATTCACCCCTGGAAACCCCGACTTCACACCTGGAAACCTTTACTTCACACCTGGAAACCTTTACTTCACACCTGGAAACCCGGTCTTCGCACCAGGAAACCCTGACTTCACGCATGGAAACGTTTTCTTCACACCAGGAAACCCTGACTTCACACCTGGGAGCTCGGACTTTACACCTGCAAACCCTAACTTCACACCTGGAAACCCGGTCTTCACACCAGGAAAATCCGCCTTCACACCTAGGAACGCTGCCCACCAACCTGGATACCAACTTTTCCTCTACATACCCCAACTTCACACCTGTAGCCACACAGTTTCACATTTACCATACCCACATTTCACACACACACCCACGCCTTCACACCTGGAAACCCTGGTTTGGAGTAGCCCCCGATGCCTAAGCCCCGGGCTCTCTCGACGATGAACTTGCGTTTTGTCAAAGCCTTGATGTGATGGAACCAAATGACCGTGCGCACCACTTGGCTGGGTGCTGGGGCATCCAGCAGGGGCCCGCTTGCTGCCGCGATTGCGGCGCTGGGGCCTGGCTCCTGGCCGCCGCCGCCCCCATCACCCTCGCGCTGCAAGCCCTCGTCATGACAGAGGGCCAGCGCGGCCTCCTGGGAAAGTCGGTGAAGGAATGAGGGAACGGCGGAGTGAAGAATGCTTTTGGAGGGACAGCTCGGCCTCCTAGAAGAAGGCACTGGGCAACGAATGAATGAAGGAATGAAAAAAGCCGTCACAAAGCGAGCGCGGCCTCCTGTATAAGGGCACCAGTCGAAGTGGGTAAGAGAGGAAAGAAGAAAGCTGTTGTAGGGAGAGCTCGGCCTCCTCGAAGGCAACAGTCAACGAATGAATGAAGAAATCCTTTTAAGGGTGAGCGCGGCCTCCTGTGCATGAGGGCACCAATCAAGGTTTGAATCAAGAAAATAAGAAAGCTTTCGGAGGGCCAGCGCGGCCTCCTAAATTTCAGAACAAGCTATACATTGTTATATGGGAACAGGGGATAGAGAGGATGATCGCCGCCAAGGGAGCAGAAAAGGCAGGCAGACGTGAGGCGCAACTTCTTTGCTGCAGCGCCTCGGCTGTTCTTGAGCCACATGCCAATGCAAGACCAGGGCTGTCCTGATCTTGGGGGGGGAGTGGAGGCCATCCGGCCAAATCTATATGAATTTACCCAGAACTGGCTCCGTACCCAAACTCGCCCCTGCCTTGAAATTAACATGCTGCGATCCATGCCATAAAACAAATATAGAGCTGCGTGTCCTTGACCCCTCTGGTAATGGACCCCTTGACCCCTCTGGTAATGGACCCCTTGACCCCTCTGGTAATGGACCCCTTGTCCCCTCTGGTAATGGACCCCTTGACCCCTCTGGTAATGGACCCCTTGACCCCTCTGGTAATGGACCCCTTGACCCCTCTGGTAATGGACCCCTTGTCCCCTCTGGTAATGGACCCCTTGACCCCTCTGGTAATGGACCCCTTAACCCCTCTGGTAATGGACCCCTTGACCCCTCTGGTAATGGACCCCTTGTCTCCTCTGGTAATGGACCCCTTGACCCCTCTGGTAATGGACCCCTTGACCCCTCTGGTAATGGACCCCTTGACCCCTCTGGTAATGGACCCCTTGTCCCCTCTGGTAATGGACCCCTTGACCCCTCTGGTAATGGACCCCTTGACCCCTCTGGTAATGGACCCCTTGACCCCTCTGGTAATGGACCCCTTGACCCCTCTGGTAATGGACCCCTTGACCCCTCTGGTAATGGACCCCTTGACCCCTCTGGTAATGGACCCCTTGACCCCTCTGGTAATGGACCCCTTGACCCCCCTGGTAATGGACCCCTTGACCCCTCTGGTAATGGACCCCTTGAACCCTCTGGTAATGGAACCCTTTCCCACTAGGTCCGCCCCCCCGAGGAAGTCCCGATGGGGGCGCGGATGAAAGAGCAAAAAACGAGAAGGCGGAGAAAAAGAAAAACACTGAAGGTCCCCACCTCGTCCCTTCTAGGCAGTTGCACAGCCTTGATCAATGGTAACATGGGTGGATTAAACCCGTCACACGATCCTCTCTCTCCCCCTGTCTAGATCGTCCGGTTCCATATTCCTGGCCACCTCACATAGGAGGGTGGCACGGCTGTACCATGGTCCTAGCTGTACATGTTAGCTGGAACTTAGCTAGCTCAACCCCTGCCAGCCCCACGCGGCCGAGCGTTCAGCAGGGCACATCGGGTATGCAAACTATGCACCGTTTTACACAGGTAACATGCAAAAGTTCCACAAAGGAGCGATTCATCAACCCCCAAAACACAGCCTACTGTCGGTTGCGCCTTTTGAGTTCGATGACCGGCCTGCAGCCATGACGTCCAAGAAACACAATCTTGCCATCCCCCCCCCCTTACATCCATGACGCCCACACTCTACAATACCGTCCACACTTTAGGTTTCCTGCCAAGGATCAGCACCGCTGCTGTTTTGAGCCAGCGTTGGGCTCTGCACCGCAACAGGGACTCTGCTGTTATATACCGTTATATTATGTTACATAAAACAGACTGTAACCCCCCTGAATAGTAGCATTCTGACTGAAGGACGGTACAATTGCCGAGACCGACCTTCGTGACCATAAGTGCCTCACAACCTTGGGATTGTGGGACCTGGGAACCAGTGAACCGCACCCTCAGCTGATGGGGGCCAGTGCTGGACTCTGCATCGGAAAAGGGACTCCGGTGCAACAAAATTATATGATGCGTAGGGTTATAATGTAATAAGGGGTGACGCACCCTCAGCTCAGAGAGGGCTACCAGCAGGCACTCGCTGCCTTGGGACGCCTCGGCTGCCGATCTGACAACCAGACCCAAGGCTTCATGGATGGACCTGGATAACGAAAAAATAGAAAGGCAAGAAGCTCAGCTGCTGTCGGGGCTATGGGCTGCACAGGGTAAATGACTGCACAAGCACAGGGAATAAATAAAGCAAGTATCGAAGACACCCTGCATGCGCAAGTCTTGCTATAGAGGAGCCTTCCGCTAATTAAGCCAGCAGCCAGAGGACAGTTCCAAGACGTGCAAGAAAATTCCAAGGCGGAGGCTGATGCTGTTGATGCTGTTGACGCATGACACTGCTGCAACTCAAGGGGCGGTTAGTTAGCAGATAAAGGACAGGCAACTCAGCTGCTGCGTTAGCAACTCAAGGGGCGGTTAGCAGATAAAGGACAGGCAACACAGCTGCTGCGTTAGCAACTCAAGGGGCGGTTAGCAGATAAAGGACAGGCAATTCAGCTGCTGCGTTAGCAACTCAAGGGGCGGTTAGCAGATAAAGGACAGGCAATTCAGCTGCTGCGTTAGCAACTCAAGGGGCGGTTAGCAGATAAAGGACAGGCAACCCAGCTGCTGCGTTAGCAACTCAAGGGGCGGCTAGCAGATTGAGGACAGGCAACCCAGCTGCTGCGTTAGCAACTCAAGGGGCGGCTAGCAGATTGAGGACAGGCCTAATGGACCGGCACAATCCGAGGTGGAAAGAATGATGACAACGCCCGCCACTGACCCTCGATACCAGTTGTCAAAAGCTGACATACAATTATACTGGTACCGTATTAGTGCTCACGTACCTAAAAGATATTACACACCGGTCCCTATTAATCAATCATCAATAATGAGCAAATCAAGAACACATAATACGGTACTCCCGTCTCCCCCGCCTTCCTCTACCCCATGCATCCCCACAAACGCTAACCTACCTACTGCAGTTACATTCCACAAACGCTAACCTACCTACTGCAGTTACATTCCACAAACGCTGACCTACCTACTGCAGTTACATTCCACAAACGCTAACCTACCTACTGCAGTTACATTCCACAAACGCTAACCTACCTACTGCAGTTACATTCCACAAACGCTAACCTACCTACTGCAGTTACATTCCACAAACGCTAACCTACCTAGTGCAGTTACATTCCACAAACGCTAACCTACCTAGTGCAGTTACATTCCACAAACGCTAACCTCCCTACTGCAGTTACATTCCACAAACGCTAACCTACCTACTGCAGTTACATTCCACAAACGCTAACCTACCTACTGCAGTTACATTCCACAAACGCTGACCTACCTAGTGCAGTTACATTCCACAAACGCTAACCTACCTACTGCAGTTACATTCCACAAACGCTAACCTACCTACTGCAGTTACATTCCACAGCGAGGGTAGCGACATCCAGAGGGTAGTTTGAAGGAAGAGTGAACCGCAGGCATACCGGGGCGCCATTCACGACCACGTCCAGCAGCCTGCAGCAAAGTGACATGTGTGATCGCATGGGGTGGAACACGTGAGGTGGTCCAGAGCTGAACAGCGTTTATTTTATCGTGACTTGGCTCCTTGTCAGCTATACTCCCGCCTCTGGCCAGTGACCCCATTTGTGGCCAACCATGCTGCCTTGGCCACCAGTCGCAGGCTAGTTCAGTTTTGGTCCCAATTGGGCCTTTGGCGGACGCGGGGCAGCCTGCTGAAGGTGGACTCCTAGCCGAAAAAGAAAGACTGGGCCATGAGAGCGCAGATCCCTTTCTCCTCCCTCTCTAGGAAAGAGGGATCGAGGTGCCGATAAAGTTTACAATACCCTCCCAAAGAGAGAGGGTTCGAGATGCCGATAATGTTTACAACATCATCAGACCCGCCTCAATCACCCAAGGGCCCAGATGTGTGTCATCACTCAAATGATTAATGTAAGTGATGACGCATCACTCGCATCACTCATGTGCCACTACAAAGCAGGTCATCCACTAGCAGGACATTCCATGGCCAGATGATAAATGGAGGATTAATAGGCAACGCATCTGCCCTCGCTGATTCGCTGATGTCACTCAGATCTCCAGTCTGGAATTGGCCTAGGGCTCTGGGCGTTTAGGGTTCAGGTTTCAAGGTTTAGGGTTGAGGGTTAAGGGCACGGCGCTGACGCTTAACCCTTAACCAGGGGCCCTGAACCCTACTTTCAATAGCCATAAATAGCCCCTCGCTGATATCTCACCGTATGGACCCGCTGAGAGCCGGGATAAACTTCATGGCCGCCTGATTGCCACTCTGTACCGCCTGATTGCCATCCTGTACCGCCTGATTGCAACCCT
The DNA here is from genome assembly GCA_037349105.1 of Limnomonas spitsbergensis. NCBI lineage: Eukaryota > Viridiplantae > Chlorophyta > Chlorophyceae > Chlamydomonadales > Limnomonas > Limnomonas spitsbergensis. Next base: position 930,795 of record JAYJMM010000081.1, on the reverse strand, counting down.
GTACCGCCTGACTGCCCCCTTGTACCGCGCTGCGAGCATAGTCCAGGGCCTCCGCCTCAGGTTTCTGGAAGACCACAGCACCTTCCTCGGGGAACGTGGCGCATAAGGCCTGGGGCACGCAGGGGATAGACTTCGGATGGGGGTTGGAGGGGGGACATTCCGCACAACTGACAGTTAGACATTGGCAGAAGGCATGTCCTAGGATGTGCATGGTAAGGACATTGGGGGTCGGGGGACAAATTTCACACATGTCATACATGGCCTGCGATGGGGGGTATGGCTTAGAGGGTGTATGATACGGACATGGAGGGCAGGTTTCACACTGTTAGACTGGAGCATGCCCGGCATGCCATGATGGGAACAAATGATAAGAATTGTCAGGCAGGGCTGCAGGTAGGATGGCATGGACATGGGGAAATGGGATGATATGCGCATGGGGGGAAAGGGGAGCAGGGTGACCTTAAGGGGTAAATGTGGTGTGAAGGATGGGAGGGCTTGAATGGGGTGGATGGGGCAGAAATCACGTTTTCCACTTGTTCTCACACTTTTCCACACCTGGGACACCTGGGTGGAAATTCAATTGACATCTCAATTCGAAGTGTGCATCACTGAGCAGAATGGGTCTGGCGCACGCAGAGCAAGGACTGGTTTCATTTACCCTGAGGGGGCCGGGCAGATATCATTTTCTGCACTCAAGCCCAAAAGGGAAAGCACATCGTTTTCTCTGCGGTGTATTCCACAGTACTGGTGATGCCCACCAAATCAAGTGTCCATGTTGTTCATTTATCAATCTTGCGTGCGTGTCGTGTGCGCTCGGTCACATCCTCACATACAGAAACCCTCCCATCAAGTCACGAGGTGACACAATTGCTGTCCTTGCATGATGGAATGTGCTGCCGAGAGGCTTTGCACAACAGCGCGTCCTGAGCCATATGTATGCGTTATACCACGACCCCGGGGGTATACCGGATACTATGCAGGCAGTCTCTCAATCATCGAAATATTTTGTGAGCTAGAGGGTAGCGAAAAAAACCAAGCTGCGAATGTTGTCCAATGTCCATTAGTTGATGAGCACAGAGGCTCTGCTTCAGGGCGGTGAGGACAAACCGCCATGCATGGAGATGAAGAACTGATGATGAACACAGTATACTTCTTGTACCCTGTATTACGGTGCCTTCACTGCAGTCCAGCAAAATCAGAGCCTGTGGCCGAGGGAGCCTGGGAGTCTGCGCTGCGAGCCGTGTTACTCGGGCCGCCAAGATTTTGGTCGGGGTTAAAAGATTTTGTCCCCATCGACCCAGTGGTGACAGCCTAGCTGTCTCCCCAGGGTGGTGTGGCGCGCAGGGCAAACAATATTCACCCCATGCAGCACTCCCTTCATCGGCCATGTTCATTTCAGTGTGCGCAACCGATATGTGCAATGCATGGGCGCGTGTGTGGCGGCGTGGCGCATGCCCAGCCGTCATTAAAAAATACTAAGAGCGGATTCACACCTGGCAGGTTTCGCTGAGTTTTTGGCCGGTTTGGGTACACCTCGATTTCGCACGGTTTCGCAACCTGGGGTCCGACCCCAGTTTCAGTTCGGTTGGTTTCGCATTGGTTTGGTTTCGCCAAACTGAGCTTCCCGCAAGAGGGCTTTCTGACGCCGAAGCATCCAACCGAAACGGCAAACTGAACTAGGAGTGAATTGGCTCTAAGGCACTCGGGAGGTCCCGCCAGGTGACCCTTCCATATTTACACCATGCAGCTTCCCTTCATGCAGCCCGGCAGCCCGGCTACATGCACACCTGAGTACCGCAATCAGCAGTTCAGCACCCACCTCTAACTCCTGAATCTGAAGGCTAAGGCATTCATCTCCGTACGGCATGGTCATGTCAACTTGGACTGTTCATCTAGGGAAAAGCCAGGCAGCGGTAGTTTGATGGTTGATATTCTTGCCCTGGTCTATGTGTGAAGATGGCCATGTGTGTAAATGAAGGGATTCCCAAACAGCACGATTTCCCTCAGCCTTATGACTATTGTGTTCCGTATTCGGATTTCAGGGCAGCTCGTAAAGGTCAGGGCCAGAGGTCTCTGGTCAGATCTGGGGGTCAGATCGTTGGCCGGGCCAGTTCTAGCAAGACCCCATAAACCCTAGAACGCGTCGGGGGCTACGACGTTCACCACCCAGATCTCAAGCTTCCCTGCGCGAAGCTTCCTTTGGTTTCAGGATTTACGGAGACAGGCCCCAATGGCAGGCCAAGAGATATTTGGCTCAGAGCTGTTTGACACCTCAAACTAGTTCTGGTTTCTATCATCTTCTCATCAGGGATATCTTTTCCTTTCTAGAGCGTCTGTCCATCTATCATTAAGCCCTCTCCAGACTCCACTCGCTAAAAGAAGATCAGCGATAAATGGCTTCTTGCAAGTGCATATCATCAGGGATGGCATTGGCCCCGACCAAGAAGGTGCGAGAATGTGCTTGGTCTGTGAACCGCTGTGGACGATCCCTTCTCAGCTACGTCGAACGAATAGGGTTACTTAGACAATCCAATGTAAACGTACCACGACCAAGCATCGCATCCCTCAATCCAAGCGTAACCCTGATGGCATCGTCAGCGTGATTCCGGCATAATCCCTGCCGTCTGAAAAGCGTGGGGATCATCACTGAACGGCTTCACGACGGTGATTTCGCAAAACTCACCTGAAGGTCCCCTGCACCTAACATGCTGTTGAGGAAGCCTCTGAACAGGAACCTGTAGGAAGACACCAGAAACCTGGCAGTGCCTTATCCCCCTCCCCTACTGCCCTCATCCCCTGCCCATTGCAGGCTTCTGTGTCATCTGCAGCCCCCAGGTCCATGCCGCTGGTCCGCCACGCCCGCTCTGCAGGCATCGTCTCCTCCCCTCCTGCCCCGTCTCTCCGCGTCGCGATGACACGCGGCACCCCTCGTTCTTCTGCCCCAATGCAGCTCTCAGCGCTGCCCACTGATACCGCCCCCCCCTCCACGGTCTCCTCGGTGAACTGGGCTGTGCTGCGCAAGGACCTCCTTGAGGTCATGGCTGACCCAGCCTCGCCTGGAAAGATTTCTGAGAAGGGACCAACGCTGGTAAGAGCAATTGGGCAGAGAACCTCCTCGCCTAGTGGTTGTTTTGTGTGGCTGTGCATCAAATTGATAACGCCCTGATCCTCAGCTGGTTTGCTGTTTAGTTAGTGAGCCAGACAGTGGTACCATTGTGTCGTCTCTGGTCATCACATGTTGCCTATACCTGCCTGCCTGCCTCTCTTTCTCAAACAGGTGCGTCTTGCATGGCACTCCAGCGGCACCTACGATAAGATGACCAGAACCGGCGGCTGCCGTGGTACCATGCGGTTCAAGGAGGAGCTCATGCATGGCGCCAACGCCGGGCTCGACAAACCTGTGGCTTGGATGGAGCCTGTCAAGACCCTGCACCCAAATGCAACGTATGCCGACATCTACACCTTGTCAGGTGTGTGCACAACTGCACACTGACAAGAAGCTGCAGAAGGCGCATGATCCATTATTTCACTTTGCCTCCTGTCGACTGGTTGGTATCCCTGATAATGCATAAACGCCGCACGACTACAATCCTGTGTTATTATTAAGACTTCGAAGATAGGTAGCGTCAGAGATGTATGTAGGGTTATAGGACGTGATGCATATTTGCTTAGTCAACCTCCGCGTCTACAGTTTATCTTTGTAGGCTGTCCTCCGCATTTACTGATTGAATGTTGCTCACGCACATGATTAGTTGGTCTTGCAGTGGTTTGTGCCAAACTGGCTAATTGCTTGATCCTGTAATTGCCTGCGCCAAAGTAGCCACTTGCTTCTCACTGAGTAGCTAATTGCTTGGACTTCTAATGGCTTGTGCCCAAGTATCTTATTGCTTGATTTCTCATTGCTTGTGGCTAAGTATCTGATTGCTTGCTCCAAGGTAGCTACCCGCTTGGTCTTTGAAATGATTGTGCCCCCCGACCCATAGGTGTGGTTGCTGTGGAGGCGATGGGTGGCCCCACCATTCCATGGCGCGCTGGTCGCGTCGACACAATGGAGCCTACTGGTGTCACGCCTGATGGCCGCCTGCCAGATGTAAGTTTGGGATGTGTTCCATGTGTATGACAATACAGCAAGCAAGATGTGCGTCATTGGGAACCCCACACTTGAGCTTGACGGGAGATTTGCGTTTCCAGATTGATTTGCCTTGCTCTGCACAATCTCTCTTCCCTGCCACTCACTAGGCTTGCGGAGGATCCAGGCTTGCCCAGACAGACCTAGCACCCATGCATCTCACACATTGCTTGTCTCATGTGGCTTTTCCTTGTACCCTTATCCTCTCCTGTCCTCATGTCATGGCCCCTGCTATGTCCCCCATGGACCCTCCCTTGACCCTGACTCAGCTGCGCCTTGTCCCATGATTTATCTACCCTCTGCAGGCCGACAAGGGGTCGCCGGCAAAGACTGCCGCTGCTTTGCGAGAGGTGTTCGGACGAATGGGCTTCGGCGACCGTGAGATCGTCGCCCTCAGCGGAGCGCATTCGCTAGGCCGATGCCATGCTGAGGCCAGCGGCTATGTAGGACCGTGGACAGGCACACCTGAGATTTTCACAAACCTGTACTTCAAGGTAGGTCAAAAAAAAATACCGTTTGTGAGTACTCGCGGAATAAGTACAAATTATTGAGGTACACCCATCGATTTCATTAAGCACGGGATGTTGGCATGGTGCGAGGCATGTGGTAGCAGAAAAACCTACAGGTTTGAGTTTTCCACGCACCGGCCGCCCGGCCTGAATCAATGTTTGCTAGGTTAAATGCTCTGAGATTACAAGTCCTCATCATGACTCTGCCCTTGTCCCTTATGAGCAGCTGCTCCTCAAGTCCAAGTGGACTCCTGATGAGCGCTACCCCAAGTTCCAGTACAAGGACCCCTCGGGCACCCTGATGATGCTGCCCTCGGATGTGGTGCTGACCCAGGTGTGTGAAAGATCGTGCCTACCCGCTGGGCCCTCCTGGATGCTCAGACGCGTGGAGTTGGGGTGGTCCTTGTTGCCCAATCATATTGCCACGCAAACTGTGCAGGTCCATTGCCTGAGCTGTCATTTGTTGCCTTGAACAGGATGATGCATTCAAGCCTTTTGTCGAGCTGTATGCAAAGGAGAAAGAAACCTTCTACAAGGACTTCGCCGCCGCCTTCGAAAAGCTGATGGAGCTAGGGACATCCAACCTGGTGGCAGTTTGAGCTTGCACTCGCTTCATGTCCCTGCGAAATGGATCCTTGGCGCTCGCCTCTAGTGTAACTATCTTGCGACGGTGTACATTAATGTGATATGGGTGGCGTGCCCGATGAAATAACAGTTTGATGTTAGTTCAAGTACGAATGCTTGCTTGCTTACTTGCTTCAGGCTGCCAGCTGCCTTGTGATGGGTGAAACCTGGTAGTGCTAGCTAAAATACTATTATACGGTAATTGAATAAGGTAATTCTTGGAAATAAAATGGCATTTCCCAGCGAACTGGCCATTCATACCATACACCAAGACATGTCTCGGGACCAGCAGTTGAGGAGAGCACACAGAGCCTATGAAAGTGCACGGCTTTTCAGCTGTGGGTCTGGAGCCCTCTTTCTCTGCTGCCTCATGGCAGCACTCACCTGCAGCTGTTGATGCTGGGCTGTTGAAGTTCAGTCCACAAACTGCTGCTGATATGGCAGAACAGCCAGCCCCTTCAGTCGTGGCATGAGGGGGGCAGGTGGAGGGGAGCATGGCCCCTTGAGGTGAAAAGAAGGAGACATTGAAGGCATGCCCACTTTACAAATCTCCACAATTAAGACAGGCTCACACAAGACAGGTCCATACTAAAGACAGGCCCACATTATGAATCTCCATTTGGCTTCACCTCTTCAGCGGGGCCCACTACCGCTACCCATGCCCATAAGCATCATACGCACGACCTGCTATGTGCAGGAGTCTTGCAAGGTATAGATCTGAAGGCTACCTAGAAGCCCCTGTCCGGAATATGCTTGCTGTCCTACTGGCCCTGCGATTGGTCACTCATTGAATAGACTAGCATATGCCTGGGACAGTCAGCACATTCATAGCTTTTAATGCTTTGTGGACACGATTGAAGTCTAATATAAGCATGAGACGAGACCCTGGCAGGAATGGAAAAAACGATTTGTATTACTAGAGCTTTGCCTGTCCAGAAGGCGCTGTCAACGATGATTACTGAAGCGTCCGAGTTAAGTCTTTGACTGAGTCTTGGTGAAATGGAACGTTGCGTCTTATTTTATTATTTAGCCTAATCGGTGCAGCACTTGTAGGATAGTTACCGTTTTATCGCTTTGAATACAGTAAAAAACGGCTGGCATGATAGAACATGCCTGTCACAGGGCACAGATAGAGCGTCTCTCTACTCAGCAAGATCGAGACTCTAAAGCATCGATTCACATAGATCTACTTCACTAGTTGCGAAGACTCGTCAGGACAAATGTGCATGTACGGCAAAAGGCAACTTGGGAAACTACAGCCCAGACATGTGAAGTTTTTGTGAAGTTTTTTCAGTCCAGCGGGGCATCACATATGAAGCATGGGACTTGTGCCCGAGGCATGCTTATATCCCAAGCAGCTGGGCTTACCAATAGTTATTTGCACCATGAACGCAGGTTGCTCTTCACCCCCTGCTCTTCACCCAAAAAATTATCTGGGGAAAGACTTGGAATAGGCAGTTGTTCAGCATCTAGAGGCACAAGTCTCAAGCGTCTCTAAGCGCCTCCATGTGCACAAATCTCGCTGTGACAATTGGACGCCCTCACAGCTGAGACCTTCTTTAGCAGGGCCCACAGGTGTGGCTGCACAGACTAATCTCATTGTGCGCATATCTCCCTCGGCCTAAATCTCCAAGTCCTCTAGGGTAGTGTTGTTGAAGGAATGGCTGTCTGGGGGGGCAAACAGGCGGTTGTACACACCAGTATGTAAGACATCCTAGCCTTGATGGCCACCGCCTTGCCATCAACCAGAGAACTCTCGGCCTGACTTCACAGGTCTGCACCTCAACCGTTTGCTGTTGCCTTCAGTTGCTGTAAGGCCGGGGTGGCGGAGATCATGGCGGCGCCGGCGTTGTTTCCGACAACCTCATGAACGCCCCACCGAACACGATCCCCATGGAGACGATCATCAAGATGGAGAGCAAGATGGGTAGCCCTCGGCTGTCGTAGGGACCGTCCATCTTGGCCCTGTGCAGGAAATGCAAACAGCAGCACACGTCAGACAGATTGGGCTCGGTATGGCCATGATCAGAAGCAGTCAAATACCCTGTTGCGCCGCGCGTGCATACCGGTTGACAGCATGGCCAACGCTGAGTAGAGAGGGGAGACAAGCACACTCACTCAAGGTACATGGCCCTCTTTTGGAACATGTAGCCGGACCACATGGCCATGATAATGGCCGTGAAAAGCATGACTAGGGAGATGACACGGGTCAGAACTGCGCGTTCCGTGTAGTCGTCTCCCCAATGGCGATGCGCGTGGCCTGCAACACCAGACATGGCAGCGGCAATGCTGCCGATGGTGACGGACGTGCTCATCCAGTGAAGAAACGTCCTCTCATTCTGCAATAAGACGTGCAGAAGGCATTACTATTATGAGACAGTGGCTTTGTCGACTGAAAGGATATGCTCCTAGCTATGGAATCAAGGGCCTGATTCTCGAGTGCCAAGAAATGCAATAAAGTAAGTAATAAAACGTCTCAGCGTTCCTTGAGGAGCTTACCGCGAAAAAGGCCTTTGCATCCGTGCGTCGGAAGGCTTGGTCTGCCATTATGGCGTCTACAACGAGCAGACTCTTAAACTCTGGGTCTACTAAGGAAATATACGAACCTGCGATAGCTGTATAATTCCTAGCTCACGGATCCCTGCAGCTCAACCTGCGCTTGCAAATGTAGATGCCGAAAGGTTCTGGAGCTAACATGTCGACCAAATCCCCTTTCAGAGTGTCTGCTCACTGCAGCCAAACTTCGTCGAGTATTGCACGAATCCTCGTATAGTTGTGGTATCGTGTCCCATCTTTGTGCCAGTGGCGTGCAAACCCAGACGCAGGTGGGTTATGTGTGGACTCTTCAGTTCATGAGCGTCACCTTAACCATGCGAAGTAACTCGCCCATAGAAAACTGGCTCAAGATGCATTCATCTTGCACTGGCTCATCAAGTGGGAGGAGTTCTCCTCCTGAAATAACGACATCATCTACACCCAGGCATCTCCATGTCGAGCATCTGATTAGAGCTTTGCATCAATATTTGCTTTCCTACTGTCTCGGAAATATTACAGTTGTCGAGCTGAGGGTGCGAGTTGGCGTCGTCATGATTTGATCATTACTCTTGCAGGGTACCGGTACTCCAACATGAAATACGGGCAATACCTCGCAACGAAGCTCAAGCCTGAATGGAAGGTAATAATCAATGACAACCTATCACGAGGGCCCATCAATATTAAGTTGCAAGGGTTGCCCTTCAGGTGCCCCCCTCACACTAATTTTCATTTAAGATTCTGGGGGAGTGCCGCTGCACCCCAGAGATATCTGTGCGACACCTCTATTCCAGAATTCCCCCCCCTCTCATTGCAGGATAACTATGTTGACTACAAAGGGCTCAAGGAGCTCATCAAGGCGCAGGCAGAGCAGGGGGACACCGGGCAGCCCACATATTCCCCAAGGACGACGTCCCTGACTGTACAGCGCTACAGCAGCATCAACAACACTTCCCAGGAGGCGTTCTTCAAGAAGCTGGATGCTGATGTGAGGCCGTCTAACCTCCTGCACCCTAACCCAAGGACCTAGAACATAGGACTGCTGTACTAAGCATGCCCTGAAGCATGCGCTTGTGGTCTGCAGAATTCAAGGTCACCCCTAAGCGACCCACCATCTGTGAACCTTCTCAGCACTAGCCATCTGTGTCAAACGCCGATACCAATCCCTCATTCCAGGTCGAGAAGGTTAACAAGTTCACGCAGAGCCTCGTCGAAAAGCTGCGCGCCGAGCTGTCAAAGATGCAGGCAAAAGCAGCCAGCGCTGAAAAGGAGAACCAGGTGTGATATTTTTGTTCTGGCTGTGTGAATGTTTGTAGCTGAGTTTTAGGCACCGTAATTTCAAGGCAAATTCAGCTACTTTTACCAGGAAGGGACCGTAATTACCAACAAGATTTCTGAATTACGGTGCAATGGCACAGCACTGATTTTGAAGCTCTCTGACTGACCTCTCCTTTGCATGGTCTGTCCACACTCTTCATTGTTTGATGCTCGAGCTACGATTCAGCCATAAATTTACCTGTGGCCAGGGGGGCCTAATGCAGCAAGCCCTGCTGCCTGGGCGACCGGCATAATATGGTAAATTCATAATATGGTACATTCATAGTTTCCATTGGCCCAGCAGTGGCTGCCTAGCTGCCTGCCAAATGTGGTGCAGTATGAAATAAGTGGTTGCAAAGAGTGGTTAGAAATAAGTGGCTGCCTAGCGGCCTGCCAAATCTGGTGCAGTGTGAAAGAAGTGTGGTGCAGTGTGAAATAAGCCATGGTCATTCCACCCGTACAGGCCGCTGCTTCAAGGCCACGAAGGATATCCTGCCCAAAGAGGTGCACTTCTACGGCAACCACAATAAAATTAACAATCCTGTCACCCATCGGCTTGCAGGCAACCAAGGACATCCTGCTCAAAGAGGCGCACCGTATCGGGGATGATTTCTTGCAGCTAGAGAAGTTTGTCAACCTCAATTATTTGGTGAGGGGGGGGGCAGTCTTGCAAAGGGGTCCCGAGAAAAAAACCCTAAGATTAAGCAGGGGGATGGCAAAAAGCATCCAAAGGAAAAACTTCACGATGTTTTAACCTTAAGCAAAACTAAAAACAAAAATAAAATTCCAAGATTTCGCTCAATTAAATAGAAAACATGATTGGCAGCAAAAAAAATGGATGTTCGACTACTACTTATAAAAAAAAAAGGAGCGGAGTGCTGCGGCAAGGGAAGGGATGGGGTCATATGTTGCAGCTTGAGAAGTTTGTCAACCTTTTTGACGAGGTAGCTACTGTGCGAGTGAGAGGGTGCTGTGTGAGTTAGAGGTATGGGCATGGGAGGAGGGAAAGCGTGACAAATGAGAAGTTTGCCAACCTCGATGGCACAGTGGTTGATGTGTGAGTGACTGGTATGGGCATGGAAGGAGGGAAAGTGTGACAACTGAGAAGTTTTTCTATCTTCATGACATGGTGGTTGCTGTGTGAGTGAATGTATGGGCATGGAAGGAGGGAAAGCGGGACGTAGCAAATTTATGTCAGCATCGATGTCCTGGTGATTTATGTGTGAGGGGCAGGGATGGGCATAGGAGGAAAGAAAGCGCGACTCAAGACATGAAAGGATTGGCATGGGAGAAACTTTGCTTCGCAGCACATGCAAGCCAAACGGAGGGAAAACTTATCAAGGGACGGGTAGATTGACAGAAGTGGAAGATGTGACCACATTTTCTTTTTCAGGAGCTCAGCTTTGGGCAAGAGGAGATGGGTGAACAGTGTGACGTCCAGCAGGATCCTGTTGATGGCTTGATGCCCTGTATCTCTACCCCCCGCACAGCATGTGCCTCTCTGCCCCCAGTCTTGCCCTCTTGCTTCGATCCTTCCGGGCTGATACTGCCATTTGGCCAGCCCCCCCCGGGCTCTTCCCCGCCACCCTGACACACTCCTACCAGGCACTGATCCTACTCGCACACCCCACACCCCCACATGCCCACACATGCCACACACACACACACACACACACACACACACACACACACACACACATCCACACCCCCACACACTCCACACACCCCACACACTCACACCCCACACACCTACACACTCACGCGCTCCCCCACTCCCCCCCCCCCCCCACACACACACACTCGCATATCCCACACACTCAATCCCCCATACTCCATCACACTCACACACATCCCATACACGATCCCTGGCTGCTTCACTTGATTTGAAGAAGGACAACAAGATGCTGCCCCACGCGCCTGGAACACACTGCCCCGCTCTTGAACCCTGTTTTCTAACCCTCGATCCTCACCCGTCTCTCCCACGCTCCGCTGATCCAGGGCTTCCACAAGATCCTGAGGAAGCAGATGCTCCCCCATGCGCCTGGAACACACTGCCCCGCTCTTGAACCCTGTTTTCTAACCCTTGATCCTCACCTGTCTCTCCCACGCTCCGCTGATCCAGGGCTTTTACAAGATCCTGAAGAAGCAGATGCTCCCCCATGCGCCTGGAACACACTGCCCGCTCTTGAACCCTGTTTTCTAACCCTCGATCCTCACCTGTCTCTCCCACGCTCTGCTGATCCAGGGCTTCCACAAGATCCTGAAGAAGCAGATGCTCCCCCATGCGCCTGGAACACACTGCCCGCTCTTGAACCCTGTTTTCTAACCCTCGATCCTCACCTGTCTCTCCCACGCTCTGCTGATCCAGGGCTTCCACAAGATCCTGAAGAAGCAGATGCTCCCCCATGCGCCTGGAACACACTGCCCGCTCTTGAACCCTGTTTTCTAACCCTCGATCCTCACCTGTCTCTCCCACGCTCCGCTGATCCAGGGCTTCCACAAAATCCTGAAGAAGCAGATGCTCCCCCATGCGCCTGGAAGTCACTGCCCCGCTCTTGAACCCTGTTCTCTAACCCTCGACCCTCACCCGTCTCTCCCACGCTCTGCTGATCCAGGGCTTTCACAAGATCCTCAAGAAGCACGACAAGATGCTCCCCCACGCGCCTTGTCGCCAGTTCTACGTTGCCCACCTGCACCAGCAGCCTTGGGTTCAGGGCAACTACTCCGACCTGCTGGTTTCGCTCTCCAACGTCTACTCCAGGCTCAGGGGAGACACCAGTGGTGTGCAGAACGAGGACTCGGCACAGGTGGGTGGCCTGATGGGCGTCGACAAGCATGGATGGATGCGTTTGTCGTGTGCGTGCTGTTCTGCTTTGGAACAGGGATGCGGCATCAGTGTAGGGTCATTGGCAGGAATGAGTGAGTCATGGATGCGTTTATCGTGGGCGTGCTGCTCTGTTTTGGAACAAGGACACGGCACTAAAGGCAGGAATGGGATATTGCTCTTGTTGTAGGTTGGCTGTACTGTTTTGGAGCAAGGATTCTAGGCGGGTGTGTGAGCCTTGGCAAGAATGAGTGAGTCATGGTTGCTTTTGTTCTGGACGGGCTGTTCTGTTTTGGAAAAAGGAGCTGGCACGATTGGCAGGAATGGATCAATGCTCTCGTCGTAGGAGGGCTGTAATGTTCTGGAGCAAGGATTCTAGGCGGGTGCGTGGGCATCGGCACGAATTTATGCATTTTCTGTCCTGTTCTGACAGATATCTGCACAGTGCAGGAATGTGGGAAGAGGCAGGGATGTACGCGACCTGGGTTAACAGTTCGTAGGCTGGCAGCGGAAGGGTGGGAAGGGGCAGGTGTGAACGCTCTTCCTGACCTAGGGTAACAGTTCGTAGGCTGGCAGCGGAAGGGTGGGTATAGGCAGGTGTGAACGCTCTTCCTGACCTGGGCTAACAGTTTGCAGGCTGGCAGTGTGGGTGTGGTAGCAGGTTTGAACGCTCTTGCCATCCTCGGCTGGCAGAACTGCCACTTCTCTTTTGGAACAATGCCTCAGCTGAAATGTGTTAACATTGTGTGGGTGGGTGGGGTTCCGTACTGTTGCTGTCCTGGGCTGGCTGGGCTGTACCCACTTCCTGCGCAGCACAGGTTTGGCTTTTGGGGTTGTTTACCCTACACCCTAAACCCACTTAATGTGCAGCAGAGGTTCGGGTTTCGGGCTATGTACCCTAAACCTTTAAACCACTTACTGCGCATCACAGGTTCTAGTTTCGGGTTATGTACCCTAAAAACGTAACCCACTTACTGCGCAGCACAGGTTTGGGTTTCTGGCCATGTACCCTACACCGTAAACCCAGTTGCTGTGCAGCACAGGTTCGAGTTTCGAATTATATACCCTTAACCCCAAACCCACTTACTGTGCAGTGTAGGTGTGTGCAGTGGGGAGGAAGGTGCACTGTGGGGTCCACGCTTGAATTCTAAATTCCGCTTGTTGTGCTACCCCCCAATTCTGAATGGCTAGGTTCCGCTTTATTCGTACCTCCGGTGTCCCTGCATCTGGGCTTTTGTTCCACTCCGTCACCAAGCAGCACCAACCCTCTCCTCCGTCCCCCCTACTCCTCCTCCGCCTTAAAGGCCCCTCCCCCTTCCCCCCAGCGCCAAATAATCATAACGCTTCTTAAACCCTAAACAGCACCCCTCCTCTGCCCCTGTTGTAGGGCTTCTCCCGCTCCACTACCCAACAACATTTCTTATCTCTCACCAGCCCCCCTGCTCTGCCCCTGCTCCAGGGCTTCTCCCACGCCACCTCCAAGTAACAATTTGTATCTCACCAGTACCCCTGCTCTGCCCCTGCTCCAGCTTTTTCCCGCTTACGACCCAATGACAACATTTCTGATCCCTCACCAGTCCCCCTGCTCTGCCCCTGCCGGAGGGCTTCTCCCACGCCACCTCCAAGTAACAATTTGTATCTCACCAGTACCCCTGCTCTGCCCCTGCTCCAGCTTTTTCCCGCTTACGACCCAATGACAACATTTCTGATCCCTCACCAGTCCCCCTGCTCTGCCCCTGCCGGAGGGCTTCTCCCACGCCACCTCCAAGTAACAATTTGTATCTCACCAGTACCCCTGCTCTGCCCCTGCTCCAGCTTTTTCCCGCTTACGACCCAATGACAACATTTCTGATCCCTCACCAGTCCCCCTGCTCTGCCCCTGCCGGAGGGCTTCTCCCACGCCACCTCCAAGTAACAATTTGTATCTCACCAGTACCCCTGCTCTGCCCCTGCTCCAGCTTTTTCCCGCTTACGACCCAATGACAACATTTCTGATCCCTCACCAGTCCCCCTGCTCTGCCCCTGCCGGAGGGCTTCTCCCACGCCACCTCCAAGTAACAATTTGTATCTCACCAGTACCCCTGCTCTGCCCCTGCTCCAGCTTTTTCCCGCTTACGACCCAATGACAACATTTCTGATCCCTCACCAGTCCCCCTGCTCTGCCCCTGCCGGAGGGCTTCTCCCCCTCCACCACCCTGACCCCTATCCTTTATTTTCCGCTTTCCAGGGCTTCTCCCGCTCCACCACCAAATACTGGGTGCGCAATGAGGACGTGTCTACCGTCAAGCATCATATCTTGCAGCACCTGCCGGTCTTTCAGCACGACACCAAGAATTTCGCTGGAGATGCACAGGTGAGAGGGGGGGGTAAGGGGGTAGAAGGGGTTTGCTTTGCTGGTAAGAGGGGGGTGTGATGGGGTTGGAGGGGTTTGCTTTACAGGCGAGGGATGTGGGTGATGTGGGTGGGTTTAATGCCATTGCGCACATGTGATAGGGTGGGCATGGGATCGCTGCGCTGGTGTGAAGGGTGTGGGGCGTGGGGGGTTTTATGTCATTGCACAGGTGTGATGGGTTGGGGGGTGAGCATGGGCATGGGGTCGCTGCGCTGGTGTGAAGGGTGTGGGGGGCGTGGGGTTTTATGTCATTGCACAGGTGTGATGGGTTGGGGGGTGAGCATGGGCATGGGGTGGCTGCGCTGGTGTAAAGGGTGTGGGGGGCGTGGGGTTTTATGTCATAGCACTGGTGTGATGGGTTGGGGGGTGAGGGTGGGTATGGGGTCGCTGCGCTGGTGTGAAGGGTGTGGGGGGCGTGGGGTTAAATGTCATTGCACAGGTGTGACGGGGTGGGGGGTGAGCATGGGCATGGGGTCGCTGCGCTGGTGTGAAGGGGGTTGGTGCTTTAATATATTTCAGAAGACGAATTTGTTTTTTGAAAACTTGTTTTACCCAAGATAAAATCTTTAGGATATTTTACATTGCACAGGTATGAGGGGGTGGGGGGTGCGGGTGGGCATGGGGTCGCTGCGCTGGTGTGAAGGGGGTGGGGGGTTCAATGTCATAGCACAGGTGTGAGGGCTGGGGGATGCGGGTAGGCATGGGGTTACTGCGCTGGTGTGAAGGGGGGGGGGTAAAAAATGTCTATAGCACAGGTGTGAGGGGTGGGGGGTGAGGGTCGGCATGGGGTTGCTGCGCTGGTGATGGGTGCTTTGCAAGGGGCTGCTGCACATAGACATCATTCATCAGCGTTCATAGCCAGCCAGGACTGATGCGTGGTGTATGTCACCCCGATGGTCCACTCGCCCCCACCTGCAGCTAGGGTAAACTGGACCCAACGGAGTTCAGAAAATTAGGCCTGGTACATCCCTCCCCTTGTTCCCCCCCTGCAAAATTGGGCCAGGTACCTCCACCTCCTTCCTTGTTTCCCCCCTGCAAAAAACAGCCAACCACCTGACACACATGACCTGCTGGCTTGCTGCTCCTCTATAGTGCAACCAGTTCACTCCGTATTCCTGGACACATGTAATGTTACTCCTGGACACATGTAATGTTACTCCTGGACACATGTAATGTTACTCCTGGACACATATAATGATATAATGTTACTCCTGCCTTGAGGGAGACTACACCCTCAACCCTTTACCCTTCAACCCGATCCACATGGTCAACGCCAGCTCTACCATGTTACTCTTACCTCCAAGCCTCTTAACTCCTGACCTGACCTGCTTTCCCCCCCCCTTTCTAGCTGGTCAACTCGGTCTACCTGGACAATGCCAGCTCTGAGCTGTATCATGGGAGGCTGGACAAGAAGCCAGGAGCATTGGCCATACGCATCCGCTGGTGAGAGTCCAGGGCCACTTAGTAGTGTTTCTTTATCGGCTACGAGTCAAACTTCGGCAGGCTGCCCAGTGGCCACCAAAGGCTCAATTAGGACCAAACCGGGACAAGAAACCAGGGGCACTGGCCACACGCATCCGCTGGTGAGAGTCCAGGGCCAACCAGCCTCCCCCTCCACCCTCAACCCAGTTTTAAACCCTGAACCCCCGGGGGCGCCACTTTGCTTGAAGCGTGTTTGCAGCTTAAAGGACCTAGGACCCTTGGCGCAAGCATTACATCAGCTGACCCCCCAGGTTGACACCTTAACCCTAAACTTCTTGGAGCGCCACCTGGCCTCTGCAGTGCTCCTTATCAAGACCTAAACCCTGAACCCACTGGAGCACCTTGGCACCTGAATCTGCGCGTCCGGTTTAGAAACCTGGATCCTTGGTTCAAGCTTACCCGAGCCGTCCACCCAGGTGGACACCTAAACCATTAACCCCTCCGAGCGCAAACCGTAACCCCTTGGTGCAGGCCAACCCCAATGCTGATACCACCACCCTGAACCCTTGGAGCGCTACTTACCCCCTCCAGGGTGCTACCAGTCAATAATTCCGAACCCTAAATTCTGAACCCTGAACCCAGAGAATTCCGAACCCTGAATGCCCCTGGATCCCCTTTCTAACTGAATTTTGTACCCAGTGAAAATGTCTGTCCCCCCCGATCCTTTGCGCCTGGCCTACGTCCACCATGGAAAGCCACACAGTTCC
The DNA here is from genome assembly GCA_037349105.1 of Limnomonas spitsbergensis. NCBI lineage: Eukaryota > Viridiplantae > Chlorophyta > Chlorophyceae > Chlamydomonadales > Limnomonas > Limnomonas spitsbergensis. The sequence goes on along the minus strand of JAYJMM010000081.1, from coordinate 914,279 downwards.
ACACACTTCAACACTCACCCGATTGTGTGTTGTGGAACGCAAGCCTGCAAGCCGCAGCTCTTCACTTCCGAGCCCCACATCTCCCCACTCCCTCCCCCGCCCCCTCCCCCGCTTCCCTCTCCCCCCCTCCCTCCCTCTGCCCCCCCGCTTCCCTCCCTCCCTCCCCCTCCGCCTAGGGATCCCTTTCTATACTTCCTCCTCTTACTTCTTCAAGAACGGGAACACTCACCTGATCGTGCTCGTTAACATTTCCCATCCCCAGGTACGGCAACACCCACCCGATTGTGTTTGTGGAGCGCAAGACCCATAAGGAGAGCTGGAAGGGCGAGGAGAGCGTCAAGGAGCGCTTCCTGCTGGCAGAGGATAAGGTGGTGCCCTTCCTGGATGGTGATTACACTCTTGACATGGCCTTGGCTGACAATGCTGCCATTGCCGCCAAGAAGGGCAAGACGATCAGAGAGGCAGAGATCGCCGACTTCTCACGCCTGTTCACCGAGATCTACCAGGCAATCGACTCAAAGCAGCTCAAGCCGATGGTCAGGACGCAGTACATGAGGACGGCGTTCCAGGTGGGAGGAAACTGTCCAGGAGCTCAATAGCCGCTGTTCAGCAGCAGTATGTGTGTGCGTTCCTTAGATAACCTAAGCAGTAGCTCAAGCCGATGGTTAGGACGCCTTACATGAGGATGGTGTTCTAGGTGGGAAGAAGCTACCCGGAAGGCGAATAGAAGCAGTTTGGCAGCAGTATGTGTGTATTCCTTTGATGAACCGAACTGTAGCTCAAGCCGATGGTTAGGACGCCTTACATGAGGATGTTGTTCTAGGTGGGAGGAAGCTGTCCGGAAGTGGAATAGAAGCAGTTTGGCAGCAGTATCTTAGTGCGATCCTTTGATAAATCGATCTGTAGCTCAGGCCGATGGTCAGAAAGCAGTATATGAGGACGGCGTTCCAGGTGGGAGGAAGCTGTCCAGAAGCTCAATAGCCGCTGTTCGGCAGCAGTATGTGTATGCGCCCCTTACATTAAGTAAGCAGTGGCTCAAGCCTATGCTCCGAAAGCAGTACTTGAGGATGGTGTTCTAGGTGGGAGGAAGCTGCCAGGAAGTCGAATAGAAGCTGTCTGGCAGTTGTGGAGGCGAGTCCCTCGGAGAGGCCAGGAAGCTGCTCATGCCGCTGGCCAGGATGCAGTACAGGAGGATGGCGTTCTTGGTTGGGGGTAAGATGTCCCGTAGCTGTGAGGAAGCTGCTAGTAGCTGGAAGGAAGCTGACAGGTAGCTGTGTGCCTCATTCAGAGGTCTAAAGCGCTGTTGAATTCGACATGTGGATTGGGCCATTCAGTCCAAGTGGCTGATGATGGCATTAATAACTGTGTGGGGGGGGGGTCAAAAGAGAGCATGATTTGGCTACCAATTCTGTACTCTCCTCGGGCCGCTTCTCTTAGAAATGCAGCTCCCACCCTGCTCTACCTTTCCGCACTTTCATCCCTGCTGTGATCGCCTGTCCCTTGCATAAAACCAGGTCTGAACATTCGCTTTCCGTAGTTTTTGTTTTACTCTGCTGCTGCTCCTCCTTTGCTCCTTTTCCCTAAACTCTAAACCCTAAACCCTAAACCCTAAAGTATATCCTTTTCACCTCTACAGTCCGCACCACCTTAATCCCCCCCTCTTCCTCCTTCCATCCTCTTCTTCCCCCCTCCTGTGCTCCTACAGATCCCTTTTGATTCTACAGTCCGCACCATCTTGACCCCCCTCCCCCTCTCCCCTCCTTAACTCCTACAGATCCCTTTTGATTCCACAGTCCGCACCAGCTTGACCTCCCTTCCCCCGTCTTCTTTCCCCCTCCTTTACTCCTACAGATCCCTTTTGATTCCACAGTCCGTACCAGCCTGGACACCAACCTGTGCATGATCAAGGAGAATCCTGAGGACGGACCGACATGCGCCGCCACCGGCCGCTGGTACAGGGACCCAGAACTGCCTATTCATAGGTGAGAGGGGGGGGAGAGGGGGGAGAGGAGCTGACCATCAATAGGTGTGTAACGATATGCCATTATGGGCAGTGATCGTGCCACTCGGACAAAAGGATCTAGATGTGTGCGAGCCACGCGCGCGGATACTTATTCCTGTGCGTGTCCGCTATAAGGTTAGACGGGTGGGAGAGGAGGGAGAGGAGCTGACCATCAATAGGTGAGAGAGGGGGGAGAAGGAGCTGAACATCAATAGGTGTGAATGGCCGCATGTGGGCCGCCACAGGCTGTCGGTACAGGGACCCTGAGGTGACTAGTGATAGGTGAGGCCCCGTGAGGGGGTGGAAAGAGATGGCATGCTTGCTGCTGGTACAAGGACCCAGAACTTCCCATCGTAGGGTAAAGATGGGGGGGGGGGGAGCTGCCCTTCAGACAGTGTGGACTGTCCCACATGCGCCGCCACGTAGCTGGCACTGGAACCCATAAGTTATTTTTCGTAGGAGAGAGGGAGGTGGAAATGGAGGGCCTGCTTGCTGCTGGTGCAGGGATGTTGAGCTGCCCATTCATGGGTGACAGAGCAGGGTGGAAGGACATGCTTTCCTCTTTGTAATTGGCCGGGGCTTCCAAAACTTGGGGATTTAGGCCCCCCCTCCACACACATTGACACACACGCACATCAGGAGTTGCATTGGGTTGGCAACTGGAGAAATGTAGAGGAAGCGTACATAAGAGACGGTTGGATGAGGTCGACGCCAACATGTCAACCATTGCCCACTTTTCTAGTAGCCCAAGTTCAATATCTTATTTGACCCCCTCCCCCCTCACCCTCACCCTCAGCCCATCAGGATTGATCTCCTGAGCTTTCCTGCTGTCCAGCCCCTCACCTCAAAACCAAGTCAAACAATGCCCCCACCACCATCAGGACTGAGTCAAATTCTGATTTAACCCCTGCACCCCACACCCCACAAGGCTGAGTTGAAATATCTGTTTCCTCTCCCCTCCTCTGGCTTGAGTCCAACCCTTCTATTGCCCCCCCTCTTCCCACATAAGAACTGAATCCCAGATTGTGAGTCCAACCCTGTGAGTCCAACCCTGTGAGCCCAACCCTGTGAGTCCAACCCTGTGAGTCCAACCCTGTGAGCCCAACCCTGTGAGTCCAACCCTGTGAGTCCAACCCTGTGAGTCCAACCCTGTGAGTCCAACCCTGTGAGTCCAACCCTATGAGCCCAACCTTGTGAGTCCAACCCTGTTCGTCCAACCCTGTGAGTCCAACCCTGTGAGTCCAACCTTGTGAGTCCAACCCTGTGAGTCCAACCATGTGAGTCCAACCTTGTGAGTCCGACCCTGTAAGTCCAACCATGTGAGTCCAACCATGTGAGTCCAACCCTGTGAGTCCAACCCTGTGAGCCCAACCATGTGAGTCCAACCTTGTGAGTCCGACCCTGTAAGTCCAACCATGTGAGTCCAACCATGTGAGTCCAACCCTGTGAGTCCAACCCTGTGAGCCCAACCATGTGAGTCCAACCCTGTGAGTCCAACCCTGTGAGTCCAACCATGTGAGTCCAACCCTGTGAGCCCAACCTTGTGAGTCCAACCCTGTGAGTCCAACCCTGTGAGTCCAACCATGTGAGCCCGACCATGTGAGCCCGACCATGTGAGTCCAACCCTTTGAGTCCAACCCTGTGAGTCCAACCTTGTGAGCCCAACCCTGTGAGTCCAACCCTGTGAGTCCAACCATGTGAGCCTGACCATGTGAGTCCAACCCTGTGAGTCCAACCCTGTGAGTCCAACCCTGTGAGTCCAACCCTGTGAGTCCAACCCTGTGAGTCCAACCCTGTGAGTCCAACCCTGTGAGTCCAACCCTGTGAGTCCAACCCTGTGAGTCCAACCCTGTGAGTCCAACCCTGTGAGTCCAACCCTGTGAGTCCAACCCTGTGATCCCAACCATGTGAGTCCAACCTTGTGAGTCCGACCCTGTAAGTCCAACCTTGTGAGTCCAACCATTTGAGTCCAACCCTGTGAGTCCAACCCTGTGAGTCCAACCCTGTGAGCCCAACCATGTGAGTCCAACCCTGTGAGTCCAACCCTGTGAGTCCGACCATGTGAGTCCAACCTTGTGAGTCCGACCCTGTAAGTCCAACCATGTGAGTCCAACCATGTGAGTGAAACCCTGTGAGTCCAACCATGTGAGTCCAACCCTGTGAGTCCAACCCTGTGAGCCCGACCATGTGAGCCCGACCATGTGAGTCCAACCCTTTGAGTCCAACCCTGTGAGTCCAACCCTGTGAGCCCAACCCTGTGAGTCCAACCCTGTGAGTCCAACCCTGTGAGCCCGACTATGTGAGTCCAACCCTTAGAGTCCAACCCTGTGAGTCCAACCCTGTGAGTCCAACCATGTGAGCCCAACCCTGTGAGTCCAACCCTGTGAGCCCAACCATGTGAGTCCAACCCTGTGAGTCCAACCCTGTGAGTCCAACCCTGTGAGTCCGACCCTGTAAGTCCAACCCTGTGAGTCCAACCCTATGAGTCCAGCCCTGTGAGTCCAACCATGTGAGTCCAACCCTGTGAGTCCAACCCTTGGAGTCCAACCCTGTGAGTCCAACCCTGTGAGCCCGACCTTGTGAGTCCAACCCTGTGAGTCCAACCATGTGAGCCCAACCCTTTGAGTCCAACCCTGTGAGTCCAACCATGTGAGTCCAACCCTGTGAGTCCAACCCTGTGAGTCCAACCCTGTTCGTCCAACCCTGTGAGTCCAACCCTGTGAGTCCAACCCTGTGAGTCCAACCCTGTTTTGTGTCCCCCCTCTTCCCTCATCAGGACTGAGATTACGCGCTTCCCTCACGCCGTGTTGGAGGTGAAGCTGTCCCTCAATGAGGGTCAGGTCTCCCCCCCTTGGGTCCAGGTGAGAGGGGTGGGAGGGAGGAGGGGGGAGAAGGGTCTCCCCCCTTGGGTTCAGGTGAGAGTGGTGAGAGGGAGGAGGGAGGAGAAGGGTCTCCCCCCCATGGGTTCAGGTGAGAGGGGTGGGAGCGAGGAGAAGGGTCTCCCCCCCTCTTGGGTCCAGGTGAGAGGGGTGGGAGGGAGGAGGGAGGAGAAGGGTCTCCCCCCCTCTTGGGTTCAGGTGAGAGGGGTGGGAGGGAGGAGGGAGGAGAAGGGTCTCCTTCCCTTGGGTCCAGGTGAGAGGGGTGGTAGGGAGGAGGGAGGAGAAGGGTCTCCCCCCCTTGGGTCCAGGTGGGAGGGGTGGGAGGGAAGAGGGAGGAGAAGGGTCTCCCCCCCTTGGGTCCAGGTGGGAGGGGTGGGAGGGAAGAGGGAGGAGAAGGGTCCCCCCCCCTTGGGTCCAGGTGAGAGGGGTGGGAGGGAGGAGGGAGGAGGAGGGTCTCCCCCCCTTGGGTCCAGGTGAGAGGGGTGGCAGGGAGGAGGGAGGAGAAGGGTCTCCCCCCCTTGGGTCCAGGTGAGAGGGGTGGGAGGGAGGAGGGAGGAGAAGGGTTCCCCCCCCCTTGGATCCAGGTGAGAGGGGTGGGAGGGAGGAGGAGGATCTCCCCCCTTTGGGTCCAGGTGAGAGGGGTGGGAGGGAGGAGGGGGGAGAAGGGTCTCCCCCCCTTGGGTTCAGGTGAGAGGGGTGGGAGGAAGGAGGGTGGCAGAGGTAGGTCTCTTCCCCCTTTGAGTTCAGGTGAGAGAGGCAGGAGGTAAGAGCAGGGCCAGGTCGCCACCCCTTGGGTTTAAGAAAGGGAGGGAGAAGGGGGGAGAGAGGAGGAGGTTCAAGTCCCCCCCACTTTGGTCCAGGTGAGAGAGGGGGGAGAGAGGAGCAGGGTGCATGTCTGTTTTTGCAGGGGCATGAACATAGTTGGCTGTTCCCCTGGATACTGCTAGATGTGAGTGGAGCGGGCTGTTACCCTGGATACTGCTAGATGTGAGAGGAGCGGACTGTTACCCTGGATACTGCTAGGTGAGAGGGGAGCGGGCTGTTACCCTGGATACTGCTAGATGAGAGAGGAGCGGGCTGTTACCCTGGATACTGCTAGATGAGAGAGGAGCGGGCTGTTACCCTGGATACTGCTAGATGTGAGGGGAGCGGGCTGTTACCCTGGATACTGCTAGATGAGAGGGGAGCGGGCTGTTACCCTGGATACTGCTAGATGAGAGGGGAGCGGGCTGTTACCCTGGATACTGCTAGATGAGAGGGGAGCGGGCTGTTACCCTGGATACTGCTAGATGAGAGGGGAGCGGGCTGTTACCCTGGATACTGCTAGATGAGAGGGGAGCGGGCTGTTACCCTGGATACTGCTAGATGAGAGGGGAGCCGACAGATCCCACCTCCTGTATATCCTCTTCACCTTATCTCTGGCTGCTCTCTCCCTTTCCCTCCCTGCGGAAGATGATTGACTCTGGGTGCCTGATCGAGTGAGATGATCGTCTCTTCACCTTCTATCCGCCAAGGGAAACGCCTAGTTGAGAAAACCGGCAAGGGCCGGCCGGCCTGTAGGGTGCCTTGCCGGCCCTTGCCGACCTCGGCTGCCAAAAGCTGCTACCACCAGCTTGACAGCCCTCCCTCCTGTCCCTCCCTGCATGAGATGAATAACTCTGGGTGTCTGGTTGAAGGAGATGATTGACTTTGCATCCTCCTCTCATGCATGCTCCTGTCCCTCTATGTATGAGATGATTGACTCTGGGTGTTTGGTAGAGTGAGATGATTGACTCTTCACCTTCTCTCCGACAGCCCTTCCTTCTGTCCCTCCCTGCATGAGATGGTTGACTCTGGGTGTTTGGTAGAGTGAGATAATTTACTCTTCATCCTCCTCTCATGGATGCCCTTGTCCCTCTATGCATGAGATGATTGACACTTCACCTTCTCTCCGATAGCCCTCCCTCCTGTCCCTCAATGCATGAGATGATTGATGCTGGGTACCTGGTCGAGTGAGATGATTGACTCTTCACCTTCTCTCCGACAGCCCTCCCTCCTGTCCCTCCCTGCATGAGATGGTTGACTCTGGGTGTTTGGTAGAGTGAGATGATTGACTCTTCATCCTCCTCTCATGGCTGCTTGTGTCCCTCCCTGTAGGAGATGATTGACTCAGGGTACCTGGTCGAGCTTCACAAGTTCAGCAAGTTCATCCACGGCATGGCCACTCTGTTCCCCGAGATGGTAAGGGGTGCTTCTGCTCATCCTGCCTCTGTTCAAACCCTCCCCTCCACCCGCCGTGGGTGCGTGCAAAGCCTATGTTGATTATCACCCTCCCTATCCCCCTTCCTGTCCCTCTCCCTGTCCCCCTCTCAAGGTGAGAGCAATGCCTCTGTTGATACCCTCCCCCCCACCCGCCGTGGCTGCAAAGCCTCCATTGACATTCACCCTCCCCCCCCCCCCTGCTCCAAGGTGCGTTCGGTGCCCTACTGGGTGGATGACGAGAGCTTGAGGGCTTCGATGATCGCCTCGGCCCCCGACAATGCCCCGGACCTGTCACAGGCCCTGGAGAAGTCCGGGTCTATACGCAAGCCGCGTCTGCAGAAGCCGGATAGGTATTGACAAATGCGAGGGATGGGATATATGGGTACATCCAGGGTGTGGGCATCACGCCCTCTAGCATGACCCTAAAGCCTGGGTCCTATGCCTTCCTCTTGTCTTGCCATTGTGGACCTTTCTCCAACCCTTTCCCAACATTTTCCGGACTCTGTTCCCTCCTCCCCTTTTCTCACAGGATCCAGGAGGCAGAGCTCAACCACCCGCTGCTGGGGAACAGCCCCACGCTCAAGCTCATGCCCGACCCGGAGGACGTCAAGGGCTTCGGAGCGACATTTGCAGGTGATAGGTTGTAGTCCAGCTTGTGCCCAACCTAGAGAACGTTAAGGGATCAGGAGCGAGCAGGTGATTTCTAGTGAAGCCTGTGCCTTACTCGGAGGACGCCAAGGGATGCAGAGCGACATGTGCAAGGGGGTGACCAGTGTTCCTTTTTTCCTGACTCAGCTACATGTGAGGTACATTCCAGCCACTGGCCGGAGGCCCCATCTGTGGTCAGCCTTGCTGCTTTGGCCGTCAGTTATAGGCCGGTCCAGGTTTGGTCTTGATTGGGCCTTTGGGGGCCACTGGGCGGCCTACTGAAGTTGGACTTGTAGCCGAAATCAGGAACACTGGGGATGACGGCGGCTGTCGCTACAAAGCATCTCACATGATGTCATGATGCATGGGTCAGATGTCGGCATCTCGGAGGATGTCAAGGGCTTTCAAAGCAGTACCTGCGCGTGGCCCTTTTCGCCATGCTCGAGAGCTTTCTCTTGAAACGTCTTCCTTGTGTTTTATAACCACTAAGAGTGTTCCTTGGGGACTATGAGCAAGCGCACCTTCATGAAGGAGGCGTGTTTGTTTCCCATGTCTTCTCGACCAAGGTGCTGCCCCCCAAGCATGGGCCTTTTTTATGAGATTTGAGTGTCCCTGTGGGTATGGCCAGTGTTGCATACCGTCTTCAGCATTTAGTATTGCACTCCAGCAGTGGCCTGTGTTGTACCGCTTGCTTCGACTCTTGGAATGTCCAACTCCCTTTGATTTGGTTGCCTCTCTGGATATGGTCTGTGTTGCATATAGATTGCACCTCCTGCAATGGCCTGTGTTGCTCCGCTTGCTTTGACTCTCGGCGTGTCCAACTCCCTTTGATACCAAAACCATCACCCCAGCCGGCTAGTGGAATAGCTTGAGCCCTGACCTCCGACGCTCAACATTCCCAGGCCTAGGTTTTGAGGGTAGGGTCAGGCGTTGCAGCCATGATATGCCCCGCATTGCCTTCTTCCACCTTCACCTGAGCCTGCCTTTCAGATTGTAAAATTTCAAATTTCAAATTTGAACTTGACCGCCTCGGGATAGAGGAGCCGAGCGCATGGATTCAGAATGTTGCCTACGGTTGTTTTTCGAATCATGAACTCTGGCCCCTTGGTGTCATGCCTCCCTGCAGCCCGCCTTGTTCAGCAGGTGCGAAGGGCCTGAATTCAAAAAGTTGTTATTTACGGTTGTTTTTCTGATCATGAACACTCGCACTCTGCCCCTTGGTGTCATGCCTCCCTACAGCCCGCCCCATCCAGCAAGAGCCAAGCGCCTGAATCCAGAAAGTTGTTTTTCTGATCCTTAACTCTGTCATTCTGCCCCTTGGTACAATGCCTCCCTGCAGCCCGCCCTGTTGCACAAGAGCCCAGCGCCTGGATGAAGCTGCTTGGCATTGCACCCTCCCGCAAGATGGCCACCTCGACCATGATGCGTATCGAGCCCAAGACCTTCTTCGCCAACGAGCGCACATTCCTGGCGTGGCTGCACATGGCGGTGACGCTCGGCTCCATTTCTGCGGCGTTGCTGGGCTTTGCGTCAGGTAGGGTGCGGTCAGGGGGGAGGGAGGGAAGAAAGGAAGGCGATCCTGGCGTGGTAGCCCATGGTGGTCATGCTGAGCCCCGCATTTCTGCGGCGTTGCTGGACTCAGCGTTAGGTAGAGTGCGGTCTGGGGAGAGGGATTGCTTGTGTTGTTGGCTACGAATGCTCTTTCGGCAGGCAGCCCAGCAACCGCCAATGGCGCAATTGGGGCCAAACCTGGACCAGCCCCGGCTTGTCGCAGCAGGGCTGGTCACAAATGGGGCCTCTGGCAGGAGGCCGGAGTGTAGCTGACAGGTAGCTGAGTCACGAAAAAATGAACACTGGAGGGAGGGAAGCAAGGAAGGCGTTTCTGGCGTGGCTAAAAGTGGCGGACATGCTGAGCCCCCTCATCCTGCTTCAGGTTCTTGTATATTCAATAAGGTGCCCTTCCGCGCCTCCTGTGCCTGCAGGCGTTGACGACGAGGCTGAGACGGCCATGGCGCACCATCTGGTGGAGCTCATCGCGCTCATCCTGCTGCCAGTAGGGATGTTTATGGTGGTCTACGCGCTCTATGTCTTTACGTGGCGTGCCAGGAACATCGCGAAGAAGAAGGTGCGTTTTTCGTTTTTTGAACTGAAATGCCGGTGCCGTATCCATCCGAAGAATAACACCTGGTTGGCAGAAGCCGACTGAAAAAAGAGAGGAGTCGGTTTGATCCGCGACCATTATCAAAAGGCCCCCCAGGACCCTGGTGGTAATGCCCTTGGTGGTTCCAACCACCTGTCTATTACATCACCAAATCGAGATGTATCCATCTCAGTGAATAACGGATCGGGGGTGGCAAACCTCTGGTATTCCCGGGTGCCGGTTAGCTGCACACGTGTTAGATGGAAGGTTACCCAGTGCTACGGCCGAACGGGTGCCTTCCTTAATCCACGCCTCAAGGTGTATATCTTTCCTTTCTTTCTTACACCACCAAATCATGGTATCACTATGGCATATTCCAAGCTCCATTGTCATATCTAAAAGCAGGACCCGTATGCAGATCCGGTCTTCTCAAAACATTCTCTTTAGGGATGCGCGGTAGCTGTAAGACCTTCATTTAATTAATTTACTTTTGGTATGAGAATGTGAGGGGGTGAGGGGACAAAAATCGCTGGCCCACGAACATGCCAATATGGCAGGTTCATACTTCATACCCTGGGCCCTGCCCTGGGCCTCAAAAAATGTTTCAGGTTGTGAGTAAATTCTTCGGAAATGTTTTGTTTGCATGAATGCCTGCAGACAAAGCACCATCCAAGCCTCAGACACGATTTGTTGACAATGTTTTATATCTCGCTTCAAGCGCTGTGGGGATCAAGATGAACGGATTTTCGGCCTTGCATAATAACATGCCACCTTTGCGCGAACGTCAAGTTCCAATAGTTCCTCTGGGCGTGAGCGAAGGCCCAGGTGTAATACGTCATGTCTTCAGCTGGCGTATCGGGAATTTTGACAAGAGGAAACGCTAATTTCTTGTTTACAGGAAAGTGTCTTCAGTGCTCTAGGTCTTGATAGTACAAGCTAGGCAGCTGGCAGACAAGAGGTTTGGCGCTCTCTCGCAGCACCTGGTGTTTTATTACAAAACAGCGTAGAGAGGCCCGAGGGTCATCTTGTGCCCCCCTCCCCCCTTGCGCAGCACACCTGGTGTTTGATTAGACTATTAGGGGCCTGAGGGTCATATTTTGCCCCCCTCCCACTACCCGCTTCAGCAGCTCCTGGTGTTTGATTAGAGGCCAGAGGGTCATATTGTGCCCCCTTCCCCCTCCCCCTCTTCTGCAGGCCCTGCATGTGGATGATCGGACCGGCCCCATGTGGCTATGCTTCCTGGTGTGTGTGGCCCTGTCAGCCATCCTCCTCATCAGCGCAGTGGACTTCTACGAAGCACTGAACCTCCCCCCGGCGCCCCCGGCACCTCCGCCGCCGAAACACAACGCGCCGCCACTGTTTGGCGGGATGGACATGGGCTTCCTGCAGGTGTAGGCGCTGGAAACGTAGGCAATGGACAGGCCGCATTTGCGCACATCTTGCGCAAGATGTCCTAGTGGTTGCATGCCCCATGGACCCCAGAGACCCCGGTATTGTCGCCGCCAACGCATTGCACGCCTCAAACCGAGTTTGGACATTGGCATTTTGGATTCGAAGGTAGTAGAACAAGTGAGCAAAAGGCTTTCCTTGCACACATGCCCAAGAGGTCCCCCATGAGTTTCCGGAGGCGTAGGGGTAATGACCAGGCTGTCCTTTATTACTGCCTTCCGAGATGCTCTTGCTGTGCAAAACAGCTCAATTGCCCGTCTTGGGTTCCGCCATGTGTGCCTTGGGGCATACGTTACGAATGGGCCACCGGTATCTTTGCAAGCGTCGCTTTTCGAGGCGCGAGCAACGCACGGGAATTTTTTTAAGTACTTAATTGCTTCAAGAGGTCCTCTCCCCCTGTAGGTGGCCTTGAGGCAAATTCAGCGATCAGTCTATCCTTGTTTGGTTTCAGAGACGGAACCCCTTTTTCTCTGTATCATGGCTATATTGACCCGAGGTCCCCATCCTGAGTCCACACATTCAGGGACAGGAAAGGTACGGACAGGGGACAATTATATTTTAATTTCGTTCTGAACTACCCTATCTCTTGACTTGGCGTTGCAATCGTTCATGCTTTTGGGAAAAGTCATGCCTTAGACTGGGTGAGCCTGAATCAAATCTAACAGGCTTGATGTATGATGCTATCTTTGGATTCAGACAGTGTCATACCGAAAGCCTCCTCCATGTAACCAACTTACGGATGTTTTTTCCACTGATAAGGAGGAGTTCACTGCAACAGTAGTTTGCTTGGCCCACGCTGCATGCATGCATGAGATTAGCAGTTGCTTCAAGTTCGGCTTGCCCCCAAGTCAACTATTTGGTTGCAGGTACTAAAAGGTGGTTGTCTGTTGGTTGCTTGGGACATGTGTCCGGAAACCGGTACATGCACTTGATACTCTGATAAGGCAGTAAGCGAAAACCGGCAAGCCATGGGCAAGCAACTAGCACACAACCACAACAGTGGCGTAAGAATGGACCCTTAAGTGCAGAAGATAAGCCCCAGTCATAAAACATAAACCTGCCAAGCTTAAGACCAAGGAGCCTTTTGGGGCCGTTTTGTCCCCATGCAATCTGGTCGTAGCAGATCTGTAATCGGAGCCCCCGAGTCAGAAATTTGGCCGACTAGCCCCGTCCTGAATCAGACAGGGGGCGTGCCGCCACCCTCAGGTCACGCTTTGTAAAGCGAACTTGCCCTTTGTGGTCCATCGTTTACAAGTCCTCTGCACATTCTTGGCGTCCAATGGACGCTCTATGACGCAAAGCAAAACAATACTGACTGGATTCCTGGGGCATGTGACCCAGCCACACCTAATGCATGTGGGAGGCCCTGCTTTTGTGGAAATTTGTAGTTGCGCTCGAGATTGAGCTTTTAAAAGGCTAATCTCTTCAGGGGCAGGGAATACGGTTTACCTGCTGTTTTGTTGTTTGGAGGGTGGACTTATTTCCTCTTGTGCCCTCTCCCTTGACTTCGCTAGCTGACTTTCTGTTTGTCAACATGGCCGAGCTTTATTTCAGCAGGGCCCAGAGGTTTATAACAGTGCATACCCGCTCGGCCACGTGGGGCTGGTAGGGAATGACTATTCTCAATTCCAGGTACCATGCACAGCCTGGGCCATGGTGCAGCCATGCCATCCTCCTATGTGAGGGGGCAGGAACATGGAACCCGGCGCTCTAGTCGGGGGGAAGAGAAGATCGTGTGGCGGGTACGGATGCCACCAGCGTTATACCACTGGACGATTTCCCCCCCAGGGCCCTGGGGTGTAACGTCATTAACGTAATGCAGCCCACACGACCAGGCCTTTTTTTGAAAAGGGCCAAGGAGTGTCACCTCATTGACCTAATGCAGCCTGCAGATGTTCACTTATCGGCCACCATATTTAAGCTACCTGGCTTAACAGATTCCCCAGATTTCATCAACGACTTAATGGGCTGGAAATGTGGATCGGCAGTGCTTGTTTACATGCAAAGAAAAATATTACCATCAACAAGTCTGCCTTATGGGCGATTGAAGTCGGCATGGGCAATGGAAGTCTGCCTCATAGGCGATTGAAGTCGAGGTAGAGTGCTTAAGCCAAGTGCTGTGCAAGCATCCACCAGGGATCAACTACACAGCCCGAATTTAAAAAATGTCAGCTGCCATTCAGACAGTGGTTTACCTTCTCCCCAACATAGTGCGGTCCTCTAAAAGAACACAAACACAGTCCGTTTCCGATTGGCTTGCACGCCCAACCATCGCTGCCTCCCTACGCCATGGTAGCACGATACGGCATGATACTTCACAGGTTCAGTCGGCTTGTACTACCAAAGTGCCATGATACGGCACAGGTTCAGCCCAATTGCCCTACCAAAGTGCCACGATACAGCACAGTTTCAGCTGGATTGAGCTACCATGTCCTATGCCTCCCTGACCCAAGCACAGCTGCCTGAGTACTCATCGGTGAACACAGCGCCCCATCATCCTTGGATAGCCCAGCCACCGCACTTGCGAGGGCCCTGCCAGACTGTTTATTTTAGCACGATTCAGCTACATTACTGCCGATGGCCAGAGGCCGGGTGCAGCAAGTACTGCTACTCGGGACAGGCCGTAGGCCAGTCAAGATTGGGTCTCCTTGCAGCGAGATTTCCCAGTGGGTCCACCAAAGTGGCTTGGCACACACACTAAACCAAGCAGTGCCACATCATCTCCCTGCTTCTTGAGCAGTGAGACAGGCCGCAGGCCAGTCAAGATTGGGTCTCCCTGATGCGGTTTCCCAGTGGGTCCAGTTGCTTGGCAAACACACTAAACCAAGCAGGGCAACATCAACCCTCTACTTCTTGCGCTGATGACGACTATCCCCGGAGGACTCGCTCCCCGAGGAAGACGAGCTCCCGCTCCCGCTCCCACTGCTGGTCCCGCTGTCACTACCGCTGCTGCTGCTGCCGCTGTCACTGCTGCTACTGCTGCTGGGGGAGCGGCTCCTCCTGCGCCCCTGCTCCTTCGACGCGGGCCGGCCGCGTTCTTCGCGCCCTCGCTCCGTGCGTGCCACCTCCTTGCTGTCCCTCCCGCCGCGACGGGCATCTCCGTCCCTGTCTTCGCGTGCGGGGCGGCCCCGGTCTGCCTCCTTGCTGTCCCTGTCCCGCCGATCCCGCTCCCCGACATGGTCCTCCCTCCGCCTTTCATCAGGGCGGGCAGTGGGCCGGGCTTCCCGTTCGCGTCGGCTCTCGTCGCCGCCTCGATCACGTCTGCCCTCGTCGCCGACCCGCTCACGCCTGCCCTCGTCACCGCCCCGGGATACACGGGCGTCACGGGCCTCCCGCGTCTGGCGATCATCAACATGATCACCATCCCTCCGGCCTGTCGGCCGCCGATCAACGTCACCTCGAGCTGGAGACCGTTCTCGTTCTGACGCTTTAACCCGCTCACACTCTGCCACCTTGGCTAGCTCCCGCTCTTTCAGCCGCTCCGCCTCTTTCACCCGTTCCGCCTCCTTCACCCGTTCCGCCTCTTTCACCCGTTCCGCCTCTTTTACCCGCTCCACCTCTTTCAGCCGCTCCACCTCCTTCACCCTCTCTGCCTCCTTCACCCGCTCAACCTCCTTGATATGCTCCTGCTCCCGCTTTACCTCCGTTGCTCGCTCTCGCTCCCGCTCCCGCTCCCCATCCCTTGCCCGCTCCGCCTCCTTGGCCCGCAGCCGCTCCACGTCATCCCGATCAGACTGCCGACTTCCTCGCCTCTCCCCGTCTCTCCTTCCGTCCCGGCCATCGTCACCCCGCCTCGCGTCCAGCGGCCGCTCCCGCTCGGCCCGACCAGCTGCAGGGTCCGGGCTGTCGTGGCGAGCCCGCTTGGGCTCTGCCGCCACTTCTCCGCCACGCAGCCCTGATTCGCTGTCACTGGGGTCACGGGGGTGCTTCCGAGCCCGTCCCTCGTCGTCATCCCGCGGGTCCGAGTGTTTCTGCTTGGGCGGCGGGGGCAGCATGGCCGAGTGGGGAGCCTCGGGACGGGCAGGAGGTGGAGGGAGCATCGCCGAGCGGGCAGGCGCCTCAACCGCTCTGCCCCGGGCGGGCGGCGGGGGTAGATCCGACGCCTTGCCACCCCTCCTTCCTCGATCCGCCTCAGCCTCTGAGTCGCTGCTACTGCTGCTGCTGCTGCTGGAGTCTGAGTCTGAACCGCTTGAGCCAGAGCTGCTGCTACCACTGCTACTGCTGCTGCTGACAGAGCCCCCCTTGCGGGATTTCTTCGCTGTTGCAGCAGGCTTCTCGTCCCTGCCCGCTACCCGCTTAGGGTCCCTGCCAGGAGGGAGGGCCGCCTCAAGCTGGCCGGCTGAGACCTTCGCCCCGCGCCCACTCTGGTCCACCCCTCGCCCGTCACCTCCGCTGCCCCCACGTTCATCCCTGTCCACACCACGTCCATCCCTGTCCACACCGCGTCCATCCCTATCCACACCGCGTCCATCCCTGTCCATACCGCGTCCATCCCTGTCCACACCACGTCCATCCCTGTCCACACCGCGTCCATCCCTGTCCACACCACGCGAGTCCCAGTCTCCCCTGCGGCCGTCCCTCCTGTCGTCCTCACGGTCGTCGTAGCCACCGCCCTGCCAGCGTTCGTCATCCGCATCCGCACCAGGCTGGTACCTGTAACGCGCAAGGGTAGTTATCAGTGCGCAATGGTGCCACTAAACTACGCCCTGGATTGTGTCTGGGAAGGCCTGGGTCAGGCACTGCCAATTATACCGCCAGCCATATTATAGGCAGTGCCTGTAAGCCTCGCCCAGCAGCTGCTGACTAGCTATCAAGCTCGGGCTGATTGAGGTAGACGCGTGCGCGCTCAATCAGCCCTAGCTTGATAGCTAGTCAGAAGCTGCTAGGTAAGGCTTACAGGCACTGCATATAATACCGCCAGCCGCAGCCCGTAGGCCCATCCGTAGGGGGGTCATGGTTGGGTACTCATGGGTTCAGCCAAGGCCAGCCAGCAGCCCCCCCCCAACTGACCCCCCCCCCCCCCCAACCAGCAGCCCCCCCCAACCAGCAGCCCGGCCATATCGAAACTAAACATTAACCTGCAATGAGCAAAAGGCTCGCAGATTATTCAGCACCAGTTGTCATGGATTTGATGTCAACAGTTTCCTCTCCATGCACCAGGAAGCAACCTGGGTCCCTCCCAGTGTTTTTTTCTTAAAAGTATGCAATTCATGAAAAAAGGCTGAGGTGTGTGAAAGTGTGGACGGCGCGGCAAAGCCGCGCGGTGGGAGTGCGGTGGGGTCTTCCCCCCGCCTGGGGGTCCGGGAATAGTGTGTGGCTTCAACTCGAGATTCTTGTCCCAAATCTGTTGTAATGTAAATGTGCAAATCCATTCAGTCATTGTTATGAGTACCGATGTTTGAGTCGAAAACTGAGTAAACGGCCTCAAAGCCACTCAAGCCTACAAACTGAAAATAAAGTCAGAAGTCAATATAAGCATGGCCAATAATTTCCGAACAGTGATTGCGAGCGACTCCGGAGCGAGCGACAGGCGTACAGCCACTACAGCCGCTGCGCAGCTACGAAAAGCCCCTAGGCCAATTTCAGGCTTTTTTTCTCGAAGTATAATTAATAAAAAAGCCTAAAAATCGCCTGAGGCCATTTATGGTCTAAAAAAACACTGGCCCCTCCACCAGCTGATGTCTGTCCACACCAAGTACATCCCTGTCCACACCGTGTCCCACCCTGTCCACACCACGTCCATCCCTGTCCACACCCCTAAAGACCAGCTTGTCTGATCAAGGAGAGTAGGAGACTGAAGCGGTTAGGCCACGAGTAATCATGCGGAAAGTGACAGCGGCAACACGGTGACGAGGAAAGCAGGAGGAAACATTTCCCCCCAGGATTCGCAACCCGCTCGACAATTTGTTTTTGATACATGCATTCACAACGAAATCCCCAATCTGCCGCCCGAGGGAACCACCCCAACTGGCAGCCCTCCCGACCCTGCCCTTCCATACCTGTCTGGGGGTAGCTCATACTTTCGGTACATGCGCGGGCGCTCCTCGCGCTCCAGACGATCCCAATCTCCCCCCCGTCTGTCCTGCAACGCGCCAACGTCCTCGCCACGGCGGCCAGGTGCGCGGCCGGCGTCGGCAGCCGCGACACGGGCCTGCCACTCCTCCTTGGAGCGGGCTCGCTCCTGAGCAGGTCGTGCAGCAGTCAGCAGACAAGATGGTTACTAAAATGCACACCTTCAGGGGCCCCTGAGCAGTCACCACTTCGCCCATGGGATGGAAACCTAGGCTGATCCCTCTTCGGGTTTACAATTTTGCACTAAGCTCTGCTACTGAGGCACAGTGCTGTGCCATCGCCTTATTCCAGAAATCGTGCAAGTAATCACGGTCCCTTACTGGGTCCCAGAAAGTAGCTGAATTTGCCATGAAACTACGGTGACTGGAAATCAGCCACGTAATTCAGCCACCGTTAGGACTGTAATCGGCACAGCCCTGCTTGGGCCACCGCCGCCGACTGCCGGGGCTCAAGCTGCACATTTGCTGTGCGATAGGCCCTACCGGCCCGAAGCTGGGATGGGGGCTGAATGATACATGTATGACTGAGGCAACCTGAAAAAGATGTGACCAGCAGGCCGGATATCAGATGGCTAGCGGGCCGAGGATCAGATAATGGGAGATAATACCAAAAGCTCTCCTAATGTGAGTGACTGTCTCACAGTAGATTCTCGAACAACCCAGGGAAATGACAAGGTTTAATGAGGGAGAATGAGAGAGAAGGTATGCGAGAGACACACCCTTGCCAGAACACAGGCCAGGGTTCATATTTGGATTTCAAATGAGAAGATTGCCTGTCCTGTAAAAAATTATGTTGAGATGGATAAGACCGCTGTGTTTGATGGCTAACGCATTTCAAGGTTTGGAGGGTTTCAGGGTTTGGAGGATTCTAGGGTTTGGAGGGTCGACAGAGATCTTAAACTAAATCCGCTGCAGGCTTATGTCGTATGTCGAATCCACCACTTGTGAGGTTTGGTTTCATGGCATGAGAAACGGGGGCAGGCGTGAACTGTATCGTACGAAATGCGAAGAGCCCCCATGGCCCATGTCGCACCTTGATTCTCTTAGCCTCCTCTTTCTCCCGCTCCTTCTCCTCCTTCTTCTGCTCCTTGATCCTCTTCTTGGCTGCCTTGTCCCTCCTCTTCTGCTCTTGCTCCTTGGCTTTCTCACGCTCCTCGCGCTCTGTTATTCGATCCTGCTTGCGTTGCTCCTGGTTGCAAGGTCCAAGGTAACAATAGTGAGATGAAAAATAAAGATTTTTTTCCCGTTGCGCACCACAAAAAGAATTTAAAAACGGTCGCGCAGCGACGAAAGTTTAATTTAATTTTACGTCGCGCAGCAGGTATTTAATTTAACATCGCGCATCACTGGAAATAATTTAAATTTCCTTCCGCACAGCACTTTCAGCCAGTTCAATAAAACTTAGTTAAAACCCTCAACGTCTCCTCCTCCTCCTCCGTCTCCTCCTCCTCCTCCGTCTCCTCCTCCTCCACATGCTCCTCCACCTGCTCCCCTTGCTCCTGATCCTCCTGATCCCCCTAGTTTTCTTAAATATGCTTAATATAGATGGTTGTTTCATGACCAAATTATGTCAGATGCAAGGCGCCGCATGGACATCAAGTGACACAAACCGTACAACCGTTTTACGAGCGGGATTATGCTCGGCAAAGTGCTCTATGCCACCACTTACAAATGGCGTCGCCGTCACCGTGCCATGTTGCCTCAAACATGAAAAGTACTAGTACTAGGAAGTGTAAACTACCCAGGTCTATGCTCTTTAAACCCAAGAAGGAGGAGGGCGAGAAGAAGGAGGGCGAGAAGAAGGAGGACGAGAAGAAGGAGGCCGAGAAGAAGGAGGACAAGAAGAAGGCGGTGGTGGAGGAGGAGGAGGAGGAGGAGGGGGAAAAGGAGGAGGAGGAGGAGAAGGAGGAGGCAAGGGAGGCGCGTGAGGATGAGGAGGATTGGAAGGCCGAGCAGGCCGAGGATAGGCGTTGGCGATTCGACTGGCGAGCCGAGTGGATGGAGGCTAACCTGAGCAGTTTTGCTAGCTACGTGTACCGGTAGTGCTCATCTGAGTCAACCAGTAGTGTTACTATGCAGGGCTATTTGGGCACACTTGATAAGGATGATTGAACGGATGTTGAATCAAACAGTCGCGCACTAGCGCGCGATTTTTTGTAAAAATGCTGTTTTAATTCATACCGAGCACCCCCGAAATAATTGTTTGGGCACCTGACTGACGCTCTGCGCAGCGGCGATTTTGGAATTAATATTAGTGCGCAGCCATGTCCGCGCAACCCAACAATTATTTAATTACGAGCGGAGTCAAAGAGGTTCTACGGTAGTTCAAAAATGTGAAACATTGCATGCGCACATGGGCTGCACGCAGGCAGCATTGCTGTCCTGGTCCTAGTATTGTGTGATATGTATAGAGCGATGGTGTTCATAACAGCTGAAAGTGACATCCTGCGTATGGACAGCGATTCGACTTTTTAAAGTGCAATGGCTCTAAGCTAGTTTGGTCCCTCACACATGCCCTGCATCCCTTGTTCTGAAGCTGTCCTCAATCTGGTGAGAAAGTCCAGACTCGTTTGATCTGACAGGCGTGCTTTGAACATATGTAACTTCAACAATTCAATGGGCACCTCCTGTCTTGACAAAGCACGTTTCGCTCATCAGCAACGCAGCTTCCAAGGACTCATCACCCTTGGAATCATTTGCAGCATGCATGCATGGATGCGTGCATGGCTACAGCCTGCTGTGCATGAGCACCCTCCATGCGGATATCAATTCTAAAAATAGTCGGTGCGTGCATGGATGATAAGTTGAGGCAGGTAGACTCACCTGCAGATCCCTGTTGAATGCATCCCCTTCTTTGGTCTCTGTGATGCCAAATGCTGATTTCAACTTGTCCATTTGGTCAAGCTTGCGCTGCGCGACCTCGTGTGTCTCGATCGCCTTCTTCTGCACATCCTGGGCCGCGACGCTGTCGATCTGGGCAAGCCATTCGGCCCTCTGCTTCTCAACGGCTGCAGACACTTCATCCAGGGGCCTCCTGTGCAACGTCGGCGGCAATCTCGGCAAATTGCTATATATACTGCGAAATAGATTGCAATTGCCGATTCAAATGATGATGCTTACCCTTCCTCAAGTAGCTGCTCCTCAAGCTTCGCTATCTCCAGCTCAATCTCCCGCTTCCGATTGTGATCTAGGATGCCTTTGTTGGGCTGACGCTGCTTGGGGCCTGTATCCTCGTCAAGCTTGCGGTGATCGACACGGTTAGAGGCTCCGGGCCTGAGGTTGAATTTATTGTTTGTCACATGACCGCTGGTCCCCGACCCACGCGGAGTAAGGATGCCAATGCCGTTGTACATGGCTAAATTTTAATTGCGTAGTCTAGCTCAGACCCTCTAATTCAGCCCATCACGAGCACCCCACACAAATGTCGGTTAAGTTGGGAGGTACCGAGGGTGGAGGTACCGGTCAGGGGATCCCTGCCCCATGCGGCCATGCCCATCAGTGCCTGGTACCGGCGGTACTGGATAATTTCAGGACCAAAACCAGGCTTATTTTATTATTTCAACCCAGTGCTAAAGCATATATGCTACTTTGATGCAGCATCGTGCCATGAAACATTTCAATCCATTTCGGCTGCCTTGCTTGAGGCTCATGCAAGTTCCATTTGACGATATCGGTATAATGCCATGGCATGACAGTCGGCGACTCAGCTGGATCCAAATTTAACCTTAAATCCTGATTTAATTTGTAAAACTCCAAGTTTGGCACCTGCCATACGGCCACCTCTGGCCCGACTGGTGCCAAACCCTCCCTGGCCCAAGCCCTGGTGGTGGCCCCAGCCGCTGCTCTTACGGCAAAAGGGCAAGCTAAACCAGGCTTTAATGGCCGTTGAAGCACCCTCAAACAGCCATTGCTGTTTCTTTTTAGAGGAGGGCACATCGCCGGCTGCGGGGTCTCTATTGCCATTTGTCAGTGACGTTACACATGTGGGCCCTACTCAGACGTCGCCATTTACTCATTCGGCATCTGGTGCTCCTTTCATGGGGGCTGTGTCTCTTCTTTCCTTGAGGAAAGCCAAGAGCAAGAAAAACACCTGTACCGCACTTGAATGTTCAGATACCGGTAGGCAGGTGCCAGCAGTAGCTTTCAAAGATATGGACATCACCACATTGAAGAGTGTGGATAACATCTGGAACCTGCCACATGGTTTGGTGTGTGCGTGGGCGTAGATTTAGGGTTTCCACCTGTCCAAGGCATGGACCGCCCAACATAAAAAGACAAAATGTTAAATTATGCCTTTGATGAACCTTAGTCCCTAACTCCGCATGTCATTGCATGCGGCAGCCCCATGTGCAATGGCGAGGGATGCAGGTGGAAAGAGCTTCTCGGTGGACATGCTCCTCAGTGCTGCCGTCAGTGCTGTCCCATTCATATGTGAGCTCTCACCGTCGTCCCACTGATCTGATGACCATTGGTGATGTGCTACCTGTTCAGCTGATCCTTTGTGTTCGTCTCCTTCTTTCCCTCTTACCCTAAGTTCCTTTTCTTTTATCCCAATACTCCAAAAAGAAGAGAAGAATGCCTGGAGTTAGCCAGGCATCTTCTAAGTACCACAAACAGACGAAATCCGAAACCAAAAAGCGGTACAAGCCACCCATACGTGCGGTGCACCCATACGTCGTGACAGGGACAGTTGGGCGCCCATGCGGCCGAGCCTTTTTTAGCAGGGCCTAGAGGTGTTATGTCAATGACCTGTTTAGCTGATCAACAGGGGTAGTACCATTGGTAGCACTCCTTGCTGCAAGGTAGCCAAACCCTCATTACCTTCTGAGGTGCTTCCAGATTGCATGGCTTGGGCAAGGCAGAGGGACCATATGACAAAATTCACGGTCAATGACATTACAGCTCTGGGCCCTGCTCAAAAAAGGCTCAGCCGAGTGGGCGGAGCCTTTTTGAGCAGGGCCCAGAGCTGTAATGTCATTGACCTAAATTTCAAATGCCGTGAGGCACCTCTCTTTCTGATGATCTCGGTCTCAGTCGCCAAGATCATTAGCTTTGCTTACTGGCACCTGTTACTTCTACAATTACTTGGGCGCCCACGCGGCGGAGCCTTTTGAGCAGGGCCCTGAGGTGGTATGTCATTGACCCAGATTTACTTTCCTTCTCCCGCTGTTGGGCAGGCGCAGCTGGACGCAAGCGGCGGGGGGGACCCCAGGGATCCTACCACTGAGCACAGGTCTGCGGCGACTTACCGCGCCTGGTTTCAGACTTTCAGCCCACAGCGTGCGCAGCCAGGAGCCGCACCTGCATGAGGGAGTGCGCTTTTGTGCGCACAAATTTGCGACTGCGGCTCGGCGCGATCAGCACGGTTGACAACAGAAGACGGCGCAGCCGTCAGCGGCGAGAGGCAAGCTGCTGCCAATGATGCTGGACAAAGGGTGATGACGAGCACGTAGAGGATGCACTACATACTTGCTTCCAATGCCCTAGTGTAAGGGAGCAGTCACGGGAGTAGGGGTGGGCAGGTCCTTGGACGGTCCCACCAAATTCCACCCAGGCCGGGCAAGGGTGGGAAGCACTGGCTTTTGTGGACGCTGCTGTAGGCATTAATGAGGGCTAGTTTCTAGAGGAGCTGAGGAGTCTGACTTGTTTGCCTTTCCGGCCTGTACTTTCATTTTTCGTCCTTTTAGTTTCTTTTTTTCTCCAATCTGAAGAGTGGGGCACCCACGCGGCAGAGACTCCTTGGGCCGGGCCCTATGGTTAAACGTCATTGACTGTTAGGCGCACACGCAGCTGAGCCTTCTCAAGCAGGGCCTAGAGGTGTAACGTCATTGACCTAGATTGAGAGCAGGCATGGGTGGGAGGCTCTGGCTTTTGTGGAGAATGTGGTTGACATCAGAGAGGGCCAGTTTCTTGGGGAGCTGGGAAATTGGTTTTCTGTTCCTTGCTTCTGGGGGCAGGAGGGGTCTTATTCTTTTTGTGTACCTCTCTTGCCTCCTCTCCTCTCTTTCATTTCCCCTTATCCAGGCCTTGCCTGTACAGGGTCGAGGAACCTTCGCTACGCCTTTCCATTTGGGGGGGTGCCGTATTCCTATCTCCTTTTTGTCACTTTACATTTTTCTTTCCCCTCTTAAATTTCTCTCCTTCTCCCTACTTAACTGTTAGGCTGCCTCCTGTCACAGAGGTGCTAGCGCTAATTGATGCAGCATACAAGCAGGTGCAGCTGGATGCAGCCGGCAGATGGGACCCCACAGATTCTGCCACTGAACATAGGTCTGCGGCCGCCAACCACAGGGTGCAGTCTACAGCGGGCGCTGTGCTGGAGCAGGCCAGGGGCCATACTAGCCGTAGGAGTGTGGTTGCGTGCGCACGAACTTCAGGCTGCGGTTCGGCGTAGTCATTACGGCTGACACTAGAGGACGGTGCAGCGATCAGCAGCATGACAGACGGTGCTGCCAGCGATGTTGGGCTAGGGGAGACGGCGAGCATAGGGAGGACGCGTTGCATGCATGTCGCACCATAAAGCAGTAACCGTGCCAAAATGGTGTAAGCTGTCAGTACTGCCTTAGAGAGGCTCAAACTACTCACAACTAAGGTTCAACACCTGTACACACGTGCCTCTTGTACTACACTGCGGAGGTACAAGGGCTGTAAAGGGGTAACTTGGTACAGCGTACCGTATAAGAGGGAATGTTGGCCTACCCGAGCGCCCCTAGCTGTGGGTACCGCCCCTACTTTACTCGCCCCCCGCTCCTCACGATAAGCACTCAGGGCTTGCGTGGGGAGCCGGACTAGGGGTGGTACTGAAACTGGAATCGGAAAATATGTACACTCAGCACTTGTCAGTTCCCTAACACGGAAGTCTCCTACACATCTGACTGCAATCCAGCTAGTCGAAAGAAAATCCACGAAAGAAAATCCACTGCAGGAAATGTGCTGCAGGACATCCACAAAAGGAAATTCACCAAAGAAAATCCACTGAAATGCGTGGCTAACCCTAGGTCCTCCCACGGTTCCGCACACACGATAAAGGCCTCTGGGCTACTCCCGATCTCTCTCTGGCCTGCTCAGGGCACAAATAATTCGGTACCGTCACCACCTACCTACACCTACCCACTCACCTTATTCAGACTCCAGCCACTATGGTATCGTCGGCACCAAATAAAATTTTTAAACGATTCGACCAAAAACAGCGTGCCACACGAGTACGCCAACCCGGGTAACATATCATCAAAAACCAATCAAAAAGGTCGGCAAGATACCCACAGACTACACAATACTACTAAAGGATGAAACAGTTCTACTAGAAGACTATACTACCACACAACCCATACATAGAGGATGTAACAGTACTACAAACAGACGATACAGTCATACCAACAGACGAATAAGGTGAGTGGGTAGGTGTAGGTAGGGAGACACAGAGACACAGCCACTGGGATAAGCAGACTCATAGACTATCCCCTGAGCGCCACCCACAGCTCTTACTAATAGTACCAGGGCGTCACTACTTAGGGACTATAGCGCCTAACACAAAGCACTACCAAGCCTAGGGACTATAGCGCCTAACACAAAGCACTACCAAGCCTTGGGACTATAGCGCCTAACATAGAGCACTACCAAGCCTTGGGACTATACCAACTGCAGTAACATCCCCTGAGCGCCACCCACAGTTATACTAATAGTACCATAGCGTCGCTACTTAGGACTATAGCGCCATACTAGGGATATACCGACACTTATTGAATGGGGGGCGGCTACAAGGGACTATAGCGCCATACCAACAGACACACAACCCCTACCAGCAGATAGAGTTTTGCGATCTTTTACAAAAGATCAAGGGAGGTGGGTTAGCAACACAATTGTACTAGGACTGATGCGTTGATACTAGGGTAGTACCATGCTACGGGACTGTAACGTTGGTACTAGGGACTGTCACGTTGGTACTAGGGACTGTAACGTTAGTACTAGGGACTGTAACGTTGGTACTAGGGACTGTAACGTTGGTACTAGGGACTGTAACGTTGGTCAAGGGACTGTAACGAGTGATTAGTAGGGGTTATGCCCGGCCTTGATGAAACTGCGTGTGTATGGGGTTAATACAGAGGGCGCGGCAAGGGATAGTGGTTGGAGAGGGTGTGTGATACAGTTCTGTCTAGGGACTATAACGTTGGTGCTAGGGTAGTCCCATGCTTAGGGACTGTAACGTTGGTGCTAGGGACTGAGCGAGTGTTTATATGGGTATGCCCGCGCCCTCTGAAAAGCCGTGTGTATGGGCTTATACAAGGGCGGGGCAAGGACTATTGGCGAGGGGTGTTATAGAGTTGTACCAGGGGGACTACACAGTACTCGGGACTATAACGTTGATACCAGGAACTGAGCGGTACTTATCGACTGTCTAGTGAACCTTATACTGATATCTATGGCGGGCTTACTGAGAAGGCGTGAGGGTGGGACTTGTAATTAACAAGGCCGGGTATCACTTGCCACTGAATTTGATTTGAAGGTACACGGCCCGATTTGAGTACCAAATGTGTGTTTTGGGGGTGTGAGCCGTGGGGCCGAGCAGGTGGCACTTCTGTCTTTGGCTGCATTTATTGAAAAGGCGTGTGTATGGGGGTTTCACTGATCGGGACCAAGTACTCAATACACAGCAAAATCCCTAAAAACTTTTTTGCTATAGAAATAAATAAATAAAAAAGTATTTATTTCTCTATGTTTGATTATTTATATAATTGTACGTGTATTTGTGTACTAATTATATTTTATATAGATATTAATCCCTTATTATGGGGATTATATCATTTTATGTATATTTTTTGGTACGCAATGAGGAGTCAAAAGTACTCAATGAGGGGTCAAAAGTACACCGCGGGGAGTATTTAAACTATGATGTTATCCTCCTCCTCCTCAGGGTTTATCATCTGAATGCCCATGATTCCACGCCCATGCCTGATCCCGCCCACTTTGCAATTGGCATCTATACGCCCACCCATATTGATGAGACCTTGTTTAGCCACTGTTATAGAGATGTTGTTGGTCTTTGCATATTCTTGGAGGGGCTTGGTCAACACGAAGTCATGACGCTGATCTGTGAATCTGAATGTCCTGGCCATGAGGAGTGCGTCATCGCCGATGTCATCGCGGAAGTGCAGAGTGTCATGGACTATCTCCGTGCATGGCTCAACAACCTTGTCTTCATAGGCGTCTATGACCAACCACGTGAAGGCGTCAATGACATCTGGTCTTTCAACGTAGTCTTTGATGTCTTGGTCTTGTAGGCGGAAGTGCCTCTGCGGCTTGCTTGATTTCTCCATTTTGGAAGCTTCCACGAACTTGTAAGGGAACTTGAACAATAGCATGCTTTGTACCGCATCCTTGGGCGTTATAGGCGGGATGTCGTTCATGTTCATGATGAGCCTAGACCCAATCCTAAAGGTGACCTCATCTGTGTGGTTCTTGCGCGCGGATATAGGATCGCCGCCAGATGTGATGACCTTGTTACAATTTCCATCTATTTTGATTTTAGCATTTTCGTTGTCACACTTAATTTCATTGGTGTATGTCTGGCGAGTGAATTCGCAGTCCATCGCCCAAGAGAGAGACTTAGCAGCGTCTGTACTTTGCGTTGGTTGCAACAGGAAGTTGTTGGCGTTGACGGAATTAATGTATGGCCCAAACGAAGACTTGTTCGCCTTTTCAAGAACCCCCTTACCACTGTCACGTAGCCCCAGCAAGATGAGCCACTTTTTGTCAGAGACTCTGCCGGCCATGGCACGTGCTATTTGTTGTAAGTATGAAGTGATTTTGTCATGGGAACCCATGGTTGAGAAGAGTAGTCGATCGTAGACCTCATTGAGTTTCTCCTGTGAAGGACGCTCCGGGAATTCATGTTGAATGCAGAAAACTGGCAAGATGTCGCGACGTTCTTCATAGGAGTAGAAGTGGCGCTTGTCAAAGTCGTAGATTCCGTCAAGGTAGCACAGGACTCCCAAGTTGGACTTCCATAGTTCTTCCCTGAACCGCGGCCTCTTAGGTAATTTAATCAGAGCGCCTCTGATCATGTGGAGGGCCGTAGGGACGTAGCCACTCATTGAAGTCAGATCTCCGGTCTTGTCAATGCTGTAAATCTCTGCGTCCATGCATTTGCTTAGCAAAACATCACGGTCATCATCATCAACCCATATGTTGTTATGCAACACATACACTTTCTTGTCGCATCTGTTCACTATGTCCTTGATGTCATCTTTGAATAGCAAGGCCGCGGATTTCTCGCATTTGGCAAAACGGGGTTGTTTCTGCTGACCGTAGATTTCGGGGGGGACTTGGAGCATGTCTGCAGTCATATCTTTTATGGTTACAATAAGTTTTGTTCCTGTGGTGACGCGGACGTATTCTGATGCGCGGGCAAGCAGGTCAGGGGTGCAACCAGGGTTGATATTGTCCCCGCCGCCGCCCAAAGTGCGTGTGGCTGGGCGTTCTAACATGACGCCGTCGAAGACCAAGACACCAACCTTTCGGCCGGTTTCGGCTTCAAGGAAGTGGCGGAGAGCCATCAATGCGGCGTTCTCGAGGTCACAGAGCATCATGTTTATGGCGGAGCCAAGGAAGTTTGAAGTTTTGTTTTTGTGAGCCAGTTTCAGGTAGGGGGAGTTGGCCTTATTTAATGCAGCAGTGACGCAGCAGCAAATCTCATGCTCATCAATTTCCCCTATCTATTCGTCAAACCGGCCAAGTTGGAGGGCAAACACCCCCCATTCTACCGACTACAAGACCCCAACATCAAGGACTACATACAACAAGAGGATGTCATCAATGCTTTCACCTGGCTAGTTTTGGAATCATACAAGGATCACCCAGTAGTCCCATGCAACATGGTCCTCCAAGACTCACTCAACTACCGCGAAGATGCTGGTGACGATCTAATCATGATGCTTAAGACCTTCATTATCACTGGCGAACGAAGCGACTTCATCCTACTCAAAGAGCTCAAGAAATTCGCCAAGACTCACAACATGGCTCTCACCACCATGAAGGAACGCCTAAAGAAGATGGGGGCATATTCATGTGATAATTGTTGCGTGAATGGTGTGAGGCATGGTCGTGGTATGATGGGGGTAAAGATGTTCAAAGCAGAATATGACAATGATGATGAATGCATCATATAGATTTAACAGACAACTATATATATATTATATACACAAATTACACAATTACACAGTCTATAGAAAGTTATATACTACAAGTCGTTTTTTATTGAGGGACATGAATAGGATTACAAAAGAAGGTTTGTCATAATCCTGAGTAAAACGTGTAAACGTGTAGAGCTTACAAACATATACTACCAATTCCCAGTACCAACGAACTATACTATATATGACAACGCTTAATATCCATAATACATATATGCCCCGCTTCTTGGTTAACCCCATATGCACGCAATAGCAGAGGGCCGGGCGAAGGACATGACCAATAATCTGATTCATCCTTTCAACCAACGCTCCAGTTCCAGCAACCAACTGATTCACCATTTCAAACCAACGATTCAGTCTCTTTGACCATTGTTCCAGTCCCAGCAACCAACGCTCCAGTCCCTTTGACCACCCCATGCCCCGCCCTCATCAATAACCCCATACACACGACCTTTCAGAGGGCCGGGCAAAGGAACCCACAGCATCTGATTCATCCTTTCAGTTCAAACCAATGCTTCAGTCCCTTTGACTAACGCTCCAGTCCATTAGTCAAATCCCATGTCCCGCCCTCTCTGTTAACCCCATACACACGCCTTAAAAGCCAACACCCCTTCAAAAACACCTTTTTCTTTTCCTAAAAAATCGGCTTAAGGAAGTCAAATCCATGTAACACCAAAGCAATCAAAACAGCAAACGAATCAATCCCCCCATAGAATGGCAGCCAAGATAACACTTACCGAGCGGTTCGACCTAAACGCCCTTGATTACATCATAGAGCACTTTGCCACTTTCAAGTTCCGCCCGGACACCAACCATACCGAAACACTCGACATGATCAAACGTTATAAGGCCACATCAACTCAAGGCTCTGCCGCCGTGACCTACAAACAAGCCAAAACAGGAGGTGGTCGCTACTTTGCACAACATGGCCTATCCCTTCAATCCATGGCCCGCGAAATCCGCAATGCAATCGCCCACCCCTTTTATGAAGACTTGGACTTTCAAAACTGTCACCCCACCCTACTCTTACAAGAGTGCGTGAACAAGGGGGTATCATGCCCCACCCTGGCCCATTACGTATCCAACAGAGACACCGTATTGGCCAGCCTCTCACCAACCAAATCAGACGCAAAATCAGCCATTCTAGCCATAATGAATGGCGGTGCCTCAAACCCCGTGGAGCGCGGCATAACCCCATCTCCATGGCTATCAGCCTTTGAGCTAGAAATGTCTAAAATCCGTGAGGCCCTAGTCGGGAAGGCCAACTCCCCCTACCTGAAACTGGCTCACAAAAACAAAACTTCAAACTTCCTTGGCTCCGCCATAAACATGATGCTCTGTGACCTCGAGAACGCCGCATTGATGGCTCTCCGC
Source organism: Limnomonas spitsbergensis (assembly GCA_037349105.1). Taxonomy (NCBI): domain Eukaryota; kingdom Viridiplantae; phylum Chlorophyta; class Chlorophyceae; order Chlamydomonadales; genus Limnomonas; species Limnomonas spitsbergensis. The sequence continues at coordinate 884,286 of JAYJMM010000081.1, read as the reverse complement.
CACTTCCTTGAAGCCGAAACCGGCCGAAAGGTTGGTGTCTTGGTCTTCGACGGCGTCATGTTAGAACGCCCAGCCACACGCACTTTGGGCGGCGGCGGGGACAATATCAACCCTGGTTGCACCCCTGACCTGCTTGCCCGCGCATCAGAATACGTCCGCGTCACCACAGGAACAAAACTTATTGTAACCATAAAAGATATGACTGCAGACATGCTCCAAGTCCCCCCCGAAATCTACGGTCAGCAGAAACAACCCCGTTTTGCCAAATGCGAGAAATCCGCGGCCTTGCTATTCAAAGATGACATCAAGGACATAGTGAACAGATGCGACAAGAAAGTGTATGTGTTGCATAACAACATATGGGTTGATGATGATGACCGTGATGTTTTGCTAAGCAAATGCATGGACGCAGAGATTTACAGCATTGACAAGACCGGAGATCTGACTTCAATGAGTGGCTACGTCCCTACGGCCCTCCACATGATCAGAGGCGCTCTGATTAAATTACCTAAGAGGCCGCGGTTCAGGGAAGAACTATGGAAGTCCAACTTGGGAGTCCTGTGCTACCTTGACGGAATCTACGACTTTGACAAGCGCCACTTCTACTCCTATGAAGAACGTCGCGACATCTTGCCAGTTTTCTGCATTCAACATGAATTCCCGGAGCGTCCTTCACAGGAGAAACTCAATGAGGTCTACGATCGACTACTCTTCTCAACCATGGGTTCCCATGACAAAATCACTTCATACTTACAACAAATAGCACGTGCCATGGCCGGCAGAGTCTCTGACAAAAAGTGGCTCATCTTGCTGGGGCTACGTGACAGTGGTAAAGGGGTTCTTGAAAAGGCGAACAAGTCTTCGTTTGGGCCATACATTAATTCCGTCAACGCCAACAACTTCCTGTTGCAACCAACGCAAAGTACAGACGCTGCTAAGTCTCTCTCTTGGGCAATGGACTGCGAATTCACTCGCCAGACATACACCAATGAAATTAAGTGTGACAACGAAAATGCTAAAATCAAAATAGATGGAAATTGTAACAAGGTCATCACATCTGGCGGCGATCCTATATCCGCGCGCAAGAACCACACAGATGAGGTCACCTTTAGGATTGGGTCTAGGCTCATCATGAACATGAACGACATCCCGCCTATAACGCCCAAGGATGCGGTACAAAGCATGCTATTGTTCAAGTTCCCTTACAAGTTCGTGGAAGCTTCCAAAATGGAGAAATCAAGCAAGCCGCAGAGGCACTTCCGCCTACAAGACCAAGACATCAAAGACTACGTTGAAAGACCAGATGTCATTGACGCCTTCACGTGGTTGGTCATAGACGCCTATGAAGACAAGGTTGTTGAGCCATGCACGGAGATAGTCCATGACACTCTGCACTTCCGCGATGACATCGGCGATGACGCACTCCTCATGGCCAGGACATTCAGATTCACAGATCAGCGTCATGACTTCGTGTTGACCAAGCCCCTCCAAGAATATGCAAAGACCAACAACATCTCTATAACAGTGGCTAAACAAGGTCTCATCAATATGGGTGGGCGTATAGATGCCAATTGCAAAGTGGGCGGGATCAGGCATGGGCGTGGAATCATGGGCATTCAGATGATAAACCCTGAGGAGGAGGAGGATAACATCATAGTTTAAATACTCCCCGCGGTGTACTTTTGACCCCTCATTGAGTACTTTTGACCCCTCATTGCGTACCAAAATATATATATAAAATGATATAATCCCCATAATAAGGGATTAATATCTATATAAAATATAATTAGTACACAAATACACGTACAATTATATAAATAATCAAACATAGAGAAATAAATACTTTTTTATTTATTTATTTCTATAGCAAAAAAGTTTTTAGGGATTTTGCTGTGTATTGAGTACTTGGTCCCGATCAGTGAAACCCCCATACACACGCCTTTTCAATAAATGCAGCCAAAGACAGAAGTGCCACCTGCTCGGCCCCACGGCTCACACCCCCAAAACACACATTTGGTACTCAAATCGGGCCGTGTACCTTCAAATCAAATTCAGTGGCAAGTGATACCCGGCCTTGTTAATTACAAGTCCCACCCTCACGCCTTCTCAGTAAGCCCGCCATAGATATCAGTATAAGGTTCACTAGACAGTCGATAAGTACCGCTCAGTTCCTGGTATCAACGTTATAGTCCCGAGTACTGTGTAGTCCCCCTGGTACAACTCTATAACACCCCTCGCCAATAGTCCTTGCCCCGCCCTTGTATAAGCCCATACACACGGCTTTTCAGAGGGCGCGGGCATACCCATATAAACACTCGCTCAGTCCCTAGCACCAACGTTACAGTCCCTAAGCATGGGACTACCCTAGCACCAACGTTATAGTCCCTAGACATAACTGTATCACACACCCTCTCCAACCACTATCCCTTGCCGCGCCCTCTGTATTAACCCCATACACACGCAGTTTCATCAAGGCCGGGCATAACCCCTACTAATCACTCGTTACAGTCCCTTGACCAACGTTACAGTCCCTAGTACCAACGTTACAGTCCCTAGTACCAACGTTACAGTCCCTAGTACCAACGTTATAGTCCCTAGTACCAACGTTACAGTCCCTAGTACCAACGTTACAGTCCCGTAGCATGGTACTACCCTAGTATCAACGCATCAGTCCTAGTACAATTGTGTTGCTAACCCACCTCCCTTGATCTTTTGTAAAAGATCGCAAAACTCTATCTGCTGGTAGGGGTTGTGTGTCTGTTGGTATGGCGCTATAGTCCCTTGTAGCCGCCCCCCATTCAATAAGTGTCGGTATATCCCTAGTATGGCGCTATAGTCCTAAGTAGCGTCGCTATGGTACTATTAGTATAACTGTGGGTGGCGCTCAGGGGATGTTACTGCAGTTGGTATAGTCCCAAGGCTTGGTAGTGCTCTATGTTAGGCGCTATAGTCCCAAGGCTTGGTAGTGCTTTGTGTTAGGCGCTATAGTCCCTAGGCTTGGTAGTGCTTTGTGTTAGGCGCTATAGTCCCTAAGTAGTGACGCCCTGGTACTATTAGTAAGAGCTGTGGGTGGCGCTCAGGGGATAGTCTATGAGTCTGCTTATCCCAGTGGCTGTGTCTCTGTGTCTCCCTACCTACACCTACCCACTCACCTTATTCGTCTGTTGGTATGACTGTATCGTCTGTTTGTAGTACTGTTACATCCTCTATGTATGGGTTGTGTGGTAGTATAGTCTTCTAGTAGAACTGTTTCATCCTTTAGTAGTATTGTGTAGTCTGTGGGTATCTTGCCGACCTTTTTGATTGGTTTTTGATGATATGTTACCCGGGTTGGCGTACTCGTGTGGCACGCTGTTTTTGGTCGAATCGTTTAAAAATTTTATTTGGTGCCGACGATACCATAGTGGCTGGAGTCTGAATAAGGTGAGTGGGTAGGTGTAGGTAGGTCACCAGTGTCATGCTTGGGTAAATTCAACAAACCATCAGAAACCGTTAGAAATCCAGAATCCGTCAGAAATCCAGAACCCGTCAGAATCTACAGAATCCTCAGAAACTGTCAGCATTCACATGTTCTACCGCTTGGAAGCGTTCCAATCCAAAGGCCTCAGTCAGGCACACAGACAACCGCATACCGTCCGCTGCTCTCGCCCCAATGCACCGTTGACACCTGGCCCTAGGCCACAGGAGATGAGTGCAGTAGCAGCGGTGTCTTATCCTAGTCTTGCCCCTGCTGGTTGGCCCTGCGGTAATCTCTACTTCAAAGAAAATTGTCATGCAAGTCTACTACTTGAATCAGCGCTGTAGCCGTCGTCACTATGTACTCCTTTGGCTCGCCGCTCCTGCTCCTACGGTACATCGGGAAAGCTTTTTACTTGAGTACTAGGCTACGTCCTGCTGGCCGTCGGCCCACTGCCTGCTGCCTACTAGTGCCAGTCGTGCCGCCCATGGGGTGTTCCCCTAGGGCTGGCACCGGCTCGTTCTTCCAGGTATGGCGTGGGTTCCGTCGAGTGCTCTGCGCGTACTGCCGTTCTAGGGGATTCCTATTCCCCCTTAGCCCTTCCTGGCTGTCTGCCCCTCGAGGGCCGACATCTCCTCTTCGTTGGAAGCCTAGCGCCACCGTGGCCCTTCAATGGACCGCTCGCGAGGTGACATTGGCGTCTCCCCTGTCATTGGTGTACGCGATGCCATTGAGCCCGCTCGCCATTGGTCTTGTGACACCCCGCTCCCCCTGCCGGGTGGCAGAATTGGTCTAGGTGTCCAACGTACCGGCTTTCTCGGCTCGCCCGTCTCATCCGCCTCTTCCGTCTCATCCTCCTCTGCCGTCTCTTCTTCCTCATCTGTCTCGTCCTCCTCTTCCGTCTCTTCCGCCTCTTCTGCCGTCGGCCTGTGATCTGCGACCACCAGGTCTCCCATTTCCAGGGCGAACCTCTCCCACAGCACCACCTGCTGCGTCAGCACAATGATCTGCTCCTCGTCGGTCATGCACAGGTAGTTGGGCACAGTCATCCTGAACTCGCACAGCTTGGCCCTGGTGGCCACTGGCAGCCCATCATAGAACATGTGCGAGACCGAGTGCTTTCTGCCAAAGTGGTCTGGTGCATCCCTGGAGATCTGCAGCAACTCTGCCGTGGACAGGATCCTGTGGGCGAAAGCCTCAACCGTCTCCTCCGGCTTGACTCCTGGGTCCAGGGTGGTCTTGACTCCCAGCTTGAGGCTGGTGACCACCGCTCTCTCGTCCGAGGTTGGCTTGCCCACCTCCTTCTGCACCACAGGGTGAGCAGGGATACCTCGTCTGGCGGTCCTACCACCGAAGGTGACCACGTCTCCTTGATCCGCTCGACCTCCCGGGAGGCCCTGTCTCCCTGAGGTGCTGCCCGTATGGCGACTACCAGCGGCCCCATGCAGGCCGGCTTGTCGTTCCACATGCCGACCAACGATCGGACCAGCAAGGCCATGGCTGAGGGGGACTGGCAGGACCCTAAGATCTCCCCTGCCACCACTTCCAGTGCTGGCGGCTCGTCGGATAATGCCAGGCGGTTGTGCGAGCCCCAGGAGCTGCAGGCCTGGCAGTACTGCCTGGCTGCGACCGCCCCCGGCTGAGACATGTCCAGCACCGGCACGTTGCCTTGGATGGTTGGGATCTTGGTGAACCTGGTTCCCCCGGCCAGCTGCAGGATCATCTGTTTCTGCAGCTGTAAGTGCGCCTCCGCCTGCTCTAGGGCTATCCTCTCCCTTTTTTGTCTCATGGATTCCCCGCTGGAGCCCGGGCTGCGTCCCTCCGTGTCATCCGAGCCCGAGTTGCTGGGGTCCGAGCCCGATCCGCCACCTCCGCCCCTGGCAGGGCTTCGACTGCGCTGGCCCCGGTCGTCTCTGCGGTCTGCACTTCGCTGGGACTGTCCGCCCCCAGACGGCCTCTCGCTTGCCACGCTTCTGGGGCGGCTGCCGCCCCTTGAAGGCTGCGTCGCAGGTTCTTGGTGCCTATCTCCTCCTGATTCCGCTTGCCTTCCTGGCTGGTGACTGCTGGGCCTGCTTGGCTGCGTCCCGCCGGTGTACTCCCTTGCTTCGTAAACTGACAGGTCATCGTCCCTGCTTTCCTGCCCTTGTGGGCCGCCTCTCCCGGCGGTCCCTGCTGGCTGGATTTCCTGCAAGATCCTCCTTCCTTGGCTGGGGCAGTGGCTCCTCCTTTCTGCCCTGCCCCCCGCCTGGGCCGCTTGGCCCCGCAGGAGCTCCGCAATGTTGTCCACCTGGCCCTCCTTGTTGTCCACGATGCGCAGCATAGCATGGGACTCCTGCCTGCTGGCCCTTCTAGGCGCCGAGCCCTGCTCTGCTGCCCTGGCTAGCCGCAGGCTGGTTGTCCTTGGCTGCTTGCTGGCCGCGGGGCTGCTTGGCCTGGGCCTGCGCCCTTCATCCAGCCGCTGGTTCCTGAGGCTAGGCTCACTGCTTGCCTCCAGGCTTTCCCCCCTGGCCTGGCGTGTGGCTGGTACGGCTGTCCCTGTCTGCGCCTGCCACCTTTGGACTTCCCTGAGGCCGTCTGGCTCCAGCCTGGCCGCATTGAATCCTTCCCACTCCTGGGGCTCCTCCTCCTCCTCTGGCTCGGGTTCGGGCTCCTCCTGATCTCCTACCGTTGCACCACTCGTCCGCGAAGGCTTTAACAGCCATGGCCGCCTCTGGCCCTGTTGTTCCCCTGGACACCCTGCTAAGGGCCGCCAGCAGCGTTGCTCTGTCTTGGCCCGTGTGAGGGATGCCCATGAGGGCTTTTGTGGCCCATTCCGCCAGGTGATGGCTCCGGAACTCCTCGATGGCTCTGGCCTGGTCGCTGAGGTGGTCGTAGTACCTGGAGCACACCTGCTGCCACAGGCGCGCAGCCCACTGCCAGATGCCTGCCCATCCGATCGGCCGAGGCCCTTCCGCTTCCGCCTGATCCTCCATGTCCACTGACATCCTGCTCGCACCGCCCCCAGATCCACTGGGGCTTGCAGCCTGCCCACCGGTCACAGGTGTCCGAGCTGGGTTGTCGGAATACCTGTACAGGCTTTCACCCTGACCTTGGTACCTCTGCTCTCCCAGCCTGGGTCTGCCCTTCTCGGGCCCTTGGACTGACCTGCCGATACTGGGCGGAACCTTGGACCGCATCGTGCCATACCCCGTGGATGCAGGTGCTGCCTGAACGGGTATTTGGCGCGGCTGCGCATGCTGCCTCTGTCCATCCCTGGGTGCCAACCACATGGGCTCCCGGATGCTTTCCTGCTCAACAGCTTCCCCCCTGCCCCCCATTGGGTTGGGCTCTTCTTGCTCCTCACTGCTGGAGCCTGCCTCAGCCTTCTGAGGCTGGTGTGGCTCCTGCACCCGCGGCTGACCCTACCCCGGGTTCTCAACCGCCTTCAGCGCTGCCTGCCTTGCTCCTCCCCTCTGGGTGTTGGCATCCATGAGATGCTCACATGCCCTGTCGCTGTGCTCGCACTCGAACCCGCAGAACATGCATACTCCTCCTTTGTTACGCCGCATGGCCTGACGCATGCCATTGCGGATCTCCATCGGTTGCTGACGGGCACCTGCTGCACGGTCCTCCCAGAGCCTGTCTAGATCCACATCTGCAGGCGGTACATCATGAATTGCTACCAGGCACACATTTCTGCTGCCGCTGTCGTCCTCGGGTGCTGGCACCGGAGACCTGCTGCTCCTAGCTGCTTCCAGGTCACTGTCAGCTGCCCTGCCTGCCATTGCCAGGCTGGAACTGCTGCAGCCGTCTGGGTCGAGACTCAGGCTAGGGCTGGCTTGACCCACTGGCTCACCCGGCTCTGCTGAGCGGGAGCCCTCCTGCCTGGGCAATCTGGGCATGCACTCCTGGTGTTGCAGTGGCTGTGCCTCTTCTTTCGCCCCATGGCTGGCCTGCTCACCCCCGTGCCCCCGGGTAGTGCCACGTGCCATGCAGCCATGGCTGCGTGCTGCAGCTGCTGCTCTTCTTCCTCCTCGCCTTGTGGCTGCAACGCCTGTAAGTTCTGATTGGCATGTTCCAAGCTATGCATCACCCTCCTCAGCTGCCTGGTCATTCTCAACTGCCAGGCCAACATTGGCTGCCTGGCCACCCACAGCTGCCTGGCCACTCCTTTGAGCTTCTGCCGGTACCAGTTCACCTTTTCCCTCAGCATGGGTACGGAGATTCCCTGCTCCTCTGACCCCTCAGGATTCTCTGCTGCAACTGGCTTGGGTGAGTGTCCATTGTGTTCCCCATGGGCACTGCCCTGGTTGGTTGGGCTTGCTACCCTTGTGCCCGGGATCACCTGCCTTGCCCCTTCAGTTGGACCCTGCACGGCCAACCCCTCTGGCAGGTTGCCTGCCTGGCCCCCCTTGAGTCCTGAGGCCTTGACCAGGGACTGGCTAGGGCTGCAGGCAGCTGCAGGCACACATGCCTCACTCTTTGGCGCCCCCAGCTGTTTGTTGGCCTGCTGGACCGCCCCTGGGTCTGATATTGGCACCTTGGTCCCTCCAGGAGCTGCTGCCACTGGTGGTGTGACAGGCCCATCCTCTTCTGGTTGGTGCATATGCATCTGCACCGACACCGGTGCATGCCTGTGCACGTGGTCCTCGACCTCACTTGGTCCAACTGGTTCCTCAGCCACTTGCTGGTTCAGCTTCTGTATTCACGAATGCAGTTGGTCTGGCTCGCAGCCACCGGCCACCACAGGTGGCACATGGGCTGCCTCCCTCGGCAAACACCGTCGTGACGCCTGCACCTGCAGGTGGCCTAGCTCACAGCCACCGGCCACCACAGGTGTCACAGAAACGTCCTCTCTCTGCAAACACAGCCGTGACGCCTGCACCTGCAGTTGGCCTGGCTCACAGCCACCGGCCACCACAGGTGTCTCATGGGCTGCCTCCCTCGGCAAACACCGCCGTGACGCATGCACCTGCAGTTGGCACGGCTCGTGGCCACCGGTCACCACAGGTGTCACATGAGCTGCCTCCCTCTGTAAGCACCGTTGTGACGCCTGCACCTGCAGTTGGCCTGGCTCACAGCCACTGGCCACCACAGATGTCACAGGAACTGCCTCCCTCGGCAAGCACCGTCGTGACGCCTGCACCTGCAGTTGGCCTGGCTCACAGCCACTGGCCACCACAGGTGTCACAGGAACTGCCTCCCTCTGCAAACACAGCCGTGACGCATACACTTGCAGTTGGCACGGCTCGTGGCCACCGGTCACCACAGGTGTCACATGAGCTGCCTCCCTCTGCAAGCACCGTCGTGACGCCTGCACCTGCAGTTGGCCTGGCTTACAGCCACCGGCCCCCACAAGTGTCACAGGAACTGCCTCACTCGGCAAACACAGCCGTGACGCATGCACCTGCAGTTTGCCTGGCTCACAGCCACCGGCCACCACAGGTGTCTCATGGGGTGCCTCCCTCGGAAAACACAGCCGTGACGCTTGCACCTGCAGTTGGCCTGGCTCGCAGTCACCGATCACCACGGGTGTCACATGGGCTGCCTCACTCTGCAAGCACAGCCGTGATGCATGCACCTGCAGTTGGCCTGGCTCGCAGTCACCGATCACCACAGGTGTCACATGGGCTGCCTCACTCTGCAAGCACAGCCGTGACGCCTGCACCTGCAGTTGGCCTGGCTCACAGCCACCGGCCACCACAGGTGTCACATGGGCTGCCTCCCTCGGAAAACACAGCCGTGACGCCTGCTCCTGCAGTTGGCCTGGCTCACAGCCACCGGCCACCACAGGTGTCACATGGACTGCCTCCCTCGGAAAACACAGCCGTGACGCTTGCACCTGCAGTTGGCCTGGCTCGCAGTCACCGATCACTACAGGTGTTACGGGAACTGCCTCACTCTGCAAGCACAGCCGTGACGCTTGCACCTGCAGTTGGCCTGGCTCGCAGTCACCGATCACCACAGGTGTCACATGGGCTGCCTCACTCTGCAAGCACAGCCGTGACGCCTGCACCTGCAGTTGGCCTGGCTCACAGCCACCGGCCACCACAGGTGTCACATGGGCTGCCTCCCTCGGAAAACACAGCCGTGATGCATGTACCTGCAGTTGGCCTGGCTCGCAGCCATCGATCCCTACAGGTGTCGCAGGAACTGCCTCTCTCTGTAAACACAGTCGTGACGCTTGCACCTGCAGTTGGCCTGGCTCGCAGTCACCGATCACTACAGGTGCCACGGGAACTGCCTTACTCTGCAAGCACAGCCGTGACGCCTGCACCTGCAGTTGTCCTGGCTCGCAGCCACCGGCCATCACAGGTGTTACAGGAACTGCCTCCCTCTGCAAACGCAGCCGTGACGCCTGCACCTGCAGTTGGCCTGGCTCGCAGCCACCGGCCACCACAGGTGTCACAGGAACTGCCTCCCTCTGCGAACACAGCCGTGACGCCTGCACCTGCAGTTGGCCCGGCTCGCAGCCACCGATCACTACAGGTGTCACAGGAACTGCCTCCCTCTGCAAACACAGCCGTGGCGCTTGCACCTGCAGTTGGCCTGGCTTGCAGCCACCGGCCGCTGGTTTGGGTGGACAGGCATTCCCCTTCGGAACACAGTTGATCAGGTGCAGCTGCTCGCTAGCTACCGGGCTATCCTGCCTGGGTGGGCAGGCACTCTCTGCCGTAACAAAGTTGATCAGGTGCAGCTGCTCTCTAGCTACCGGGCTATCCTGCCTGGGTGGGCAGGCACTCTCTGCCGTAACAAAGTTGATCAGGTGCAGCTGCTCGCTAGCTACCGGGCTATCCTGCCTGGGTGGACAGGCACTCCCTCGGGTCTGCTGTTGGTGCCTGGGACTTGGCTCACCTTCACTGCTGAGGATATCGAAAATGGACCAGCCGTTGGGGGACACCTGCCTACTTGGCTGCTCCACACACCTGGTCTGTGCCTCCAAGGGTGCGCGCTGCTGGGGCACAGCCAGACTGTTTAACCCCGCCTGCTCTGCGTCACACACAATTTTCCACACTCCAATGACCCACTGCCCTAGCATGTTCCACCCTACCGGCTGGGCCAGATCCTCCTCGGTGGTGGCGGCTTTTGCTCCCTCTACCGGCTGCAGATCTGCAAGTTTCCTGATCATCTGATTTCCACCACGGGGCATCGTCCCACTCTCGTTTTTAACGCGTTGCGCAGCACTTGCCACTCCCAGCGGCCTCTTCTGCTTCGCGTATTCTGGCCCACTGCATAGATCCGCGCCCCGCAGCTGCGACACAGCCGTGTTTGGATCTGGAGCCGACTCAGATGCACTTCCTACCAGTTTCAACCACTGCGCGTATTCCAGGCCCTGCCTCAAAAAATCCGGGGTAGACTGGGGCACTGGCTCACCTCGGCCGATCTCTGTGTGCGACACTGCCGTATCTGGATCCAAGACCAACTCAGGGGTGCCTCCTCCCAGCTTCAACCACTACGCATATTCCATGCCGTGTCCGGCCACGGCCTCCTGCCTTTGCCCGCTGGCGCTAGCAGGGGACCTGGACAGGGATGTGCCATATGCCGACGCTTCAGTTGCTTCCTCCGCTGGGATACGGGACGGTCTCGTCTGCATCATCCTATGCAGCTCTGGCCATGGCGGTACTCCCCTTGGTGACTGCGTCCCACCGCGCGGATCTGGCGGCTCCTCCTTGGCGGCCAGGTCAGCCCGTGGCTGCCCTACCGAGACGGCCAGCGCCGCCGCGGCCTGTGGGTCGCTGCGCCTTTGCAGATCCCGCAGACTCGCCACCGTTTCTGCCGACTCCCCTTGGATCTGCTGTTCGTTGGATCTCGTCCGCTCCATCTTGACCGCTGCTGGCTGGACCGCTCCTCTTTCCCCCCTGACCACTGCGGGCTCAGGCTGGGACTCCCTTGCTTCCTTCTGGTCTGGCGCCGGGTGGTGCGGCTCAGCGTTGACTCCTTCTCCTTCTGCCTCTTCAGGCAGGACATCCGGAGATCGCGCTGGCCCGCCACCCTCTCCAACACCACCGGTCTGAGACCTCACAGTGGGTGGCTCCGAGGTCGGGTCCAGGGATTCATCGTCGGGAACCGGCCACCGCTCTCCCTCCTGGCTCAGCCCTGTCGGGATGCGCGCGGTGCCGCCTCGTCCGATACCCCTGCGTGTCACTTCACTGTGCACCATACTCGCATCCAAGGTTCGAGAACTAACAACCCCCAGGGCCTTGTCCCCCATCCCTGCGTATTCATCCCTCGACAAGCCAAGGGAAATCTGCTTTGCTTCCTCGGCTACAGCCGCATTTATAGGTGTCATAGGGTCGTCTCCTGGTTCCATTCCTCTCACCCGCCCACTGCGTCTTGCAGTATCAGGGTGCTGGTGGCGGTTGGGATCTACAATGGCATCCTGCATTGTACTATCGATGTTGAACAGCTGTGCCAGCTCGACTGTGTGGGCTCACAGCAACTGGGCACGAGCTTAAAGCCTGCTTCCGTTCTCCTCTACCTTCTGCAGGCTGGTTAGGCTTTTGCTAGACAGGTCAAGCACGGGAAAATTTTCTTTTATGGGTCCGGCGGGTATTTTCACCTTCTGGGTTGCAGCGCAGTTTGCTCCTCGCGCTTCGCAGACTCCTCTTAAGCTGCGTTCTGCAGCCTCCGCTTTGCAGTGCAGTTAGCTCCTCGAGCTTCGCAGACTCCTCTTAAGCTGCGACTGCAGCCTTGGATGATTCCGCGTATAGCGGGTCTCGTCCGCTATTTCCTTCCGCTTCGCAGCGCAGCTTCCTTCGGGCTCCGCAGGCTCCGCTCAAGCTGCGACTGCAGCCTTGGATGATTCCGCGTATAGCGGGTCTCGTCCGCTATTTCCTTCCGCTTCGCAGCGCAGCTTCCTTCGGGCTCCGCAGGCTCCGCTCAAGCTGCGACTGCAGCCTTGGATGATTCCGCGTGAAGCGGGTCTCGTCCGCTTTCCGCTTTGCAGCGCAGATTGCTCCTCGAGCTTCGCAGGCTCCTCTCAAGCTGCGTTCTGCAGCTTTCGGTGATTCCTGCACACAGCCTTGGGTCACTGAAGTCTCGGCCTCAGCAATCCACTTAATCACTGATCCGCAGATCCACTTCTGTCAACACTTGGGAATTTGCACTCCACCACAAAGGCAAGTCCAGGTGCACAGGCACTATCAGCTGGGTTTATAAATCCACAGCCTGATCTTCAAGCTACGTCTGCTTCTGGGTTGCCACGCCCAGCGCAAGCAGGGATTGACTTGGAATATCTATGAAGAATCCTCTGCTCAGTGATTTCTAGCTGTCCAAGGCAGATCCGCTGTCTCAACAAGAAATTCCAAGCTCCACAGCACATACACCTTTAGCAGGATTCGTTGGGTCAGGCTGATTAGGCAAGATCCACTTCGTTCCTTTTAAGTGGACACGAGAGGTTTGCTTCGGGTCCGTGGCGGACTTCTTCCCCACATAGTGGCGGACGCCTACGGGCGGACTCAGTGACTACACACTGGCCGCGGATGCGCAGCGCGTTAAGCTGTGGCTGGAACTTCTAGATGACAGACACGGAGCTGGTCACTTGTAAAGCTTAACTGCTGGCCCTTCAGATAGCTGATCTGTCGGGTCGCTGAGTCACTTACCGCGTGAAGCGGGGGATGTCGTAGCCGTAGACTGCGGGCGGTGACCCAGGTCGGGCTGGGCATCTAGCTGAGGATAACTAGGTTGCTATGTCGGCTCTGAGGCTGAACTAGGCTTGATCGTCTTCGTGCCTTCGTGGTACTGGCGTTATTGGTATTCACAGGGTATATCTTGGGATGATAGCCGGTGCTGATTACAATTAGAGGCCTGTCCACTTAAAAGGAACGAAGTAAATGTCAAGCGTGCAAGCTGGGATTCAAAGGTCCCGGCAAGCCCTATTTACTTAGTACGGGAAATCCTGCCTCAGACCTTCCCGAAAGTGGGAAGCTGGGCTCCTAACCCTAAAAAGGGGGCTCCGCAGGGAAGCTGCGGAGTCTACGGGGACGCGTCAGCGGTCTCTACGGTTTTGGCACGTATACTGCATTATACCGTGACATGCATGCTTTCAATGCCCCAGCGTGCTAGATCAACTTAGGGAGCGGGGATGGGCAGGTCCTCCGAACAGTGCTAAAGACTTCTTCGAATTGTACCTGGGCAGGCTTGGTGGGATGCCCTAGCTTTTGTGGTAGACGTGGCAGATGTCGTTGATGCGTATAAGTTTTCTGAGGCTGGACCTTCCTTTGTCTTTATTTTCCTGCCTTTGTCTGTCCCTTCATTTTACTTCCCACTTTTCCCGAGACTTTTCCTCCTTCTTTCTCCTGCCCCCTTGTGTTTGTTTCGTTCTTTCCTCCCAACCCTTAAGCTAGACGCCCACAAAGCATGGCCCAGAGATGTAACGTCATGGACTGTTGGGCGCCCTCTCGGTTGTGCCTTTTCAGTAGAGCTCATAGATGAAATATTATTGCCCTAGATTGGTAGCTAAGCCTTAAGGTATTTTCGTAACCAACCTTGACTGCGGGCGCCTAGTTGCAGCCAGTGGTTAACAGAAGGCCGCGTATGTACCGATGGTACACCTCTGCGCCCTGCTCGATGGTGTCCTTCCTTTTGGTTGAAAATTGCGGGAAGAAACTTATAACGAAAAGCCACCCCTCCAAAGGAAGTTCCCTTCTCCAGGCCTCATTTATGGTACCCCAGGCATCACCTCCAATCTCAGTCACGAAGGGCATAGTGGCTGACTTTGCTGGTTGCATGCCTTTGACAATGGGCACTACTCCAGGATGTTCAAGACATGGTCAGCAGGCTCGGGCCTTGAGTGTCCGGCCCTATTCACGTGTTTGCTGAAGAAAGACACCGCCAACAAAGGCGCACTGTCCAGAAGTAGAAGAGGCTGTTCACCGCTGCTCGAAGCAATCCTTAGACATCTACTACACGGTAAAGAAAGTGTAATGGGTTCATTAGTTCATCTTTGTCAGAAGATTTGTTATCACTAGAAGGTATAATTGTTGAAATGATTTAAACTTAAGGATCTTATATTTTATTACCATCTTGGGGTTTGTTATTTAGATAATTATTCTACTCTTCCATAAGATATGTTTTTTCATTTTCTTTCTGTGCCTTACTTGATAGTATTTTTCTATTCAGAAATGTCCGTACCGGTACCTGTCGGGCCCTGGTTAACGCTCGGTCAGTTGGGGCTGGTAGGAAAACATAATGCTTATTTCTAGGTATTATGCACAGCCCAAGCCATGGTGCAGCCATGTCACCCTCCTATGTGCAGAGGGACATGGAGCCCAGCAATCCACACAGGGGGGGAGAGAACACGTGCGGTGGGTTCGATCCCTCAACCTCAGGGTACGGATGCCACCAGCGTTAAACAACTGGATTCTTTGGTTGATTCCGGCTGCATTTATATTATCTCCTGACTGGAATTTCCTAATTGTTTGAATTTATATTCTCTGGACTTCCCAGGGGGTCTGCCTTCTTTCCTGCTGGTCTTTTGCTGATCAGATCCTTTTGATCCTGGGGTCGTCTTACGAATCGACTCATTCAGATCTGCGCTGATCTTTTCAGATGTGCTCTCTTGCGGTGTGGAGTCTCCAACCACTCTCCTACCCATCCATCCTGCAAAAGGAGACATAATCATCCATTAGAGAAATTCCCAAAAACTTGCAAGTCAGGTCAAAGCTCAAAGACATTTTCGTACACGACCAGACTAGTCAGGATGATGTGGTGGCATATGCTGAGCTGAGAGACTGTCAGACAGTACGAATACATTTTAAAACAGTTGAATCGTCAGATGATAATCAGATGTCTTTGTTCTTAACATCATTCAGCTCTTTCAGCTCATGTTTATTGCAGCATACACATGATGCTGATGCAAATAAGCTTTAGAATACAAATGGTGCAGGCCAGACGCATATCATATCTTATGATTTCAGGCATTCAGACATTGAATGCAAGCTTGCTCGGAAGTCTCATGCAGTGGACATGCTACATGACAGTTGATGGTGTGGCCGGACTGTCAGGCAAATAATTGTGTCAACAGCTTTATTTCTGATGAAATAGGTAATTTGAACATCATCCAGCGGCCAGCCAAGGTGCAGCACAGTTATGCAAGTATGCTGCAAAGCGCGCTTGCGATTTCAGCAAAGCCGGGGGGCCCTGCCAGAGGAAATTTCATCTGTCTGCTGATCTCACCTGGGAAATCTGATCTACCAATGATGTCCGTCCGTCACGTCCGGGTGAGGTCCACGTTCCTACTCAGCGTCAAACCACTTGACAGTAAACAGGAGCTGGCAGGTGAATATGCAACGTTTTGATATATGATCAGATGCGTGTGCAAGGTCTAACGCATGCAACTTTGGGCGAAGTTCCTACATGGGTGGCACTCGTTCCCTGGAGGTTAAGGATGCTGGGGAATAGCCAAGGATGTTGGCTAAAGAATGGAGGCAAATCCGCTTTGATGGGAAAAGTAGGCGGCGAGCGCAGGCCCATTTCTGACAAATACGGCATTTTGACACTGGCGCAAATTGTGCAGGACAGGTGCAGGTGGTGCAGGAGCTGATTGCCTCCAGAAATTATAGCTGAAAGCAAGCTTCCAACGCAAGATGAGGCGGTGCTTCAACATCGACAAGCGATGCATGACAGCGTTTCGTGTGGAGCATTGACCTGAACCGCTGCAAGACCTGGATGAACGAACTAAGGAGGAAAAAGAGGAGTTCAGCGCTGACGGCTCAGTAAGATGGTGGGAATTAGACAGGCCTGATGGCAATGTGCATCTTGAGCAAGAAATGCTTTAAGGGACTGGGAAGTGCTATGCTCTCTCTGAATCACATGCCATGCAATGTAGATCATCACCTTGAGCATCTCTATTGCTACGCTGGTCAACCTCATGCCTCATGGCATTATGAAAGCTGTTGCTTGTGCACTGATGCGACAGGGCTACGTAGAAACATCCCGTGTCATGCATCAGACCCACTTTTTTTGCCCCAAATCGAGGCCAGATTGAGCTTTACATGTGAAGTATCTCCTACCGATTTCCTACAGCTTGGCCTTGTCAGTGTCCCCCCCCCGGGCCTTGCCACCCTCGAGGCGGCCACCCCTCGGCCAATTGGGACTAAACCTTGACCAGCCTAAGGTCGGCGGCCTTGGCAGCAGGCCCCATGTCGCCGCAGGCCATGAGGCTGGTGAAAATTCCTGAAGCGCACTAGTAATGAACAGTAAGTGGTGCCATACTGAACCAAGAGACTGGTATGGGCTCTGGTGCGGAGTTCTGATCGTTGGCATCGTATGTGAACTTAAGAAAGACGTTACACCTTTGGGCCCTGCTCAAAAAGGCTTGCCCGCGTGAATGCCTAACTCCGACCACACCATGTGCATGATGACCATGACCCTCTCAGCACTGCAGATAACTGCATATTGCATGCACCCATGTTCTGGTGAGACTGAGCATTGAAATAATCTCATACTGTCACTGTACCCTTGAGTCAGGCGCCCATGCGGCCGAGCCTTTTTGAGCAGGTCCTTTAGGTCAATAACGTTACACCTCTGGGCCCGCTCAAAGCTCGGTCCTATAGGTGTCAAGTCATTGACTGTCACTGTACCCACTGGCGGTCTGGCGCCCCTATTTCATTAAATCCACTCAGTTTTCCTTGCCACAAATGTTTTGTCTCATTTTCATGCTCTCTCGTGACTGTAGTTGAGAGTATGGTCGGTCAGAAGCTACATTGTCTTTAACCAATGTTATGTTTTTCTGTTCTTTGGACTTTACAAGGTCTTGGTTTGCCTTTCTTCCTGTTTCTTCCTTCCTGACCCATTTATATCCTCCGAAATGACCTCGGGCGATGTTTTTTAGCAGGGACCAGAAGTATGAAGTCATTGGCTTGGGTGTCTAGATCACCCAGTCTTTCTTTTCAGGTAGAATTAGGACATCACAGGCAACTGGGCACATGTTTAGACTAAACTACTACTGCACCAGGGTTAAAGCTATTTTGTGCCAAGCTTCTGACTGAACAAGCTGTCAAATTAAATCCATCTTCAGGTTACCATAGACGTTCTTTGCCTTGAAGGAATTAATCATAGTTTTTTCCACTGCAGGGCCAAAAACGTAGTTTTTATTAAGACGCAGGAGCCATCAACAGTTTGATGTTAATTCGCGAAGTCACTTCAACGGCGGCAAGCTGGCGCCCTGCTAGCGAAATAGGGCGTAGCATCTGCAGGGGTAGGTGGGAAGTGGGAACGCATAGCGCATGTCGAAATGAATACCAGTACTGTTGGGGAAAGGGTGGGGACTTTGTACGGTATTGGTACTCACAGGCGATTTTTTCAGATTTTAACTTGAAGTTCCACCGAGCGACCTTCAATCGATTAATCAATATACCGCGTATTTACCGCGCGGGCCAATTAACATTTAACGGTGCTGAAGCAGAGGGTGTCAACGGTATCAGGTGATTCTGTTTACCAAGAAACTTGGCCACGCTACGGTTACCTTCATCAATAAATATACAATTGTTTCAGGCCATTTCCTCATGAACAAGCACAATTCCTTAATGCGACCTGCTATCGCTGATGAAAGAAGTCCCTTACAGGGAGCACCCCAAACCCTCAATTCCTCCAACGAAAGCTCATCAACGGTGAAGGCTAGAAACGTGTCAGGTGTGTGACCGTGGGCATGAGATAGATACAAAAACGTCTATGAAACTTCCGAACCATCTGGTGAAACGAATTTATGAAAATCGGACACAAATTCCTGATGACTTGGGGGAGACACAGCTAACACCTAAACACGGTCATTCTGTCAAGATGCAATCTGCACTACCATTACTGCTGTAACAAGCACTAGAGCAACAGGAAAATAGCTGTCATACGTGATGATCGGACTACAAAGGCCGCTGTCAGCGCTCACGACCCAGTGGTCCGTTCAATCGTGCATGGCTGCGCCTAAAACTACTGAGCGGTGGATCCAGCATAGATGTGCAAGGGCTGTTGATAGGTGAATGTGAGAGCCTGCTAGGATATCCCAGGGCTATTGCTGGTTATTAACTTGTCTTGGACACGTTTCTGTCCAGTCAGTGGACATTTCTCAATACCAGCTGGTACCTTATCTGGAAACCAGGCCTGCATGCCCGCACATGCCACATCTTCAGCAGCGTGGCAAACGTGTCGGAGCCTGCCAAAACTCGCTCACTAACAACACAGTAGCACGCTGCTAGTCATCCTTTGGCTTCTTCAGGCCAGTTGACTCGCCAATGAAGTCAAATGCTGGTTGCTGCGCAAGCACATGATGCAAGCCAAAACGGTGAGCACAGAGTCCTTTGTGGCACTTCAGGAGGATGTCCTCAGGACATTGTCCTGTACTGGATGGATGACTGCATGAGCAACCACTCACTCCGATCATGAAGACGAGTCCGCTGCCCAGACCTACTCCCCACATGCTGATACGTAAGACCTTTTCTTTCGGCATGAGCATCGCAAGAGGCATATACTGCACGAATGAACCAAAGTGACCGTGAGAGACACTCAGTCATTAACTTCAAGAGTCGACTCTCGGCGTCTTCAAGAAAGAATGAGACGCCAGAGAAAGCCGAAGCCGGGAAATTCAACATGCTTCCGGTATCCACCCGGGTTCTCGGTTTTGATGAACCAGCAGGGCATGAACCTACCCCGTTCAGGATTTGGCAAGTACCAATGGGCATTTTTTCCACGCGGTCGGCAAAGTAGAATTTCGAGCAATGCCTTATGGCAAATCTTCAATGAGATTTCTTCCATTCTAGAATTGTCTTGGGGTGAACAAACGACTCGGGCCTGCCTGACCGGCTTGCAGTTGTCCCTAGCGTATTACCCCCCCCGGTAGGGGGGTGACGTATTACGGCAACACCGACACGCGTTTACCGGACCAGCCCTTAGCCGCTCAGCTATGATGTTATGGCCAAGTGAATGGGGGTGGGCACGTCCAACCGAGTTCGCCACAGACTTTCACCGGTTACACCTTGACAGGCGCGAGCAGGAGGCCCTGGCCTTTGTGGTGAATGTGGTTGCCCTGACGCCCTGGTAGAGGCTTAGACACTTCCGTCAGAGCTACCTTTCCTTTTACGGGCGGGCTTTCCGTATGCTTTACCCACCCGGCGCCAATCCCAACTTCCCGGTTCGCATGCCAAATGGCAACACCCCGCTGGATTCTCTGTAGCCTCCCACTTACACACGCACACTACCCCGCCTACCCCTCTCCCACTTGCCCCACTCACTTTCCCCCTTATCCTTTTCGATGAACTCCGATCTCTCTACCCCCCTACCTATCCACTTGCTTGGCCGTTGCTTCCGGCATACTACACAGACGGGGCTTGTATACAGGATGACGCCGGCAATAACTTGATAGGGGCTGCCTTTTACTTCACTGTCGATGGCTCCACCCATACAGTCTACTGGAAAATGTGAAACGAACACTATCACCAGGGCTGAACTTGGAGGTATTCATGCAGCCCTCGATCATGCCCATACACCTTCTGGCCCTGCCTTGACCATTGCCCCTTCCCTTACTTTCTTCACTGACAGTCTTTGCAGCATGTACCTCATACAGAAAGCTGTCTTTTACCCACATGATCTCCTTGAGGACAAGCATGCACCGCTTCTCCTGGCCATCCGCCGCCTACTCCTTTCACGGGCCAACATAGGCCTACCAACGCTCATCCAGAAGGTGAAATCGCATATTGGTATTATCGGCAATGAACTTGCTGACATTGGGGCAACACGAGCCTTGGACGCACCCAGCACATGTACATTTAACCTTTCCCATATCAACAACCAGTACATGGCTTCCCTCCCAGCTTGGCCTTGCCTACCCCAAGACGATACTCAAACGGATACAAACGACACCCCTTGGTTCACTTCTGACCTCACCTCCTCTATCAAGGCACACCTTCACTCTTCTTGCCCTCACGTTACGGACGGTGATACCACCATATCTTGTGCTACATATACCCGCATAATCGAAGAAAATGCCCACTCTTTACCCTTGTATAACAATCACATGTGGCAGTCTTCTGCTTGAGTGCTTGCCACTTTTCTCTGAAGCGCTGCATCCTCCGTATGCGAGCCAACCTCTTATGGACAGCTAAACGGGCACTTCTCTTCCGTATTCCCTACAAAACAACAGTGCGCTCGTTTACCGATGGCCTTTGCCCCATATGTACACCACGTCCTACTGGCCCCCCTGACGCTACTTCTGACACACAGGGACACATGTTTGGAAGATGCAGGCATCCCCGTATGCAGGCCTCTTATATCTCCCGACACAACAAGGCCCTCTGCCTCATCCAACGTTCCCTCCACAGAGGCACAAAGAGTGGAATGTTCACAATTATGGATGCCACACCCGCTACATCCCTCCCACCAGGCGTCTATGACACCCGTATCCCGCAATGGATGCTTCCCGCTGTCCCCCCTGCCACACTCTGCCGCCTTCGTCCTGATCTCCTCTTAATTGAAGGCCTTACCATTGCCGATCTCCACAGTTATCCTCCCGCCCGGCTTGCCGATCCTGCCTTCCTTCTTGACCTCCAACACCGTTGTACCATCCATGTTAGTTATTGAGCTCGGGTTTACCTTCAATCTACAATTCTGCCTGTCCCACAAATCCACACAACATGCACAGTTGGTACAATTGTTTCGCTCCGCAGGATGGAACCTCACTACACCTGTTATAGACCCTCTCCATTCTCCACACTCCTGCCCCCCACCCTCTTACATATCCGTTACCCCCCCCTGCTACAGACATCCTCTACCCCTATGTTCACCTCGTCATCATTGGTTGCTCTGGCATTTTCTATAAAGATATCATGCACCTCTTTCCAGTCCTTGGTATCACACCCTTCAACGTCCCCCCACTGCTCAAACAACTAGCAGTTCACACTGTCCAATCTGCCTATTCCATTCTTCGACTTCGCCGTTACCTTGAAAACAGTCCACCCGACTGCCGTCCAGCATCTCCCCCTGTTCTCACTGACCCGCCATAGCCCCTTTCTCCCTTTAAGGGTATACAGACCGGGGCTTGGGCGTCCAGCCACTTTCATTTGGGGATTCGACTTTGGTTAAAGTAATCCACAAAGCGTCACCGACCATAATTAATGCAAGCCCCTGACCCGAATCACCACCCCACATGTGTGATTGAACTTTGGAGGAGACTAAGGTATGATGCCAGTAGTGAGCGGTGGGGGCTATAGGGTGCACGGTTGGGGGTGCTGTGTTCACGAC
Source organism: Limnomonas spitsbergensis (assembly GCA_037349105.1). Taxonomy (NCBI): domain Eukaryota; kingdom Viridiplantae; phylum Chlorophyta; class Chlorophyceae; order Chlamydomonadales; genus Limnomonas; species Limnomonas spitsbergensis. The sequence goes on along the minus strand of JAYJMM010000081.1, from coordinate 862,622 downwards.
ATGCTTATAATCTATCCATACCGGTACTCACACGGATAGGGAGTTGCTGCTGATGGAGTGCAGACAAATCTCAGTCTACTTAGTGTTCTCACCGAACCTATGAAAGGCTCCAAGGTGAAAAACCTCATGTGCTTAACAACACACAAAACAATGAATCCCCAAAGGCATCGAATCACTAACCGAAAGTGGCAATACGTTACATAATTTTACCCTCACAGTCTCACACTAAATTTTATGGGACTGAAACTGTATCGTATAGACGCATGATACACACTGGTAGAGGCGCTGTGTGGAGGCGATTTTAAAATAACAGGGTTAAGGGTGAAGGGGTCTAGGTATCAGTGATGAAAAACCCTGAACCCTAAAGGATATTGTGTAGATCGGCAATAAACACTAGTAGAAGCACTTTTTCAAGGAAAGAAAGGTACGCCCCACTTGGGCTTGGAGGTTCAGGAAGCAACGCAGCTTAAGACTGTAGCCAAAATCGGATAATGAGTAATGACATTACACCTCTGGGCCCAGCTAAAAAAGACCTGGCCGCAAGGGCGCCAAACTGTCCGGTTGAAAAAATGAAAACTTTGAATGCAAGAAGTAAGAAAGCAAGAGAGGCGGACAAAGGAGCTGGTAAAAGTATTTGCGCCAAGCATGACCACTTGGCATGTTAAGCAACTACACCAAGAGGTATCGCGATGCTGAAAGGAGCCACGCTTCAACTACGTTCAGGGCATCCTTGCTCAGCACGGCATCCGCCCTCCCACCAGCCTTGCCAAGCGCCGAGACGAGCAGGCGGCTCAGTATTCCGAGAAGTTGGAGTGACCTGTTGCCTTAGCATGCACCACGGCCTCGCTTTCCCCCTACACCACGGGGGGGATGAGATCAGACACCAGCAAGTCAAAGATATTAAACCTCTGGTCAAAGATATTAAACCTATAGTCAAAGATATTAAACCTCTGGTCAAAGATATTAAACCTCTGAGCAAGTGGCCCACAGTGTTCCTTTTTTTTGCTGCGAGTCCGATTTTATCAGGCCGCCCCGAGGCCGCCAAAGGCCCGCTTGGGACCAAACCTGGGCCGGCCTACGACGGGTGGCCAAGGCAGCATGGCTGGCCACTAAGTAGGCCTCCGTACCTGACATGTAGCTGTGTCACGGAAGTTCTTACATTTGCCACTGGGCTCTGCTCAAAAGGCTTGGCCATGTGAGAACACACCCGTCTGGGTAGGAGAACAGGAAATTAAAATCAAGGGGCACCAGCAAGTACATTGAGAGTTTTAAGAGCTTACATCCATGCCATATTGCAGATAATAGTTTGTATTTTCTAGACCAAGATCGCGGAGATTGTGCTTGATGGGAATTTCAGGTACCGGTAGTTCGGTATAGTTGATCCACCTTCCCTCAAATTAGCATTGCTGAGGCGCGAGGGATTCATTAAAATACTGGATTGTGGACTGTCAAAGCCACATCAAGCTGAAAATCAATAGTTTTCGTCAATTTGACCCAAAAGATGTAACAATGGAACAATGAACGTATTCCCAAGGTATAGCAGTTCAAGCTATTCCATCCTAGGGTAACAGAACAATGAAGGTCGACGGACGCCCTTAATTGCAGGCAGACCAAAAGGCATACCCAAGCCACGGCCGCTTTTGTAGTGGCTTTTTCTCACAAGGGGTCATGAGGGACGTACGTGCTGCACAAAAACACAAGCATTTGCTCCCCTCCCCCTCACATTTCCGATTCGCCCCCCTCCCTCACATTGATTAAGGTGGAAACAGCCCCCCCCAATCAGCATTCCACTCGCCTGGACACCGTTTCACCCCACTCCCTCACTTTAACTTAAGGTTGAAATAGCCCCCCGGCCCCCCCCCCCCCCAAAACGTCATCATCCCACTCATCTGGACACCAGTTCGCCCCCCACCCTCACTGGCATACAGGTTGAAACAGCCCCCTCCCCCCCTACACACACATCTGCATCCCACTCACCTGGACACCAGTTCGCCCCCCCCCCCCCCTCACTGACATACAGGTTGAAACAGCCCCCCCCCCCCCCTACACACACATCTGCATCCCACTCACCTGGACACCAGTTCGCCCCCCACCCTCACTGACATACAGGTTGAAACAGCCCCCCCCCCCCCCCTTCACACACATCAGCATCCCACTCACCTGGACACCAGTTCGCCCCCCACCCTCACTGGCATACAGGTTGAAACAGCCCCCCCCCCCCCTACACACATCAGCATCCCACTCACCTGGACACCAGTTCGCCCCCCACCCTCACTGGCATACAGGTTGAAACAGCCCCCCCCCCCTACACACACATCAGCATCCCACTCACCTGGACACCAGTTCGCCCCCCACCCTCACTGGCATACAGGTTGAAACAGCCCCCCCCCCCCCCCCTACACACATCAGCATCCCACTCACCTGGACACCAGTTCGCCCCCCTCCCTGACCTTGAGTCCGATTTGACACACCCCTCCCTGCACCAGAGTATCCCGCTCATCTGGACACCAATTCGCCCCCCTCCCTCACTTACATTCATGTTGGAATAGCCCCCCCCTCTCCCCGCATCAGTATCAGTATCCCGCTCATCTGGATAAGAATTTTAAACATATTTTCTGTTTGCTTTTAATAAGGAACCAATTCGCTCCCATCCCTCACCTTGAGTCCGATTTGACACACCCCGCACCGCAGGGTGAAGTTGGAGGTGTCCGTGAACTGCCGCGCCTTGTTTGTGGCCTCCACCTGTGCATACCAAAGGATCGGTCACGATTCGTTATACCGTATTAATTGTTCTTTTTCTGTAAGTGAAATGCCAATAATTACCCGATCACGCTGTTTGTGGCCTCAACCTGTGCACAACCAGTATAATGCCTGGGACTCAATGGTAGATTCGCTGCCCCCTGACAGCTCAGCATTGGCCTGCCGTCTGACAGCTCAAAATTGGCCTACCCCCTGACAGCTCAGCATTGGCCTGCCGCCTCTTACAGACCCACCCACCATCTTGGCTGCCCCTTGCACCCTACGCCCCACCCCCCAGTCAAACCACCCCCTCGCATCCTGCGCCACATATCCAGTTTGACCGCCTTTTTCAGCACCACCCACCAATTTCACCACCCCCAAGCGTCTCGGGTACCCCCAATAGTTTAACCGCCTCCTTGCAGCTTGCGCACCACCCACCAGTTTGGCCGCCTCCAAGCGTCTTGCGCACCCCCAGTAGTTTAGCCGCCCCCTTCAGTAACTCAACCACCAGTTTGGCCGCCCCCTTCAGTAACTCAACCACCAGTTTGGCCGCCCCCTTCAGTAACTCAACCACCAGTTTGGCCGCCCCCTTCAGTAACTCAACCACCAGTTTGGCCGCCCCCTTCAGTAACTCAACCACCAGTTTGGCCGCCCCCTTCAGTAACTCAACCACCAGTTTGGCCGCCCCCTTCAGTAACTCAACCACCAGTTTGGCCGCCCCCTTCAGTAACTCAACCACCAGTTTGGCCGCCCCCTTCAGTAACTCAACCACCAGTTTGGCCGCCCCCTTCAGTAACTCAACCACCAGTTTGGCCGCCCCCTTCAGTAACTCAACCACCAGTTTGGCCGCCCCCTTCAGTAACTCAACCACCAGTTTGGCTGCCCCCTTCAGTAACTCAACCACCAGTTTGGCCGCCCCCTTCAGTAACTCAACCACCAGTTTGGCCGCCCCCTTCAGTAACTCAACCACCAGTTTGGCCGCCCCCTTCAGTAACTCAACCACCAGTTTGGCCGCCCCCTTCAGTAACTCAACCACCAGTTTGGCCGCCCCCTTGCGGCTTGCGCCCCATCACCAATTTTGCCCCGACCCCTTGCACTTTACGCGCCCCCCACCAATCCGGCCACCCCCTTGTAGCTGATGCCCCACCCACCAGCTTGGCAGCCCCCTTGAGCACCATCTCCCCGTCCCGCGATGTTGGGTTGAAGATGGTCATGTCAAGCTCCTCTGGCGCACCGTCAAACGCCGACACAGCCATCGCATCATAATGCAGGCCGTCATATAAAAGCATCACACACTCCGTGTAGCCTGCGTGCGGAACCATGCACGATGCATTGAGCAAGCAGGTTTGAGAGTGTTCCGTTGAGTTTCAAGCCTGGGCTCGGACACGGCTTTAGAACATGGGACACACAGCTGTCTCCACGTCCTGCCAGGCACAGCATTCTATCCTCCTGGAGGGTACCACCCCTGCTTCTTCACTCTTTTTGGACGGATGCCAAATGGGGCGTTAAGGTCCGTGAGTTTCAAGCCTGGGCTCGGACTCGGCTTTGGAACATGCTGCACGGCTGTCCCCACGTCCTGCCAGGCGCAGCATTCTATCTTTCTGATTCCCTCCAATTGCCACCTCACAAGATCCATGTCTGCACATACCATACCTAGAAATGACAGCGTGGAGCTGCCTTGCTCTATGTATCACTAATTCATCAACTCTCGCACCCTTCAGGGCACAACTTACTTTCCTCTCTTAGTGCCACCTCGCCCTATCAATTTCTCCACACCCTGTACCTCGTAGTTTAAGTGTGGAAGCCACTTTGCACTTTGCATCACTATTTCACCCTCACAACCTTCATGGCACAACTTTCCCCCCTCTTTCAGCGCCACCCCACCGTATCCCTGTTTGGGTTTTGGGTTTAGGGTTAAGCACCACCTCACCCTATCCCTGTTTGGGTTTTGGGTATAGCGCCACCTCACCCTATCCCTGTTTGGGTTTTCGGTTTAGGGCTAAGCGCCACCTTACCCTCACCCTGTTTGGGTTTTGGGTTTAGGGTTAAGCGCCACCTCACCCTGTCCCTGTTTGGGTTTTCGGTTTAGGGTTAAGCGCCACCTTACCCTCACCCTGTTTGGGTTTTGGGTTTAGGGTTAAGCGCCACCTCACCCTATCCCTGTTTGGGTTTTCGGTTTAGGGTTAAGCGCCACCTTACCCTCACCCTGTTTGGGTTTTGGGTTTAGGGTTAAGCGCCACCTCACCCTATCCCTGTTTGGGTTTTGGGTTTAGGGTTAAGCGCCACCTCACCCTATCCCTGTTTGGGTTTTGGGTTTAGGGTATAGCGCCAACTCACCCTATCCCTGCCTGCACATACCGCACCCAGTGTTAGAAGCACGGACGCAAACTTGCCCTGTACGTCCATATTTCATCCACCCTTGAGCTCTTCAGGGCACAACTTATTTTGTATACAAGCGCCCCCTCACCTGATCCCTGCCCATATACATCGCAGCGCTGGGAGCGTATGTCGAAAGCCGCTATCTCCCGCGCGTAGTGATTGCACAGAATGGAAAGCTCTATCGCCCCGCCCCACTTGTCAACGGATGTGATCCACCTGGTCATCAGGAGGGAAGGAGGGAGGGAGAAGGGGTGAGGGGCGAGGAAAGGGGGGAGGAAGGAGGGAGCCGGGGGGTGAGGGGGTAGGAAAGGGGGGAGGAAGGAGGGAGCCGGGGGGTGAGGGGCGAGGAAAAGGGGGAGGAAGGAGGGAGCAGGGGGGTGAGGGGGTAGGAAAGTGGGAGGAAGGAGGGAGCAGGGGGGTGAGGGAGGAGGAAAGTGGGAGGAAGGAGGGAGCAGGGGGGTGAGGGGGGAGGAAAGGGGGAGGAAGGAGGGAGCAGGGGGATGAGGGGGGAGGAAATGGGGAGGAAGGAGGGAGCAGGGGGGTGAGGGGGGAGGAAAGGGGGAGGAAGGAGGGAGAAGGGGGGTGAGGGGGGATGAAAGTGGGAAGAAGGAGGGAGCAGGTGGGTGAGGGGGGAGGAAAAGGGGGGAGGAAGGAAGGATCAGGGGGGTGAGGGGGGAGAAGGAGGGAGCAGGGGGGTGAGGGGGAGGAAAAGGAAGGAGGGAGCAGGGGGGTGAGGGAGGAGGAAAAGGAAGGAGGGAGCAGGAGGGTGAGGGGGGAGGAAACGGGGGAGGAAGAAGGGAGCAGGGGGGTGGGGGGCGAGGAAAGGGGGGAGGAAGGAGGGAGCAGGGGAGTGAGGGGGGAGGAAAGGGGGGAGGAAGGAGGGAGCAGGGGGGTGAGGGGGGAGGAAAGGGGGGAGGAAGGAGGGAGCAGGGGGGTGAGGGGGGAGGAAAGGGGGAGGAAGGAGGGAGCAGGGGGGTGAGGGGGGAGGAAAGGGGGAGGAAGGAGGGAGCAGGGGGGTGAGGGGGGAGGAAAGGGGGGAGGAAGGAGGGAGCAGGGGGCTGAGGGTAGGAGGAAGGTTGGAGGGGGGAGGGGGGGGGTGTGGGGGAGGAAAGGGGGAGGAAGTGGGAAACAGGGGAAGGGGGGAGAGCTGTCAGCTCATAATGTGGACAGCAGAAAGGACGGCTTTCGGTGGGTGCTGGGGGCCGATGGTTGCCACATGACGCATTTCAGGAGTGCTTGCGAAGCTTAAGTAACACTCACTGGAATACACCACTGACAGGAATAAACCACTCACAGGAATCAACCACTCACAGGAATAAACCACTCACTTGCAGTAAGCCTCATTCTCCATGCCAAGGAATCCCTCGTTGTAAGTGTCGGGGTCTGCAGAGACAGTGCGGGCGATAACCTCTCGAAGCTCCTGCCAGACATGGATCACAATGCGGACCGGAAGTTAATCATAATCTGCAATGTGAACACACTTACCCATCCCCTCTGTACACCCCTCGTTTCATACGGTTGTCATGCCTCTGATCATGCCTCTGATCATGCCTTTGATCATGCCTCCTGTCACGCCTCTGATCATACCTCCTTTCATGCCTCCCTTTATGCCTCCTTTCATTCCTTTGATCATGCCTTTGATCATGCAAGGGAGGAGGTTTATCCGGGGAGGGGTCTCCCTGCTTTATCACGACTGTATACAAATGTCTAAGATCTCCATTTACCACGATGAACAAAACGTTGCCGCAACCACCATAACCACATGCCGACACTGGTGGGTCCTGCTCCCTCTCACACGTCATAAATGGTGGTACACTGCAACCCCAGAACATACGATGGTGCTCTGCAGCCCCAGACATTGTCCCGCCAGCCAGGACCCGGTGATGTTGTACCGCAACCCCAGACGTTGTACCGCAACCCCAGACGCTGTCCCTCGTGTCATCTCTGCCTTCAGCCATAATTTATTAGCAGCTGACATAACTGCAAGCGCGTACTGGTCGACTATAGGGCTCAGGGTTTAGCCCACAGATCTCTCCCCTCATACAGATCTCACACAGATCCCCTCTCACAGATCTCACACAGATCCCACAGAGATCCCCTAACACAGATCTCTCCTCACCTTGGCTTTCAATCTCGTGTGCTCCATGACATAACCTGTAGACATACAAAACAAGTGACAGGTATGAAGGAGTCCAGTAGTTGCAGGTGTAAAGGAGTCTAAACGGACAAACATTCGAGATCAGCTCGGAAGTGTGTCATCAGCCTCAAAAAAAATGCATAGGTCAAACTAGTACAGCCTAGGTTTAGGGATAAGTTATAGCGTTAAGGGTTCAGGGTTCAGAGCCAAGCATGTGTCTACTTGAAGGTTAAATCAGGCACATGCACAGTAGTCGCTGTTTCCATTGCCCTCACAGAAAGAGAGAAAGATAGCTGCGCCCCGTGGGGGACGTGAGCGTTAAGGAAACAGCGCAGCCTGGGCCGAAGCCACATCCACACCGTTATCGCCCTCACACCTAGGTCTTGCACACAGCGCATTCCAACAGCACTGTAGGAGAAAGATAAAAACAGACCCCGATTCGGTGTGGGTTTGGGGAAGAACAGATGGATGGGACACTGAAGCACCAGACTGCACACCCTTATATCTCAACAGACACCAGGTATCGGCATTTAAAGTTTAGGGTTCAGGCTGAACCCTTAACTTTTTATCTAAATATACACCAGGTATTGCCGTTTAGGGTTAAGGGTCAAAGGTTGAGGCTGAACCATAAACCCTATATCGGAATAGACACCAGGTATCGCCGTTTAGGGTCTAGGGTCTGGGGTTGAGGCTAAAGCCCCAGCCTTACATCTATATAGACACCAAGTATCGCCATTTAGGGTTGAGGCTTCAGGGTTAAGGGTTGAGGGTTGAGGCTACAGGGTTAAGGGTTTACGTAGAAGGCTTAACCATGAATCTGCCTACAGACCCCCGTACTCACCCACGGCATTGAACAGGCAGGAGTTGTCGCTGTCTATCACACGGCGAGTCACGCTTGAGCCGTCAGACAGCTGCACAGAGGTGGGAGCGGGGCCCGCGCCAGCAGCAGCTGTGGCAGAAGTAGTTTCAGGTGCAACTGTGCTCGTGCCCGTGGTCCCTGCGCATGCAAGGAGACCGCAGTAAGACATTAACTGAAAACTCTAAACCAAACAAATCTGAAGCAAAGTATTCAAGGTCAGGGTTGAGGTTATAACCCTGCGCAAGCATGGATCACGCAGGACTCCTCTTACCGAAAACACCAAACCAATCAAATATGAAGCAAAACAGTTTAGGGTTTAGGGCTAGGGTTTAGGAGTTCATCCCTGTGCAAGCAAAAGGACACCGCAGGATTCTTTTAACCAAAAAACTCCAGACCGATCTAAACAGAAGCCAAGTGTGTGGCCGTCCTGACCGTCTTGTACAGTTTCTAACCAAGACAAATCTCAACATCGGATATATCTTGGCCCTCATATCCATGAAGAAGGATGCTCATTATCTGATGAGGCCAACTGTGCGGCCAGCCTACAGGAATAGCAGAAACAACTCTCAACATCGAATACATCTTGGCCCTCGCAACGATGATGAAGGTATCAAGGATGCATGTCATCTGTGCATACTTGGCAGTGTTATTTTTTTTTATCGTTTTCAGCAATTAATTTTTTGTAGCCCAAAGTGTGAATACAGTGTGACCGCGCCAGCGCCGCGGCGAAGCCGCGGTGGGGGGGGTGCGGGGGGGGCGCCCGATCCCCCCCGCCTGGGGGTCCGGGGGGCACATTGCTTGCCTCAATTACGACGAGAGAGCCCGTCACAGGCTGCCCTGGATCGCAACGTGATGATAAACAACAGTACGCAGTGCAGTTGAGGCCGCCAAGCCAAACCGAACGTACGTGGGTCTGCACAAACATGCTTAGGGTGTAGGGTTGAGGTTTTAGGGTTAAAAGGGGGGTTGATGTCTACTTGTGTGGGAGGCAGATCTCCTCAGCCTAGAAAAGGAAACCTGACAGATCGTAGATCTAGAGTGAGGAAGGGAAGCACCAGTAGGTCATGTGAGGTGAGAGCTTTCACATCACTCACATCATTCGGCCACTGGCCCACTACTACTGACACGGGGAGCAGTGTTTCCTTTTTCCGCTACGAGGCCACATTACGCAGGCCATCCTGCAGCCGCCAAACGTCCGATTGGGACGAAATCTGGTCCGGCCAACGACTGTTGGCCAAAGCAGCATGGCTGGCTACAAACGGGGCCTCCGGCAGAGGCTGGGAGGTAGCTGACATGTAGCCGAGTCACGAAAAAAGAAACACTTCCTGGGAAGGTTACTTGATTACTTTATGGCACATGAATACATTCCTGAGGAACGCACCAAGAGATTACCGTACGTGACTGCCTGTGTAATCCATGGCCAATGTGTTGATCTTTAAGATTTCACCCCAAATAAAACTGAAGATTCTGCATGATAAAAAAGTCGTTGCATAAAGCAAATATCTCCTAAATTCAACTTTCAGACTAGCAGACAGTCAGACACAGGGACCGATTGCATTGCCCGTGACAGGCAGCGTCCAAGGCACAAATGCTTTATCCATGACAAGCGGCATCCAACGAAGCGAATTGGGACTCGTACCTGCGGTCGCTCCGACAGCCCCGCCCGTTCCGTTGGCCAGGCCTGACCCAGATGGGGCTTGTGACGGCTTGCTGCTGGCGGCTGGGAGAATATCTTCCATGGAGGCCGCCAGGGCACGGGCCAGGTCAGCATCCTCGTCCTATGGTCAAGGGAAATGGGTAAAACATTGGCATGAGCTTCAATCGGGTAAGAAAGTGATTACAAATGCTAGAAGGTATCATCCAAGGAGGCTGCCAGGGCACGGGCCAGGTCAGCATCCCCGTCCTTTGGGAAGGGCAACGGGTAAAAGATTGGTATAAGTCTCAATCGGGTGAGGAAATGGTTTCTTGCGATCTGGAATCCTCTATGGAGGCCGCCAGGGCGCAGGCCAGATCTGCGTCCTCGTCCTATGGTAAAGAGGAATGGGTAAGTCATTGATACAAGTTGCCATCGGGTCGGGGATTGCTATAAATTGCAATCAAGCCTCCTCTATAGAGGCTGTCAGAAAGCGGGCCAGGTCTGAATCCTCATATTGTGGTCAGGGCAAAGATTTAAAGGGGTTTAAGGGGATTTACAATTACCGTAAGTTGCATTTGGGTGAGGTATTGCTATGGATTGCAATCAGGTATCTTTCATGAAGGCTGCCAGGGTGCAGGCCAGGTCAGCATCCTCGTCCTATGGTCAAGGGAAATGGGTAAAACACTGGCCTAAGCTGCAATCGGGGGGAGGGCATTGCTGGAGGGCAGGACAGGCAGCTTTGAGTCTGCCTGAGGGCTGGACGGCCGTAGATGCAGAGGGAAAGGGGGGCACAACCAGTGTCTCTTTTTCGCGGCTCAGCTACATTTCCGCTACACTCCAGCCTCTGGCCAGGGGGCCCATTTGTGGCAAGCCGTGCTTCTCTGGCCACCGGTCGTAGGCTGGTCCAGGTTTTATCCCAACTGGGATTTTGCTGCCGCGTGGCGGCCTGCCGAAGGTGGACTGGTAGCCTGACAAAATAATTAATTGTCATAAAGAAACACCAGGCCTAGCGGCCAGAGAAGCAGGGGGGCTGCTTTGAACCTGGACAAGAAGCTGCCCAAACACATGCCACAAACTGAAAAAGGTTTAGCAGGCCGCCCCTTCAGAGTGCCTCCCCCTCTCACCTGGCTGGTTGGATCTGTCCCTAACGACTGCTGGTCACTGGTTACTGGAGCAGAAGAAGTTGCCACCAGGACTGGGACGGGCAGCCCATTCAGAGTGCCTCCCCCTCTCACTTGGTTGGTTGGATCTGTCCCTAACGACTGCTGGTCACTGGTTACTGGAGCAGAATAAGTTGCCACCAGGACTGGGACGGGCAGCCCATTCAGAGTGCCTCCCCCTCTCACCTGGCTGGTTGGATCTGTCCCTAACGACTGCTGGTCACTGGTTACTGGAGCAGAAGAAATTGCCACCAGAACTGGGACGGGCAGCCCATTCAGAGTGCCTCCCCCTCTCACAGGTTGGTTGGATCTGTCCCTAACGACTGCTGGTCACTGGTTCCTGGAGCAGAATAAGTTGCCACCAGGACTGGGACGGGCAGCCCATTCAGAGTGCCTCCCCCTCTCACCTGGCTGGTTGGATCTGTCCCTAACGACTGCTGGTCACTGGTTCCTGGAGCAGAAGAAGTTGCCACCAGGACTGGGACGGGCAGCCCATTCAGAGTGCCTCCCCCTCTCACCTGGCTGGTTGGATCTGTCCCTAACGACTGCTGGTCACTGGTTCCTGGAGCAGAAGAAGTTGCCACCAGAACTGGGACGGGCAGCCCAGTCAGAGAGCCTCCCCCTCTCACCTGGCTGGTTGGATCTGTCCCTAACGACTGCTGGTCACTGGTTGCTGGAGCAGAAAAAGGGACCACCAGCGCGGGCGCTGGTGCAGCTGGAGCTGGCACAGGAGCAGGCACAGCAGCAGCCGAAACCGCGGTGGCGGCTTCTATTGATGACAATGAGGCCCGGAGTGTGAATGTGTCCCCGTTGACCAGGCCTAGATCGGCAATCTTGCTTGTCCCCAGGTCCGCCGGAAGCTGCAAGTGGGGGGACATAAGTATGAAAGTAAGCAAGCAAGAGGGTGCGATGTGTTTTGTTGCTTTGGCTGAGGTTGGCAAGCTTGCTAGCAGGGTAGCACCATACAGCATGATATGGCACAAAACAGCTCAAGGTTAGCTGGATTGCATTGCCAAGGCACCATGGAAAAAAACGGCCCGATACGGCACAGGTCTAGCCGGATTGTGCTACCAAGTTTGCTAGCCTCCACGTCATGGCGGGTAGCTGCAGTGGTACGGACATGAGTTTGAAATGAGGCAAGCAGGAGTGTGAATGTGTCACCGTTGGCCAGGGCTAGGTCGACGAGCTTGCTAGCCTCCAGGCCAGCCGGTTGCTGCACGAGTTTGGAATGAGGCAAGGAGTGGGGTGGGAACAAGGAGTGGTGGAACGGTAGCGCTGTACCCATCAGTGTTATTTTCTTCAGTACGCTGCAATTCAGTTGCATCCAGGCCTATGTCTGAGGGCTCGGGAAGGCAGCGCTGGAGCTTCCCTCCGATGATGACCAAACGATGACCATAGGCCGGTCATGATTTGATCCTTATTGGCGCAGTGCTGGCTGACACTTATGTTCTTGTGCACAAGAGACTCCCAAATGAAATCTCCTTTGCCCGCAGGTATCTTTTGTGAGGACTTAATAAGGTGCGAGACCAGCCCTTAAAACCTGAGACGCGAACACACACAAAAAGCCCGGGTGCGCATGTGGCCCTCGTTGTCAGCCGAGAAAAGGCGAGCAGGGAACAGGAAAGGCACACGACCAACAAGGACTCACACAGCCGTAATAACTCAGGTATGCAAGTATCGGTACGCATGCATGGAGATTTGCTGACAAATGGCATCCACACAGCATGCAAGCAGGGAGATCAGAGGACGTCAGTCTTGCCATTACGTTCAGGTTTGTGGCATTGTTGGCCTACTTCAGGTGACCCAGGCAGCAGGGCTTCAGACCGTCCCAGGCCCACGTGATATAACTAAGCTGTAGCTCAAGCACAGATAGAGGCACATGCGTTACTGCCGTACTTTCTCTAGGGCCAGGTTATATCGGCTTCTCTGTGTCAACCTGTACTTCCAAATTCCCGCGCCACTTTGGCAACCTGTTTCTTGCTTTCCAGATTTGTTACAGCATGGTTAAACCCAGGAGTTCAACGGGTCCGGCGAACAGACTCACGGACCTGGACCAGCTTGGGTGGGAAACCGCACAGAATTTCTGCCAGTGAGGGAGACACGCCTGCTCGCTCATGTAGCATCAGCAGGAAGTCTTGGACGGACATCTCGAGAGAAAGACCCGACAGCGTCAGCATGCCGTTCGGGCCCCGGCAACGAAGGTTCATGGCCATGAGCCTGGAGTAAACTTGCTCCTGGCAGATTATTTGATTGCAAACAGCGAGTGGGTTACAGTCGATGAGGATATTACTTTTTATTGCCCTTCAACTTCACAAAAGTGTGAGACCGGCCGCCCAGTTCAGAACTCACACGCATTACGTGAATCGACTGTCGGTCTCGGATCCATCTGTCCTCGCAGATAAGTCTGTCAGGTAAGTCTGTCTCTAATACCGTACGTATACCAGATTTCTTTCAACCACATTAGAGATCGCCCAACGTCATACGCTTAGGGTATAGGACAGTCAGCCAAAGAATTGCTGCGCTTCGCGCAGCTTGCTCCAGGATCGATGCCATATATATGCCAGCCTTTCACATTTATTAGAGATAAGCACTTCGTTCAAACCATTCCGCAAATATAACGCGATTCCGTACTTGATTCTGTACCTGTGGATCTCTCGAGGGAACCAGAGAGGGAATTATCACTTCGATTTACGCTGTAACTGAAACCGAGTTAGTGCAACATTCGTATGTTTCAATCTTGACTGACATCTTGCCGCGTACACAACGCCTTGCTGGTAGATGCTGTCTTGCTCTACTCTGCCAGTGGGTGCATAGCCGCATGCACAACACCCCAACAGTTACAGCACCATGCCTTGCCAGTATGTGGAGCACCTCACCAGCCTGCAGAGCGCCACCTGCATGCACAACGCCTTACCCTTATGCACAGCGCCCGCCCGGCGCCCGAGGGCGCAACGCCCTGGTATTGGCTGTAGTGCCCAAATTGCATGCCAAGCGCCTGCCCCGTGTACAACACTATGCTGGTGGTTGCAGTGCCCCACCCGCATCCTCTGCAACCCGCTTGCATGTGTGGCGCCTGCCTGTTTGTGCACCGTGCTTGTCGCTGCTGCGCACTGCCCTGATGCTCAATGCCCCCCGTATGTCCATCGCCGTGTCATTATTTGCATCGCCTTGCAGCTCCCTGCTGTGGGTGGCAGCTCTCAGCCCTCATGCGCAGCGACCGCACGCATGTGTTTCGCCCTGATATTGGTCGCATCTCCCCACCCTTCCGCATTGTGCCCGCCCTGACAGTCATTGCAGCACCCTGTCCTCATGCATTGTGCCCTCCCGTATGTGCAACGCCCTGCCGGTAGCTGCATGTGTAGCTGAGACCTTCTCTCAGGTGTCTTTATTCCTTCAGACACCTGTGACTTCGTTGACACAATTCAAGATTCCGTGTCCAGTCTTGTTCAATTTTGAGGATGTGCGAAGGGACCGTTTGGCTCTCAATGACCCCCTCGGCCCTCCTTCAAAGGCTGCAATGGTAGCTGCGGCCTACTTGCTGGTGTCCTTATTCCTAAGGAAAACCACTGTGGCAGACATAGATGACAGATATTAGGACTGCTGTTCCAGTTTGGTTATATTCTGAGGAGGTGTTTTGGGGGATGCCGTTTTGCTCTCAATGGCCCTCTCGGCCCCGCTGTAAGGGTGCCACACTGCCACGGTAGCTAAGGCCTACTTGCTGGTGTCAAAGTTTCTCCAGAACACCAATGTTATTCTTTTGTTGACATATTTTAGGACTGCTGATTCAGTTGGTTGGTTTCTGATAATGCGTTTTGGAATTTGTTCGCCCTGAATGGCCCTCTCGGCCCCGCTTTGAGGGCGCCGCAGTGGCTCAGGCCAACTTGCAGGTGTCCTAATTCCTCCAGAACACCAATGCTAGGCCTTTGTTGACATATATCAGGAGTGCTGTTCCAGTTTAGATGAATTCTGAGAAGTTGCTTTGGGGCTTTTTCGCTCTTAATGGCCCTCCTGGCCCAACTTTGAGGGCGCCGTGGTGGCTGAGGCCAACTTGCAAGTGTCCAAATTCCTCCAGAAACCAATGCTATGCCTTTGTTAACATACTTTAGGGTTGCTGTTCCAGTTCGGAAGAATCATGAGAAGGTGTTAAGGGTTTTTTGCTCTCAATGGTCCTCACGGTCCCCGCTTTGAGGGCGCCGCGGTGGCTCAGGCCAACTTGCAGGTGTCCAAATTCCTCCAGAACAGCAATGCTTTGCCTTTGTTGGAATGTTTTAGGACTGCTGTTCCAGTTTGGTTTAATTCTGCGGAGGTGTTTTGGGGCTCTTTTGCTCTCAATGGCCCTCTCGGCCCTGCTTTGAGGGCGCCGCGGTGGCTGAGGCCAATTACAGATGTCCGAATTCCTCCAGAAAACCAGTGCCATGCCTTTGTTGGCATATTTTAGAATTACAGTTCCAGTTTGCTAGACTTCTCAGCAGGAGTTTTGGGGCTGTTTTGCTCCCAATGACCACTACTGGTATACATAGTTCCCGAACTGCATAACACAAGCGAGATTAAGGTGCTGCGGGGCTAATTGGCTTCCAGTATGCCGTGCCATCACTCGTGTTATGAATGTCAGCTTGGCAAAAAATCTAACAGGTGCATCACTAGACCAATACTGGTATCCATGCCTGGCTCTCATAATATAAGGTAGATGAAGTGGTTGCATCACTGATTGGCCTCCAATGCGCATCGCCAGCACTGCTGTGTTATCAATAGCTGTTAGGCTGAAGCCCCCATCCTGAACATCCATGGACTATTGCCAGTATCCATTCACGTAACTCATAACACAAGGCAGATTAAGTAGATGCGGGATTGGCTTGCTTCCAATGTGCATCTTCATCGCTGTTGCGTTATCAATGGCTGGTGGGCTAAACTGCTAAAGCTCCCATCCTAAGCATCCATGGACCATTACCAGTGTCCATACACGTAATGCATAAGACAAGGCAGATAAAGTGGCTGCGGGACTGATTGGCTTCCAATGTTCAGTGCCTTCACTGTTGTGTTACCATTGGCTGTTGGGCTGAAGCTCCTGTCCAACTGTCCAAGGCATCCATGAACCACTAACGGTATCCATTCACGGGACTCAGAACACTAGACATTTAAACTGGTCTTGTGACTCATTGGCTTCCATTGCACATGTCATTCATGGTACTGGGGGTGCTGCGGTACTGCAGCCAAGGGGCAGTGCATGCCAATGAGTGCGGTAATGCTTCAGTATACAGGCGGTGCATGCCAGTGAGTGCATTCATGCTTCAGCATACATGCAGTGCATGCTGGTGGGTGCGGTACTGCAGAAGTGTTGGCATAAACTGCATACTACTATACTAGTGGGTGCAGCGCTGCGGCAGTGATGGCCTAAACTGCATACTGGTGGGTGCAGCGTTGCGGCAGTGCTGGCATGAACTGCATACTAGTGGGTGAGATGCTGCGGCAGAGTCGGCATAAAGAGCATGGCAGTGCAGGTGTGTGCGGTGCTGCAGCAGTGCTGGCATTATATGCATGGTAGTGGGTGCGGCGCTGCGGCAGTATTGGCATTAAGTGCATGCCAGTGGGTGCGGCGGTACTGCAGCAAGCTGGCAGTGCATGCCAGTGGGTGCAGTGGTGCTGCTGCGCACAAGCAGTACATGCCATTGAGTGCAGCGGTGCTGGTGCGCACAGGCAGTGCATGCCAGTGGGTACAGTGGTGCTGTTGCGCACAGGCAGTGCATGCCAGTGGGTACAGAGGTGCTGCTGCGCAAAAGCAGCGCATGCCATTGAGTGCAGTGGTGCTGCTGCGCACATGCAGTGCATGCTAGTGGATGCAGTGGTGCTGCTGCGCACAGGCAGTGCATGCCAGTGGGTGCAGTGGTGCTGCTGTGCACCGGCGGTACATTAGCTGTAGCTGTATTTGAGCTTGCCCATCCCCTTCCAGTCCCACGCGGCCAAGCGTTCAGCAGGGCCCAGCGGGTATGCATCGTTCTTTACCAAAAAAAACGAGTGCCGTTATTGTGCCGTAGTTGACTAGTTTTGACACTCGATCACTCCTAAGTTATTTGTCAACGACGTTACACCTCTGAGCCCTGCTAAAAAATCTGAGTTGCATGCGCGTCCAACTGATCAGATGGGAGAAAAGAAGAAACTAAAAGGAAGAAGGGGAGAAAAGGGACAATAGAAAGGCAAACCATATTCTTTATGTCCGGGTGGACCCCACTGGCCGGTGCAAATACCACTGTTCATTTGTGGGTGCTTCAGCTACAATTCAGCTTCACCACAAGATGCTGCCATGGGGCATATGGCAGCAAGCCCTGCTGCATGAGCCACCGGCCGCACAGCTGCTACTTTTGGTACCCATCGCACCCCTGATGGCCGCCCGGCTGCCTGCCAAACTAAAGAAGTATGGTGCACAACTGCACACTGGCAAATACCATAGAGGGGTAACGTCCGTCATTTACTGGCAAATACCATAGCCTCTGAAGTACTTCAACCAGAACTGCATTACGGTATGGAAATTTCAATATGGAAACAAATGTGTCCATCTAGTCGGCACGATGGATTGCCTACTAGGGCTATTGTAAGGTAGGAATAACAAAGGAGTGGCTCACATGCACATCCGTTTCCCTTCTATTTTTCTCCTTTCCTGTCCCCCATCTTTCCCTTTTCCTTCCTTTCTACCCAATGGAGCAGTTGCGCGCCCACGTGGCCAAGCCTTTTTGTGCAGGGCCTGTCACAGTATAAACCCGTATACGTGACAGAATGGTGAAATCCGCAGATTGCGGCAGCTGAGACTCCGTAGCTTTACCTCGGAGTCTCCGATACCCTGCATTTGGCCCAGTACCCACACTTTGTGGATGAGTGGAGGCCTAGTTCATACTTATCCATAGGGCTTGCCGAGGAGCCTATGCCCTCGGCAGCTCCTTGTGAACTTAACTTCGTATCTTTGATGTTAGACAGTCCACTGTAATTTTCAAGTACCAGCTATATCCAGGATACTAGCCCGCAGATAACACGACAGTACCAACCTAAAGAGAAGACAGGCTTGCTACTAAGCAAGCCAGGCGGAAAGAAGTAACCGGCTACATGCAACCTCAGCAGGAAGACTCCTGAAGGTCGACAGTGAAGATCGGGGGCGGTACCCATATAATGACTAGACAGTAGGGGATATGGCAAACAGATGGATGCCAAGAAGTTGACAGGTCCGATGAGACACAAGGGGTTACAATAAGAAGCCCGTTTGCCTACCCAAGAATCCTGGTTGTGCAGGGGGTATGAGGGCAATGGGCTTTGCCCGGCACCCTTCAGACTAGCTCCTACATACTACCTCATGTAGCGGCATCTTTTTCATGCCCCCCTCCTCGCCTCCTGGCCACTGGACTTCTGGGCAGATGTGATAAATTACAATGGAAGGCACTCCTCGGCGCCCGTCCCAGGGCCTCCGCCACCCGGGCGTCGCACCCACATCCTGACCCTCCCTCCCCCCTTCAACTGTTTCACTTGTCTCACTAAAAAAATAAAATAAAATATACCTTGCCTCCCCCCCTCCCTAAGGGCACATAACTTTCATTTCTGAGTGAAACAGGTGAAACACACGGGTTGTAAATGTGACACGGTAGTCACTGCAAAAATTCCCGCGGGTGCCACAATTACACTGCACCATAGTCTTCTGTACTGAACTGGTAAGCGCCACAAGCAGCCCAAACGCACTTCCCCCTCGAGCATGGTGAGGCTGCGAAAAGTAACTCTGCCAGCCTACTAGTCATTCGTACATTTTCCGGGCGTCGCACCCACTCTCTGACTTTCTATGGATGCATCCTCTGCATCCTCAAAGATCAAGCGGGGCCTGTCCAAGGTCCAAAACGGCTGGGTTGAATTTGCCATTACACGTGTCCAAAAGCGAGGATCTCGCTAAAGTAACTACCACACAAAGAGAGAAGTACAACGCAAGACACAACCTCTAGAAATTCACCAGGGTGGGGGTGCGGGTTCTAATACTACAGAAGCGTTCCAAAACAGGACAGAAGTTAGCGAACCCCAAGCTATCACGTAGCAATTACAGGTGAATTAATAGACTGGACGCTGAATAAAAGGCCAGTGGACTTGCCACTACCTACTACATTACTAATTAAGGAAGACGGGGCTTGCCCCGGATTCCGCACCCATAGAAAGCTGATTTTTGGTATATGTACGATAACAGAAAATAACGCCCCTTCATCCTGTTTCACCTGTTTCACTAAAAAAAAAATATATGTACCCAAATTTACAGCACGGACGCCAGCCGCTACTCGCGCTGCTTGTTATAAACGAATAACGTACCTATAGACAGCTGACTAACTGGTGAAGGAAAGGATAGGGTGCTCGTGGCGCGGATAACCTCTGCATACAAAAGCTCGCCTACCGGTTGCGTGCAGGCAAGAGCAGGGGGTAAGCGTGCTTAAGGCAATCTCAAGGCACCGATGTCTCTGGAATAGCTGGCTTACCGGTTAATGAAAGGTGCAAACGCTCTATGATCACAATCGTTGCCCATATCTATCTTCCTCGACTTACCGATCTACTTGCCTACCGGGTGCTTAAAATTGCAAGCGTGCTATGTTGCCGTCATGTCGATGGAACCAGTGGGGGGCCTAGCATGCATCAGTCATTTCCCTGGGCCAGGCTTGTTCGCTTATGGCACCTGAGCATGCATGAGTGATGTCCGAGGGCAGTGCATGCTCCCTTGTGGCACCTGAGCATGGCAGATTCATTTTCTGGGTCAATGCATGCCCGCTCGTGACACCTGAGCACGTGAGCATGCAGATTCCCTTTCCTTTCCTTGTGCGACGTGCCGACGCATACTCGCTTGTGGCACCTGAGCATGTAAGCATGCAGATTCCTTTCCTTTCCTTAAGCTACGCATACTCGCCCGTGGCACCTGAGCCTGCTTGATAGGGCAATGCATGCTTGTTTGTGGCTCCTTAGCATGCATGATTTACTTCCTTGTGCAATGAATATTTTAAGGAATGCCACACCAGGCACCCCGCCTCAGAAAATAACGACTCGTTTAAGTCTTTCCATTTACCGGCGCCGCCCGCCCTCCGGAGGCTATACCGGTATCTGATATCTGATTTGGTCATAAGGGCTCCCATGTGACATTTGCCTTCAGGGTCTGACTGTGTGTGCCTATGTGGCATCATCAACCTTCTTGAGCTGAGTATCGGACACCCTTCTATTGACCCTCAGAGCTGGCAGATTGACGATCCTGCTCGTGTCAGACAAAATAAAAACACCCCCAAAATGTGAGTCCCTCGGTCATGGTGTGGGTCAGGAGTGTTGGGGACCACCGATCTGGGTTGAGACGATGCTATCCCACAGATGCCAACAACGAAGACTGCCAATGGAAGGTCTTCCGAATGAACAATCCAACAGGAACTTCCCAAAGGAGCACACGTCATGGCCTTAAGTTTCTTTTCTTCCAACGGGACAGTTGGCGCCCACGCGGCCGAGCCTTTTTGAGCAGGGCCCAGAGGAGCACAGTAGCACACATGTCATGGCCAGCAGGACAGCTCAGCCATGTACCTCAGCTGCAGCCCCCACAGCCAGCAATGAGGAGGAGAAGCTCCAGCTGCAGGAGCCGCACTGAGGAGATCTCAGGCTGTCCCTGCATCATGTGATCCACACTCTTCTGAGTCGAGTGTGAACATATGTGATCTGTGTGTCACCCTATTAAAGCGTTGTTCAGACAGAGAAAGTGCATAAGACTTACGCCAGCAGATCTCGGTCTCTCCTGGCCATCCTGCATCATATGATCCACACTCTTCCTAGTTTAGTGTGGACATCTGTGGAGGAGCTCACCCGCCCTGTCAGCAATGATGTTCAGAGATTGAAATCTGTTGCATGGCTATTTCTGCCCCGAACCCTAAACCCTAGACCCCAAACCCATTCTACCCCGAATGCATGACCTCAATGCGTCAGCATTGGGTGCCCCGGCTTGGTGGTATATAACTGGTTTGAAAGCACGCATGCACCTGTCAATCCGTAGGACGATGCATTCGTGCTGATGTGAGCCGGTTTACCTCGCAGGCTGCCTAGGGACATCATGATATCGTACTGCGCAGCTGACACGGGTCCCTACGGGGACAGCCTTGCACACAAGCTGTACGAGGCACTGGTGCTGGACGGCTGGTCCGTGTTCTTGGACGATGAAGTCCTGCCGGTGCGGTGGGTTGGAAAATACTGCAAATAATTATGAAATACCGGTACTGAGAGGTTTCAGCAGGCTTCTAATTGTTCCCAGCAGAATGCGCAATTGTGCGGTGCTGACTGTTGACGACTGCTGTGTATTGTTTGTGTTGTACCGGCATCGATCTGGGGCGATTCCCCTATGGCTGTCTCTGAAGAGTGCTTCAGCTAAAGCACGGCCTGCGTGGGCCTGGCGCAGCACACGCCCTGCAGCCTGGGCCACCAGCTAGGGCCACCAGCTAGGGCCACCAGCTTGGGCTACCAGCTTGGGCCACCCCCATACTCAGGACAGGTTTTGGTCCGCATCGATCCAGGGTTTCCAGCCCATCCAGTCTTTCCTTTTTCGGCAACGAGACCTCCAGCAGCAGGCCGCTCCGCAGCCGTCAGAGGCCCGTTTGGGACCAAACCTGGGCCGCGACCCACACAGCAGGGCTGGCCACACCTGGGGCCTCTGGCGGTTAAGCCGGGTTGTTGCTGACATGTAGCTGAGTCACACAAAAATAATCACTGAGCCCATGGGCCTGCCCAAGGTGTCCTGGTGCACACTCAAATATCCAATGGCCTAACCCACTCATTGAAAGCAGTGCTGTGCTGATTACGGTCCGTACCGTGGCTAAATTACGTAGCTGAGTTTCAGTCCCCGTAATTCCAAGGCGAATTCAGGTACTTTTACCAGGAAGGGACTGTAATTACTTACACGGTTTCTGAATTCCGGTGCAATTGCATAGCAGTGATTGAAAGGTGTCCGGGTGAACTCTTGGAAGCTGTCTCACATGATCTTGAATTTCCACTGGTCGACCGAGGGACCAAGTCTAGGCATGCCCTGTTTGGCCAACTTTCGGTCCCCCTAGGCCGACCCCCCCTTGGTCTACCCCATGGTCCCAGGGTGCGGTTGACTGGGTCCAGGTATCGCAGGACGCCCATAGGCAATGCAAGGTTTTCATTGCTGTCTTTTCCGACCACTATGGCGCGTCTAAATTCAAGCGAGCGGAGTTCACCCTGGCATGCATGAGGGGCAAGGTCAGTGACAGTTCAATCGATCATCTCATAAGTAGACGGGTTATACTCTCTGACCCCAGATCTTCGTAGATCTTGTACTTGCTGATATGTAACACAAGATCTTGAGCATAAATCATGAAATTGTCATAAATCAATGAAGAAGAAGAAGAATAATGGTGAGATGGATAAGACGACACTCAGACAACAACCTAAATATCCAGAGTGCACTCTTTACAAAAAATTGTGGGCTATAACCAGAAAGCTGAGTGACGGCCACCTTCCCATTCTGTTAAATATAAACTTGAGATTCAAATTTAGTGTGAGGCCACTCTGGGTGCACTCTGGAGGGGTCTGGAGAGGCTCTGTCACACTCTGGGGCACTCTTCGCTGTCTATGGATAAGGAGACAGCGTTACCTGTTTCATGCGTTAGAGGGTCAGGGATTCAGAGGGCCGAGCCAGCCGAGGAAGAGTGACAGACTTCTTAGCACTCAAAAGGCTTGTCATGAATCTGTAATCCTGATCCTGGTGTTCCCTTTGTCCCTGCAGACCCTGATCCCGGTGTTCCACAGCGGCCTGTATCCTCCTTTGTGTCTGGAGCCGATGATATCTTCCCTTGATTTCATTCCCAAGAGTGGGGCGTGCCGAGGGAGGGAATCCTGGTTGGATGAGGTGAGCATCAGTGCTGTTGTAGCATCAGGGAATATGTTAGTGCAGACCGTACCACCCTGTGCAGGCTGCTGGTCAGCCACTACTACGCTGGTGGGGACCTACAAACCCGGTATTGTCTGCGGATGGGGGCCCCATTGACGGCTCGCTGAATCTGGCTCTTTGCCGAAGACTAGGTGACGTACCTGAACTGTGGCTGAAGCATCTTCAAATTAACTGTGGTGTTTTTGTCATTGTGTGAAAGGAAAAAACAAATTTTGATCAGCATTATTTCTAGCCAGCATTGAGCCGACGTGGTATTGAGTATGGTTTGCTCTCAGCTCGCTACCGGCATGAGCCAAATAGACCTGCGGCTGGGGCTATATCTATATCTGGAGCTGGGGATGGTGATGGGGCCAGGGCTGGAGCTGAGACGAGGGAAGAGCGAGTGTTGGGCCTGAGATTGACTAGGCTATTCTGACGTGCTGAATGTTCTTGATGCTGCCAGAGTGGTGCGGGTCCACTATAATATAACCCATCTGTCGAAAGCCGCTCCCTAGGGACTCTCCTACCCATCACGCCACTGACTCGTTTCAGAAGCTGTCATTAGCTTCGTCGGCTGTCAATCAGCCCTGTTACCTGACACATGGCACCCAACACCCAATACCTGACGGCAGTCTTCTCAAACTTTGCGAGAGCCTGTCGTGAAGCACCTTCAGTTTTTCCGCCCGGGGAGCCTTGACCCTTAGTATGTCTAACCTACGGCCGCCCTCACTTTACTTTTTCGCCATTTATTAGCGGACATGGTGGCATGGCCGATGCTTGTCTGTGGCCATGATTCAGATGAACGCTTATTATGCCTCTGGTGGGCCAGCCTCAGCCCGGCCAGGGGATCGAACCAGGCCATGTTTGGTCACCATGGGTGTGTGTTTCGTTTCGCTGGCGTTTTTAATGATGGTTGATGCAGGCTGCAAATTGGTTTTGGACCCTGACTTCAGATCCTGTCTCATCTATAGGCAGGATCTGAAAAAAAACATATTTTTCTATATATATAAAAATTACCGGCTCACTAGGTTGGACCATAACCTCCAGTTCCTAGGGTTTAAGTTGTAGGGTTGGATTATAGTATATCACTAATATTAGTGCCTGACCCCCTGACTCTGCCTCATCTCTTCATGCCGCAATAAGGTGATGTCAGAACTCAAGACCTTGATAACGAATCGCAACCTGAAGCCCCTCAGGTTATTGCGTTGGATTCTATTATCTCA
Source organism: Limnomonas spitsbergensis (assembly GCA_037349105.1). Classification (NCBI taxonomy): domain Eukaryota; kingdom Viridiplantae; phylum Chlorophyta; class Chlorophyceae; order Chlamydomonadales; genus Limnomonas; species Limnomonas spitsbergensis. The sequence goes on along the minus strand of JAYJMM010000081.1, from coordinate 838,572 downwards.
GTCCCTAACCCCCTGACCCTGCTTCATTTCGTCATGTTTTTTTAAGAAGGTGATGTTGGAACTCAATACCTTCTTAACGAATCGTAACCTGAAGCCCCTCGGCATGGTCCTGCTGGATGCGAAGGTGAGCTCCAGCGACCCATCAAGAGAAAAAATCTGACAAATCGGTTGCAGGGGTAGAGACCTAGGCAATATTGGTTGTTATGCAGGGGTCACAAGGGTTGGTTGGTGCAATGCTATCAATGCCAGGGTAACAAGGGTAACAACTTGTTGGTCGCTCACTTGCTTCACATTGAGCAAGGCCAAGCTTATTGAGCAGGGCCCTGATGAGGTAGGTGTCACGTCATCAATTAGGTTCATATCATATTTTTATCGGATGGAAGGACAAGTTTGTCGCGGCTGCTCAATGTGAAGCAAGTGAGATCAAGGACGGGGCCTCGGCCCACGCCAGGCTGTTCCCTTAACTCTCGCGCTATCTTAACCCCAAAACCCTGAACCCTAAACCCTAAGGCCTGCGGGGCGTAGCTTTCTTTCTTTCTTCAAGAATAACAGCGTTGAGAATCCAGTGCTTCGTTCAACTTTTTACGTGCCCGGGTCCCCCCTCATATAAATATCTAGTTGCTTGTTTTTCTACCTTTTTTCCCAATCACTTTTTGTATGCTTCATTAGCTGCTGCTGGCAGGCAGGCATGTAGGCCAGGCCAGCCAGGAACATCAATCGGTTGGAGTTAGAGGAAGAATTGCTACCTTCGAGAAATATTTGCTTCCAATAGGCTGATAAGAAGCTTCTCCATGAGGCTGATTGCACGAGGGATATATCACCTGCATATCTGGATCAAGCGAGGAGGCCTCTACCAACATCCACCCCAACACATGCTGTTGTTTGATCATTTGTGTATTCCTTAATTCTTTAGCCTTTACTTTATTTTCCTCCCGACCAGACAGTAGGGCGCCCACACGGCGGAGCCTTGTGAGCATGGCCCAGAGGTGTTATGTCATTGACACATGCTGTTGTTGCTCGCTATCCTTTCTTTCCTCTTGTGCCTTCTCCCTTGACTTTCTTAGCTGTTATGTGTTTGCCGACGTGGCCGAGCTTCATTTCAGCATGGCCCAGAGGTGTAACTTCATGAACATGCTGTCATTAACATGCTGTCAGTAACATGCTGTCATTAACATGCTGTCATTAACATGCTGTCAGTAACATGCTGTCAGTAACATGCTGTTGTTGTGGCTCGTGCCCAGGCTCTTGCGGCAGTTGCTACAGCTGAAGAGATGGAAGCCTATTATGAGGCTCCAGCTGCGCGTAGTGGAACCAATAACGCAATGGTTGCTGCGGCTAAAGCGGTACGTGTTGCGGCTGAGGTACTTGCTGCAGCTGTGGCGGGACTCGTAGCGATTAAGGAATGGGCTGCATCTGAGGTTCTCGATGCGGCTGGGGATGCCCTTCTTGAGGCTTGGGAGGCACGTGTTGCGGCTGTGGAGACACGTCTTGCGGCTGCGAAGGCTAATGCTCAGACTGAGGTGACTAGTGTTTTCATGAATATGGCAGATGTTGCGACTGAGAAGGCGCGTTTCGCGACTGGTGGGGCACGTGCTGCGGCACATAAGCAAGCACGTGTTGCGGCTGAGAGGGCTCGTGTTGAGTCTGACAAGGGACGTGCTGCGGTTAAGGAGGCAAGTGCTGCGGCTGAGAGGGCGCTAAGGAGACAAACGAGTGGCCCTAAGGAGTCACCAACAGGAGAAAGAGTGCAAGAAAGGAGCTGAGAGGCTGGCTAAGGAGAACCCTAAACCCTTAACCCACACAGCGCACAATCACATCATTGTACTCCTTTCCTACTCCTGCTACTCCGTCAGCTCTCGCTCCGGCTGCTACTGCTACAAGGTATGCCATCAGCACTGAGGAGTTTGAGGGGTGGGTGGGCAAGGAGCTCCCCAAGAGGCAGATCAACATGCTTCAGGAGCACATCAGCTAGTGGAAGTTACGGTTCCCACTTTTTTCCTCCTTTCTTTTGTCCTGCCCCCTTCTGTGTTTATTTCCATCTTTCCTCCCGACTCTCTAGTTAGGCGCCCACGCGGCCGAGCCTTGTTTGAGCAGGGCCCAGAGGTGCAACGTCATTGACATCAGCCAGCGGAAGCTATATGCCAGTGAGATCTGCCAGTCCTCTCGTTTCTGGAGCCTCATGTTCTCTAGCGAGGTAGGTAGCTGGCCGGTGGTAGCTGGTAGCTGGTAGGTAGCTGGCCGGTATTAGCAACTGTATCATGGACATGGTTTCTTTGTTTCACCATATGGCATTTGTGAACCAAGTACACTGAGCGACACCATTTGAAGCGCACGGTTGAGCTGATTGGAATTGACCCCTCTCCCCCTCAAAATTTATTATTTTTACTGAGAAATTAAGGTTTGAGTCAGAGACTCTGGATTGACTGGGATCTGGAGGCGGGAGGGGGGAAGGGTAGCCAAGGGTCGATAGATAATTAATTGTTTCACGATGGGGATAAAGCTTTGTTTGCCCCCCCCCCTCGGCTATTCTGCCTCATTATCCTGCGCTCCCTTCATGTGGCCTAGTTGTGGGAGTCAAGATTTGACTACTGTACTTGTACGTGTTGAATGTGGCTTCAGTCTAAGTCACCCATTCCACGTTTTTGCGTCTGTCGTCTCTTGTCATTTTGCAACAGGGACAGTGGCGATGATGCGGAGCACTTGTTTTCCTGAAGTTTAGTGCCAATGTCAATTACATGTTACACCTCTGGGCCCGCTCAAAGCTCGGCCGTGTGGGCGCCCAACTGTTCGGCACGGAGTAAAGAAGGAACGAAAAGGAAGAGAGGGGGAAAGGAACAAAAGGAGTGCCAATGTGAAGAGTATTATTGGCAGCTGCAGTCTACTGAATTGAAGTGAGCGAAGCCCGGAGAGAAAACGTGGCTGCAACCCGACATGATGGTGATCCAACAGAAAGACAACAATGCAGACACAACCATCTACATCGTCGAGTTCAAATATTACAGAGATCCCCTACCAGCTGACCAGCTAGCAGCTTGCAGAAAACAGCATGCTCCCCTAATTGAGAACCTCATACACAGTGGATACAGGCAATGTAACACAAAGCTTATCCCAGTTTTGATCGGGATCTCCGGCACAGTCTACCTTGAACACACCATGCATCAACTGGGCCTAACCACCTACCATCCGGAAACATATGCTCAGGAAATGCATTTAAAAGCTATTACATACCGACATAGCATTGTGCAATCAAGGCAAATAATTGAATACTGCCCCACCAGATCAACTAAAATCAGAGAGAAACATATAACCACAAGACGGCGTGATCCACCTTGTTGTGTCTTTCTTCCTACGGTAATGGCGCGGATGTGGCTTCGGACCAGGCAGCACTGTTTCCTAAACTCTCACGCCCCTCATGGGGCATAGCTTTCTTTCTTTCTTTCTGAGCGGTCATGTCACTGATCCATTGTTTGGTTCGTGCAAACATTGATTGTCATGCTAAAAGCGCAGGAAACCCAAAAGAAACAGGAATCTAGATGCCATCCATTGGATGCAAAAATGTACACGAAATCTACACAAGGTCAGGCAAGAATTGCCAGAGATAAGCAAATGGCAAGAGAGACTCCAATAGCATACTTTATTTGGAGAGGGAGAGACGACAAGACAACATGGACCTACATGATGGGAGATGCGAGAGAAACAACGTTTAAGTATCCTTGAGCCAACAAAAAACTAAAATATGGATTACCGGTGCTAATTGATGAGATAGGTTTGCAAGCATAAATCCTGGGTGCCTGTAGTAGCCCGAAAATGAAATATGTGGGACTAGTGCATGAAAACAATGCATCAAGACCACGGTCAAGATGCAGAAAAACAGCTGAGGACAGAAAGCAGTTTGTCCAATGTTGCAGCAGCCCCCTCACCGGAATGTCCTGTGGAATAAGCCAATGGCTAGTATTATGTCCAGCATGTACCAATATTGTGTCTGACCAGGTCAGGGGGAGTGGCACCTGTGTAATTCCAACCATCAAGAGAAAGGGTAACCTATCACACTTTTCAGGAGTCGTCTACAATTCTATACCGTAGAACCACTTTAGCTCCGCTCGTAATTAAATAATTATTGGGGTGCGCGGACATGGCTGCGCGCTAATATTAATTCAAAAATTGCCGCTGCGCGACGTGTCAGTCAGGTGCCCAAACAATTATTTTGGGGGTGCGCGGTATGAATTAAAAACAGCACTTTTTACAAAATTTTGCGCGCTAGCGCGCGACTGTTTGATTCGACGTCCGTTCAGGCAAGCTAAAAAGCGGGTAAGGCTTCATAATATTTTGCATGGTCAATCTTATGGCCGAGTAAAGAAAATTTTTGCAGGAAAAGGCATCCTTGTCAAGTGTGCCCAAATAGCCCCGCATGGTAACACTACTGATGACTCAGATGAGCACTACCGGTACTCATAGGTAGCATTACTGCTCAGTTCAGCCTCCATCCACTCGGCTCGCCAGTCGAATCGCCAACGCCTATCCTCGGCTTGCTCGGCCTTCCAATCCTCCTCATCCTCCCTCGCCTCCCTCGCCTTCTCATCCTCCTCCCCCTCCTCCTCCTCCTCCTCCTGCTCCTCCTCCACCTATTCCTTCTTCTTGTCCGCTTTCTCCTCGTCGTCCTTCTTCTCGGCCTCCTTCTTCTCTGCCTCCTTCTTCTCGCCCTCCTCCTTCTCGCCCCCCTCCTTCTTGGGTTTAAAGAGCATAGACCTGGGTAGTTTACGCTTCCTAGTACTAGTACTGTTCATGCTGGAGGGAAGAACATGGCACGGCGACGGCGACGCCATCTTGAAGGGGTGGCGTAGAGCACTTTGCCGAACATCATGTTCATAAAACGGTTGTACAAACGGTTCGTGTGTCCATGTCCATGCGGCTCCTTGCATCTGACATAATTTGTTCAATGAAACAGCCATCTATCTTTGACATCTTTAAAAAAACTAGTGAGCTCAGCCAACAAGAGTTGGCCAGGAACGCAGAGGCAAGGAAGCGAAGGGAGGAGGCGGAGGCTGACGCTCGTGAGGATGCCCGAGCGATGGGGCTGGCGACACCTAAGTATTGCTGTACTGGCTGAAAGTGCTGAACATTGACAGGATTCGAACTGCAGACCTCAGGGTGGACTTCTAAGTTACGTAGTACCACTGAGCCCCCCGGGCCCCAATAGCCACGCGTTTCCTGAGGCCAGGAATCGGCGGAGGAGGGGGATGACAACTACGGAATGCGGGTCCATCTAGCATCAAACGAAGTTGTAACTGAGTTTGACAGTACTGGCTGAAAGTGCTGCGCGGACGAAAATTTTAATTATTTCCTGTGATGCGCGATGTTTAATTAAATTTCGTGCTGCGCGGCGTTGAATTAAATTAAAATTTCGTCGCTGCGCGACCGTTTTTTAAATTCTTTTTGGGGTGCGCGGCCGAAAATTAAATTCTTTTTTTTGGGGTGCGCGGAGCTTAAGTGGTTTTACGGTATACGGTATCTTAAGTCTACCATGGTCTAGTCTACTTCACACTTCACAGTCAGGATAAGTCAGAATCAATTCCCTCCTCGTCGTCCTCGCCGCCAAAATCATCGTCCTCTCCGTCATCGTCCCATTCATCATCAAAATCCCCATCCTCATCCTCATCCTCAGATACCTCGGAATCATCCCTGTCTTGCTCATGACAAATCAGGAGTGCCTTGTTCGCCATCTGCAAGGCTCCTATCTGGTCATAAAAGCCAGGGAACTCAAGCTCTTTAGCATATAGTTCCTGGAGTCTGACGCAAGGAAGCAATGGCAAGAGATCTGTAACGCCTGTAGAACTGCAGTCGAGGAAGCGGAGTTCCTTGGAAGCTGTCAAAGGGCTGAGGTCTGAGACGAAGGTATTGCTGCAATCCAGGTGCTGGAGTCCTGTACATGCTGCCAGAGGGCTGAGGTCGGATATCAGACATGACCTGCAATGCAGACGCCTCAGCTGCTTGCAAGCCTCTAAAGGTGCCAGATCACTGACAGGGCACTGGTCGAGAGACAGCTTCGCAAGCTCCGTGCATGCTGAAAGCGCAGCCAGGCTGCTTATTTTGGCTCGACTGCAGTTCAGGTATCGAAGATTGACACAGGCGGACATGGCTGACAGGTCATCCAGCTTGCCACTGCCACTGCAATTCAATCTCTCCAGCAGTGGGCATGCTGACAGGGGTGACAGATCCGTTAAATCCGTCATGAGACCCCCCGGATGGAAGTTTGTGAGATAGCAGTAAAGATTCCGCAGCGCCGTGCAACCAGCTGGTATGATAATTTCCACTCGTTTACCGGCAGAAAACCATAGCTTCCATGTGAGAGTTGTAGTGCACGCCGTCGCTACTTGCTTCAATTGTCGGCTTGCAAGGCGAATGTGATTCTTATTTTGTGAGAATTGTGATAAGACGAGAGACAGCAGGTCTGGAGCATCGTAGATATGATGCAGAATGTTGAACTGCTCTCTGTTGTCCGATAATGGCGCTTGAAGTATCACAAGAGATTTGACTGGTTCCATTGTCACTATTGTCAGCAAGCAGGCATAAGAAACCGGGTACACATGGAGCTGAAATCCTTGTATAACCAGATATGGTCGGCATGCCATCGGCAGGCCATTCGATTGGCATGCCCTGGGATGCACCTCTCTGGCAAATCCCGTATTCCTCAAGCCACGCTAAGGCGTTTTCTTTCTTTCTTTCTTTCTGGCATGCCTTTACCAATCCGAAAAGCAGCTCTCTGCCTTCCTACCTTACCTTATGCTCAGCCAGACGGCTGTATTTTCACGGGATCTACTTACCCATACGTGAATGTCGCATGCATGCATGCATAAGAAAGGCAGTTAGAAATTCCTGGAAGTCTACTAGACTGCAATGGATTACTCATTGATCAGATACGTGCGAAAGCTTGAATCCTGGGTGCCTAAGAGGCGATTCACACCGGCCAACTGAAAGCGACTTTCTGTCGAACTGAACTACTGTCACTTCGCGATCCCAACCCCGACGGCTGGACGACCGATTCACACCAGATAAATCTCTAAAAACGGCGAAAGCCGTATCCTGCTTCTTTCAAAATGGCCCATCCCCTTTCTTGCCTGCTTTACGTTATGCTTCTTGCCCTTGAATCGGCATCGAACTGCCAGTCGAACCTCTGGTACTCAGTGACCAGTCCACCACCTGAAGTAGTGCTATATATCGTCACCATGCACCTGCCTACCAGCATCAGTGCGAGTGCTCGCTCGGTATGCTTGCGGCTTGCCACTCCATGTGCCCATGTCAACCACTAGATTACTGAGCCAAAATCAGCTTATTTAGTTACTTGACTGAAACTTTAGGTGAGGATGTTATGCCAATTACGGTATTGTTATTATGCCCCATGCCCGACATTGCATGAGAATGCATGTCTTTTTTAAAGATGATGGATTTGTAGGTTTCTGGCATCTTAAGGAACATTGGACACAATTGCTCTTCAAGTTCTAAGCAAGTTTTCTGCCTCAGAGGATCTACCTCAGAGGATCTTGACTCGTTGTTTTCACACACTAATTCCACACATTTATTTTGAGCTGCTTTAGAGGCGATTCACACCGGGGCACTTTCGCCACTTTCGTCACCTTTCGCGCGAATTTCAGTTCAGTTCAGTTCGGCCAACCCCGGGGGTTGGGCACCTTTCGCGCACGAACTGAAAGTGGGGTATATATGGACCCCACTTTCAGTTCGCGTCAATCACTTTCAGTTCAAGTTGGCAACTTTCAGTTCGCGCTGGCCATTTCCGACGGGCATCTTGAGCCGCTTCTCTGTTTCTTTGCTCCGTCTGTCGCCTGCTATTCTGTGCGGACGATTGAGTACGGTAGCACTATATCTATGATCCCACGACCAGATACTAGCAGACGCGTCTGCAGACGTACCACGCCCCCTGAAAAACACGTCCAGAATAAGACAAACTGGCTGAGTAAAGACAGCTTCAGATTTTGGCTCAGTAATCGAGTGGTTGACATGGGCACATGGCAAGCCGCAAGCATACCGAGCGAGCACTCTCACTGATGCTGGTAGGCAGGTGCATGGTGACGATAGCACTAGTTCAGGTGGTGGACTGGTCACTGAGTACCAGAGGTTCGACTGGCAGTTCGATGTCGATTCAAGGGCAAGAAGCATTACGTTAAGCAGGCAAGAAAGGGGATGGGCCATTTTGAAAGAGGCAGGATACGGCTTTCGCCGTTTTCAGATATTTATCTGGTGTGAATCGGTCGTCCAGCCGTCGGGGTTGGGATCGCGAAGTGACAGTAGTTCAGTTCGACCGAAAGTCACTTTCAGTTGGTCGGTGTGAATCGCCTCTTAAGGGGCAACGAATCAAAAAAATCGCCAAAACTGCGACTTTTTAAGCAACAAAGAAATTCGAAAATAACGAAACACGTCCGTGACTACGGTAGTCAGTCCGCAGCAGCCAGCTAGGGAGGTATGGGGGAGCTGCAGATCCAGCTGTCACAGCGAGACTGATGGGGGGGGCAGGAAGCACGTCTGTCACGACGTATGACTGCACCGTGCGTATATATGACCGCGCCAACTGCTTTTTCGGTTTGAAAGTTATGTATGAACATGAACAAGTGTGTTTGCCGTCTTAGAGGATCCCAAACATGGATCTTCACTTTTTCATTCTTACTGCGATTTCACAGCCTTTGATAGCCCTAAACGTTTCCGAGTTATCAATGTTGAATATTGCCTTTGCAAGTAATTCGTCACCAAGTCTTACTAAGGGGAAACTGGCAGAGCAGCTAGGCCAACAGCGACCCTATAACTCTATAAGCATCAACACGTCTCCTACTCATAATACGAAGCTGGCAGAGCATCTAGGCCAACAGTTTACTATCTGCAGCAATTAGAGTTATTCCTGCCTCTTAACAAGGCATATCTCCAGCCCTACAGCTGGATATTACCACCACCCAACCATCACATCTCCAAATCCAGTTGACCAGCTGTCACAGCGAGACTGATGGGGGGGCTGGAAGCACGTCCCCTTCTAGGCTTTTACAACGCAGCAGCCGCAGCAACAGCACAGCAAGATAGTCCACTCATGGCGGCAGCCATGGTGGCTGACTCGCAGTTCCCACCCACCTTAACTCTTCCCTAGTGCTCTGAAGACAAATCTACACTTTTTCATGAAGATCAGGTGCATCACGCCAATAGGCGGGAGAGGTGACAGTACAAAAGAGCTTTCCATCCAACGTAATCACTACCGCATGACATCCTTCAAACACTGCTCCCAGCGCTGCAATGTGTGCGGACAGGCCAGGGTTGTGGCGAGCTGGAGCTTAGAAGAGAAAAACACTGTGCCCTACGGGGTTCGAGGGAATCAGTACTGCATGGGGAAGGTGGCATCCACACAATCACCATGAGATGCTACGTGTACCAACAAGGCTCCGGTGAGGTGGCGCTGTGAAGTTTTTTGTGTGAAGTTTTTACATTTGGGGCATCACATTTGATGCATGGGACTTGTGCCCGTAAACCGGGACAGGCACTAAATACGGTAGGACAGCGAGCGAAAACCAGTGACCCCCCTGGGCAAGCAACCAAAACACAACCACTGAGCAGTAGCGTGGAAATGAACCCCATAGTGCAGAAGATTAGCCCCAGCCATAGAACATGACGTGGGTGCAAAAGAGTTCGGTTGGACACCTCCTAGGAAAATTAAGAAGGAAAGGAGAAGATCCAAGTGAAATATAAGTCTGTGTACAAACTGTGTGATGCGTGAGCGACACTTCAATGAGATTAAGTGTTAAAAAAATGTGAAATGGGTGAGGCACTATGTGTTGTGTAACCGAAGTGAGTAAAGTGTTTAAAAGGTGTGAACTGTGTTGAAAAAAGGGAAACAGAGCTACGCTTTATAGGGGCTTAAGAGGGGTGTTGGTGGGTGGGACTCAACGAACCGCTCAAGAGGGTGGCTAAACTTATGGGTGGGGCTCTAAGGAGTGGCCAAACTGGTGGGGGGGCATCTCATGCGGGTGGCCAAGCTGGTGGGCATTGCCCAAGGGGACGGCAAAAATGGAATTGGGGCAAGATATACCGGTATTTGTATTTCAGCATCTGGTCAGTGATGTGCAGCATGGTGCCATGCTCTGGTCCCAAGCGCGCTGATGCATCAAAGGCGTTATGACATCATTTTGCTTTTTGTATTCTTTGTTTGTCATCAGGGCAGCCACCGTGGCAGCCACCGCAAATTCATATGATTATTTGAGGTCCAGCAGAGCTTTACATTTGAAACGTGGGACAAGTCCCCGCAAACGGTTTGAACACAAAATAAACTGCGACAGAGAACAAGACAAGACAGTGGAAACCCTGCTTGGCTTCATACTAGCATACAACCACTCTGGGATGAAATAATAGAGGACGCTGTTCTGAAGAGGCCAGAGACAGCAGCAGGCATGTGCTTAGTAGTGAATGCATGCCGGTCTTGGGCTATGAGGGGGGCAGCACATCCACTTCAAAAATCCGCGAAGAGGTCTCAAAAGCATTACATGTTAACGTTTATGCCCTTACGACCATGCACCCCTCGGGCCATGACAGAATGAACAGGGATATGAACAGTTTAGTTAAAATCCCCGTTTTTTTGTTTGTTATGGCATGCACCGACTGGTTGAGGCAAACCGGTAGTTCAAGTTTTACAAATCCTACCAGACAACATGGGCCCTTATTAAACAATTTCTCGGAGCTCAATTGACTGTACACAAAAGTAATGTTGCTTGAAATACGAATGTGGTGAAAGCTCTTCGTCGCACTTGCTAATGCCTGATCATAGCCACCAGCAGAGCAGGAAGCCTGCCGGCCCAGGGGCCTAGATAGGGAGAGGGGGCCTGCGATGAAGGGGGCCAGCCTATGCATGGGGCCTGGGTTGCAGGGTACAAGGGTGCATGCCTGCGCATGGGGCCTGGGTTGCAGGGTGCTAGGGTGCATGCCTGCGCAAGGGGCTTGTGTTGCAGGTTACTTGGGTGCTTGCCTGTGCATGGGGCCTGGGGGGCAGGGTATTAGGGTAACTGTTCGTCGACATCTTGTGCGTCAAAGCTGTCCTTGCCGTCCCTCATGTGGCATGCTGTCTCGTGGAAGCCAATTTTGTACAATGTCACCCACCGCGATATGAGTGCCTTTGGCAGCTACAATTGCAGGGCCAGTTGGTCATTAGGGAAGCCTCTCCCTTCGTTCAGGCGGTTGCCGGAGTTGTTGGTATGGCAAGGGCTTGGGTCCTGGTTTTTGCGTCAAGGGAGGTCAAGGGGCGCACGCTGCGCTATGATAGGTTTTGGGGCGCGTGACGAGCTAGGAAGTCTGGGACGCACACTTTGCTGGGTTATATAAGGTGGTCTGGGGCGGTGTGCCGCGCTAGGACTCGGAATATATGCGACTCATTGGTAAGGGGGCGCAGTGCGTCCGTCTGAGTACCTCTCATTCTGTCTGCTAATATATACGTCAATATATTTTCGGGGTATCCCGACATATCTCGCCTTGAAAGGGTACGTTCGCATGGTAGTTATACACGTCAAAAATCAAAATACACGTCAGCTTGACACCCCAGTTGCGTTTGGTGCTGCGTCTATTGAAAGCGGTATCAAACGCGTCATAGCGTATATTTTCAGTGAACAAAGCTCTGATGAGTTCACCTTGTTTTAGGTAGATCTTCCCTCCTGCACATGCGAGTCTTTCAGTGATTTGACGGCCCGTTTCCGACTGACTGAGATTGGGACCAGGGGATCGGGACATTGTTGGCAAGATAAACGAAGTGTTCCGCGTGTATACATGGCTTGATTGTCCTGTCTCTGCTGCTTTTTTAAAGGACAGGTTTACCGAATGAGTCTGTGAAGTCTTGGCCAGGAGAGACCCATCCACACCTGCTCCACACTGATGTACCGAACGCAACTCTGATTAGTGCTATGAGCCACCAATAGCATGAACCATCCTGCATTCTCAAGTTGAGCTTCGCAGTTTCCTTTCTTTCGACACATGATAACCAAGGCTAGCCTCCAACAGGGCAGATATTCATCAAACAAGAACGCACATTCACTCAATACTATACCTATTTCACAATCCTGAGACTGTTTTGCTCTCCGTGTACAGTGCCCTTGCCTTCACGATTTTATCGTTTGAATTTACAAAGCCGGGCCATTAGCTGCTCACTTCCATAGCTTCCCGTCTCGGACGTGCACACAGAAACCGATTCGATACGGCGACTGCCTCGTATTCGTCACACGCTCTATCTTTACTCAAACCAAGCTACACCCTCGAGGCATGATCATGCTCGTGATTGCCGTGGTCCTGCTCACGTTCCTCAGCCCTGCCAACAGCTTTGCCATCTGTCTGATCCAGGTATGCCCCCTGTCGCCCGCACTCATTCGCTGGTCCGCTCGGGCCTTATGCTGCATTCACTCTCCCCAACCATTTCTTGATTGCCAATCTCTCAAACGCGGCTCTTGCTCCCTGCGTTTACCTGTCTAGCAGAACCCCGGCTTCGCAGATTGTAGTCCCAACGCGTCGACGTCAAGTTTTTCTGGTAATAAGACTGGTTTTTGTGACCTCTTGTTTGAACATTCGCCTGCAGGGCTCAGCATGGGTGTTACGAGGCTGCAGCCTGGAATACTGCCTGAGGCTTAGACAGAAGGCATGGGCGTGTGGGTGCATGCACTCAACCCACATGAGCTTGCTGATCCATGTATGACAGCTGCGATGTGCCTCTAGAGGACTTCAGCGATCAGCATCGCCTCCCTTTGATGGCGCATTATTATATGAATTTGACCAATACTTGCACAAGTGACAGCTGGTTTGTTTGATCTAAACGTTCGGGTCCTTCTGGTGTATGCGCACAAGCTGCAGAAAGGTTACATTTGCCCTTCAGTAATGTCCTTCCCCTCTGGTCCATACCTGACAGACAGGCTGCCTAACCCTTACACAGGCTTGACGTCAGCCTCACCAGGCTGGATCTTCCTTCAGTTTAATTCCTTTCTCTGCGCCCAACCTTAACCCTCAATTTCATTCAAGTTTTGACGTCAGCCTCATCTTTTGGATCGCCCACTTGACCTCTACCTCCCCGCTGCCCCAATGTTATACCTTTTTTCCCCAATGCCTTTAACCTAGCACCCTCCGTTCCCTGCAGGATTTGACGTCAGCCTCATCCGCTGGATCGCACGGCAATCCGGATGGACCGAATTGGTGGGCATCGCACCTTTCAATGACACGGAACCTCCCGAGGCACGGCAGTTCTACTTTAAGTGCACTGCCTTGCGGGTGTGTTACGTTGGGGTTCAGTTGAGGGCTTGAGGCACGTGTGCCATGTCGCATCGATTGTCATGCACAACAATGCTGTTTTGATTATGGTTCAGTTGAAGCTCGTGTGCCATGTCACGCTGAGATTGTCATTCAGAACAATCCTGCTTTGATTAGGGTTCAGTTGAGGCTTGAGTGCCGTGTCGCGTCCAGATTGTCATGCGCAACAATGCTGCCTTGAGTAGCACGGTATCGAGTTTCCAGTGTTCCCCTGTGCGGATACATTGCCGGGGTTTAGTTGAGGGCTTTAGGCTGGCCTTGGGCCCTTCAGTGCTGTTCGTCCACAGTGCCATGATGATGTGTGGAGGTACTACACGCTGCCGCCCAAGGTGCAGCAAGGGTACTCTAGTGCTTCCCGTGTCAGGCATTTCCCTTGCTGTCTTGGTGATATACTGATATTGCACTCTAGACTGCTTTGGTCAGGCTTCTGAACGGCCACCACTGGGCCGATGAGGGCCTTCCCTTGGCTTTGTCCTTCCTTGGGCCTTCCCTTGAGGGCCTTCCCTTGGCCTTCCCGTGGATGTGAGCTTTGTTCAGCGAGGGCTGCTTCTTGGGCCATTGGCCGTAGGCCTGTTGAAGTAGGCCATCGTGTGGACACTGTTACAGCAGCCTGGGTGGTTGCTTCATTGGATGCTTTGCTATACCTCATGGTGGTAGGGGCTCTGAATGATATTCAGGGCTCAGGATTGACGCGTTTAGGTTGCATATAGCTCAGGTTGGAAAGTCAAAGTTGTGTCAGGTAAGCTTTTAGGGCTGAGGTTGCTTCTGGTTAGTTGGTTAGGGTTAAGGGGAGCAACCCTGAAACCTGCCCTGGCTTCAAGGATGTCTGGCTGGTTTTCATCTCCCTGCCAATGTCATCACCTCTCACCCCTGGTGACTCCACACTGTTTCACAATAAGCCCGTAAAGCTGCAACCCGAAATCTTGACTCAACCCTGGTATTCCCACACTGATTGCCATGTTTCACCCAAAGCTTTAGCCCCAGACCATGCCTCACCCCTGGTATATCCACACTATTTCACATCGTCCACCCAAAGCTTCAACCCCAAACCCTGCCTCACCCTAGTATTACCATAACTAGTTTCACACTGTTAACTCAAAAAGCTTTACCCCAATCCCTAAACCCAGTCCATTCTCAACCCGCCCGCCCAGGTGCGCCCCATCGTGGATCTGCTCGTTGCGAATGACACCATGGACGAGTGTGCCATCGGTGCCGGCTCGATCGTCGTGTCCGCGCCACGGTTGGACCGGGGGCTGAGGTTCAGCTACCCGTACCACCGTACCGGGCTGGGCATCCTCATTTCGCTGCAGCCGGAGAAGACCACGTACAACACTTGGGCCTTCTTGATGCCGTGAGTACTGTGTTGCATAATTTGTTGTATGAGCTATTGCAGGTAGGACAACTGCGTCATCACAATATTTTATTTTCCATCGGTTTTGTTTCACCAATATCATTGTATCACTGATGCATCGTATCACTATGGTAAACACTTTTGCGGTAAAACAAATAAGACCGTGTGCACAAATTGCTTTCTGCTTGATCAGGGTTAAAGGTTGATGGTTTAGCCATGTTAAACGTGTGCTGAATTACTGGTACTGGCACGGAATTTGATATCGCTTTCGCTTTTGGTCTTCACTGAAAAAATAAGAAACATGTCGTAGATTTCCTGGGCATTCCACCAGCCACGACTTGTTCCATTTCTCCTTAACATGCAGTAACCAATTCGCAACATTGCCCCCGAACGCAGGTTCAACTGGAACATTTGGCTGGCCTTGGCACTGACCCTCCTCTGCACTCCAATCCTCATTTGGGCCGTGGAGAACTTGGTCTTGGTAAGCACCCGCCTAATATAAATAAATAAACAATACACCCTGAGGCGTGGATAAGGAAGGCAACCGTTTGGCCGTAGCACTGGGTAGGCTCGTAGGCTACTGTACCCAGCTATTACCCATGCCGCACGCTGCAGGCCAGGGCACACCACCTGGTGATCAGGACTTCTCATGAAACACTCTGTTAATATGCCCCACAGTGTTTATTTTGTCAGATTTGGGACTTAATTCTTCTATAAGCTGGCAGTGTGGACAAGTGTAAATGGAATGGAAAAGTGTGACCGTTAAACCGAGGCCGCCAGGCCTTGTGCGGGGGGCGCCTGAGCCCCCCGCCTGGAGGTCCAAAGTGTTCCTGTCCCGCTGACTGTCCCGAACTCCCTGAGTATCACTGTGCCACTGTTCATGCTAAGCCCGCATGTCCCGAAAGCATTGGGGACCCCAGTGCCACTATCATGCCTAGCAGGTATGTCCTTGAAGCACTCGGTATCATGGCGTCACTCCAAGCTGGTATGCCCTGCATGTACTAACGTACGGTGCCACGTCATGCTGATCTGGCGCCACGCTCCTGCCTACAACCCTTAATCAGGCACTTGTGACACTGCCTCCCCCTTTTTATCAGATCACGCTAAACCAACTCTTTCCTGTCAGAAACAGTGTGACCAACCCTTCTCAACTGTTGTCCAACTGACTCCTTTCAACCCTGTCTAATGACCTGACAATTTTGATTGTGGTTCAAATGACTCCTTTCAAACCTGGCAATTTTGGCTGAGTTTATATGACTCCTTTCAACCCTGACAATTTTGTGTGTATCGCCCTTGCAGACCGGCTCCATCCCGGTATCTGGAGCGGCCATCCACGACTGGTGAGGCCATACTGCTGCCCCTCCTGATGAAAGAATGAAACCTTGCACGATGAAACCATGAACCTTGCATGTGGTAAGGTTACCACATAAAGGGTCTAGGGTCTCCGAAGCCCTAGACCGTCTCCGAAATCCTAGACCCTGGATTTGGAAACCTAACCTGTGGAAAGCCTAGACCCTGGATGTGGTAACCTTTTACTTGGAAACCTTGGGTCCTGAATGTGTTGGGGATAGCCCTCATACGCTGACCCGCGCCATGTCGCAGCTTCCTGCGCCTTCTCCAATGTTGATTTATGTCCACACTCATCGCCTGCTGTACTTTTCAGGGAAAGTAACAGGTCACGGTTTTGCACATATCAGCCTAGGCTTTCGCACACTTCACACTCTTCAAACCTGTGCAGATTCGTATTGAATTCCCATGTAATCAAAGATATCCACTGCCGCCCTGCCCTCTTGTGGCGGCCTTGCCCTGAACGGGAACCGCATATGTATGCCCGTTAGCTTGACCCTCTTTGTTCACTTACACGCGCTTCATCATTCATCAGTGACACGAGCCCTCCACCCCCTCCCCCTCCCCCCTGCCCCTCCTCTACTTTTTTTACTCATGCGGCTTTGCCCTATGGGCCGGCTGTGCCCCATGCACCCCCCCCCCGCTTTCCTCCGCCAGTAGGTGACAGAGCCCTCCGCCATCTGAATGTATTCCTCCTCTCCCTCCCCTCCTACCTATCGTGACCTGTGCCCTCTCAACGTTGACCCACCCACCCACCCTTGTCCTCTATCCCTTCACCACGTGCAGGCAGCATGCCATCTACACGACCATCCTTTCGGTGAGCAGTTGAGGAATGCATGATGTCCCACTGCCCCTCATGTCGGTTGCAACGCCACTTGCATGTCGGTTGCAATACCAGTTGCATGCCGGTTTGAAAGCCAGTTTTTGTGTTGCAACACCAGTAGCTTGTTGTTGCAGCGCCAGTTGCTTGTCATTGCAACACCAATTAGTCTGTTGCAGTGTTCAACAGTGCTGGGCAGCAACCTCCCATGCCCCAAAACCACGATTATAACCACTCCCACCCTGAATTTCATACCAAAGTCTGGACATGCAAGCAACTGTTGACTCTCATCTGACATGCTTCTATTGACCCTCATCTGACATGCATCTGTAGAGACGCATCTGACATGCATCTGTAGAGACGCATCTGACATGCATCTGTAGAGACGCATCTGACATGCATCTGTAGAGACGCGTCTGACATGCATCTGTAGAGACGCATCTGACATGCATCTGTAGAGACGCATCTGACATGCATCTGTAGAGACGCATCTGACATGCATCTGTAGAGACGCATCTGACATGCATCTGTAGAGACGCATCTGTCATGCAACTGTAGAGACGCATCTGACAGGCATCTGTAGAGACGCGTCTGGCATGCATCTGTAGAGACGCATCTGACATGCATCTGTAGAGACGCGTCTGACATGCATCTGTAGAGACGCATCTGACATGCATCTGTAGAGACGCATCTGACATGCATCTGTAGAGACGCGTCTGACATGCATCTGTAGAGACGCATCTGACAGGCATCTGTAGAGACGCATCTGACAGGCATCTGTAGAGACGCATCTGACATGCATCTGTAGAGACGCGTCTGACATGCATCTGTAGAGACGCATCTGAGTATCTGACATGCATCTGTAGAGACGCATCTGACATGCATCTGTAGAGACGCGTCTGACATGCATCTGTAGAGAACATCTGACATGCATCTGTAGAGAACATCTGACGTGTTCGGACATGCTTTTGCTAACATTCATATACCGTTAGCCCGGCATGCATTTGTTGGCAGTCATTTGACATTCATCGGACATGCCTCTGTTTCCTTACACCTGACATTTTATGTTGACGTATTTGCATCTGTTGACAGTCATGCATCTGTTGAATACAGGTGAGTTGGGTAAGGGGACAGCGTTAGACGTCTCTTCTCGCCGCTATCCGATGTCAAACCTCACAATCGTGGATGTCTGCCCCTCCTCAGGTTTTCAACTTGACGGTGTTATCCGTCAAAACCTTTGCCGCTCAGCTCATCATCGTTTGCTTCTGTTTCCTGATCCTGGTGGTGGTGAGTCTGCCCAGCTTACTCTGTTTTAGGGGGCGTAAAAGCGACTTTTCTTCTCAAAACAAAACCCGTGGCTTTACAAGATTTTACGGTTTAGATTTCCGCAGAAGTCTTAAGTGATTAAACAGCATTTTAGGGCCCCCTCAGCTGTGTAGGATGACCTCTGGTCGCAGGAGCCTCCTGCAGCCAGCCCAGTGGCTGCTTGGGCCACCGGCTATAGGCTCGTCAAGTTTGGGTCTACACCGCCTGTCTGCCCATGCATGGTGGTCTTTTGCAAACCAGTGCATAACTGACAACCCTAAAACCCTTCACTATTTCGCTAGTGAACACCCTTCAGCCATTCACTGTTTCGCTAGTGCAGACCTTGGACCAACCACTCTCTTGCTGATTGCAGGTTGCAACCTACACTGCAAACCTCGCTGCCGCCCTGACCACTGCTGCCTCGACTGTCGGCATTGCCTCCGTGAATGACCTGCGAGGGAAGAATGTGCTGACCGACAGTGAGTCAATGACGTTACACCTCTGGGCCCTGCTCGAAAAGGCTCTGCCGTGTGGGTGCCTAACTAAAAAGGGGCTGACAAAAAAAAGGAAAAGGAAAAGTGCTGACCGAAAGTGAGCCAATGATGTTACACCTCTGGGCCCTGTTTGAAAGGCTCGGACGCTTGGGCGCCTAACTAAAAAGGGGCAGACAAAAAAAGGAAGTGTGCTGACCGACGGTGAGTGAGAATAAATACTAGCCCTGGTTTGATGACCTGTGAGGGCAGATTGTGCTTACTGACTGCGAGTCTGAACTGGATCCTGCATGATACAAGTGTCCGATAACGTCCTCTCAACTAGCGCTGTCTAATCACATGTACAGTGATCGGGTTTCAAATGTGAGCCTGAGCACGGGAACTTGTCCGGAGTCATATCTGGCGGGCAGAAGGGAGGCCACTGCTGGGCCCATGGGGACCAAAAATACATGGCCTGCGTTGATAGCAGCACTGTACTCCCCCTGGCGGCCCTCCATGTAAAGCTACCTCGGCTGTCTCCTTTGCTGACGAGTGACCTCCTTCCCTCGGCCCTCTTCATCCTGACCTGTCTCCCCTCTCCCAATCCTATGCACTTGTTATCACTCATGTAGCTGTCCTAACCCGAGGCATGATCCGTCTCCTGTCCCTCCCCTCGCCTCTCCTCTTAGCTGTCTCCTGTCCCTCCCCTCGCCTCTCCTCTTAGCTGTCTCCTGCCTCTCCCCTCGCCTTTCCCCTTACCTGTCTCCTGTCCATCGCCTTTCCCCTTACCTGTCTCTTGTCCATCACCTCTCCCCTTCGCTGTCTCCTGTCCCTCGCCTCTCCCCTTAGCTGTCTCCTGTCCATCGCCTCTCCCCTTACCTGTCTCCTGTCCCTCGCCTTTCCCCTTAGCTGTCTCCTGTCCATCGCCTCTCCCCTTACCTGTCTCCTGTCCATCGCCTCTCCCCTTAGCTGTCTCCTGTCCCTCGCCTCTCCCCTTAGCTGTCTCCTGTCCCTCGCCTTTCCCCTTAGCTGTCTCCTGTCCATCACCTCTCCCCTTACCTGTCTCCTGTCCCTCGCCTTTCCCCTTAGCTGTCTCCTGTCCATCGCCTCTCCCCTTACCTGTCTCCTGTCCCTCGCCTTTCCCCTTAGCTGTCTCCTGTCCATCGCCTCTCCCCTTACCTGTCTCCTGTCCCTCGCCTTTCCCCTTACCTGTCTCCTGTCCATCGCCTCTCCCCTTACCTGTCTCCTTTCCCTCCCCTCTCCCCTTACCTGTCTTCTGTCCCTCGCCTTTCCCCTTAGCTGTCTCCTGTCCATCGCCTCTCCCCTTACCTGTCTCCTGTCCATCGCCTTTCCCCTTAGCTGTCTCCTGTCCATCGCCTCTCCCCTTACCTGTCTCCTGTCCCTCGCCTTTCCCCTTACCTGTCTCCTGTCCCTCGCCTTTCCCCTTACCTGTCTCCTGTCCCTCGCCTTTCCCCTTAGCTGTCTCCTGTCCCTCGCCTTTCCCCTTAGCTGTCTCCTGTCCAATGCCTCTCCCCTTACCTGTCTCCTGTCCCTCGCCTTTCCCCTTCGCTGTCTCTTGTCCATCACCTTTCCCCTTCGCTGTCTCTTTCCCTTCCCTCTCCCCTTACCTGTTCCTGTCCTGACCTGTGACCTAGTCTGTCTCCTGTCCCTCCCATCCCCTCTCCCCTTCGCTGTCTCCTGTCCCTCCCCTCTCCCCTTACCTGTCTCCTGTCCCTCCCCTCTCCCCTTAGCTGTCTCCTGTCCATCGCCTCTCCCCT
The DNA here is from genome assembly GCA_037349105.1 of Limnomonas spitsbergensis. Taxonomy (NCBI): domain Eukaryota; kingdom Viridiplantae; phylum Chlorophyta; class Chlorophyceae; order Chlamydomonadales; genus Limnomonas; species Limnomonas spitsbergensis. The sequence continues at coordinate 818,181 of JAYJMM010000081.1, read as the reverse complement.
TACCTGTCTCCTGTCCCTCGCCTTTCCCCTTCGCTGTCGCTTGTCCATCACCTCTCCCCTTCGCTGTCTCCTGTCCATCGCCTCTCCCATTACCTGTCTCCTGTCCCTTGCCTTTCCCCTTAGCTGTCTCCTGTCCATCGCCTCTCCCCTTAGCTGTCTCCTGTCCATCGCCTCTCCCCTTAGCTGTCTCCTGTCCATCGCCTTTCCCCTTAGTTGTCTCCTGTCCCTCGCCTCTCCCCTTACCTGTCTCCTGTCCCTCGCCTTTCCCCTTAGCTGTCTCCTGTCCCTCCCCTCTCCCCTTAGCTGTCTCCTGTCCCTCGCCTCTCCCCTTACCTGTCTCCTGTCCATCACCTCTCCCCTTACCTGTCTCCTGTCCCTCGCCTTTCCCCTTAGCTGTCTCCTGTCCATCGCCTCTCCCCTTACCTGTCTCCTGTCCCTCGCCTTTCCCCTTAGCTGTCTCCTGTCCATCGCCTCTCCCCTTACCTGTCTCCTGTCCCTCGCCTTTCCCCTTACCTGTCTCCTGTCCATCGCCTCTCCCCTTACCTGTCTCCTTTCCCTCCCCTCTCCCCTTACCTGTCTTCTGTCCCTCGCCTCTCCCCTTACCTGTCTCCTGTCCATCGCCTCTCCCCTTAGCTGTCTCCTGTCCATCGCCTTTCCCCTTAGCTGTCTCCTGTCCATCGCCTCTCCCCTTACCTGTCTCCTGTCCATCGCCTCTCCCCTTACCTGTCTCCTGTCCCTCGCCTCTCCCCTTACCTGTCTCCTGTCCCTCGCCTTTCCCCTTAGCTGTCTCCTGTCCCTCGCCTTTCCCCTTAGCTGTCTCCTGTCCAATGCCTCTCCCCTTACCTGTCTCCTGTCCCTCGCCTTTCCCCTTCGCTGTCTCTTGTCCATCACCTTTCCCCTTCGCTGTCTCTTTCCCTTCCCTCTCCCCTTACCTGTTCCTGTCCTGACCTGTGACCTAGTCTGTCTCCTGTCCCTCCCGTCCCCTCTCCCCTTCGCTGTCTCCTGTCCCTCCCCTCTCCCCTTACCTGTCTCCTGTCCCTCCCCTCTCCCCTTAGCTGTCTCCTGTCCATCGCCTCTCCCCTTACCTGTCTCCTGTCCCTCGCCTTTCCCCTTCGCTGTCGCTTGTCCATCACCTCTCCCCTTAGCTGTCTCCTGTCCATCGCCTCTCCCATTACCTGTCTCCTGTCCCTCGCCTTTCCCCTTAGCTGTCTCTTGTCCATCGCCTCTCCCCTTACCTGTCTCCTGTCCCTCCCCTCTCCCCTTAGCTGTCTCCTGTCCATCGCCTCTCCCCTTACCTGTCTCCTGTCCCTCGCCTTTCCCCTTTGCTGTCTCCTGTCCATCACCTCTCCCCTTCGCTGTCTCCTTTCCCTCCCTCCTTACCTGTTCCTGTCCTGACCTGTGACCTAGTCTGTCTCCTGTCCCCTCTCTCTCCCCTTCCCTGTCTCCTGTCCTGACCTGTGACCTAACCTGTCTCCTGTCCTGACCTGTGACGACTGCCCTGCTCCCCCCAGGTGACTATGTGGAGCGCCTCTCACAAAACGAATACCTGTCAGCAGGGATCCTGGACTGGGATGGATCAGAGGTGTGTCCTATTAGCCACTGCCCAGGGGGGGCAAATGGCTTTTGGCTTGCCTGATTCTCTCTTGTTGTGGATGACGAGGATGCTTAGGAGTCTACCTGTCAGGAGTTCCCCCCCTATGATCTCCTGTTTAAGGTCTAGATCACAGAATAGCTACCTATTTGCAAGGCCCCTGGACTGGGATGGATGAGAGGTGTGTCCTGTCAGCCACTGCTGGGGGACCGAATGGCCTTTTGGCTTGCCTGATTCTCTCCTGTTGTGGATAATGTGGATGTTTAGTGAACAGCACTGCATACAATTGTGCCACGTGATCTACTGTAGGTCACAGACCTAACAGCTTCAAGCGAAGTGCTGAAGCAGTGCATGCTTTGCGATCCTGTGGCTGTGGATGACCCTGACAGCCCCCTCCCTGATCCTGTGGACGCATACTAACTCATCCACTCTTTGCTTGAGTCATTCCCAGCCTATCCCGCCCCAGCATCCTAGCCGATCCCGACCCAATTCTGTGGCAGTGGATAACCCTGCCGGACCCCTCCCTAATCCTGTGGACGTATACTAACTCATCCACTCTTTGCTGGGGTAATTCCTAGCAGACTTTCCTGGATATCATGGCTCGACTGAGCGACGGGACCCTGGCTACCTACATCTTTGACCTGGCCATTCTTCGGTACTGGAGGAACGCCCTGGACCCCTTGTGTGAGTATCAAAGCATGTGTTAGTTTTCCAGCTACAGAGCATTAGGTTGTTTCAGCTTCTGTGCGTTAGGTTATTTCAGCTACAGAGCATTATGTTGTTTCAGCTACAGAGCATTAGGTTGTTTCAGCTACAGAGCATTATGTTGTTTCAGCTACAGAGCATTAGGTTGTTTCAGCTACAGAGCATTTGTAGTATTTTCTTAGTCAAGGGTGATGGGTTACCCTAAACCCTGGTGCACCACGTGAGTCTTTCTATTTCCGCATTTCTCGTGTTTCAATCTCTCTTCATCCTGATCTCCCTGTTTCCTTTTCATCCCGGCCTTCGTGTTTCAATCTCTCTGTGAAGGCGCTACTCGATTTCTGGGGGACTACGTTGAGCCCTTTGACTACGGCATCGCTTTCCACAAGGCAAGTTGGGGTTTAGGGTTTTGCCGGCTACAATTCCACCTTCGGCAGGCCGCCAAAGGCCCGAGTGGGACCACACTTGGACCAGCTTATGACTGGTGTCCCAAGTAGAATGGCTGGCCACAGACGGGGCCTCCAGCCAGAGGCAGGAGTGTGGCTGACATGTAGCTGGGTAACGACAAAATAAACATTGTTGGGGTTCAAGAATGGGTTGAGATGAACCCTAAACCCTTGCGCATAGCATAGAATACGGCAAGTTTTATTTAGTTTCTGTTTGGATTTAATTACGAGCCCCTCAGCATGGCGCTAAACAAGGCAAGTTGCGTCAGGGTCGTTTCTGAAGCATTTTGACGCTTGGCACGCAATTCCTCGAGCGCAAGCCAATGAGACGGCTATGGCGGGAATGGATCAGCCTAGCTGCTTGAGGTGCAAGTCGCCCTTACCAGGGCCGGTTCTGTGCAGTTATGTTGGTATTTAAATCGGCCAGCCCCCAGCTTCTTTGACTCATCAGCTCCATGCATGCATGGAGCTTGCATGGCAGGAGTCGTGAAGCTCTGCTTGCATGGAGCCTGTACGGCAGGAGTCATGAGGCTCTGCTTGCATGGAGCTTGCATGGCATAAGTCATGAGGCTCAGCTTGCATGGAGCTTGTATGGAGCTTGCATGGTAGTAGTCATGAAGCTCTGTTTGCATGGAGCTTGTATGGAGCTTGCATGCCAAGAGTCAGGGAGCTCCATGACTCTGCCGCCTGAGGAGAGTGTTTTTGACAGCTGGCCTATAAGTTTAGGATGGGGGCCCTAGTCAGCTTGGCTTTTCCAAACCGTTGATGATCTTCCCTAGTGCTTTATTGGATCATACGCCCTGCTGACATGGGTTGCCTGCTAGACTTTCAATTACTGGATCATGCCCTGCGGACATCAGTTAAAAGTGCGCGCCGTGGCCCAATTCAGCCAGTCCAACAAATGGAGATCGCCTGTCTGACAAGTATTGCCTGATTGACTTTCAGGACATGCCGCTGGAGCTCATCAACGAGTTCAACGTTGGTGTCCTCAGTGCCCAGGTAACACAGCGGCAGTTGAAACAGATGGCGGGCCCTGGTGGTGCCTAGGGGGAGGGGGATCTGGGCATGGTGCCCAAGAGGAGGGGGATCGGCAGTTGACACTGACTCCTCCCTGATCCCCTGCGAACTTCAAATTATCTCTTCGATAACCTGTTCCTTGTTCCTCTGCCCCAGACTTTCTCCTTGCTCCCCTACAATCTTTCATCCCCATATGGCCGACCTCCTCACCCTGCTCTCTTGCTCCAGGCCTCCTCCCTGCCCCGGCGCTCCCCCGCTACCGAGCCTCTCCCCACTTCTCCTCCCTGCTGCCAGGCCTCCTCACTGCTCCCCCCCTTACCGGGCCCCTCCCCTCCCTACTGCTCCTCCCTGCTGCCAAGCCTCCTCACTGCTCCCCCCCTTACCAAGCCCCTCCCCTCCCTACTGCTCCTCCCTGCTGCCAGGCCTCCTCACTGCTGGCTAACCTGGATAAGCAGTACCTCTCATTCAGCGGCTCGTGCGACCAGGCGTTTGTAAGCGCGACAGACAGCCTCGACGTTCGGCAGGCAAGTTGACACCTCACTGTCTTCCTTATCTCATTATTTGATGTGCAGAAGTCGTCTTAAGTACCCATGTGAGTGAGCATGGCAGCAGTGTTGCATGGCAGCAGTGTTGCAAGCTACTTGCGACGCCGACGCAGCGGAACCGTTTTGGAGGGTGCGGAGGTGTATCGTCATTTCTGACTGTAGATAAGCTTTGCCCTCTCTCGGAGTCAGCATTGTGTGGGTGGGGTGTGAGGAATGCATGGTTTGTGCACTGTCAGCACCAGTTCAGTCAGAAACTATGTGGGTTACACAACTCCCTCAAACCAGAGGCGGAAATGATCAGTTTAGGTCCGTTGTTTGTCTCGAGGGCAGCCCTTTTAGAGGGACGTCATTCAAATCCCTGGGCATGAAATAAATAGTAGGGCGGACTCGCTCAGTAAGGGCCAAACCTTTGTCCCAGGGAAGACGCTGAGGTGAGCTGGTTGAAGGTCCAAAAGTTAAGACACTCTTCGAATCGGAGTTTGGTCTTGGACCTGTTCCTGGACTGTAAATGGCCTGACCTTTTTCCTTCCATGATAATCATCATTTACAATATGACGACGACGTGTTTGCTCGCATTCTCAACATCTTCCTGAATTTCCAATCATTGAGGGGGAGCTGTTGATAATCATAATTTGAGTTGAGTCATGGAGGACTGTACCGGATGTCACCCATTTGAATGTTGCACGGCTTACTTTACAGGTCTATCCTCACACCCTCCGACAATGGCATTCAACGCGGTGTATTCTCATAGCCAATGAGTAATACTCCCCCCCCCTCTGTTCTCTGCCCTGCAGATCACCGGCCTGTGGATCGTCCTGGGCTGCGCCATTGGCTTTGGCCTCGTTAGCGCGATGGTCGGAATCTACCGGCACCACGTGAGGGGCCTGTTCCTCAACGAAAGCGGTGAGGAGATGCTGGAGGCACCTCCCGGTAAGGGCATGTTGCATTCCGGCGGGCCCACGCCTAGCCTGGGGAAGATGCGCAGCTTTGGCGACGAGCAGGACGGCTACGAGACCACGGGTCCCATGGTTTCGATCATGATGCAGCCCGACGCGACGGATCCGGAGCGACAGGGCTCCATGGGGAAGAACTCAATGGACACGCAGTCCTCAGGCCTGTACCAAATGGGCAGCATGCCGCGCCCGCTAAGCGCAAGGCAGCGCGGCGGCAGCTGCCCACGCGTAGTGGAGGAGCAGGGCACGACGTTGTCGGAGGGTGGCATGGCCATCTCTGACGGGTCGCCGGCCGCTCTGGCTGGGGGAGCCGTCGGCAGCGCGTTGATGAACGCCGCACGCGCCGAAGCCACAAGGGAGGCAGGTGGTGGGCCGCCGGAGCAGCAGCAGGAGCTGGTCAGTGACAGTCATGCAGGAAAACCGGCTGGCAGGTCCCTACGGGGCAAGTGGAACAGGATGGGAAGCTACACCAAGGCAATCGCCAACAAGGTGGGGAGGGCACCACCGGCACACTATTGTGCCTGCAATTGCATTTTGCGGCTGATGTGTCAGACGAGTGTCTTTGAGTATGCCCGGCATTTTTGCGTGATGAACGAGCGTTATTGCCTTTGGTATAACCTTATATTGGCTGCTCTATCATTTGAAAGGCCTTCCAAAGACAGGCGGCTGGCCTCACAGCTAAGTGCTCTGAGACCTGACAGACAGAACTGCGAGCTAACAATATTTTGATGATGACAAGTAGATGATTAAATGGGAGGTTGCTTATTATGGACCTAAGTATTGTAGCTGAGGTCAAAACAAAACAAAAACAGTGTCTACCTGTCCTGACGGTCATGCCGCTGCCCCCTCCTCGTCTTTCAGGTTTTTGTAACTGTGGACAAGGAGGGGCAAGTCGCGAGCAGGGGGCCTGACACCTCGGATCGCAACCAGTGGCTCTGGCACTCGAGCCACTCTGCAACTTACCGCGGCCATTCGCCCGAGCGTCAGCACGCTCAGCAGCACAGCAACGGCGTATGGGTCCCTCAGCAACCCCCCAGCGCGGCATCCTCTGGGTACTACTACCCGGGCAGCAGCTCCTTCCAGCGCTCCCCGCACGACTCCATGCAGCGCTCGCAGTACCCGGATCCCGCCAACATAGAGCAGCGCGGCATGTACATGCACCAAAACTCCAGCGGAGCAGCGTCCTACTATGTGGGGAGCGCCTCGCAGCCGGTGAGAGGGCTGCATGGGATGCACGGGTTTGCATTTCTAACCAGGGTGTGGGTGCCAGGGCATGGGCTGCACGCGCCCGCATTTCTAGCCAGGGTCTTAAACAACAGTCACACGTGGAATGTGCATTATCTAGACCCAGCTTTCAAAAGGGGCGCAAGAAAGTGTGTGTCGACTGATCAGAATACGGCTAGTTCCGAGACCGTTGTTGGTGAAACACATAGCTCGGGACTCGTATTTTGTAAGAGAGGGGCGCAACAAATTTATGCATGGCACTTTGAAAGATACGCCAGTCGCTTCTCTGTGAAAGTTACACAATGTTCGGTACCTCAATCCATACTACCGGTAATTCGTGTCTCTCACAAGTAGATGAACCCTGAACTTTTCAGTTGCCTTGATTCGCATGAACCAGAAACTAGCACATGAAGGTCACAGGCTGGGCACCATTGTCCATTGTTTGTCGCCTGATTGCGGCACCTGAGCCCAGCACATATGTGTGGGACGTGACACTAATTACCATTAGCTACTCTAGGACATGTCTCCTCCCTCCCACTTTTTCCTCCTTTCTTTTGTCCTGCCCCCTTGTGTTTGTTTCCATCTTTCCTCCCAACTCTTTAGTTAGGCGCCCACGCGGCCGAGCCTTTTTGAGCAAGGCCCAGAGGTGTAACGTCATTAACATGTCTCCTCTCTGTTTTCAGACCTCCATGTCTCGGACCGATGCCCAAGGTTATTACGTCGGCCACCAGCATGGCGGCCCGGCACAGCTTGGACCCCTAGACCGATCCAACACCGCAGAAGCAGAGCGGGCGCCGCAGCCTCCCCATGTGCGGGGCATGGTCCAGTCCTACTCTGCAGGCTCGCTCGTGGAGCGCTACCCTGAGGCGGCGGCGGCAGTGGCGGCCAACGGTGTGCACGGCACCATGCACAAGCGGGAAGGCAACAACCCGAACTCTGGCCCGTCGGCAGCTCACTCGTACTCACCCACACGCAGCGCAGAGATGCATCCGGGATGGGCAAACCTATCGGGGGGGGCAGTCTCGGCGAACTTGCCCAGAGTACCAAGCACCCAAATGCACCCGGGCATGCCACCGCAATACTACTACCCTAGCTCACAGGCCATGCCCTCTGGCTCGGCACAAGCCGCGCTGAGTAACCGGCCGACCTCTCCACCAGCCCAGTTTTATCCAGGCTTTCAACCCGCAGTTCCGCAGCCTGGTCAGACTGCCGGCCCGCAGCCGTATTACGAGCAGAGCCTGGCCACCAAGAGCGTGGGGTACCCCGGCATGAAGCACTCTCCGTCGGAGGGTCAGATCGCCAAAGCTGCTCCCCCCCGGTTCTACACGCCCAGCAAGGAGACGGGCGGCTCGCGCGCCTTGACTAGCGCTCCCACTCAGAAGCCCCGGCACAAGCGCCAGCTGTCAGGCTCGAGCGCCACGCACGGGGCGGTGTGAAGGAAATTGGAAAACGAATGCTCGAGGGCGGAGTTATGTGGGAGTCAAAATGTTGGCAAGGGCGGAGTTATGGGGGGTTGAAAAGGAGAGCGCCTGTTAAGCGTGGCTTGACAGGCCTGTTCATTATGACGGGGTGTGGGGATGTGGATCCTGGCCATCACTGGTGGGGGAGGGGTTTGTCGCGAATTACGCACACGATCTCTGAATTGCGGCGCAATGGCACAGCACTGGATGTGATGCTCCCTACTCAATTCATCTCCCAACAAGTAGGATTTGTTTGGAGTGTCTTCTGCTTTCATTTGTCTGTTTTGTGTTTCCGCCCTTCTTTTCGCTTCCTTCTGAAAAATGCGTGATTGAGCATGTGTTATTTTTATTTTAGGCTCGTGGATAGCAGAGAGAACTGGGTTCCTCAAATAGTAACGTGTGATAACTACGAACCTGAATCGTCTAATAAAGCTGTTGTGACCTTGTCCAGGCCTCACCTAAAATAAAATTTACAATGTGCTTCACTATGCTTCCCTCTACCTGTTACTTCTTGTAGGATATAAAGTTCCACCTTCTAGGGCAGCTTCTTGTTGCACATGCTGGCTCCTTGGGGACATAGTTCAGCCAGGTGGCATGGTTCCAGTGTTCCACATCCTTAGCGACTAGGAGTTGTTGAATGCCACCTGCCAGAAATAAATTGTGACCCTCTGGACTGCAAATGAATATTTTGTGTGGGGAAATGTGTGGTGTTTCTGTTACAACATCGTTTTCTGTTGCCTCGTGTGAAATACAATGTCCATTGTGGAGCCCAGTCAAATACCTTGCGAGGTCGCCCACTGATATAATAAGCGCCTTGATTGAAATGAAGCCAATTGCGCACTAGTGTGAATGACTTGTCTGTGTAAGTGTTTCTCTCCGACGCATCTGCTTGCCCACTGGAACGGGGTGCCGAGTAGACTTGCGGCATGCTAATGGCATTAAACCTCTGGGCCTTGCTGAAATTAAGCTCGGCCACGGCAACAAACAAAAAGTCAGCGGAGAAGGCAAACGAGGAAAGAAAAGGTAGGAAGTTCACCCACCAAATAACAAGAACGCAAAGGTCTGGCAACAGTATCCCCTGCCCCTGAAAAGATAAGTCTTGAAAAAGTTCAACTACAAGCTGCACAAAATAAGGGCCTCCCGCCCTTGTCTGCCTGCATGCTCTCCGACGTCCTATCTGGTTGGGAGGAATAAGGAAAGGAAGTAAAGGCTAGAGGACAGACTGAGAGGAGGACAAAGGAGAACACTCCTCTAGAAAACGGAAAGGCAGGCCTAAGGATTCCTGCCTCTGAAAGCAAGAGAGGGACAAACAGGGAAGGAGCCAGTCCCCAGGGAGGCAAAACAAAGACAGCAGACTAGCCCTCAACAAATATTACCCGCCATTCGATCTTCTCTCTCCCCCCACCTGAACGCCGGGTTCCATGCTCCTGCCCCCTCACATAGGAGGATGGCATGGCTGCACCATAGCCCAGGCTGTGCATGGTAGCTGGAATTGAGCCTAGTCATTCCCTACCAGCCCCACGTGGCCGAGCGTTCAGCAGGGCCCAGCGGGTATGCACTGTTATAAAAAATGCCACGTCATCAACAAAAGCCAGAGCCTCCGACCCATGCCTGCCCTGGTAAAATTGCTTATCGTAGTATATCGTAAGCTACTAAGCTCAGCTACAACCCTGAACATCTCAGCTAAGCCACCATCACCAGTTTACCTGGACATCCTCAGCTACCCCGCTACCCCGCACTGTACCTGCGCATCCTCAGCTACACCCACCAGGCATCATCCATGCGCATCCTCAGCCCCCCATCATCATCCTTGATCATCCTCAGCTACACTCCCATCACCCATGAACATCCTCAGCTACACCCCCATAAGCACCGCTGAATATCCTCAGCTACATGCATCCCTATCACCCCTGAACATCTTCAGTTGCACCCTGGATTGGCTGGCCCAGCCATGCCGATGGTGCGTACCCACATGGCAAGGTGTGATTTCAACGACATCCGTGGGGCGTCCTATCCGTGGAGCGTCCTCTGTCTTTGTGTGCACTGATTGTCAGGCTAAAAACCAGAAGTGGTCCCAGTATATCACTGGAATAGAGCATTTTACGTCTAAAATGTGAAGATATATTTAATCTGTTTTCTGATGATGCTGCAGGGATAAAGAAGGCTGTGTCTGCTGATGTACCCGGTTCTGAGTGTTGGGTATTTTTTGACTGGCTGCAAAATAAAATGCAAAGCTCTTGTTGCCTGCCCAATTTTTTCTGTACCCTTACCACGAACGAGTTTCAATGGCAGGAGGTGAGCGAGCTGAACAAATTGATCGCTGAGTTGCAGCATGTTAGTAAATGGACGGATCATAGATTATAACACCCTGTTTATATAGGCTCCATGGGAGGTCAACAAGTTGTTCGCCTTGGGACTGCAGTTGTTTCTTAACCATCACATTGGCAAACGAGACAGTTTCATCTTCAGAAAGGTACAGTATTGGGTGTATAATCTTATACACCCAACTACTCTTGATCGAGTTCCAGCAGTCTCCAGACTCAGTGCATGCACACATTGCCACATGGATGACTGATCTATATGTTGAGGTATTGAAAAATGAAATCACTGCTGGTGTACCAGACCTGAACATGTACCCTGATGAGTTAAGAACGTTGCACCTCTGAGTGGGCCCTCTTAAAGCTCGGCCGCGTGGGCGCCCAAATGTTCAGAAGGGAGAAAAGAGAAGGAACTAAAAGGAGGAGAGGGGGGGGGGCAGGAACAAAAGGAAAGGCCGGGAAAGCAAAGAAGACCAAGTCCGACACCTGAGTTACACTAGAGACTTAGTAGCCCTCAACAAAGCCCTCAACAAAACCCACAAAAGCAAGCAAATCCCACCCCTGCTTGGCCGCGAGGGCGCCCACTGAATAGAAGGCAGAGAATCAGAAACTAAAAAGGGGGCAAGCAAAAAGTACTCTGATGAGTGCATTTAGCCGTTATGGAAGCATGTTAACCCCTGTTAAACCCTGTTACACCATGATGTTAAACCCTGTGATTGATGGTGTTTTGAATGTTAATAAAACTAAGGGCTACGAAGGCGGTTGGACGACAAGTTTGGTATGACCTGAAACGAGGCTGCAGCCTCTGCCCTTGTCTCGAGTATGACAGCATCAGTTGCCTGTGCTGCACAAGACAAACATGCAACTGGCAACTTAAGCCCAACTGAAGTACATCCTCGGTCTCCTCCAAGGAGTGAACAAGGGTACAGCTCAGGTCAGGCACGCGCTTTGAGTCATGCACAATTTTGCAAGAAAGGCCTATATAGGCTAGGCCTATCATGCGTATGCAATAAGCGTTGCTCAAGAATGGAGCAATTGCGTCTAATTCATGCATCCCACACTATTGCACTATTGCCCCCTAGTTTGTCCGCTTGGATGCACTACTTCCAAGCTTGACAGACCACACCTTAGTTTGTCAATTTGTTTTCCATTTTGATGGTTTGACCTATTTGGTTGTCTTCTCTCACCCTTATATTTGCAACCGTAAAACCGGATAGGGTCCGCGCACCCATTTTGCACAGATTTATGAAATTCACTGCGCAGCAAAAAAAGTACCTACTCCGTGCAAGCGCAGTTGAATTTGTTTTTCAAAAATGTTTGCTATATCGCGCAGCTGGTCCAAAACACTTCATTAAACACCGCGCAACGCTTTCAGTCAGTTGTAAAACCAACACCGCGCAGCTCAAGTCTTACAACCACTACGTATCGTCAACTAAATCAAAAACCTAGTTTGATGCCTGAAAGAACAGTACACGGTCCAAAATTAGTGTATGTATGTCGAACAATCAGTCGCGCGCTAGCGTGCGGCTTTTTTGATGGTAGGTACGGAAAATCTATTCCGCGCACCCCCAAAATAGTTATATTGGTCTGTGATTGACCGGCCGCGCACACGTTTTACTAATTGTTATTCAATCTCTCATGTTATCCGCGCACCCCCCAAATAATTATTTAATAGCAGAGTCAAATCAAAGGGGGGGCAAAAAACAACTGAATACACCCCCATCATCGAAAGTTGTCGAGCTTCACGAGAGCTTTCCATATCTGGTCTTAAAATTGTTTTTGGCCCAGGGGGCTGGGATATTTGGAGTGTCAAAGTGGGGGGGGGGAGGCCGGGGAGTAAAAGAAAAAATGGCATTTTTGAAATTTTAGTTTTTTTAAACATCAGATTGAGACGATAGCTACACCGTTGCATTCCCACTGCCATTTGCTACAGATATGCATCAAAAAAAAATCCACACAGACCACCAGACCCCTCTTGGCATGCAATTTGGGTATGGGGGGGAGTCATGGCTCTGGAACCACATGCACCGCTGTGCGTACACTCATTATGGACTCACACGGTGTAGCTGCATTGGTATTTGCTATGAATTAAGCAATGACGACCTGCTGTGAGCATTGTTTGAAGGTCTCAAACTTCACAGACAACCCAGTGGCCCTAGGGAATCACCAACAAGGGAAAGAGTGCAAGAGAGGAGCTGAGAGGGCTGACCAAGGTGAACTCGACGAAACGACAGCGCACAATCACATCATTATGCTCCACTTCTACTCCTGCTACTCCCTCAGCTCCTGCTGCTGCTGCTGTAGTGCTGTTGCCGAGCATATATGCATATTGGATATATTCGGTATCCAATATGCGCACACCTTCCGCGTAGAGGACATTTCAGGGGTCCACTTCTAATTAAATAGGCGAAATCGCTCGTAAGGGAAGAAAGAAAGGAAGAAGCTGGTTCACCAAGATTCTAATTGAGGCGATGAAGCCAGACGCCCAAACAGAAGTCCTCGCACGTTTTCAACTGGCGCCCCGTCGAAGGCTTTTAGTCAACAAGGCGGGGAGTAAAGAGGAGAGAGAAGGAGGAGGGGGGGAGAGAGGAGTGGGGGAGGAAGGAAGAAAAAGAGGGGGGGGGCGGGGAGGAGAAGGAATAAACAAATGGAGGAAGGAAGGGGGGGATGAGACTATGGGAGAGGGAGGGAGAGGAGAGGGGGGGAGAGGAGAGGAGAGGGAGAGAGAGTAGGGACATGAGAGGGACAGGATGGAAGAAAAAGAGGGGGGGGAGGAGAAGGAAAACAAAGGAAGGGGGGGAGGGGGGAAGGGGGGGGGGGAGAAGGGGGGGGGGAGAAGGGGGGGGGGGAGAAGGGTCAAAAGAAAGAAATAGGGGAATGAAGGGGGGTGGAGAGAAGAGAGAGGGGGAGGGAAGAAAAAATGGGAGGGGGGGAGGAGGGAGGGGGGGGGAAGAAAAAGGGAAGAAAAAAGGGGGAGGAGAAAGGAATGATGAAGGGGAGGGGGAGGGAGGGGAAGGGATTCAAGGGAAGGGAAGAGGTGGAAATGGAAAGGGAAAGAATGAATGAGGGAGAGAGGGAAGAGGGAGAAGGAAGAGGGAGAAAAAGGAAAGAGAGAGAAAACGAAAATAAGGAGAAAATGTGTGACATAAAGAAAGGAGCACAAAGGGCAAAGAAAAACACCCTCCAGAAAACGCAAAAGGCAGACTGAAGGATCCCAACCTCTGAAAAGCAAGATAGAGACAAAAAGGGACAAAGCCAGTCCCCAGGGAGGCAAAAGTAAAGACAGCAGACTAGCCCTCAACAAAGCCTACCATGTCCTCAACAAAAGCCAGAGCCTCCCACCCATGCATGCCCTCTTATAATTGCTAAAAGTTCGTGGCGCCCATCGGGGGGCCTGCCCAACCTCTCGCCCTCAACCTCTCTTTCTCGCTAGGGCACTGAAAGCACACATGCAACGCATCCTCCACACGTTGGCCCATGTGTCCCTGCGCCCAACACCGTTGGCAGTAGCGTATGTCACGCTGCTGATCGCTGCGCCGTCCTCTATTATCAGTTGTGCTGGCTGCTCCGATTCGTAGCCTCAAGTTAGTGCACACACGACCGCACGCCCTTTTGCTAGTGCGGTTCCTGGTGTGCGCCAGAACGGCGCCTGCTGTAGTAGGCTATAAGCAGGCGTGATAGGCGGCCGCATACCTGTGTTTGGTGGCGGGGTCCCTAATCCCTATGGTCTTCCCGGCCGACGTCCTCCATTTGCGCCCGCTCATAGGCAGCGTTCATAAGCGCTAGTAGCACCTCTGCGACGGGGTGAAGTTGTAGGTCAGCCGCTGCCTGATGCAGTTTGGGGGCGGCTGCTCCCCGCTCTAGCTCCTCTAAGGCACATGGCAGTTCACTGCACCAATCGCGTCCTCCAGTGACCATGCGTGGGCTGTCTTCATGTGCTGCCGGCGCTACCGCTGCATTGTAGAAGCGAAGGACATGGCACCACCAACCTCGCTGTAACGGTTGGATCTGTAGCTCCCTCAGGACTCCCCAACTCGCGGCGGACGCTGGGAGCCCAATTGCCCAACGCAGGTGCTGAAGGAAGCTGGACTGCATCTTGCTTTGGAGATAGTGTTGCGGTCGGAGGTGACCAGTGGCCCACACCACATCCCCGTCGTTGGCTGGAGGCTCTCCGTTTGTGGCCGCTAGCCGGATGCGAGTAAGCAAATGGCGCACCTTGGCTGCCAGGCGGCGGATACGCTGCAGCGCAGCAGCCCGAGGCGCCTCCCTTCCTTGCATGGCCTTCTGCATGCTACCGCTCTCATGCTGAATGATGCCCAAGAACTTAAATTAAAACAAGTGCTTGGCAGACATGGTGACACAGCTGACATTCAGAGCCGTTCAGAAGCAACTCAAGGAACACACGCACAAGCGGTAGTACCCTACATGCAGGACACGTACAGTACGCCCCACCGAACAAGCAACACACACACATCACTAGCAACACCCAGCAACACCCAGCATTCAACCAACAAAGGGGCCTATAACCACCATGCCTATAACCACGTGGCGATCTCCCGTACTCCGCTCTAATGAGCAGGCGCAGGTGGATATCCCAGGTGGCGCGTTTCCAGCCGTAATGCTTACCCACTTTTTAACTTTGCGCCTGTTTCAAAGCTATGGGCTGTGGAGCTTCTAAGTCAGCCGGCTCTGCACACGAGGTCGGTCGTAGCGGAATGCGGAGTCCGAACTTCATCATAAGCATTTTGAGATTCGGGACTAACGGATCACTCCCACACGCCATGGATGTTTCCCGCTGCCCCCCAAACACCGACAATCTGTCACCCTCTTTCTAATTTCCTCCTAGTTGAAGGACTCCCCATTCCGATCTCCACAATCCTCCCACCCGCCTTGCACACCGGCGGGCAGGCGGGCACGCTGCCTTCTTGCATGCCCTTCAGTGCTTCTTTTTGCGCGCTTCAGCCACAGTTAAGCTACATCACGGCCTGCGGCCATGGAGGGCTGGTGCAGCAAGCCCTGCTGCTCAGACATCTGCTCGCATGTCGGTCTAGGTTTGGTCCCAATCGGCCTTGCAGTGGCCGCCCGGCGGCCCCTGTATCTCTGGCATGCGCATTAAAACAAATACAGATGTTCTCCACAACACCACTTTCTACCCTCCAGAACGTGGGTTTACTACCAATCTCACTGACTTACCCCTCGCCCAAATCAGCAAACTAGAACAGCATGCCTGACCAGCTTCTTGTATGCTGCTAGGACTCAACGAGCAAAATAAAGGAACCTGGTCAATTCACTGGCTTGCTTTTCATGCCCTGCTGGATAGACCCTCTTAACACCTAGCCCGGACCTTATCCCGCCACCCCAACTGCGACACGCACTCCCACGTCCCTTCCCCCCGCTTAAACCTCCCCTGCCTGCTGCTGACCCCATTTCCCTCATCCCTTTGTTCACCGTTTCATCATGGGCTGACTTCCAGGACATTTTCAAGAAAGCCAGCATGCCCCTCACTCCTTTCCTTGGTATTCAAACCCTCCATATCCCTCCTCCGATTCTTCTGTTGCACACCTTTCTGTCCACACTGCCACCGCACCAGAAGGCAACCACCTTCCCTACCTGCTCTTCCGTGTCCTTCCCCTCTCAGGCAGACGCCTTGCTGTGCGAGCTGAGGGCCGCGGTGGACGTCACGCTGCTTGGGGTCAGCCTCGTCTACCTCCTCAACCTGCTGTGCACAGGCACCCTTAATCCAGAGTGGACTGCCCAGGACGCCGTCGACAAGTTTGTGCGGCCCC
The DNA here is from genome assembly GCA_037349105.1 of Limnomonas spitsbergensis. Classification (NCBI taxonomy): domain Eukaryota; kingdom Viridiplantae; phylum Chlorophyta; class Chlorophyceae; order Chlamydomonadales; genus Limnomonas; species Limnomonas spitsbergensis. The sequence continues at coordinate 802,139 of JAYJMM010000081.1, read as the reverse complement.
GTAGCAGGCCCACCAGGTACTGCCTTGGCCGCCTGTGTTGGGTTCTACCTGTGCCGCCATATTCAAACAGCATGCTCTGCTTAGAGCTGTGCATCTCTGTTCTGTCGTGTCATTGTGTCTGTTCCCAGTCTGTGGCACCACTGCATTCCTGAGATGGCGCTTTTCGAACCCCTCATTTAAATCATGGTGGCCAAATCCAGCTTAACCTGTGCCATATCGTGTCATATTGTGCCGTATCGTGCCATATCGTGCCATATCGTGTCATATCGTGCCATATCGTGCCATATCGTGCCATATCGTGCCATATCGTGCCGTATCGTGCCATATCGTGCCATATCGTGTCATATCGTGCTACCTTGGCAATACAATCCAGCTCAACCTGTGCCATATCGTGTCATATCGTGCTACCTTGGCAATACAATCCAGCTTAACCTGTGCCATATCGTGTCATATCGTGCTACCTTGGCAATACAATCCAGCTCAACCTGTGCCATATCGTGTCATATCGTGCTACCTTGGCAATACAATCCAGCTCAACCTGTGTCATATCGTGTCATATCGTGCTACCTTGGCAATACAATCCAGCTCAACCTGTGCCATACTGCCATATCGTGTCATATCGTGCTACCTTGGCAATACAATCCAGCTTAACCTGTGCCATATCGTGTCATATCGTGCTGCCTTGGCAATACAATCCAGCTCAACATGTGCCATATCGTGTCATATCGTGCTACCTTGGCAATACAATCCAGCTCAACCTGTGCCATATCGTGTCATATCGTGCTACCTTGGCAATACAATCCAGCTTAACCTGTGCCATATCGTGTCATATCGTGCTACCTTGGCAATACAATGCAGCTTAAACTGTGCCATATCGTGTCATATCGTGCTACCTTGGCAATACAATCCAGCTTAACCTGTGCCATATCGTGTCATATCGTGCTACCTTGGCAATACAATCCAGCTTAACCTGTGCCATATCGTGTCATAACGTGCTACCTTGGCAATACAATCCGGCTCAACCTATGCCATATCGTGTCATATCGTGCTACCTTGGCAATACAATCCGGCTCAACCTTTGCCGTATCATGTCATATCGTGCTACCTTGGCAATACAATGCAGCTTAAACTGTGCCATATCGTGTCATATCGTGCTACCTTGGCAATACAATCCAGCTTAACCTGTGCCATATCGTGTCATATCGTGCTACCTTGGCAATACAATCCAGCTTAACCTGTGCCATATCGTGTCATAACGTGCTACCTTGGCAATACAATCCGGCTCAACCTATGCCATATCGTGTCATATCGTGCTACCTTGGCAATACAATCCGGCTCAACCTTTGCCGTATCATGTCATATCGTGCTATCTTGGCAGTTCAATCCGGCTAAACATGTGCCATATCGTGCTACCTTGGCAGTACAATCCGACTTAACCTGTGCCGCCGGTTAACCAGGAAACAGACAGTCAGCCCAGAGTCGAGAGTCAAAGAGAGGACAATGCAAACAAAAGAAAAGAGCCATGACTGGCGAGTGAAGGGTACGCGCTGAAGATGATGCGCCCTATTTGTCTAGTTCAGGGTTCAGGGTTTAGGGTTTAAACTCTTAACCCTAGACATTTTGGTGTGCATGATATGAATACTTCTAAGCCTGCCATAAAAGCAGTACACGACTGAAAACACAGAAGTAAAAACATTGGCCGGAAGGCCCAAACCCCCATAAGCTTAACAGATCCTTCACCTTAACCCTAGGACAGGCACTCCCTTCTTGAGTGGGGGAGGGGGGCTAAGAGTGCCGCCCTGACAATTGTAGCACTTGCCCCCGACAGGCAAGCTCTGGAAGGGTGGTAAAAACGGCGGCCCAGAGATTGCTATGCCACTCGGTGTGTGACTAAGCCTTTCCTCACAACCACCCTAACCACCCAGGCAGGATTATCAAGTACGGCAGTTTGCACCGTACCCATGCCGTTAACCTCATCCTTTAACAGTACCGTACAGTGTGAAAACACCGTGCCGGCCATTTCTTACCAGTCCATGCATTTGTCTGTACCGTACCGGTATCCATACAGTACTGTTTGACCATACCGTATTTCCGCACCGGCTAACCCTGCACCCAGGTGCTGCCTCTTTGACATGGTTCCATTGCACTACACCGGAAGGCCCGTCCACTTCATATCTCACACATGGTCGCGCAAGCTCGGCTCTTTGCTGGACATGCTGGTCGATCATCTTCCCGTGAACGCGCTGCTGTGGCTGGACATCGTTGCGATCAACCAGCACCCGTATGAGGAACGTGGCTGCTTGCTCAATGAGGACGTGGCCAGTTTAGGCAAAGTTGTGAAGGCAACCCAAGACACGTTGTTCTGCTTGGACCCGCAGTGTGCAGCGCTGAGCCGGATCTGGTGCTTGTATGAGGTGGGTGGTGTCGACTGAACCCTTAACCCTGAGCCCTAAACCCTAAATCCTGAGCCAGAAACCCGGAGCCCGGAACCCTGAACCCTGGTGAGCAGTGCCAACACTTAACCCGGGTGTATGGTTTCAACCCTTGCCTGATCCCTGCTGGGCGGCGTAAACCCTAAACCTGGTGATCGGCATCAACCTTTAAACCCCGTGCAATGACGAATGTACGTTGATTGGCTGGTATCCGTCCGCCAATTTTTTCAGGGAGCGCAAAAGGGGCTGTTAGGATGCCCCGCGCGCATGCTCACACGCAGGCTCACTACTCCCTAGTGTAATAATGCTTGAGGGGCACCGCTGCCTGCGCGACCATAACACACATTAATTTAACCTGGGATATCCAGCTCATTGGTAGGAATGGCGCGTGCCAATCTGGTATAATAGCACGCTATAACGGTCGAAGGCACCGTTTTGCCACCCAGTATCTGCCGCTCAAGTGGGACAGTGGTTGGGGCCGTATTAGTGAGTGACAGGAAACACAGTAAGGAAAATAACATGATAGGGAGTACATAGAGATATAGAGTACCTCATTAGTGCAAGGATTAAAACACCTAACCAAAGTAGACCCCCCCCTAAAATCTTAAGCCATAACCCTAAACGCCAAACCAAAATCCCCCAAGCCGTTCCTCAGTCTTCCCTGCCCCTCCATGCTCTGTGAACCCTGATTTTGCCCGTGCGTGGTAGGTATGGCAGACATTCCTGGACAAGGGAGCCACAGGTCTTGTGTTCTTGATGACTGAGGTCAACATAAGCAAGCTTGAGCAGGCCTTTGAGACCTTCAACGTGAAGGACGCCCAGGCCACGCAAGACGCGGACCGCGTCGACATCCTCAGCTGCATTGAGAAGAGCGAGATGAGCACGACCCAGGTCAACTTGCAGCTCAAGGCAGCTCTGGTGAACAGCGCCGTGCACAGCGCAACCCACACCGAGGCCGACAGTGACGTCAACAACGATTCAATACTGCTGCATCGAGCCGCCGCGATGCTCAATGTATGCCGATGGCCGGTACGCCGAAGCCGAGCCATTGAGCCGCCAGGCGATCGAGATTAGGGATCGCGTGCTCGGCCCCGACGACCACAATACCATCAGCGCTATCAACAGCCTGGCTTCATGTATCAACTCTCAAGGGCGCTGTGTCGAGGCAGAGCTACTGCACCGCCAAGTGCTCGAGGCTTGGAATCGCGTGCTTGGTGCCGACGACCCGGCCACCATTGGCGCGGTCAACAACTTGGCCATTTGCTTGGCAGACCAGGGGCGCAGCTCTGAAGCAGAGCCGATGCACCGCCAGGTTGTCGAGGCACGGACGCGCATGTTTGGTGCAGACCACCCAGAAACCATCATCTCACTCATTTGCCTGGTTGAATTTTTCACCAAGGAGGAGCGTCACTCCGAGGCAGAGGCGACGCATCGGCAAGTTCTCGAGGCGAGAATGTGCATGCATGGCGCCGACCATCCCGACACGCTCACCACAGTCAACAACCTGGCAATATGTATTGACGAGCAAGGCCGCTATGCCGAGGCAGAGCTGCTGTATCGCCGAGCGCTCGAGGCCAGAACAAGAGTGCTCGGTGCCGACGACCCAGACACCCTCAGCTCAGTCAACGGTCTTGCGGTGTGCACTTATAATGACGAGCGCTTTGTTGAGGCAGAGCCGCTGTTCCGCCAGGCCCTGCAAGACAGAGCGAGAGTGCTTGGCCCCGCCCACCCCGATGCTATCAGCTCATTGGGCAACCTGGGCAACTGCCTCTTCGAACAGGGGCGCCACTCCGAGGCAGAACCGCTGTACCGCCAGGCACTGGAGGCGTGGACACAATTGCTAGGTCCCGAGCATCCGGACACCATTGCGGCCCTTGATTGCCTGGCTTCATGCGTTTCTGAGCAGGGGCACTACGTTGAGCGAGGTGGAGCCGCTGCACTTCTAGAAGCATGAGGCGACCATGCTAGTGCAGTTCACATTATGGTGCTATGGCAGCGGGGATGTTTTTGGTGGCATTCGAAATTATTTGTTTTGTTACCAGAGTAGAAGCAGCGAGTTCTGACAGAGTTCTTGGTGCATGCGCCAAAGCATTCCCCAATCATAATTGAGTTCGTCGTTTTTTGTTACCGTTCAACACTGCAACTGAACCTCTGCTTCGCGCAACCAAGAGCGTGGGGTACCCCGACACCCTGGCATGAAGCACTCGCCGTCGGAGGGACAGATCGCCCAAGTTGCTCTCCCCTCTTCTACATGCCCAGCAAGGAGACGGGCGCTCCGAGTCAGAGGCCCCGGCACAAGCGCTAGTTGTCGGGCTCTTGCGCCACAAACGGGGCAGTGTGAAGGAAGGCCAGTCAGAGGCATCGGCACAAGCGCCAGCTGTCAGGCTCGAGCGCCACGCACGGGGCGGCGGTGTGAAGGAAGGTGGAAAGCGAATGCTAGAGGGCGGAGTTATGGGGGGTGCAAAACGTGTGCGAGGGCGGAGTTATGGGGGTTGAAAAAGGAGAGCGCCAAGTGCGGCTTGTTAGGCCTGTTTGTTCTGCCGGGATGTGGGGATGTGCATGGATCCTGGCCATCAGGTGGGGGAGGGGTATAATGTGATGCTCCATGTTAATTCACCTCCCAACAGGTAGGATTTGTTTGGAGTGTCTTCTAATTTCGTGTGTCTGTTTCGTGATTCTGCCCTCCTCTTTGCTTTCTTTCTGAAACATGCGTGGTTGAGCATGTGTTGTTTCTATTGTAGACTCGTGGAAAGAGAGAACTGGGCTCATCAAATAATAACGAAGTCTCATGCAAGAACTACCACCCCGAATCTAAAAATGATGTTGTGTCTTTGTTCTTGTTGCACATGCTGGCAACTTGCTTGGGGACACAGTTCGCCTTGGGGTCATGGTTCCATATCCTTAGCAGTTGCCGAATGCCATTTGCTAGAAATAAATTGTGACCCAGTGGACAGCACATAAATGTATGTTGAGTGGGGAAATGTGTGGTGTTTCTATTACAACATCGTTCAATGGCCTCGTGTTAAATATTATGTCCAAAAAGGAGCGATCCTAGTCAAATACATTGTGCGGTCGCCCATTGTAATAAGCGCCTTGATTAAAGTGAACCCAATTACACGCCGGTGTGAATGACTTGTCTGTGAATGACATTACACCTCTGGGTACTGCTAAAAACTAAAAGGCTCAGCAGCGTGGGAACCCAACTGTCCCGTTGGAAGAAAAGGAACAGAGGGTAAGAGGGGAAAATGAAGGAGAATAACACAAAAATAAGAAATACCCCCCTCAAAAGGAAAAGGCAGCCCGAAGTATCCCTGACTCGTCTGTACCGTTGTTCCTCTCCTGCCTTGGCATCTGCTTGCCCACTGGGACGGGGTGCAACAGACTTGCGGCATGTACAGATCGCAGTCTACCGGAAGCTACTAAGTTCAGCTTCACCCCAAAATATCCTCAGCTAAACCACTATCACCACAGGACATCCTCAGCTAAGTACCCCGCCCCCCCACTGTCCCGACGCATCCTCAGCTAAGCCCACCATCACCCATACGCAACCTCAGCTACACCCACCATCACCCATGCGTATCCTCAGCTTCACCCACCAATGCCACCATCACCCCTGCCCATCCTCAGCTTCACCCACCAATGCCACCATCACCCCTGCCCATCCTCAGCTTCACCCACCAATGCCACCATCACCCCTGCCCATCCTCAGCTTCACCCACCAATGCCACCATCACCCCTGCCCATCCTCAGCCCCCCCCTCAACATCCTTGATCATCCTCAGCTTCACTCCCATCACCCTTGAACATCCTCAGATACACCCCATCAGCACCCTTGAATGTCCTCAGCCACATGCATCCCTATCGTGCCTTCATGTAAACAAATAAGGGCGTCGAATGGGTGACGGCAAGTGCTGAGTGTGCTGGAAGAGCAAACATATCCACCTTTTTATACGGTATGCCTTTATTTCACTGCCAATCTAGCCCACCCAGACCAGCTGAGGGGGGGCATGATCTCTTGCATGCGCCCTCAATCAGTTGCACAACCTCATGGTGGCCACGATGAGCCGCTAATGTGACTGCGCTTGCAACTGCCGCGGTGTCTGAAGCAACCGCCGTGTTGGCCAACAGCAACTGCACAACCTCCAGGCGGCCACCACGAGCCGCTGAACTGAGCGCATCGGCGACTGCCTTGGTGTCTGCAGCGACCGCCATGTTGGCCAGCAGCAACTGCACAATCTCCAGGCGGCCGCGATGAGCCGCTGAACTGAGCGCATTGGCAACTGCCACGGTGTCTGTAGCAACCGCCGTGTTGGCCAGCAGCAGATGCACAACCTCCAGGCGGCCACTATGGGCCGCTGAACTGAGCGTATTGGCAACTGCCACGGTGTCTGTAGCAACCGCTGTGTTGGCCAACAGTACCTGCACAACCTCCAGGTGGCCACTACGAGCCGCTGAACTGAGCGCATTGGCGACTGCCACGGTGTCTGTAGCAACCGCCATGTTGGTCTGCAGCAGCTGCACAACCTCCAGGTGGCCACTACTAGCCGCAAAACTGAGCGTACAGGCGACTGCCACGGTGTCTGCAGCAACCGCTGTGTTGGCCAGCAGCAGCTGCACAACCTCCAGGTGGCCACGACGAGCCGCTGAACTGAGCGCATCGGCGACTGCCACGGTGTCTGCAGCAACCGCCGTGTTGGCCAGCAGCAGCTGCACAACCTCCAGATGGCCTTTCCTAACTGCAAGGAGCAGCGGGACAGCTGTTGCTTCTGCTGCAACGTCCATGCTGGTGAGTAGTAGCTTGACAATCTCCTGGCGGCCGAAGGAAGCCGCAATGTGAAGGTCTATAATGACGCCCTGCCTGTCCATCGTGGCTGCTTCATTCAGCAGCAGCTGCGCAAGCTTCATATGGCGGCGCTGCAGAGCCATCTTGAAACTTGTAGCTCGTGGTGTCAAGGTACTGAGTAGCCGACGCACACCCACCGAGTTGCCCAGAGACCGCACGCCGTTGACCACATCCGGTCTGCTGTGCAGAACCTGGAGCTGCCGTACGAGCACATCGTAGTCTTGCAGGTTCTCCAGCTCGTCCAACGTTGATTCCGGGCGAGCTGCAGCCGTTGAGCTCAGCAGGAGCCGCGCAATGCCATACTCCCTGTTCTCCAGTGCCGAGCGCAACGCCAGGGTGTCTGCACATGGGGCATGTCTAGAGGCCAGGAGCAGCTGCATGCACCCTTCCTGCCCGGCTGCGGCGGCCACTGCCAGCGCCCGTCCGTTGTCCACGTCGGCGCGCAGGCCGGCCACATCCCGCCGTGTCAGGAGCTCACGAACGACGCCCTGTCTGCCTCCCCTGACCGCCGCAAAGAGCAGGAGCTTTCTCGTTTGGATGCACGGTGCCTCCTTTGAGAAGCCCATGACATGGTTCGCCATCCTCTGCATCCTGGCATCGTTTGCATCCTGGCATAGGAGGGTCTCGGTCGCCAGGATCCGAAGGATGGATGCCCTCTCGCCGTGCTTACGCAACATGCCCTGTGCCCTGACCTCCTCAGTCCCACACCTGCTGAAGGCTTTGCAGCTCATGAAGAAACTGCATGCAGTGGAATGAAAGTCTTGAGTTATTGTGGCAAAGTTTTGACAAGCATACTAGATTATTGACATAATATCACAATCCAATCATACCATACCTGTACTCTCCAATCATACCATACCTGTACTCTCCAATCATACCATACCTGTACTCTCCAGCCTCAATCGCCACCTCCTCCAAGAGCTCATGCGGTAGTAAGTCCAGGAGTCCCAAGCTGTTGCACACAAGGAATGGTAAGTATCAAAAAACCGCAGACTGAAGCACAAATGTCGACTCCATGTAAACATGCTGCACGCAAAACAGACTCATGCACAATAAAGCAGACTCATGCACAATAAAGCAGACTCAAGCACAATAAAGCAGACTCATGCACAACAAAGCAGACTCAAGCACGCAAAACAGACTCCATGCCAACATGATGCACGCAAGCAAAAAGGTGCATCGAATCACCTTTTCTTATTACTGCGAACGTTTGCCCTGGTCGTTCGGCTACTCATCGGATCGCCAGCGCGCTGAAGTTCTGCAGCAGGCGCACCTGTATGCAGTAAGCACCCATACCCCGCACTAGCAAGCAAGATAAACACGCACTAGCAAGAAGGATAAGTACGCACTAGCAAGCACGTATTCAATACATTTTTAAGGCCGATGAGAGAAGGGCGCAAAGGAGAGGATTTTTTTTATGGCCGCATGTGATGAGCATCACAAGAACAAGTGCCAAGACAGCTCAGGTTGCCCCATGCAGCTCATGCAGCTCTTGCAGCCCATGCACCCTATCATTCTGAACCTTCAGTCCCACACAGCTTGTGCGCCCTGTTGTGCAGCCCCAAGCTCCCTTGCAAACTAAACACCTGCATTACAGCGTGATGCAACCTATCCTAATGCCCCAGGCCAACATGTAGACACAGCCTATCACCTTAGGGGATATGAGCAAAAGGCATCTTGGGGGCAATGGGCAAAAGTCTGTAGAGCGAGGAACACGAACAAAGTGAGATAAAAATACGCGAGTGAAATGACAACATGACAACATGACAACATGTATAAATGACAGCAACGTGAAAGAAAGAAGAAATTCGCATCCAATCTGCGCACACCTTCCGCGTAGAGGAGATTTTCAGGGGTTCACTGACTGCGATGAAGTAGGCAAAATCGCTCGTAGGAGAAGTAAGAAAGGGAGAAGCTGGTTCAAAACGATTCTGATTGAGGCGGTGAAGCCTCGTCCAAGCCAGACGTCGAAACGGAAGTCATCACGCACGCGATTCGAAGTGGCGCCCCGGGGGCGTCCAGCACTCCAGCCCACCCACGCGTGATCCTGCTGTCGACGCGTGTGTACCCTTCGGGCAAACCCTAATCCAGGTGCTACCGGCTCTGCGCTTAAGATAGTAAAATTCCCAGTCACGAACGTCGACGTCAGTTGCGCATGCACACCACCATGCATGCACACCGCAGTATGTGGAGGGTTTACTAGGGCTATCTATTGGGAAGTACCAGTGGGTAAATTAATGCACTTTTTTAACTTGAGTGCACTTCAGGTAATGGTGCTAATACGGCACTGCTGCTGGGGGGGCTTGGGTCTAGGGCTAGTTGGAAGTAGGTGGACTGATGCAAAAATATATTGGACGAAGCCAATTTGGCCAGAAAGATGGAAATGTGGCATTGACCTTTGGATGCATCCGGATGTTGTGTGCTTCCTGGGAGTATATTTTAGCATTGACATTTTTCATTTCACCGTTGCGTTGTGGGGCCTCTTCTTCAATGTGGTTGGCTCTTGCTGGAGTCCACATTCAAGATCATGTGGGGTAGGTCGGAGGAGAGTCAGTCGGGATTCATCCATGTGTTCGTCCCCCAGGTTCGTCGACAAAAAATACGGAGATTACACCTATTTCCCCGTTTTTTCTGTTCAATGCTTATATAATGTTGTGTGTTGAGGAATAAAATCAATGAAATATCAATGACACTTCATCGATGTATTTCTCAACACACAACAGACTACTTTGTTATTGATGCAAACCCATCGTACAAATACCGTAAAACCGCTTAGGGTTCACGCAACCCCAAACAAAAGATATTTTTTCCCGTCGCGCAGCCAATTTTTTTTTAAGAAACGGCAGCGCAAGTAATTTAAATTAAAGCCGCGCAACACTGAACATAATTTAAATTTCCTTCCGCGCAGCACTTTCAGCCGGTACAGTAAAACTCAGTTAAAACCCTCGTTTGATGCTAGCAAGGATAGTACGCGGTCAGCAATACTCAGCATAGTTGTCATCCTCCTCCCCGCCGGTTCGTGGCCTCAGGAAACGTGGGGCTGTTGGGGCCCCGGAACGTCAGCAGTCGTCAGCACCCGTCTCCTCCTCCATGATCAAGCTTTGCTTTAGGGACTGGCGTAAGGATCACTCGATCGACGGATGTCAAATCAGACAGTCGCGCGCGAGCGCGCCGTTTTTTATATTTTCTGTTTTTAATTTGTAGCGCGCACCGAGGGGGGGGGGCAAACAAAACTGGGGACCCCATCCCCAAAAATAAAAACGAGCACCCAAGCCTACCACCCACCCACCCACCGCCTCCGGAACCCATTGAAATTCAAATATCTCAATCAAAACTCAAAATTACAGGGCATGTAAGGGGTGCTTTTTATCAGCTCGTCAAGGCGCTTCCACTGGTATATTTGAATTTGTTACGTGATGACCATTCATGCCAAGAGTCAATTTTGTTACTGGGCTCAGCCAGGCTACTGAGTACCGACATATGCTCGCTAGCGATTACAATTCATACCAACAGTCAATTTGGGTACTGAGCTCAGCCAAGCTATTGACTACCGACTTCTTCTAGCTAACGATCACATGTCTCCAGACGGCAGATGGCCTGGATGGCGGTGGCAATGCGATGGCATCAGCCTTCATCTTGGCCATCAGCTCCCTCACAGCCTTCTTCCTCTCCCTTAGCGGGACCTCTTTGCCCACTACTCCCTCCAATTCCTCCACCGTCACCGCGTAGCTTGCCACATCTGCCTCCGCCAGCTGCTGATCGGGATGGGCTGTCGGCATGTGATCATGGTAGTGATAGCTCCAAACCCACGGGCGGGGGACGGGCGGATCCCTGCTCCTGCAGAAATGGCATGGCACTGGCCTGTTGGTGCAAGGATTGGCGTTGTTGCCAGCAGCAGCGACACCACTGCAGTCCAGGGCCCTGAGGCCCCTCTCGAGCGTGAAAGGCAGCGGTGCGTGCGCACTGTATGCTGCAAATGCCCAGTGCGCTGTAAAAGGCTGGCCGACGGGAGGTGAATAGCCCTGGCACTTCGAGACCTCTCGCAATGGCGCAAAATCTGACGAGGGAGGCGATGCTGTTGCAGCCTCATTCTCAGCCGGAGATGGAGAAGGAGAGGCTGGCGGGCTTACGGGTGTTGGCTCAGCTGGGGCAGCAGCTGGGCCGCTGGGGTTGCAGCAGGGGTAGCTTGGGGAGGAGCGGGAGCAAACCCGAGCGTTCTTTGCCACTTTGAATCGCGTGATATCGCGGAAGCTACCATGCACTCCCTCCCATTATGGTGGCGTCTGCTGACGTTTGCAGGGTCAGCGGATTTGAGGACCTTGCCACACCGACCACAAGTGATCGGTTCATTCATGATCCACCAGACCGACACTACCATGTGCTTCGTATAATACAGCTCTTTCTAAGGCTGACTCAGCTGGTTTCGGGGTGTGTCCAATGGGGCCAAACCCTCAGTGTGGGGGGGGCAGGGGGTCATGTGGTAATTCAAACAACATTTTAGGATGTAAATGGACTCATGTTGGCAAGAAGAACACAGAGGTGCCGCTGCCAGCCTCAACAAACCTCCAGAAAAAAGATACGAAGTTTGAACTAAAAATCAAATACGGTATTTGATTTTTTGGGAGACCACCCACCCACCCACCCCGACTTTGCCCCCCCATATCTCCCACCCCTCTGGGCCAAAACATATTTTAGAAACAGCTATGGAACGCTCTCGTTAAGCTCAACAAAAAAGGGGGATGGGGTCAATTTTTTTGTTTTTGTCCCCCCCTCGGCGCGCACCCCCAAAATAGTTGTTTGGGCACCTGACTTACCCAAGCGCACCAGCGATTTTTGAATTAATATTAGCGCACGGCCATGTCCGCGCACCCCAATATTTAATTAATTATGAGCGAGGTCTGGGAGATTCTACGGTATAACACAAGAAAAATATTTATGATACATTGTAAACCCTCTTTAAATGAAAATGCACACCGTTGTGTACTTCGAGGAAGAAGTTAGTTATCAACTGTAAATAAAGTAGGTTACCCGATTATGGCCAATTGTAAGCCTATGTAAATTTAGTAAATTATGTACCCAGCGTGGCTGCGAGGGGGCAAAATAAGCATAGATACCCCATCCTCCTTAGAAGTACAGCTTGATGATAACTTTCTTAGTCTAGTCTTCAAAATATTTGTGGCCACGGGGGGCAATCCTGAAGGGGGGTCCGCTGGGGGATGTCCCCCAAGATATCAATGCCACAGCGCCCAGCATGCTCGGTTCATCTTAGTAGACCTAGCAGTCTATATGCCCTGCCCTTCGGATAAATGATCCTCAGAATCTCTCTCCTCGTCAACCTCATCTGCCTCAGGAGGAGGAGGTAGGTGGAAAAAGAGGAGGAAAAAAGCTACTAGTCCGGCGTGGCAGCATGTTAGGACCCTCGAGGCTCAAGGAGAATAGGCCTAATGACTAAAAATGACTACCGATACCTGTATGGTACTGGTACTAGAACATGCTCTTTATACCAGTAGTCTATTCATGTGAAGGGCTGAGAATCATAAAATGCTGGAAGCATGAGGCAAGACGGACAACACATTACCGTGTTGGTTTTATTTGTGAGTTGAATAGGTATGCGGGTATTTAGGTGATTGTGTAGATAGGAGTCTGCCCTCACAGCCGTATTTTGCTCCAGTCTGGATCTCTCAACCTCTTGAGAAGTAACCTCGCATTCGCCATGCAGGCTTTGCAGATCTTGAATCGTACCTGCCATGGGCATGAATCAGGAATCCTCCGGGAGTAAACATGTGCAAGCCCCTTAGAGGAAGCAAGATAGTGCCCTATTGTGGCAGGATTTCATACTTTCAAATGCTGCTGATGCCTGCTCCATGTGAGTCACCTTGCCCTTCCCGCCAGCACCCTCATTTGAATCACGGTTTCGGAGGTTCTCGGCCAAATTCAAAACCCCCGACTCGTAATCCCAATTGGATTCGCTCCTACGCTTCGAGTTGTGTCTCCAACTACATTTAAACACCGTTGAAGGAGGTAGCCATTCCTAGAAACCTTCCCAGGCCACCCAGTATCCCCCGTCCCTCCCGCGCAGCCCTCAGCCATGGCGAGCAGCAAGCAAGATATGCAGGGCTTGGCGCAGATGGAGAACATCGCTTCGACCTCTGCGGCACGTGGCGGGAGACGGGACGCCGTCCAGGACGCAAAAAACGCGCCATGGATCGAGAAGTTCCGACCCAAGACGCTGGACGAGGTTGCAGCCCACACGGAGATCATAGATACCAGTAAGTGGGGGCGGCAGAGCAAGCAAAAGCGTCGGAATATCTTGCCCATGATCATCATACCATGCCTAGTTCGCACCCAGCAACGAGGCAACATGGGAGGCATGGAGATGTAGAGGTTTGAAAGGAGTATTTTGTGCGGACCCAAGACAGGGGACGGAGTTTGCCGTGAACAGGTATACCAGTGTGTGGAGGCGGCAACAACAACATCATAGGAAGCATGCAAAACCGGGGACAGATGCCAGTTTTTGTGTACCGTCTCCCGTTTGCTTCAAGCAAAATGAGACAGCATGGGTACCATGCAGTAATGGAGGTCTGCAAATATTTCCTTCAGTGACAAACATCCCTCCTGAGCATTCTAGATAGACATGAGCAATGTACCAATGTCCCTGTTTGAGCAGGACAGATAGAGCAATATACCTCCTTCAGCGGTACAGATAGCATGAACACTGTACCTCCTTCGGCAATCTAGATAGACATGAGCGATATCTCTCCTTACGCAGGACATATAGACATGAGCTATGTCCCGCCTCAAACAACCTAGAAAAACACTCTTGGTGGGAGTGGCATGGTGCCAAGGCATCCTTACTCCTTGGCAATGCTGTGACAAAGGTGCTTATGGTACCTGAATTACGTAGCTGTGTTTCAACCTCTGTATTCACATGGCAAATTCAGCTACGTGTTCCAGTCAAGAACAGTCATAACTTGCAAAATACCTGAATTATCGCGTAATCACACAGGACTGATCCTTTGCAGGAGGAGGCACCAGGAAAAGGCTATTGGATGTATGTGTATGTACTACAAAAACTCTAGGATCCTCTGACAAAAGGACCTAGAGCCCCATCACAAAGAGCCCCATTGGAATGACCAATCACATATGTCTCAAGGTGACATCCCCAGCTCTCCCACATGCTGGATTGCTGGGACTCACCAGCACGCTGCAACCGAGCAGCTTGGGGCACCTGCATGCAGTGCATGCAAGGCCGGTGGAGCGGGTCTGTAGGGCGGGGGGCTTTGGGTGCCTCCCGCACTCTCCCCACCATAAGGCCTGGCAGCCTCGGTCACACTTCCACACTTGAGCACACTGCTGGCTCCTAGAAAAGCAAGGCACAAAAACGAAAAAACAAGGTCTCTTCATAGCAGGGCCCCTATAATCCGTTCGAAAATGCCCATGGGTGGACGCCTAGGGTGGATGCCTAACTGCAGGTGGGCAAGAATATGGAGTCTTAAGGTAGCTCAGGTGACTTAAAAGGCCGAATCTCCTTGCAATCGAAATCTCCGGGGAGCATGGCGATGCTCTGCGTGTCTGCTCTATTCCCCTCTGTCATCTGGGCCTGTAGCTGGACGGCATGAAGGCGGCCTCGGCGCATGCTATGCTATTTTGTACGGGACCTTCATTTCGCCCCATGGGGCGCAGCTGTTTTTCCTTCTTCTGGGTCAGGATCATCGAAAGCTCGCTTCCTTCTATGTGTTGGCACGGCTCCATGGAGGCTGTGCCTCTGTGCCATCTGTTGTGCAGGGGAAGGTGGCACTCTTTCCTCAACCCTTCAGTTCTCCAGCATGAAGTAATGTGTTATATGTTTACATGGCTCCCTGGGAGCATCTGCATCTCTGCTCCATCAGCTGTGCAAAGGAAGGTGGCACTCTTGCTAATCCACGGTATGCACAGGCATGCTAGCAGGTTGCCTTCAGGGTTTGAGGACCCGGATTACCGCGCACAAAGAGTTTGTATAACCCAACCCTTCAGTTCTCCTGCGGGAGGTTATGTGTTATTCTTCTAGGTGACAGTAGCCTCCATCAAGCATTGATCCATGTGTATGTATGGCTGTGTTGATGCTGCTTTGTCAACTGTCTGCCTTGCACCTCCCCCACACCTCCTCACACCTCCCTCATGCCCTCCTCACATATTCTGACACCTCCCTCACACCTACTCACACACCCTGCACACCTCTTTGCTGCCCCCTCAGTCAAGCGCTTGACAGCACAGTACAAGCTGCCCACCGCTGTCTCCCAAACACCTTTGTCATACCCCCTTCACACCCACCCACACACCTACTTACACTTTCTTCTGCCCCCTCCCCCCCTCAGTCAAGCGCTTGACAGCACAGTACAAGCTGCCCACCGCTGTCTCCCAAACACCTCCGTCATACCCCCTTCACACCCACCCACACACCTACTCGCATTTTCTTCTGCCCCCTCCCCCCCACAGTCAAGCGCTTGACAGCACAAAACAAGCTTCCTCACTTGTTGTTCTACGGCCCACCCGGCACTGGCAAGACGACCACAGTGCTGGCCATTGCGCGGCAAATATACGGCCCCTCGATGCACAATATGGTGCTGGAGCTTAATGCCTCGGATGACAGGTGCGTGGTGTTGTGGTGTTGCAGGAAGGTACCGGGGCGCGTTCACGTTGGACGATATGGGCGCGATATGGCTGGTAACCGACGACTTTTGTGTGAATATTTTCGGCCACACCTCGATATGGCCTCGATATCGAATCGATATGGACTCAATTTGACTTCGGTTCGTCATATCCAAAAACTTGCCCTCGACCCAAGTTTTTAGCTCAATATCGCCAGCGTGTCAGTCGTCACCAACATTTCAGCTCCCTTCGCTTCCTACGCTGCCTCTGTCGTCAGTGTCGTCATGTCCAATTTAGAGATTAACCTTTGGCAGGTCCACCATGTTTGGTGCCTCTTTCTCCGGCTCAGAGGCCACCTCGGAGGCCCAATCTGAAGCCTCAAAAACCCAGATCGGGGCCAAACCTGGACCGGCCATGTGCTGGCAGCTTAAGAGGCATGGCAGGGTATTCATTAGGTCCTCAGGACCTGGCTTTGAAATTCTCGCCTCTGACCGACTTTCGCAGACTGGCCTGACCCTCACCTGCTTGATTGAGGACGACCAGTGTCGAGGAATAGAGGAATAGAGCAGCAATGCGCGGCAGTGAGCTGGCTATCGCAAAGTTTAGCACCATGAACCACACTTCAATATGCGTTCGATATGACCTCAATACGAGCGCATCCACACCTCAATATCGTCCACACCAAATCGTCCGCATATCGATATTGACTTCTCAACGTGAACGCGCCCCCGGAAAGGTACAAATACACAACCTGCATGACATGGTGCTGGAGCTCAGTGCTTCCGATTGCAGGTGCATGCACATGTTGTGTTGCTGAAAGGTACTGAAAAGGTACAAGTTGTACAACAGCTGTGGTGTTGCAGAAAGGTACTAAAAAGGTACAAGTTGTACAACAGCTGTGGTGTTGCAGGAAGGTACCAGTCAGGAGGTCCAGGGCTCCTTAACTTGGGTGTCGGGACTTACAGGGAATGGCATAAGGAAGCCTGACCTTCATGACCCGAAATGACCCAGCCTCCTCTCTGGCAAGGTTACCTGGGACGGCCGCCTAGTACTCAAGTCCGCTGACCCTGCAAACGTCAGACGCGACCAGAATGGGAGGGAGTGCATGGCACGGATGGCAGCTTCCTCTCTGGCAGGGTTACCTGGTACGGCCGCCCGGGCCCGACTCCCGGACCATTCACAACCTGCTGTTTGAAAAATGGCCCAGTATGGTTCCCCAGAGTTGTACCTTCCCATTCTGCCCTCGTTGTCGGTAGTGCACGGTACCCCATTTACCTTACCGCAGATCGGATTTGTTATGCCTTCACTCGGGTTTGTATGAGTGTTTTCTTCTAATGCTTCCTTCAAAGAAAACTTTCGACCAAAACTCTAAGTTTCTGACTGAAAACCTGCTTGGACAGTCAATGAGTAGTATATTCATGTCTCCCTCAACCCCAAACAACATTACTCATGAGGGAAGGCAAATGAAATCTAACAGTATGTTTTTGTCCCGATATCCTGTACTGCATTCGTATCCGTGCAGTACTGTCCTCCTTGTCCGTACTGTACCCTATTTACAATACCGAGCTGCCCACATTGTCTGTACCCATACCTGTACCCTACGGTCCCCATTGTTTGAGCCGTATGCTATTTATCATACCGAGCTGCCCACCTTGTCTGTACCTCTACCTGTACCCTACTGTCCCCATTGTCTGAGCTGTACCCTATTTACCATACCAAGCTGCCCACATCGTCTGTACCCATACCTGTACCCTACAGTCCCCATTGTTTGAGCTGTATGCTATTTATCATACCGAGCTGCCCACCTTGTCTGTACCTCTACCTGTACCCTACTGTCCCCATTGTTTGAGCTGTACCCTATTTACCATACTGAGCTGCCCACATTGTCTGTACCTCTACCTGTACCCTAGTGTCCCCATTGTCTGAGCTGTACCCTATTTACCATACCGAGCTGCCCACCTTGTCTGTACCCATACCTGTACCCTACAGTCCCCATTGTTTGAGCTGTATGCTATTTATCATACCGAGCTGCCCACCTTGTCTGTACCTCTACCTGTACCCTACAGTCCCCATTGTCTGAGCTGTATGCTATTTATCATTCCGAGCTGCCCACCTTGTCTGTACCTCTACCTGTACCCTACAGTCCCCATTGTCTGAGCTGTAAGCTATTTATCATTCCGAGCTGCCCACCTTGTCTGTACCTCTACCTGTACCCTACAGTCCCCATTGTCTGAGCTGTATGCTATTTACCATACCGAGCTGCCCACCTTGTCTGTACCTCTACCTGTACCCTACAGTCCCCATTGTCTGAGCTGTATGCTATTTATCATTCCGAGCTGCCCACCTTGTCTGTACCTCTACCTGTACCCTACAGTCCCCATTGTCTGAGCTGTAAGCTATTTACCATACCGAGCTGCCCACCTTGTCTGTACCTCTACCTGTACCCTACAGTCCCCATTGTCTGAGCTATATGCTATTTACCATACCGAGCTGCCCACCTTGTCTGTACCCCTACCTGTACCCTACTGTCCTCCTTGTCCATACAGTACCCTATTTACCCATACCAAACTACCCACATTGTCTGTACCCATACCTGTACGGCTGTACCCTACTGTCCTCCTTGTCCATACCGTACCCTATTTACCCATACCAAACTGCTCACATTGTCTGTACCTGTACCGTACTGTATTTCTGTACCGGGTATACTGCTCTCCGGGTGTTGATTTGGTGCGCCCGGTGATCCAGGACTGCTAGGTTATGAGGGTCAGGACTAATGAATAAAAAGCTAAAAAGCTTGAACCCTGCAGCGAAAGATGATCCATTCCCCTTTCTGGAGTATTGATGCGGTGCGCCAAGAGATCCAGGACTACTAGGTTATGAGGGTCAGGGCTTACGGATAAAAAAAACTAAAGGGCCTGGACTTTGATGCCAAAAGATGACCTCCACCCTGTCTCTCAGGGGTATCGATGTGGTGCGCCAGGAGATCCAGGACTTTGCTTCGACGAAAACCATCTTCAGCAACAAATTCAAGCTCATCATCTTGGACGAGTGCGACGCGATGACTCGTGATGCACAGATGGCGCTGAGAAGGGGTGAGAGGAAGGAGGAGTCGAGGGGGGGGAGATGACACTGAGAAGGGGTGAGAGAAAGGGGGGTGGGGGGGAGAGGTGGCGCTGAGAAGGGGAGAAGGGGGTGGGAGAGGGCGGTGAGAAAGGGGGAGGGGGAGAAGGGGGTGAGGGGGATGGGGGGGGAGAGGTGGCGCCGAGAAGGGGTGAGGGGGAGAAAGGGGGGGGGGGGGGCACAACTCTATTTGGGAGAAAGGGGCTGGAGGGAGAGGGGGAGGAGGAGTCCGCACAGCTCTAGCTGGGCGGAGGGGGGGGAGATGGCGCTCAGAGGGGAGTAGGGGAGGATATAGCGCTGAAAATGAGTGATGGGAGGAGGTGGGGGAGGTGCTGGTTCAGCTTTAGCAGGGGGGGAAATGGTGCTTAGAAAAGGTGAGGGGGAAGTGGGGAGTTGGCACAACTCAAGTTGGGAGGAGGGGCAGGTGATGGCGCATAGAGGGGGTGAGAGGTAAGAGAGGGCACGTAGAATGGGGGAGGGGGAGGAGGGGGTTGAGGTGGCACAACTCTAGTTGGGCGAAAGGGAGTATGTGGCGCTTTAGAAGGGAGGTACGGGAGATGATGGCGCTTTGAATGGGTGAGGTGGTCTGGGGGGAGCACAGCTTCAATTGGGATACGATGTCTCTTCCTTGACCACCGGAGACTGCCAGCCGCCTGACACAACTGTTTCCTAGAAAACAGCAGCACATAATCTATTTATTGAAGAAAATTCTGGTAACAAAGTAGTGATCTCCGGTACCGGTACTTGAACTGGCGGTATAAAAAGTACAGAATCATCTCAAACGACAGCGTGCAATAAGAGGTACTGCCTACCGGTATTTTGAATAAGCTCACACCAACTGGCAACTGCTCATGCCATTTCTCACCTATCTGCACTGCCTCCCTGCGCAGTCATGGAGCAGTGCACGCGCAACGCCCACCTCTGCCTCATCTGTAACTACGTCAGCATGCTCATCCCAACCATGCATGTCTTCTTTGACCTTCTATGGACTGCCTCTCCGCGCAGTCATGGCGCAGAACACAGGAAATGCCCGCCTCTGCCTCATCTGCAACTATGTCAGCGTGCTCAATTACTCATCTCAACCTTGCATGATCCTCTCACATTTTATGTCCTGCCTCCCCGCGCAGCCTTAATGCACCACGCATGCAGCGCCCACCTCTGCCTTCTTTGCAAATACGCCATCAAGCTCATCCCAGCCATGCATGTCCCCTTTGACTTGTTATGTACTGCCTTTCGTCCCCCCTTGCGCAGTCATGGAGCAGTACACGTGTAACGCCTGTTTCTGCCTCATCTGCAAGATGCTTGTCACAAAACTCGTCCCAGCCAACCCGTCTGATTTGTCTTATTCATCTGTACTGCCCCCCTGCGCAGTCATGGAGAAGTACACACGCAACGCCCGCTTCTGCCTCATCTGCAACTATGTCAGCAAGCTCATCCCGGCCCTACAATCACGATGCACCCGATTCCGATTCAAGCCTCTGGAGGACAGATTCGTGCGGCCGAGGCTGCAGCACGTTGTAGACCAAGAGGGGTGAGGCAGGCCCTCGTGTGTGCAAGGATGAGACAGGCCCTTGTATGTGCAAGGATGAGACAGGCCCTTGTATGTGCAAGGATGAGACAGGCCCTTGTATGTGCTAAGAAGAGACAGGCCCTTGTATGTGCTAAGGGGAGACAGGCCCTTCTATGTGCTAAGGGGAGACAGGCCCTTGTATGTGCTAAGGGGAGACAGGCCCTTGTATGTGCAAGGATGAGACAGGCCCTTGTATGTGCAAGGATGAGACAGGCCCTTGTATGTGCAAGGATGAGACAGGCCCTTGTATGTGCAAGGATGAGACAGGCCCTTGTATGTGCTAAGGGGAGACAGGCCCTTCTATGTGCTAAGGGGAGACAGGCCCTTGTATGTGCTAAGGGGAGACAGGCCCTTGTATGTTCTAAGGGGAGACAGGCCCTTGTATGTGCTAAGGGGAGACAGGCCCTTGTATGTGCTAAGGGGAGACAAGCCCTTGTATGTGCTAAGGGGAGACAGGCCCTTGTATGTGCTAAGCGGAGACAGGCCCTTGTATGTGCAAGGATGAGACAGGCCCTTGTATGTGCAAGGATGAGACAGGCCCTTGTATGTGCAAGGATGAGACAGGCCCTTGTATGTGCAAGGATGAGACAGGCCCTTGTATGTGCTAAGGGGAGACAGGCCTTTGTATGTGCAAGGATGAGACAGGCCCTTGTATGTGCAAGGATGAGACAGGCCCTTGTATGTGCAAGGATGAGACAGGCCCTTGTATGTGCAAGGATGAGACAGGCCCTTGTATGTGCAAGGATGAGACAGGCCCTTGTATGTGCAAGGATGAGACAGGCCCTTGTATGTGCTAAGGGGAGACAAGCCCTTCTATGTGCTAAGGGGAGACAGGCCCTTGTATGTGCTAAGGGGAGACAGGCCCTTGTATGTGCAATGATGAGACAGGCCCTTGTATGTGCAAGGATGAGACAGGCCCTTGTAAGTGCAAGGATGAGACAGGCCCTTGTATGTGCTAAGGGGAGACAGGCCCTTGTATGTGCTAAGGGGAGACAGGCCCTTGTATGTGCTAAGGGGAGACAGGCCCTTGTATGTGGTAAGGGGAGACAGGCCCTTGTATGTGCTAAGGGGAGACATGCCCTTGTATGTGCTAAGGGGAGACAGGCCCTTGTATGTGCTAAGGGGAAACAGGCCCTTGTATGTGCAAGGATGAGACAGGCCCTTGTATGTGCAAGGATGAGACAGGCCCTTGTATGTGCAAGGATGAGACAGGCCCTTGTATGTGCAAGGATGAGACAGGCCCTTGTATGTGCAAGGATGAGACAGGCCCTTGTATGTGCAAGGATGAGACAGGCCCTTGTATGTGCAAGGATGAGACAGGCCCTTGTATGTGCAAGGATGAGACAGGCCCTTGTATGTGCTAAGGGGAGACAGGCCCTTGTATGTGCTAAGGGGAGACAGGCCCTTGTATGTGCAAGGATGAGACAGGCCCTTGTATGTGCAAGGATGAGACAGGCCCTTCTATGTGCTAAGGGGAGACAGGCCCTTGTATGTGCAAGGATGAGACAGGCCCTTCTATGTGCAAGGATGAGACAGGCCCTTGTATGTGCTAAGGGGAGACAGGCCCTTGTATGTGCAAGGATGAGACAGGCCCTTGTATGTGCTAAGGGGAGACAGGCCATTGTATGTGCTAAGGGGAGACAGGCCCTTCTATGTGCAAGGATGAGACAGGCCCTTGTATGTGCAAGGATGAGACAGGCCCTTCTATGTGCTAAGGGGAGACAGGCCCTTGTATGTGCAAGGATGAGACATGCCCTTCTATGTGCTAAGGGGAGACAGGCCCTTGTATGTGCAAGGATGAGACAGGCCCTTGTATGTGCTAAGGGGAGACAGGCCCTTGTATGTGCAAGGATGAGACAGGCCCTTGTATGTGCAAGGATGAGACAGGCCCTTGTATGTGCTAAGGGGAGACAGGCCCTTGTATGTGCTAAGGGGAGACAGGCCCTTGTATGTGCTAAGGGGAGACAGGCCCTTGTATGTGCTAAGGGGAGACAGGCCCTTGTATGTGCAAGGATGAGACAGGCCCTTGTATGTGCAAGGATGAGACAGGCCCTTGTATGTGCTAAGGGGAGACAGGCCCTTGTATGTGCTAAGGGGAGACAGGCCCTTGTATGTGCTAAGGGGAGACAGGCCCTTGTATGTGCTAAGGGGAGACAGGCCCTTCTATGTGCAAGGATGAGACAGGCCCTTGTATGTGCTAAGGGGAGACAGGCCCTTGTATGTGCTAAGGGGAGACAGGCCCTTGTATGTGCTAAGGGGAGACAGGCCCTTGTATGTGCTAAGGGGAGACAGGCCTTTGTATGTGCTAAGGGGAGACAGGCCCTTGTATGCGTTTTGTGACCTTAATCTGCCAGCACAGCAAGTCATTCATGATTAGGATCTGCTGGCGCTGTACTACCTTGAGACCGGTTTGACTCTGCATATAATTTTTTCGTTTGGAGGGCACAGTGTGGTGCGCAACAGAATCATAATTAACAACTGTATTGGGGGGTGCGCAGAGTAGCATTTCGGAAACCAAATATCAACAAATCAGGGTACTTTTTGCCTGCGCAACGAATTTGATTTATTAGTTCTCAACAGGGGTGCGCAGACCCTATCCCGTTTAACGGTACGTTCAACTTCAAACCAATAGGGGGTGGGTTTGTGTGGCCAAGGTGGCAGGTTCCATTTCCCTTACCGTTTTTCTATTTTTCATGCTGGCGGTTTCGGTGCTGTCAGGTTCCAGTTCCAGTTCCCTTACCTTTTTCAATTTTCATGCCGGTGGTTTCGGTTTGCTGAACCCTTTTTTTGCATGACCGCAGGGTAAAGATGGGCCCTGGCGGGATGGACGCGTTGGTCTCTCTGGGGTGTGGTGACATGCGGCGCTCGCTGAACATCCTGCAGGTAGGCGGCTGCGGCCTAGTTTAGGGTTAAGGGTTCAGCCCTTAACCCACAACCCTAAACCCTGTGGGGACATGCGGCGCTCGCTGAACATCCTGCAGGTGAGCGGCGGAGGCCTAATTTAGGGTTTCGGGTTAAGCCCTTAACCCACAACCCTAAACCCTGTGGGGACATGCGGCGCTCGCTGAACATCCTGTAGGTGAGCGGCGGAGGCCTAATTTAGGGTTTCGGGTTAAGCTTAACCCAAAACCCTAATACATGTGGGGACATGCGGCGCTCGCTGAACATCCTGCAGGTGAGCGGCGGAGGCCTAATTTAGGGTTTCGGGTTAAGCTTAACCCACAACACTAAACCCTGTGGGGACATGCGGCGCTCGCAGAACATCCTGCAGGTGAGCAGCTGAGGCCCTGGCTTCACAAATGTCTCAGAAAAACGTGTCTGACTATATCAGCCGGGGGATGAGTCTGACCCCCCCTGGGTGACACGGCTCTCGCAGAGACAGGGATCCGGGGCAGTGCTGTGCAGTTGCGCCGTGATTCAAATAATTACCCCCACTTCGCAGTCCTGCCACTTGGCCCTCGCTGCAGTGGACAACGCCGCGGTTTATTTTGCTTGTTCTGTCCCGCATTGGATGACGCACGGTGCCTAACTTCCGTTCCCTCTCCCTGCAGCCCTGCCACATGGCCTTCATCTATGTTGGCTGACATCCTGTTCGCATGGATGAGTCTTTCCCTGCCAAAGTGGACCACAATGTCGTTATAGCGCCAGGCAACGCCGCGGTTTACCTTGCTCGTTCAGTCCCGCGTTGGCAGATGCACGGTGCCTAACTCTCGTTCTCTCTCCCTTCAGCCCTGCACTCCTGCCACATAGCCTTTATCTATGTTGGCTGACATCTTGTTCTGTCTCCCTGCACTCCTGCCATATGGCCTTAATCCATGTTGGCCGACATCTTGCTCCCGTTGGATGCGTCTTTCTTCTCCAAAGTGGACAGCAATGTGCTTAACCTTGCTGGCCTTGGCTGACGCAAGGTGTCTGACTAAATCTCTGTCTCCCTGCAGTCCTGCCACATGGCCTTTGCCGAGGTGGACAAGGACGCTGTTTGCTTTGCCTGTGGAGATCCTTGTTGGCTGACGCACGGTGCCTGACTTCCCCCCCCCGCTTTGCAGTCCTGCCACATGGCCTTTGCCGAGGTGGACAAGGACGCTGTTTGCTTTGCCTGTGGAGATCCTTGTTGGCTGACGCACGGTGCCTGACTTCCCCCCCCCGCTTTGCAGTCCTGCCACATGGCCTTTGCCGAGGTGGACAAGGACGCTGTTTGCTTTGCCTGTGGAGATCCTTGTTGGCTGACGCACGGTGCCTGACTTCCCCCCCCCGCTCTGCAGTCCTGCCACATGGCCTTTGCCGAGGTGGACAAGGACGCTGTTTGCTTTGCCTGTGGAGATCCTTGTTGGCTGACGCACGGTGCCTGACTTCCCCCCCCCGCTTTGCAGTCCTGCCACATGGCCTTTGCCGAGGTGGACAAGGACGCTGTTTGCTTTGCCTGTGGAGATCCTTGTTGGCTGACGCACGGTGCCTGACTTCCCCCCCCCGCTCTGCAGTCCTGCCACATGGCCTTTGCCGAGGTGGACAACGACGCGGTTTACATCTGCACGGGGAACCCCATGCCCAAGGACATCGAGGAGGTTGTCCAGCTGTTGTTCAACGCGCCTTTCAATGAGGCGTTTGAGAGTGAGTGGGCATCGATGAACAGAGCTGTGCTAATTTCGTTTTCTTTTGGTGGCTAGTTAGCGGTAAGTGGCTGAGTTTCTGCTGTTCAGCGCGCCCTTTCAGTGAGGTGTTTGAGAGTGAGTGGGGCGAAAAGCAGAGCTTTGCCAATTTCGTTTTTTTTCCCGGGGGCTATTTAAGTGGTTGGTTTTCTGCTGCCCAAGGCACCATTCAATGAGGCGCTTGAGAGTGAGTGGGGCTTAAAAGACAAATGCTGTGCCAATTCCGGTTTTCGCGGTGGCTGAGTTACGTTGCTGAGGTTCTGCCTCTGCGATATCAGGGTACATCCTGTTACTTCACCCGCAAGGGACCATAATTACCCACAGGAAATCTTAATTATGGCGGGAATTTTTACTTATGGTGGGAGATTCCTAAATATGGCTGGAATTCTAGTAGTTGAACAGTTGTACAGAATGTTCAAGTTGAGTGAGGGTTTGGTCATGTACAGCCCGTAGATAATTGCCGGTTTCCAGGGTTTGGGGTGCTGCAAGACTTGAGGATCGACTTATGTTTATTACAGGTTGTTTCAGCTACAATCCGGCCTACAGTTCCAGCTACAATCCGGCCTTCAGTGTCAGCTACAATCCAGCCTACAGTTTCAGCTACAATCCGGCCTACAGTTTCAGCTACAATCCGGCCTACTGTTTCAGCTACAATACAGCCTACAGTTTCAGCTACAATCCGGCCTACAGTTTCAGCTACAATCCGGCCTACAGTTTCAGCTACAATCCAGCCTACAGTTTCAGCTACAATCCAGCCTACAGATTCAGCTACAATCCGGGCATCCGGCCTACAGTTTCAGCTACAATCCAGCCTACACTTTCAGCTACAATCCGGCCTACAGTTTCAGCTACAATCCGGGCATCCGGCCTACAGTTTCAGCTACAATCCGGCCTACAGTTTCAGCTACAATCCGGGCATCCGGCCAACAGTTTCAGCTACAATCCGGGCATCCGGCCTACAGTTTCAGCTACAATCCGGCCTACAGTTTTAGCTACAATCCGGGCATCCGGCCTACAGTTTCAGCTACAATCCGGGCATCCGGCCTACAGTTTCAGATACAATCTGGGCATCCGGCCTACAATTTCAGCTACAATCCGGCCTTCAGTTTCAGCTACAATCCGGCCTACAGCTGGCAGAGCTTGATTCAGCTGACCCTGTACCTTGGACCATCTTGGACTACCGGCCATAGGCTACAAAAGGCAGTCAAAATAAGGCCACATCAGCTCTGTGGGGGCCACGTTGCAGACCCATACATTTGGCCGGGTGTGCGGCTGTAAATGAATGTGGGTCTGATTTGAATATGAAGCTACATGTGCTTCTGTTGTCCTCTCGCACTTTCCCACCCCTCTCGAATAAGTGGAAAGTATGGAAGGTGGGAAGCTTTCAAACATGCCATGTCTTCCAACTGAAACCCGCGTTTACGTGAAATTGTTATGAACTCACATATAATGCATGCCTTCATGATCCATTGGCTTTCCGGTTTATCCAACTTCCCTCCTCTAGCCGCCGGCCTCCGGACAGCTGAGCCTTTCCTACGCTGAAAATTCTGTTCCCTGCATCCCTCACCCATGCTTTCCTCCCTTTCTCACACCTGCTTCGCTCACAAATCTGCGTCACTCCTTCACACTTATCTCTATTTTCACACATTTATGTACCTCCCAATCACACTGCACTCTTCCCTCATACATTACTGCCCGCCCTATTCATGCTCCCCTCCCTCTTCACATTTCTGCAATTCGTATACATACTTCACTCCATCTTCACACTTGTGCATCTCTGATCCATACTTCCCTCTCACACACTTCAGTAAAATAACTGCATCTCTCACAATTGTATTCACACAACTCTCCTTCCCACACATAACGGCATCTCTTGTCTTTATTGCCCTCGCTCTTCGCACACTTCTAAATGTCTCATTTACACTTTCCCCCTTCTCATACATCACCGCATCTCTCATCCTTCCATCACTCTTTCTCACCTGTCTGTAGAGGTTGCACAAATACACATGGACACAGGGATCCAGGTGCTGACATTGTGCAGAAGCCGGGAGGTGCTCACACATCATTGCATCTCTCATTCGTACTTCCCACCCTCCTCACACATCTGCAGAGGTGGCGCAAATGCAGATGGACAAAAGGATTGCTGACATTTGCGGAAGCCGGGAGGTGTTCACATATTATAGCATCTCTCATAGCCTCCCATTCATACTTCCCACCCTCCACACACGCCTGCAGAGGTGGCGCAAATGCAGATCGACAAGGGGATTGCATTGTCCGACATTGTGCGGGAGGTGCACCCCTTCGTGTTCCGCATGGGCCTCCCCGCCAAGGTCAAGATCGCTCTGATCGAGCGGCTAGCGGACACGGAGTACCGCCTGGCCAGCGGGACGAGTGAGAAGCTGCAGCTGGGGGGGCTGGTCGGGGGCTTTGTGAAGGCCAGGGAGGAAGTGGTGCGAGCAGCAAATTAAACGCGAGGTGTGGGGCACAAGTCCCGGCAAGGAGGAGCAAGAGGCTGCAGCTGGAAGGATTAGCCAGGGGCTTTGTGTCTGGTAAAGGTCAAGAGGAGGTGTTAAGTTAGCTGTGGGGTCTAGGGACGATTCCTGGTCCGGGCCTCAGGGCGGCTGATCACCGCTTAAAACCTCTGTGAGGTGCTGTGCCTTGTCATCGCCTGTGTCTTTGGCATGACTGGCTACGCATTGATCCGTGCGGTAGTCAAATGTTGGAAGGTTCTTTTCGCAGCAAGATGGAGGGGTTAATCAAGTTACGGGATTCTCCGCTCGTTGGAGTTGGCTAGGGGACTGGATTTTGTAGAATTGTTGAGTGCGGCAGAGCATCACATTGTATGCATGGGACAGATGCCGACAAGTCCGGTTTCGAGCAATAAATAAACTCAAAGTAAACAATATAACCGTGACCGCTCAGTGGCCACCCCTGGGCTTGTGCGACCGTCCCCCCAGAAAACGACCGCAAAACAGTGGCCCCGGAATATACCACCAGTGCCCTGCCCAGAAGGGCTTGGCCGTGTGGGCGGCCAGATGTCATGACCCCATACCTGGACAAAGCCAAACTTCAGAGTGCTTGCATGGGCCAGACCCGTGGTGTAGGACATAAGCCCTACCAGTAGTCATAAAGATGACGTGGGTGCAAAGATTGAGGCAGGGGGTGCTGCAGTTGCTGGTCAATGACGATACACCTCTGAGACCTGCTAGAAAATGCAGAAAACTAAGTTAAGAAGGTAATTTAAGGGGAAACGAGTTTGGAAGAAGGAGAGAAGAAAAGAGGAACTTCTGCTAACTTCCCTTTTAGCAGAACCCAAAGGAGAGAATCATATCGCCCCCCTAGAGAAAGGAAAGGCGGTGCGAAGGTTCTTCGCTCGTTAAGAGTAAAGACCTGAACAAGGGGAAATTAAAGAGGAGAAAGCAGGAGAGGTACAAATAGGAAAAAACCCTTCGCCCCCAAATGGAAGGAAAAGGACACCAAATTCCCAGCTCCCCAAGAGGCCAGCTCTTGATAATGTCAACCTTGTCCTCCACAAAAGCCAGGGCCTCCCACCCATGCCTGCCCCGGTACAACTGATGGAAGTCCGTGGCGCCTTCTGGGGGGGCCCGCCCAACCCCTCCACCTAATATGGTCCTTGACGCTAGGGCAATGGAAGCAAACATGCAGCGCATCCTCCACATGCTCGCCAGCTCCCCTTGCCCAGCACCGCTGGCAGCTGTGCGTCTTCACGTTGTTGACCGCTCACGCCGTCTTCTGGTGTCAGCTGCACCGAGCCGTGGCTAAAAGTTGGTGCGCGCACAAGCACACACACTGTTGCTGGTGCGGCTTCCAGCATGTGCTCGGCATGCACCATGGGTTGGAACTAGGCGTGGAATGCGGGCGCGGACCTATCATAGTATGCTCCGTGGTGGGGTCCCTGATGACTCCTCTGACAGTCGCCTCCAGTCCAGCTGTGCTTGCTTGTAGGCGGCATCCACTAGCTGCAGCACCTCTGGGACGGGGAGCGGCTGCATGTGAACACATTCCGGGGGAAACTGCTCCCCAGTCAAGCTCCTCTTGTGCAGTATTTCCGGTATGCACGGCTCTTATCCAGGCAGGTTGTTGCTGTTGTCTAAGCTAGACCTCAGGCTAAAAAGAGAAATGCCCGGACAGCATCGATGGATCAGAGGCCCTCCTTTTTTGTGACAGCGAGCACCCAACGAGCCTACACTCCCCCACCGCCACCCCCGCCTCCGGAACGAGCAAGGTTAGAGCATAGTAATGCACAAACCTGAAGGATTTGGGGGGCTAAAAGAGTGGAAATGCTCGATCGTAACCCTGAAACCCAATATGGGGCATAAAGGAGCTAAGCTTTTGAAAGACCTTTAGTCGGAAAAGTTTTTCCTCTTACGTCTGAGCTTGAAGCCCTTTAAACTTTCGAACCCACCCACCCTAACCTCCGCTTTAGCTTCTGATGCTCCTCGGTTACCTGGAGCACCCCTTTGGCCAGCGGCTATTGGGCTGTTCACTGCGCTACAAACCGTCAGGTTGTCCCCTCTGAAGACTTGCGAGTCATCTCCGGTTCAGTGCTAGCAGATTTAGTTTTGCTCCGAAACCGGCCCCCCGACACTGGTTACACTTTCTGAGGGCGGACCCTCTACCTAACTGTGAACTGCTTGTGCAAGCTTGAGGAGTAGGATGACCGCAGTTTAAAACGCCGACTTTTCTGACGGACGTTTTCACCCAACTCTTTATAAACGGGCAGTGATGATACTGTAGTCCCAAACTGATTCTATCTCGGAGACTATTGCCGATCTGAGCCACCCAAATCCATTGAAATTCAAATATGTCAGTCACAATTCAAAATTACAGGGCATGTAAGGGGTGTTTTTTATCAGCTCGTCAATGCGCTTCTACTGGTATATTTCAATTTGTTAGGTGGTGACATGCCAACAATCAACTAAGAATGACTCAGCTGTTTTCAGGGTGTGTCGAATGGAGCCAAACCCTCAGTGTGGGGGGGGCAGGGGGTCATGTGGTAATTCAAGCAACATTTTAGGATGTAATGGACTCATGTTGGCAAGGAGAACACATTGGTGCCGCTGCCAGCCTCAACAGACCTACAGAAAAACGGTACGAAGTTTGAAAAAACATGATTTTTGGGGGGGACCCCCCCCCTAACTTTGCCCCCCCATATCTCCCCCCCCCCCCCGGGCCAAAAAAACATGCAAAACAGCTATGGAACGCTCTCGTCAAGCTCTACAAAAAGGGGGATGGGGCCGATTTTTTGTTTCCCCCCCCCCCCCCCTCGCAACAGAGTATCACATTTGATGCATGGGACATGTGCCCGTAAACCGGCACACTGCACCGGCAGGCACTTGAAACACTAGGATAGAAAGCGGAAACCAGTGAACCCCCTGGGCAAGCAACTAGCACACAACCACGAAAGTGGCGTGGGAATGAACCCCATAGTGCAGAAGATAAGCCCCAGCCATAAAACATGACGTGGTGCAAAAGAGTTTGATTGAGCACCGCCAAATAAATTTATGGGGAAACGGGAAATTTGGCAAAGTTTTGAGATGTCAGATCTCTCTTTTCATCATACACTGAAAGATAAAAGAACCAAACTTTTCCAGAACACAGATGCAGAATCATCTGCATTTAGTTTGCCCCACACTCCATTTGCGTGCCCTTTCATGGCCTCATCCTCGTCCTCTAGGAAATTATGGAAAGTAAGGTTAAATTGAAAACGAATGTCTGTATAGAACGGGCAGTAAATCATGTGAAGCTCATCCTCCCGACATTTAAGATTTCAACATCTACAAATCCTCTCGCTACGAGGCACACAAGGTTTCTCAAAGCGCCCCGTCTCAACATTCAGCCAATGCGACCCCATCCGATACCGGGCTACAGCGAAAATGATAGTAGGCTTGCTCAAATTGTACCAGAAATTCTCCTTCACATCACGCTTAATTTAGAACCACTCAGATAATGTAAACAACTTGCCCCCGGGCCTTCTGAGTCAGGAGTAGCACAGTGTACTAACAGGGCCATACGCGGCATGTCCCTGGAAATTTTGGAAAGCCACTGATCCCTAGCTGAATTCAGAATGACCTCAATATCCAAAGAGGTATTGGCTGAAGCAGTCAATAAATCAATACTTAGAGTTATCAATATCTTAGACAGAAAACCAGCCCAACAAAGTGAAAAGCCAGCCTTCGCCAAATCACAACTTCCCTGCATAGCCATTTCACAAGGTCATCGTCAGGCCTCAGATTAATTATATTCCAGAAACTCACTAGGGTCTGCTGAAAAATACTTAGGATAAGGGGTTCACGGTGCAGTTCACTCATGAGTACATATTCGCCCACAGACTTACGAAGACCCAGACACTGCCTAAAGAAACCCTCGTGAATTACCTCCAAATCTCTAGAGAAACCAGTATCTGTCAAGCCGACTCCTTTCGCAACGACACCTGCTCCCCAAATTTCACACCCATAAAACAGAATAGGCTTCACTATATACGCTAGGACAGCCAGCGAAGACCAGTGACCTCCCTGGGCTAGCAACGAACACACAACCACCGAGCATGATAAATATGTCTTTGCAACTGACCTACATGTGGGGACGGACTCCCCCCTCACAAAAAACGTAGCTGCTTGTTGGAGACCTGACATTGAATTAATTAATTCACTTTACCAAGCCTGCAAATATGTGAAGTCCCCAAACAGCCGAAGTGCTACCAAGCAACAATTTTGGTTGCTAATGGGGACGGACTCCATAAGCTACATCAGAGGTACCTGTGGAATGGCACAACAAGGTTGGTGAAGCCTGTTAATGACTGACGTTGGGCCATGCCTCTTTGGAAGAGTCTATTCCTTTCTTTCTCTCGTGCCTTCCCTCTCATCTAGGCTTTTTGTTTGCCGACATGGCCGAGTTTATTTTGAGCAAGGCCCAGAGGTGTTACGTCATTCACTTTGGGTCATGCTTACAAAAGCGGCCGCGTGGGCGCCCGACTGTCTGGTCGAGAGGAAAATAAAGAAATCGGAAGAGGATAAAGGAAAGAAACAGACAGGAAAACGGGGAAAGGAGATTCCTTAGACCGTCCAGATCCCAGCCCTCAACTAAACAAAATCAAGTATTCAAAGTCGTGGGCATCATCCAGCACAAGAGCTGCAACATGCAGAAGCCCATGCAAGGTGGAGTATTGCCTCTGGCTGCTGCGCTGCACCGTATCCGCCGCATGGCTGCCAATGTGCGTCTGAGGCATCATCTGCCTACACGCATGCGGTTGTCGTCTGTCTATGTAGCGCTTGCAGCCAACTACGGGGATAAGGTGTGGGGCTGTGGGCCACCGGTCACTTCCGGCGGCGGCACTGCCTCAAGAGCAGGTTGCAGTCCAGCTTACTTCAACACCTGCGCCAGGCTGCGGGGCCAGGCTACCTGCCTCCGCCACCAGCTGCTGGGGGGGCAGAGAGTGTTGCATATCCAGCCGTTACAACGAGGTTGGTGGCAGCCAGTACTCCGCATTTGCAACGCAACAGTAGGCAGTAGCACCAGCAGCACAACACGACATCCCACTCATGTCGGCTGCCATGGCGGCCGACATGCAGCTCGCTGTCAGACAGAACATAGGGGGCACCCTCATGTACCATGCCGTAATACTTGTAGTCAATTAATCATTTTTACCATACGGTATGGTACGGTATACTTAGGAGGGTCTTATCCTAGATAGGTCAATGACATAACACCTCTGGGCCCTGCTCAAAAAGGCTCGGCCGCGTGGGCGCCCATCTGTCCCGTTGGAAGAAAATAAACTTAAGGTAAGAGGGAAAGAAGGAGAAGATCACAATGGAGAAAGAACTACCCCCCCAAATAAAAGGAAAAGGCAGCCCGAAATATCTTTGCCCCTCTCAAGCCTATTCCCCAAGAAGGCAAAGAAAATCAACAAATTTAGGCCTCAACAAAGCGTATAACGTCCTCAACAAAAGTCAGAGCCTCCTATCCAAGCCTGCCCCGGTACAAAAAGTGTTGAAAATATAGGTATTACGGTGTGGTGCATGATGGTGCGCCCGGGCAGGGGGGGGCACGCCCCTAGGGGATTTTCTTTATATTTGGGTGCGTCGGGGGGGGGCACGCTAAGAACACAAGGGGTTGGCATTCGGAAACTTCAGTTATGTACACATTCAGGACTCGGTTTGTGTTGGATGACTTATTACAGTAACCACATACTTGTACAGTAACCACATGTTTGGTATACGTATGGGGGAGATTCAGGGCTTCCAGTATTGATGGGTTTCTTCAAAATTTCCAGGACGGAAGTGGATCTGGGGGGTCAATCTTGTCAGGTTGGTTGGTTGGTTGGCTGGTTGGTCGGTTGAGCCGTTGAGATGAGGCAAAGAGGCCAGATCGCGGTCAGAGACTAATGCTATCGAGATCTTAAAAAATAGATGCATAAGTGCGAAATATGCGCCCGACTTACGCATGGGCGTGGGGGTGGGGTGTGGGGTGGGTGAAAGAAAGAAAGAAAACGCCTGAGCGTGGCTTGAGGAATACGGGATTTTAAATGCCGTACACCGGGTCATCAATAACAAACGCATGTAGGTCCTCAACATGACGGATCGGCGCCGAAACCATACGACTGAAACACGGATGTGCAAGGACGCGCCGGACGTGCTTATCAGCTTCTCCGCTTAAATACTGTCGGAGGCCCATGGAACCTTGTAACATTTTACGACATCAATGTTTCATGACTGAAGAGGCCAGGGCTTAGCTGAAATCTAACACTGCGTTTTAGCAAGCCTCGCCCACCCCCCATCTCTCTAATGACGTCCTTCCCATGCTTTACGAAAGTTTGATCCAAGTTGCACATACCGGAAGTCTGTTGATAGGTGCTACCGGTAGCAAACACCCATCTCGGCCTACGCAGCACTTTGCGGCTTCATGGGATGTTTTCAATCCAAAGAGAGGGATCCCAAAACACTCTTCATCGACGAGCTGGGTCACGGATCTGCCGCGTCTCGGTATGAAATACGCGATGAGCCCCATGCCGAGTTGCCGAGGGCGAAGAAGGAGGAGGCCGATGTTGCTGCACACGATAAGATCGTGGCCAACAGCGCGAGCGAGGAATCACACACAGTAGACCTTTCGGCGGGTGCAACCGCAGAACCAGCAGCAGCGGAGGCACCAGCGGTCGCAGAACCAGCTGCGGTGGTGCCAGAGTCTTTGCCATGCCCTTCAATCAGAGCCCCACAAGTTCCGCAGCGAGACAGCCACATTGCAAACAGCACCCTGCCGTATGACAGCCAGCATGGCAACAGCACCCTGCCGGAAGAGTGCCAGCATGCATGCAGCAGCCAGCAAACAAACAGCTTCGTTGGCACCGGCAGCGAGCGCCGCGCCTCCAAGGACAGCTTTGTCGCCATGTTTGCTGATGCCTGCAAGGAGGATGGCGTGGCTCTGGATCAGCTTGTGGACAAGTCCGGTATGCTGGCGCCCCGCGTGCGCCGCAACCTCTCAAACCTGAGCAACTGCAGCGTGCGCAGGTCCACCTCTGGCCTGGCAACGGAGCCGCTAGTGGTGCTCCTGGATGATGACACTGGCGATGCAATCACCATCAAGCGCGTGATAGGGGAGGGAGGTGAGTGCCAGATCTGGACCTCTAACGGCAGGTTCAGAGAATTAGAGGGTCCATGCAGGTAGAGAGTGTCAGGGGTAGGTTGACAGGGCCAGAACACGTGAGGCATGTCCAGGCAGATTGGGAGGTGAGTGCCAGATCCGGACCTCTAACGGCAGGTTCAGAGGGCCCATGCAGGTAGAGAGTGTCAGGGTAGGTTGACAGGGCCAGGATACGCCACACGAGTCCTGGCAGATTGGGAACCAAGAGGATTGAGGCCCATGCTGTTTATGAGGGCGAATGGAGAGGACTTTCTATGCTCATGGCAGGTGGTACTTTCAGAGCAGGTAGGCAGCCTCCTATGTCCCCGGAGACAGCCTTTATGCAACTTCAGTGTTCATTTTCCCAGCTACGAGTCCACCTTTGGCAGGCCGCCCCGCTGCCACCAACAGCCTGATTTGGACCATATTTGCACCGGCCTACAGCAGGCGGCCTACAGCAGGCAGCATGACTGGCCATGCCTGGGGCCTACGGCCGGAGGAAGGATTGAAGCTGACATATAGCTCAGTCGCAAAGAAAGAAATAAAGATATACACCCTGAGGCGTGGATTAAGGAAGGCTCATGTCCGGTGTAGGACTGAGTTACCTACCATGGAACATCGTGTGCGGCTAATCGGCTATGGGAATACCAGAGCTCAGTCGCGAAATAAAGCACTGGCAGCCTTACTGATCTATCAACTGACCCTGGGCAGTGCATGACTATGTACTGCATGACTCAATTACTGCATACTGCATGGCCAGACCCTTGCGGCCTTGAACAGGATTCTGTAGGCAATGTGTGATAAGACCCTTGCAAACCGGCCCTCACACACCATGTGACCAGACCTCTGCTTCCATAAATAAATAAACGATACGCCCTGAGGCGTGGATTAAGGAAGCCACCTATTCGGCCGGAGCACTAGGTGAGGTACCATGCAACCTTTGTTTTTAACCTGCTCTCCCCAGCCACCTCAAGACCAGCCCTTCATATGAACCTGCTCCCCCCACCTACTCCCCCCACTTTGGGGTCAAAAAAATCAGGATATGGCCAAGTCTTCCTGGCCTAGTACCAGGGCCACCCAGTTGCTGTCAGGGCGGTGCATGACCCATGACCCCTGTTGCCCACTTGCTCCTCCCAACCTCATGCCCAGGCTATGGCCGAGTCTTTCTGGCGGAGTACCAGGGCCGGCCAGTTGCGGTCAAGGCGGTGCACGGCTTGAGGGGCAGTGTGACAAGCCTGGACGAGAAGGATCATCGGGAGGGGATGGTGCAGGTGCGTGGATGGTGCTTGTGAGGGGGGGATGCAGATTGGGAGTGGGGTGTTTGTTGTGTGGTTGTTGTTTGCAAAGTGTGGGTTGAGAAAGCTGTGGCGGCGTTTTGGGTGGGTGGGGCTGCCACGTGACACACTGAATCCTCGTTATTTATTTAAAGTCCTTGTCTCAAAGTCTAACAGTTTGCTCCATGCACATTTTGTTGTTGCAGTTTGAGGCCCTGGTCATGTCCCTGGTGTCTGGCCACCCAAACATTGTGGAGACGTACAAGTGCCTTGCTTCTTGGCGGGACCTCAACACCACGGCAGCCACGGAGCTGAATGATGCGTGTAACAGTGGACGGGTGAGAGGGCCTGCCACGTATTGTGTGAACATCTCAATACCACGGTAGCCACGGAGCTGTAGACAGTCGAGAGGGCCCACTGCGTAGAGGGCTTGCCGAGTGCTGTGTGAAGATCTCAACACCATGATTGCCAATTAGCTGAATGATGCAAGCAGGGGTGGACAGGCAAGAGGGCCCGCTGCGTAGAGGGCTTGCCGGGTGCTGTGTGAACATCTCAACACCACGGCAGCCAAATAGCAGACGGGCAAGAGGGCCTGCTGCATATGTACCGCTCTCTGGATCTACCTGCATTTGAGTGGGTAAGGGTTCAGGGTTCATCACTTCCCCCTTTCGGAAATGACAACAGTGGTCCCTCCCTTTTGGGGAAGGTAATGAGTATAATGAAACAAA
The DNA here is from genome assembly GCA_037349105.1 of Limnomonas spitsbergensis. Taxonomy (NCBI): domain Eukaryota; kingdom Viridiplantae; phylum Chlorophyta; class Chlorophyceae; order Chlamydomonadales; genus Limnomonas; species Limnomonas spitsbergensis. The sequence goes on along the minus strand of JAYJMM010000081.1, from coordinate 765,263 downwards.
TGTTTCTTCACTCGTTGGCCAATGTGCAGTGCGAGTGGTTTATGATTATGTTACTCTGCTCTCTCCACACTTGTTTTTGAAGGGAATGAAAAGAGTGAAACCGTGTTTCCTCCCCTTCCAGGCCAATGTGCAGTACGAGTGCTTCATGATCATGGTGCCCGGCTATCTCCACACTTTTTCCCGCAGGAAATGATTCGTCCTTCCCTTGCAGGCCAATGTGCCGTACGAGTGGTCCATGATTACGCAGCTTTGTTCTCTCCACACATCTGACTGAAATCAAACGTTTTCCTCGCAGGCCAAACTGCAGTACCAGTGGTCCATGATAATTCAGCTATGATAATTTAACTATGATAATTCAGCTATGTTAGTTTAGCTATGATATGCTCTCTCCACACATGCTTTTTGAATGAAATTAAATGTTTTGCTCACAGGCCAACGTGCAGTATGAGTGGTTCATGATCATGGAGCTCTGTTCCCTGGGCACTCTATGGCACGCTATGAGGACAGGAGCCTTCCACCATCCGGTGAGAGGAGGGTTTAGGCTGATCTGGTTTGGGGTTTAGGATCCAGGAACCTTCCACGATCATGAAAGAGGAGGGTTCAGGGTGAAATGGTTTAGGGTTTAGGGTTGAGGATCCAGGAAACTTCCATGATCATGTAAGAAAAGGGTCTAGGGTTACCTGGTTTAGAGTTTAGGGTTCAGGACGCTTCCACCATTCGGTACAAGGAGGGTTAAGGGTGAATTGATTTAGGGTCAAGGATCCAGGAACCTTCCACGATCATGTAAGAGGAGGGTTTTGGGTTAGCTGGTTGAGGGTTGAGGGATCAGGAGCCTTCCACCATCCGGCAAGGGAAAGCTGTCCTTACTAACGAGTGGTTGTTACAAAGCTGTCTTACCTAAATAGTTGTTGTTACGCAGTTGAAGTTACCGCCCAAGGCTTTTTTCGGAAGGGGCAGGCAGAACAAAGCGGGAGAGAACGGCAAACCAAGAAACAACCCTAAAAGAGGCACAACACAGAGAAGAGCAGCAAAAAGGGAAATCAAAGTCACCATGAACCCATTCCTCCTCCCTCCTATTCCTCCTCCCTCCTATTCCTCCTCCCTCCTTTGTTAAATGGATCGTATGGGTCGGCCAGCGGTCCGCCACCCGGGCCCCCCCCCCAGCCTGCAGAACACTTTGTATCCATCCATCCTCCCATCCTCCCCCCCTCCCTCTTATACAGTTGGATGGATCCGGCAGGTCGGGCAGCGATCCACCACCCCGATCCATGAGGAATAGCACGCAGAGCCCATTGTTATCAGACACGGGGCCAGCTATGCCCGAGTTCATGCTGTGGGATGTGTGGGCAGTGCTACAGATCCTGTTGGAGGTTGTCGAAGCACTCAAGGTGTGAGGGATGAGGGTTGAGGGTTCATGCTGTGGGATGTGTGGGCAGTGCTACAGATCCTGTTGGAGGTGGTTGAAGCCCTCAAGGTGTGAGGGTTGAGGGTTCATGCTGTGGGATGTGTGGGCAGTGCTACAGATCCTGTTGGAGGTTGTCGAAGCACTCAAGGTGTGAGGGATGAGGGTTGAGGGTTCATGCTGTGGGATGTGTGGACAGTGCTGCAGATCCTGTTGGAGGTGGTTGAAGCCCTCAAGGTGTGAGGGTTGAGGGTTCATGCTGTGGGATGTGTGGGCAGTGCTACAGATCCTGTTGGAGGTTGTCGAAGCACTCAAGGTGTGAGGGGTTAGGGTTGAGGGTTCATGCTGTGGGATGTGTGGACAGTGCTGCAGATCCTGTTGGAGGTGGTTGAAGCACTCAAGGTGTGAGGGATGAGGGTTGAGGGTTCATGCTGTGGGATGTGTGGACAGTGCTGCAGATCCTGTTGGAGGTGGTTGAAGCACTCAAGGTGTGAGGGATGAGGGTTCAGGGTTGAGAGATGAGGGTTGAGAGATGAGGGTTGAGGGTTGAGAGATTATAGTTCATGCCGTGGCCGCAATTGGAGATTCTTCTCGACATCGTCGAAGCACTCATGGTGTGTGGCTTGAGGGTTGGGGGGTGGGGGTTCATGCCGTGGGACGTTGTGGGAGAGTTAAGGGTGGGGGGGTGAGGTCATTGCTATGGGACATGACTGCAGTGCTGCTGATTATGCACGAGGCTGTCAAAGCACTCAAGGTGTGCAAGTGTGGGGTTGAGGCAAAACCCTGAAACCCAAACTCTGTTGACATCTCTGCCACAGTGCACTCGCATTCTCTGCATTAGGGATTAAGGTACAGGTTTTATGGAGCTGCCTGACCCTCAAACCCTAACCCTGTTATTCTCCCTTCTGCGACATGACCATACATATATTTCCCCCCTTGTGCATAGCATTCATGGTATCGTACCTTGCCATGCCTCTCCTGCACCCCCTTGTGCATAGCATTCATGGTATCGTACTTTGCCATGCCTCTCCTGCACCCCCTTGTGCATCGCATTCATGGTATCGTACCTTGCCATGCCTCTCCTGCACCCCCTTGTGCATCACATTCATGGTATCGTACCTTGCCATGCCTTTCCTGCACCCCCTTGTGCATCATGTTCATGGTATTGTACCTTGCCATGCCTCTCCTGCACCCCCTTGTGCATCGCATTCATGGTATCGTACCTTGCCATGCCTCTCCTGCACCCCCTTGTGCATCGCATTCATGGTATTGTACCTTGCCATGCCTCTCCTGCACCCCCTTGTGCATAGCATTCATGGTATTGTACCTTGCCATGCCTCTTCTGCACCCCCTTGTGCATCACATTCATGGTATCGTACCTTGCCATGCCTCTCCTGCACCCCCTTGTGCATCACATTCATGGTATCGTACCTTGCCATGCCTCTCCTGCACCCCCTTGTGCATCGCATTCATGGTATCGTACCTTGCCATGCCTCTCCTGCACCCCCTTGTGCATCACATTCATGGTATTGTACCTTGCCATGCCTCTTCTGCACCCCCTTGTGCATCACATTCATGGTATCGTACCTTGCCATGCCTCTCCTGCACCCCCTTGTGCATAGCATTCATGGTATCGTACCTTGCCATGCCTCTCCTGCACCCCCTTGTGCATCACATTCATGGTATTGTACCTTGCCATGCCTCTTCTGCACCCCCTTGTGCATCACATTCATGGTATCGTACCTTGCCATGCCTCTCCTGCACCCCCTTGTGCATAGCATTCATGGTATCGTACTTTGCCATGCCTCTCCTGCACCCCCTTGTGCATAGCATTCATGGTATTGTACCTTGCCATGCCTCTTCTGCACCCCCTTGTGCATCACATTCATGGTATCGTACCTTGCCATGCCTCTCCTGCACCCCCTTGTGCATAGCATTCATGGTATCGTACTTTGCCATGCCTCTCCTGCACCCCCTTGTGCATAGCATTCATGGTATCGTACCTTGCCATGCCTCTCCTGCACCCCCTTGTGCAGTACATTCACAAGCACCCTTGTGTTATCCCCTCCACCGCTCGCACTCGCTGCATGGGACATGACCATACATGTATTCACCTTCTTGTGCATAGCATTCACCCCCTGGTATTTACGGCATCTAACCTTGTCGTGTCTTTGCGCCTCCTTTGCAGTACATTCATGAGCACGGCATTGTGCACGGAGACCTTAAGGTGCGCGTTAAGGTTTAGGGTTAAGGGTTAAGGGTACATTTGCAAGCACGGCATTGTGCACGGAGACCATAAAGGACGCGTTAGGGTTCATAGTTCAGGGTTAATGTTACATTCACGAGCACAGCATTTTGCACGGAGACCTCAAGGTGCGAGGTCCCACTGGGGACAGCGCGGATGTGGCTCTGGCCCCGCGCTGCGTTGTTCCCTTACCCCGCACGCTGCTAGGGGGGCGTAGCTTTCGTTCTTTCTCTTGAGCATTGCATTGTGCATGGGGACCATTGTGCATGGAGATCTCGAGGTGCGCGGTCCCTCATGGGAATCCCCAGGTTAAGCTCTTGCCTGATAGCTTCAAATCCGTTGCCTTCAATTTTCTCTGAGCGTGGTAGCATGGTATGATACGAACTATACTGGAACAATACGGCACAGGCTTAGCCGCATTTAAGAACGATACGGCACAGGTTAAGCCACATTTTTACTAGCATGATGCGGCTCAGGTATAGCTGTTTTTGTAGCACGATACATGTGCTCCTGCTGTTAGTTGCTGTGCAGCTGCAGTTTGTTGCATGCAAGCTGCATCATGTTGCAGCGTTGCTGCAGTTTGTTGTATGTAAGTTGCTTCTTATTGCAGCGTTGCTGCAGTTTGCTGCATGAAAGTCTCTTCTCGTTGCTGCAATTTGTCTTTCAGTGTAGCTGCCTTTGTTGCTGTTTGTTGCAGTATTGCTGCAGTTTGTTGTCATGCTGCTGTTTTTTTTGACAGGCTGTTGTGTAGCTGCTGATAGCAGCCCTTCATCTGCGGTGTGCTGCCGTCGGTTGCAGTTTGTTGCAGTGTTGTTGCAGTTTGCTGTTATATTGCTGTTTTGCTGCGAAGCTGCTGGTAATTGTCGTTCATCTTCGGTGTGCTGATGTTGTTGCAGCAATCCCACCGGGTTTAGGGCCAAGGGCTAAGTTCATCGTCACACCACCTGAAGTACATATTCCCACCACGTGAAATACATGTTCACACCACCCGAAAAGCATGTTCACACCACTCATTTCTGCAATCTTGAAGGCAATGAATATGCTACCAACTGTCAGTAATTATGTCAGGGTTTTAGGATGAAGGGTTTCACACATGTTCACCCCACTTGAAGAACATGTTCACATCATTTGAAGTACATGTTCACACCACCTGAAGTACATGCCCACACCCCTTGCTACTGCCACTCCACAGGCAGCAAATGTGTTACTCACAGTTAGCAATCACGACAGTCGAGGCTACGTTTCAAAGCTGGCAGGTGCGATGAATGAAGGCAGGGGTGACCATTGCGGGAGGAGGGACAGGGGCGATAAATAACGGCTCGGGTGACCAGGGCAGGAGGAGAGGCGACCAAGGCAGGGGCCGGGGCGACCAAGGTAGGGGCCGGAGCGAACAAGGCAGGGGCAGGGGCGACCAAGGCAGGGGCAGGGGCGACCAAGGCAGGGGCGTTTAAGATGGGATAAGGGCAAGGGCAGTGGCAGTAAGAGTAGGGGTAGGGGCAGGGACTGGGGTGCCCAATACTGGCTGTTCATCATGGGCTTGCGACTACCCTGGTTATGAGGGGGCAGGTGCAGCTGTACCAGGCTTTGCCCCCAAGCCCCCAACAGGGGGTGGCCCCTGGACCCCAAGGGGGCTTGGGGCGGGGCCTTGGGCGTCCCCCCGCCCCCACCCCCACCCCACCGAGGCTTCGCCTCGGCTTGGTGGTAGAGCTGAGCTTTTAGAAAGTCTCTGAATTGGAACCATGGTAGAATGAAGGTTCTTGTAAAACTTAAGGGAATACTTTAGGGTTCAGGGTTTAGAATAAACACTGCAAGACATGATGTGTCGGCGACTTGTTGTGTGCAGCCTCAGTGTTTGTCATCGCATTGGGGTAAATGAAAGGAAAACGAAATCCCCCGAAGCCGGTAAAGTTTGGTAAAACAAGGCAGAGGCTCATTGTGGGGCTGATGGGGGAGGTGCAGCGAAGCCAGAGGTCTTGAACGATGCATGGCACCCGCCGCATTTTCCCTGGGTTTGTGTGGAGTGCTCCCCCCCCCCCCTGGAGGGGTTCAGCTGCTGGCGACGATGAAGATTGCACACCAATGGCAACGATGCTCCACTGATCTTTGAGTTCTCCATGCAAGCTTCAAGCTTCTTGCTTAGCATCGAGCCTCAAGCTTCCTGTTTTGGGTCGTGCTGATCACTTGTACTGCTTTGTATATCAATGCGTATCCCACTTCCCCCCACACTTTATCCCACTCCTGCAGATTTCGGTATCACTCGTTTCATGGCTCCCAATGAATCATCTATCAAGCTCCTCCAGTTTTGGATTGCGCTGCACATTTTTTCTGTCCCCCCCCCCCCCACTTTCCGGTTTCGCTCGCTTTATGGCCCCCAACCGAGCATCTATCAAGTTCCTCCTGTTTTGGTTCACGTTGCATATTTGTTCTGCTTCCCCCACTGTTCCCCACTTTTATCCCACTCCTGCAGATTTCGGTTTTGCTCGCTTCATGGCCCCCAACCAAGCATCTATTAAAGTGGAGGCGTATGGAACAGTCACTCATCAGTGAGTCAAAGCAGGAGGTTGAAAGGGTGATTCAGGGTTTTAAGTATGATTGAGGGTTTGAGGAGGATTAAGGGTTTGAGGAGAATTAAGGGCAAAGGAAGTTTGAGGGTTTGAGAGGGATTTAGGGTTTGAGGAGGATCAAGGGTAAAGGAGGTTTGAGGAGGATTAAGGGTAAAGGAGGTTTGAGGAGGATTAAGGGTCTGAGGAGAATTAAGGGCAAAGGAAGTTTGAGGGTTTGAGGAGGATTCAGGGTTTGAGGAGGATTTAGGGTAAAGGAGGTTTGAGGAGGATTAAGGGTCTGAGGAGAATTAAGGGCAAAGGAAGTTTGAGGGTTTGAGGAGGATTCAGGGTTTGAGGAGGATTTAGGGTAAAGGAGGTTTGAGGAGGATTAAGGGTCTGAGGAGAATTAAGGGCAAAGGAAGTTTGAGGGTTTGAGGAGGATTTAGGGTTTGAGGAGGATCAAGGGTAAAGGAGGTTTGACGAGGATTAAGGGTAAAGGAGGTTTGAGGAGGATTTAGGGTTTGAGGAGGATTAAGGGTAAAGGAGGTTTGAGGAGGATTTAGGGTTTGAGGAGGATTAAGGGTAAAGGAGGTTTGAGGAAGTTTGAGGGTTTGAGGAGGATTTAGGGTTTGAGGAGGATCAAGGGTAAAGGAGGTTTGAGGAGGATTAAGGGTAAAGGAGGTTTGAGGAGGATTAAGGGTAAAGGAGGTTTGAGGAGGATTAAGGGTAAAGGAGGTTTGAGGAGGATTAAGGGTTTGAGGATAATTAAGGGCAAAGGAAGTTTGAGGGTTTGAGGAGGATTAAGGGTTTGAGGAGGATTTAGGGTTTGAGGAGGATTAAGGGTAAAGGAGGTTTGAGGAGGATTAAGGGTGAAGGAGGTTTGAGGAGGATTTAGGGTTTGAGGAGGATTAAGGGTTTCAAGAAGGATCAAGGGTTGAAGGAAGATTGAGGCTAGAAAACGATGGAGGTTTTAAGGGAAATGATGGTTTTAAGAGGATTGTGGGCTGAGAGAGAGAGTCCAGGGTTGAAGGTCGAATCTAGCATAAAACGAATCAATGACTCCAACAATACCGATGCCAGCGTATAGGCTGTCATGGGTGGGATATTGTTTGTCTGTACGTTGTCTGTTTTTCGACGCACCTGGATCCACAGCTTTGACCTCCTCCTCAGACAGGAGCCCTTCTCCCTCCTGCTTAACCCTACCTCCCCCCCCCTCTCCTTCCCCATCTATAAACCTCTCTCCTCCCTCCCTCCCTCCCTCCCTCGGCAGGCCTCCAGAAATGCTGCACAATGGTGAGAAGGCGGTGTGACCCGGCCAGTCAGCGCAAAGGACCATGGTGGCATAATCCGGCTCAACCCGTGCCAGGATGTGCGGGGGCGTGCTGCCTTTGTAGTACTATCCGGCTCAACCTGTGCCGTATTTTGCTACCTTGGCAATACAATCCGGGTACTGTATTGTGTCACTTTGATAGTGTCATCTGTCTAAACTTGTACCATCTTGTGCTACCTTGGAAGTACAATCCAGCTTAACTAGTGCCGTAACGTGTCACCATAGTAGTACAGTCCGCCTTAACCTGTGCCGTAGCGTTTTATTTTGGCACTGTAGTCATGCTACACTTCTGCCCTATTGTACTGCATTGGTCACACCTGATACCGTGTCATGCCGGATCGTGCTACCTTGGTAGTAAAATCTGGCTGAACCTGAGAGCGTAGGGCGTGATGGGGTCCAACCGACCTTTGCCCATCAATGAGCGTTGCCCGCTGCCTTTTTGTGCCCCTTGCCTTATGTCATCGTGCCCCCACCTAATTTGATCATGAACCCTACCATATGTCACTGTGCCTCTTGCCTCTTCGTGCCCCCTGCCTAAGTTCATCGATCCGCCTATCAAATGTCATCATGCCCCCTAGTAAATGTCATCGTGTCCCCTACCTCTTCGTGCCCCCTGCCTTACGTCATTGTGCATCTCATCTTTCCTTATGTCTGATTGGGAACCACATACAGCTTGGTCCCTAAACCCTCGTTTAGGGACCAAATCGCTTAGCCCTCATCATGGACCATTATGCCCCAAACCCAAAACGTTGACTCAGGGACTCTTAACCCTCATCAGGAACCATTACGCCAGAAACCCTGAGCTCATGCTTAGGGACCCTGAGCCCGCATCCGGGACCATTCTCCCCCGGCTATGGAACCTCAACATCCAAATTCCCTTGAATTATTGAACCTTAACACCCAATGCCCAATCCATCCCTCAGGGACCATGACGTCCTTATCCTTGAACCCCTTACTTGTTCCCCATTTACCCTTGACCCTCCTCCGAGACCATGCCACCCCGACCATTGAACTTACCCCCCAACCCTGAACCCCAATACCCCGACCATTGAACCTCAACCCCCAACCCTCAACCCCAATACTCGACCCCCAATACCCTATCAAAGACCATGCCCCGCCCTCGACCAGGCACCTCCACTCATGGCTTTATAAGTTTACCTCTTCACCCTTAACCCCCTCTGGGACCAGGATGCCCTTGGCCATTACCCATGCAACCCACAATCGGAGCACAACCTGTGAATCCTAAATTATTTGCGCGACCTTGAATATGACCCTATAACCCTTGTTTCTTCAGCGTGACCCACTGGTGTGACCTTGTATTAGTTAATTCTTTAACGTGAACCTTTAATCCTTAATCCATGACCCTGAAACCTTGACCCTAACTATTAATTTCCAGACCTTTGCCCCAACCCCTTGACCCTAAGCCATTGATCCTGGCACCTTGACCCGTTACCCTTGCCCCTAAACCCTTGCCCCTAAACCCTCATCAGGGACCATGATGCCTGCGGCTGACATCTTTAGCTTTGGCATCATGATGTGGGAGCTGTTCACAGCAAAACATGTGTACCAGGTGGGAGGGAAGGGGGGGGGAGGAGGGTGCACGGGGCGGGAGGGCAGCGGGGGGGGAGGAGGGTGCAGGGGGAGGAGGGGTCTGGCTCCAACTTTGCAAAACATGTGTACCAGGTGGGAGGGCGGGGGGGGGGGAGTGCCCACTGCCTCAACTGCCACTTAAATCCTTAACCCTATCCTTGCCCACTGCCTCAACCGCCACTTGAACCCTTAACCCCCCCCCGCCCACCAGGATCTCTCGGACACGGAAGTGGTGCACAAGGTTCTGCATGAAGGGCTACGTCCGCTTTGGCCGCGTAATGTCCCGGCCAGGTGAAGGTTAAGGGTTAAGGGGTCTTGGTCAGGTGAAGATTCAGTGTTAGGGTTTAGGGGTCCCGGTCAGATAAAGTTTTAGGGTTAAGGGTTTAAGAGGTCCCTGTGAGGGGAAGTTTTAAGGTTCGCGGTGTAGGGGTCCCGGCCAGGTGAAGTTGCATGGTTTAGGGGTCCCGTTTCGATAAAGTTGTAGGGTTTAGGGGTCCCGGTCAGGTGATGCCTTGATTCGCGGGAATAAAAAAGTGGCTGATGTACAGACGTGTGTTGCCTTGTGCTGTGTGCAATTAACCTCCAAGTGCAGAAGCCGTTTGATTGTGATGACTGTTAACTGGTAGGGATGGTAGCTGAACTTGCCTAGCAATAACGGTGGCTAAAACTCAGCTACGCTACGCAACTCCAGCCAGTAGCCACCATAAGGACTGTAATAGGAACAGCACCAGAGGTTATGTTGCAAACGCGAATCGTACACCCTAAACCCTGCTCTCTCCTGCTAGAACTGCCAACCCTACATCCTAAACCCTATCCCCTCCTGATGTTACAGCTAACCTTAAATTGGAAACCCTAAACCCTTAACCCTACTCCCTCCTGCTATACTCGCTACCCCTAAACCCTAAACCCTCATCCCCCTTGCTGTGACAGTCAACCCTACACCCTAAACCCTACTCCCTCCAGCTGTTACAGCTAACCCTAAACCCTGCTCCCTCCTGTTATACATGCTAACCCTGCATCCCTTGTCTAACCCCCTCCTGCTTTTGACAGGTTCCGTGAGATCGCTGAGCGATGCTGGGCCAAAGACCCTAACCGCCGCCCCCCTCTGGAGGATCTGGGGGTGGGCCTGCAGCGGTTACAGGTCAGTATGATATTATCCTATTTCAGCTACAATTGTGTAGCTGAATAACACCACCAGTGCTGCTACTAGTGCACTGCAGCGGTTGCAGGTCAGTGCTGTGTTTCAGCTACATTTCAGCTGCACTTTAGCTAATGGGACTGGCAGGGCTGCTGGTTGTGTTCGCTACAGTTCAGCTACTGGTGAGTGGGGACCACCAGTGCTGGTAGTAGTGCACGGCAGTGGTTGCGGCTCAGTGTTGCTGATCCGCACTCAAGCTACATTTCAGCTACTGGGACTATCAGTGCTGCTGGCAATTCAGCTACAGTTCAGCTACGAGGGATCACCAGTGCTGCTCCTTGTGCACGTCAGCTACCTTCTGGGGACATCCAATAACTCTGGTGGTCAATTTTAGTCGCAATTTAGCTACTGGGTAGCGCAATTCAGCTACTGTTCAGCTACAAGGAAATACTAATGCCAATGTTTGTGTACATGAGCTGCAATTCAGCTACAATTGTGCTTATTGGTATGACTAATGCTACTGGTTGTGTACGTTGGCCATAATTCAGCTACAGTAGATTCGAATTGCCTTCCCTCATAATTAACATTGTTCAGGGGTGAGGGATGCATTAAAATATAATCCTCGCCACGTCAACGCCAGTTTCAGTCGAAAATCTAGATATTTGGCCCAAAGGGACATGTAAATAAAATAAACAGAAAATCATAACCGAGGAAAGGCACTTAAAATTTCAAAACTTCAAAACTTACTATACATATCTTCTGGTCTAGCATGCGTTTATAATTCGTTTGTGTGATGCCGTCCTCGAGGCACAAAACTGACCGAGACTTTTGATTCCCCATTGAAGACTGGTGCCGACAAAGGATCCTTGGTATCGAATGCATCCCTCAGCCCTAAACAACTTGAAGTCATGAGGGAAGGCGAAGCGCGTCTTTAGTACATCTACGTCATAGTACGTCTACAGTGCATGGTATCAATACACAGTATACTGTGCTTTGCCGATTACGGCCCTGCTTAATTCAGCTGAGTTTCAGCCACAGTAATTTCTGGGGAAATTTAGCGACTTTTACCAGGAAGGGGCCATAATATCTTCGACAATTTCTGAACAACGGCCCATTGCACAGCACAGCCGGTACCTCAATCTGCTCAATAATGCACAGTCTGCTTTGTAATGGCACCGTACTGACAGTACCATAGATTTGGTTTGCCTTCCCTCGGGTATGAACGGATGAATTGTTTTAATGCTGCCCTCAGGGCAAATTATCGACAACAATCTTAATTTCTTACTAAAAACTGGCGTTGACAATCGATGAGTAGTATATTCATGGATCCCTCAACCCCAAACAACGGTTACTATGAGGGAAGGCAAAGCAAATCTACACTATGCACACTTGCATAGTATGCTCAGTCTGCTCAATAATTGTGCAGCACGCTCAATAACATGTCTGCCAGTACCGCACATTTGATTTGCCTTCCCTTGGGCATCAAAAATACATTTATTTGAATGCTTCCCTCGGGCAAGCTGTCGATATCAACTTTTAATTTCCCACTGAAATCTTGCGTTGACAATCCATAATTAGAAAATCCATGGATTCCCAAACATGGCCGATTATGAGGGAAGGCAAAGCAAATCTAATGTGTGCACAATATGCTCAATATGCACAATATGCACAATAAGTGCACAGCACTGACAGAAGATCGATTGGCTCAACAATGACGTGCAGGTGGCACTGTGCGGCAAAATCTCTACGGCCCAGACCGGCCGGCTGGTGCTGACTGGCAAGGCGCCACGGCAGGCCTTCCCGCCGTCCGGCACCTCCCTGCGCTCCACGTCGGGCATGACGGCCTCGGACTCGCAGAGCAACTGCGGCCCGGCGTCATCGTCGTCGCTGGCGGGCCACATGCTGCATCCGCAGTCACCCTCGCAAACGGTAGGTGACGTTCTTGACGTCACTTTAAATCCAGTCGAGAAAATAATGTATGTATCTTATTTTCATTTCGGTTGGGAGGGATATACTGCTGCTGGGCAGTGTTGTGAAATTCCAGTTGGTGCAGCAATCGGGAGATTCGGACGCGGGATCTAATCAGCTATGTTATCTATGGCCTGCCGGGTTGGGCGTGGCTTGGGGGTCAGGGGGTCACTGCTGCCGGTTTGTTGTGTTCCCGGATGCCTGCACAAACAGTGAGGGGCTGTTGATTCTGGGTTCATGCTGTGTGTAGGGTTAAGGCTCAATTGCTCAAAGGGTCAACCCTGTGGTGTTCATTCTGGGTTCATGCTGTGTGTAGGGTTAGGGCTCAATTGCTCAAAGGGTCAACCCTGTGGTGTTCAGGGTTCAGGCTCAAAGTGTTTATCCTGAACTATGAACAGGGTTCATGCCGCTGTGGCCTATGTTATAGCCGATATAGCTGCTGCTGCTATTTTTGCTGGAACTGCTGCTGCTGGAATGCTGCTCCTCCTGCTGTTTCTTCTGTTGCTATTGCTGCTGATGCTATTCCGATATAGCTGCTGCTGCTAATTTTGCTGGATCTGCTGCTGCTGGAATGCTGCTCCTCCTGCTGTTTCTGCTGTTGCTATTGCTGCTGATGCTATTCCTCTTGCCGTTGACATGCCCAGGCAGCTCCCATTGCCGACCCTGCTTATTATCTTGCTTTCTTGCTGATTATCACACCGCTCACACGACACCTTGTTGCACGTTGCCACCCCTCAGCGCCACACACGTGGGGATTATGCGTTCAAACATTAACCCTCGACCCTCAGAACCCAAGCCCTTGAGCACATCCAGATAATCTTGAGCAGATCCTGATAGCCTTGAGCAGATCCTGATTCCCCCTTTGCGTTCAGACTGTAAACCTCGACTCTCGATCCCCAAAACCCTCGAGCAAATCTCGATTCTCATTTTGCGTTCAAACTGTAACCCTCAACTCTCCAAAAGCCCAATCTGAAAACTCTCCAAAAATCCAATCTGAATACTCTCCAAAAATCATAACTCCAAAACCCTTGAGCAGACCATGATGAAGAAACGCATTCCGCCTAGGCTGGGCTCTTCCCTGATGTGGCGTAACAGCTCCAGCAGCCGCCCCTGCAGCCTGACCAGCAGCAGCCCATGCAGCCTCAGCAACCCTCCGCCACTGGGGGGCTCGGAGGCCTTCTCACCGCGCCGCATGGATGCCGAGGGGGACATGGTGGCGAGCGCAAAGGCGGCCGGAGGCAGTCTGCAGGGAAACTCGCATGGGCTCCCTTCCACGAGTGTGTCTGGTGAGTGAGCTACCTTGTCAGGGAGTGGTAGTGAGAGAGTCGGTCTGTCAGTCAGTCGGTCAGTGAACAAGTGGGTCAGTCAGTCAGGGATTTCGTTAGTCAGGGAGTGAGTCAGTGCGTGAGTTTGTGAGTGATCTTGTTAATGAGTTTGAGAGCCAGTGAATTCAAGAGTCGTATGTTGAGGCTACCAGCATCCGGGGCAGTGCTCAGGTAACAGGTGCTACACTTGATGTGTGACTCGGCTCAATGATCCAGTGATTCATTGATTGAGTATGTGTGACTTTGTGACGGAGAGACTGGATGAGAGTTGGAGGAGGCAGCATGGGAGAGAGGAAAGCTGGGTGGCGAGCACTGGGCTGAGTGGGATCGAACTTTGACCGACCGGTAGCCGGTTTGCCCAGGCAACGGGGCTTCTCTAGGACCTTGTACCAGACGGATGTCTGGAGAGTTGTTTCAGCCTTTCAGGAGGACTGGGGTTTTGCCCTCATGTTACAAATGGTCAAACGGAAACCTACCAGAGCGTCACTGTAGCAGTGCCTTATACTGTTGTGAAGTGCTGCCGACACGGTTGAGCCTTTAGGGCAGGGCCCAGAGGTGCAACATCATTGACTGACGTGCTGCCGACACGGTTGAGCCTTTAGGGCAGGGCCCAGAGGTGCAACATCATTGACTGACGTGCTGCCGACACGGCTGAGCCTTTGGGGCAGGGCCCAGAGGTGCAACATCATTGACTGACGTGCTGCTGACACGGCTGAGCCTTTGGGGCAGGGCCCAGAGGTGCAACATCATTGACTGACGTGCTGCCGACACGGCTGAGCCTTTGGGGCAGGGCCCAGAGGTGCAACATCATTGACTGACATCCTGTTGCATGCCCCTGATCGCAGCTGAATACGCAGTAGGCGTCATCACAGCGAACAAGCCTGTCACAAGGACTTACAGCTTTACGCGGATGGCGGCGGCAGCGGCGGCCGACTCGCTTCGTGAGTACTCTGTCTTCTCTGTTTGTGCGGATTGTGTGACTAGCCTGTGGGGAGGAGCTGAAAGATTTATGCAGCGATACAGGTACTAGTTAGTTGGGATCTGCTGCATTTGTGTGAATCTTCACCCCTGATCTTCACCCTTAAGATCTGCCAGATCTTAAGGGTGAGGTCGAGAGTGTTTCGATGCAGCCAAAGATCAGGTTCGTGTTGGATGTTTTGTTTGACCTCACATCAATTGGAACATGGGAAGAAAATGCTGAGATAGAATGAAAGGACATGGTGGACACCAGGCACAGGCGTGCACAGAAAGATGTCAAGGCATGGAAGTCAGATAAGAGAGACAGAGAGTCGCGGGGAGTCGGGGGCAGGTCATGAAAGACAAGAATCTTATGACGGGCCCTGGCATCTGATTCTGCATTGCAACCTGCATTGAAGTAGCAAAATTCAACCTGCATTGCAATATGCACTGCAACCTACGCTGCAGCATGCAACTTGCGTTGCGGCAACATGGTTCAACCTGCATTGCAACATACACTGCGACATACACTGCAGCATGCATCTTGCATTGCAGCAACATGGTTCAACCTGCATTGCAACATACACTGCGACATACACTGCAGCATGCATCTTGCATTGCAGCAACATGGTTCAACCTTTATTGCAACCTGCAGCCTGCATTGCAGCCTCCATTTAAGTCCTCCAACCTCCAACCTCCTGACTGAATTCCTCCAACCTCCAAACCCTCCAATCTCCATTAAAGCAGCATGGTTCAACCTATATTGCAGCTACCATTGAACTCCTCCAACCTTCATGGTTTAAATGCGCTGTTGTAGGTCGAGGGCGATCGAATGCCGAGGATGGTCCTTGAAGCACAACTCGGACGATTCAATGCTGCTCTGATGTTAGGCCTCAACGCCGGGCTCCTTGCTGGAAGATTCAATACTGCTCTGATGCCGGGCCTTCAAGCCGGGCTCCTTGCTGGACGGGTCTAAAATATCTACTTGGACGGTCCATGCCGCTGATGCTGCTGATGTTGGGCCTGAAAGCTGCTTGACGGGGGCTGCCTGCCGGACGGGCCCTGCAGATCTATTAGGAAGATCCATGCTGCTCATGCTCATGCTTGGAGGATCCATGCTGCTGATGCTGTTGCTTGGAGGATCCATGCTGCTGATGTTAGGCCGCAAAGCAAGGATCCCTGGCTGGAAGTCGGGAGCTGGGAGCGGGATCTATGGCTGGAAAATGCATCACGGACTTCAGGGGCGAATGTGATTGGATATTTTGCTCTAGGGCAGAAGGGAAGGTGCAGTGTTACTTTTAGCGCACTTCAGCTACGATTCAGCTACATCTTGGTCTGCGGTCGAGAGGTCTTGGTGCAGCTGGTCCTGCTGAGTGGGCCAACGGCTGTAGGCTGGTCATGTCTTGGTCCCCATTGGCCCCGTGGCGCCCCCCAAACTGTGGTCAGGTTCTCTGATCCACACTTAAAATAGCTCACCTACTTAATAGCCACTGCGTGTTTCCTGCAGGTACGATACTTGGCATGTCACTAATGCCCCGTCCGAAATGAGGAATCGATATTTTGGGCACCCACCCAGGCGGCTGTCGCGGTTGATGTTTCTCGTAGGCAATGGTATCGACATATTTCAACACACGCTTGGTTGGGTACTTGGGTATGCTACTGCCATGTTCAAATGGCTGGCTTATGTTCCTTGAAGACAAGTACTGTCAACATTTTGATCATTGGTGTGCAGGAGTGACAATGCTTGTGTCAGGAACCCATTTTATTTTTCCAGCCAAACAGTTGGGTGCCGATGCAGCTGAGCTTTTTTTTTAGCTGGGCCCAGAGGTGTCATTTGCTTGTGTCGGGAGCCATATCTGATCTCCCATGTACCGGTATCTAAGCTGCCTATGTATGACACTAGGACATATGTGTATTTCCAAAGGCCAATCCAGGGGGATGCCCCTGGGCCAATATCCTATATGGGGCAGAATGTCCTAGCTGGCCAACACCTCTTAAAATTACTCGTTTGTCAAACCTGCCTGAACTGATGTAACTCCGTGTTCAGTGGTCCAAATGTTTCCGTCTTAAAGGACGTATGCCCGTCTAGCTCCTGTAATTACTGACCAAGGTTTTTCGGTGGTGTCTGTTCAGAATCAAATGTATGCCCGGAAAGAACTTGGCCTGGACGTGTGCACTCGAGGCCTAAATGTCTGTTGATCTGGCTGTCTAGGGGCTTGGGCGCACAGGCCTGGAGTGCCTAGGTACTGCAAAGGTCTGGCTGCTGGCTGGGACTCGAAAGATCTGGCTGGACTGGAATGACTCGGACTGGAAAGATCATTTATTAGTCTGTCTGACTACCTAGGGCCGCAGATACCAAGGACTTAGGCAGTGGGATCATTAACAAAATTTATCGATGTGGCACAGTAGGACAATGTATCGATATTGTGCACTCAATCATCATTGACGAGCATGATAAGCTTGAATAGTGTACATAAAACAAGGATGAAAACGCTGTTCAAAGCTTGTCAAAAAGCTAGGTGTGTCAAACACGGCACAGCTTGTCTCAAGCGACGGCGTCATGTACAAATATAACAAATATGGGGGGCAACCAGTCTGTTCAGTCATGTGTATAATAAGACACGGCAGTAGGGAGTTGAGGCGCCGAAGCTAGGTGAAAAGGCAAACAGAATGAAATGGAGAGGCAGCACTAAAAGGGGAGCGTTTCTATGCTGTTGTGGGCTTGGCGGCCTTGGGCGCCTTCGGTGCCTTGGGCTTGGTGGCCTTGACTGTCTTGGGCTTGGTTGCCTTAGGGGCTGAGGGCTTTGTTGCCTTGACCTTCTTGACGCCAGCAGGCTTCTTCGTGGCCGCTGCCTTGACTGCGGGAGGGCAGGTACATGAGGGCAGAACGTCAGTGACCAACAATGAACTTGCATCTCTGACAGCAAGCATGCAAGGTGGGAGGTAGCATGGATAAGAGGAGCCACTGCACACAGCCTGCCCAGCCACTGTCTCAGGCTGCCCACAGGGAAGCATGGAAGCATGCATGTCGGCAGAGAAAAATGCCATGCAGAGTGCAAGGTTGCTTAGGACTAGGCTTAGAACAGTGACTGTGGACCAGCCTTAGGGTACTCACCCTTGGTAGGCTTGGCAGCCACAGGCTTCTTCGCCGTCTTGGGCTTAGACACCTTCTTCTCGCCCTCAGCCTTAGGCTTCTTGGCCTTGACGACCTTCTTGGTGGCTGCGAGATGGGAAGAAATAGGCCAGTCAGTCAGAGAGGAGAGGCGTTGAGAAATGTCGACGGGCGCTTCGCATGATTTGAAACCCTAAACTCGCATGCAGTCAAAGGTGGTGCAGCGTCACTCACTCTTGGGCTTCACGGCCTTGACCTTCTTCACTTTGACCTTCTTAACCTTCAGAGCTTCACCCAGCTTGAAAGAGGCCTTGACCTGAAGAGTGTAGGAGCGAATCATGCACTAGTTTAGACGCAGTGCGATAAAAAATATGCTGAATAAGATTTTCAGTTCGTGTAAATATGTGCGTCGATCCTCGGATGAGTCAACAACGTCAGCGAACTCACCTTGACAAGCTTGCCGGACTTCACCATCGCCTTGCACGCCTGTGACAGGCGCTTCTCCCATCCAGGGCCGAGGCTCTTGGCAATGCCCTTGGTCTCGATGGACTTCTTGATGGCTGACACGGAAGAACCGCCGCGCTCCTTCAAAGCAACAATTGCGTCCGTGATGAGGGCGACATATGACACGCCCGTTGTGCTCTTGGGCTTGGATGCCTTCGCGGCCTTGGCCTTCTTCACGACGGGGGCGATCACGGGGGCGGAAGCGTCAGACATTTCAGAAAATATGTATCGAATGTTGCTGAAAGGGTAACAGTGTTCGTTTAACTAGCAAAATTCGCCTTTGTAGATAATATGACACGCGACGGTAGGGCATGCCTTATGAAACTGGGTCTGCTGATCCGTCTGGATTGCTGATCCTCGGTCTGACAGGGTCAAACGCATTTGCACTACAACCGTTTTATAAGTCGTGCCCTCGCCTGCTTCCTCCCCTTACTGTTGCTGCAACAATATTAGTTTTTGTCCATTACGTGCTAGCTAAAATCGCAGTCTGAAACTTGCTCGCTGGCGAACGCCGCAGCCTTTTTTTTAACGTGATTGTGTGACCCTATCTGGTCAGACACCTTAGTCTGGTGACCCTGTGGTCCTGTACTGGTGTGAACATCAGAACGTCTACCAGTGGCCTGATATTAAAGCACCCTCGGATTTAGGATTGTATGGGCTTTTGGACCCAGTCCCTCACATGGTAGGGCGCGTGAGCAAACCTAGCTTGCCATTATTGTTGGGACTATCAAAGATAAATGGAAATGGAACCTCGGGCAGCAATTCATCGGAGTAGAGAGACATGGGAGAACATACAACTGGGGAACCCATTCCTAGTCAGGTGGGAACTGGACCTCGTAAGCCCACGCCGCCGCCTGGCTCAGGGCCAGGTCTCGGCAATACTGCTGATAAAGTTGAAAAAGTTCCTCACTAAACCTCGTAACAATCAGTCCACGCCCTGGCCCACGCCGCCTGCTCACGGCCAGGTCTTAGCAATGCGGCTGAGAAAGTTCCCTATTGAGCTGCAGAAGCGAGTGGCGCCTGAATCTCTCCATTATTGATCTGTAGTCAGTCGCATGGCATGCATCCACTGCGGAGGATCGCAGCAGCCTGAACTTACATCTAGATCTGGTTGAGATTCAGGGGACCCAGGCCCATGGGTTAGAATGACGGCAGTTTCAAGCAGCAGCTCTGTTGACGAACCTGTCATTTCACACAACTCTTGTCACGGGTGGGCAGTGATCATCTCATCTGATATTCTGATACTCACGCAGATACTGATACTGCCAATCTGAATGAGCTCCTAAATTCCTCGTGTGAAAAAACTGAAATGTTAAGATAGTTCACAGTACAGCCATTTTCATATTTCTTAAAGGGCTCCTCCAGTCCACAGCTCTTTATACCGGAGATATGCTTTTCTCTACTTTATACCCCAGCATCCTGACTGGCAGCATCTGTGGGGTACTGTTTGATTTTCGAACATGGCAGCATAGGCCAATTGTCAAATTGCGCACCTGTTATGTAGCTCATGGAGTTTCTGCTGCCAATATTGTGATTCTGGGTCCTGGGGCGCCAAGATAGCACACGCCATGGCCCATGGGGCATATTGAACATGCAGCAGGCCACCCATATTACCAGGGGATATTACTGACAAACAAAAGACAGGTACAGCCAAGCCCTGGGCTCGTCGGCCTGGTCGTGACCGCCTCAACAAGGATTTTGTAGGACAGTTTTAGATGGGTAACATGAAGTCAGGTATTTTGAATGGTTAAACGATATCTTGGGGAATGAACCCAGGATTTTATATGGGAACCAAGGTTTAGAGGCAACTCGTATTTTGAATGGGAATCAATGCTTTGGGGAACCCAAATGTCTTGAATGGGGAGCCAAGGTCCAAGGGAAGAATGTACCTTGTATGGGAAGCAGGATGAGAACCAATGTCATGGAAAACCCAGGTGGCTTGAATGGGGAACCAAAGTCTTGGGAAACCAAGTATTTTGAATGGACACCAATATCTTGGTAACCCAGGTATTTTGAGCAGGATCTAATGCCCTAGACACCCAAGTATTTTAAACAGGATCCAGTGCCTAGGAAACCCAGGTATTTTGAATGAGAACCAAGGTTTTGGGAACCCAGGCATTTTGAATGGGGATCCAAGGTCTTGGGCAGGTCTTGGGAACCCTGATATTTTTAATGGGATTCAATGTCTTAGAAACCCTGGTATTTTGAATGGGACCAAGGCCTCGGCAGGATCCCTTTTATGTTGTATGGGAACCAAAATCTGGTAGGCGCATGCATGTAGTTCATGAAATTGCCCTGCTAAAAAAAACTTGGCCACGTGGGTGCCCAACTGTCCAAAGCTGTAGCAGGCTGCTTTGATTTCTATGTCCAGCATGCATACCTCTACGAAATCTTCAAGGTTGGCTACAGATGCTTCCTCTCCCCCTCCCGGACTTTCCAGGACACGTCTAATTTTTGTTTGCATTCAGGTGGTTGATGTTTGAATGCACTCAAGCCTTTCACTTTAAAACCAGGGATTCCAGCTGCTCCATCAGTGTTCCTTTCTTCGTGATTCAGCTACTCGTCAGCTACACTCCTTCCCCTGGCCGGAGGCCTCATTTGTGGCCAGCTATGCTGCTTGGGCGTCCGGACGCAGGCCGGTTCAGGTTTGGTCCCAATGGGGCCTTTGGCGGCCCCGGGGCGGCCTGCCGATGGTGGACTTGTAGCCGAAAAAAGAAACACTGTGCTCCATACCCCCCACAGTTCTTGATCATGCCAGCCGGCTGTCGGGGGATCTGGCATGGATGCCTCTGCCCTTGCCACCTGCATCATCTGCCGCAGTCCAGCGCAGGAGGCTATGGTCGCAGTGGAGGACTGCAATGGCTGGATCCCTGCGCTTGTAACCCATCCGTTCGAAGTAGTCATATGTCATGACACTATATTGATGCCCTCCCTTGTTCCAGACCTGTCACCTGCCACACAGCCACAGCTACCGTCGGTAATTCTGCCAGTCCTCACAGCTGCCTGCCACAGCTACCGTCGGTAATTCCGCCAGTCCACTATGTCAGCAAGCAAGACAAAGATCTTGAAATTTTTGAGCCGCTTAGTAGGGCAGGGTGCCAGCAGCCGGCCCATGCATGTCTGCGTGTACGGCCAGATAGGGCCGTGCTGAAGCGAGTTCAGGAATTCAAGTTCAAAGGTGCCATTTAGCACGAGAGCGGTAGTGCGAGGAAGGCTGTGCAAAATAGAGACTAGAGAGGCACCTCAGGCTTCGACGCTACATCGCATTCACCGCATGGCCGCCAAGGTGCGTCTCAGGCACCATCTGCCCACATGCATCCATTTAGCCGCTGTCTGTGCAGTGCATGCGGCTAACTGAAGGGCTTTGGTGTGGGCCACTGGCCACCACCGGCAGCGGCATTGCCTCAATAAAAGGATGCAGACCAGCCTGCCTCAGCTGTCAGCACTAGCACCTATTTGACGGGCTATGGTACCCGAGAAAAAAGGAAAAGTGTAGATCATACACTTGCACGGCCCAGATAGGACAGTGCTTAAGCGTATCCAGGAATGCAATTACTGGGCATCATTCAGAAGGAGAGCAGCAGCATGCATGCTAAAGGTCATGCACGGTGGAGAGGTGCCTCTGGCTGCCGCGCTGCACTGTGTTCGCTGCATGGCTGCACCTGTGCATCTGAGGTGTTATCTGCCAACTCACATCCGCACGGCGTCTGTCTCTGCAGCGCCTGCGGCCAATCACGGTGATGTGCTATTGTGGCGTGGGCCGCATGTATCCTTCGGCCTCTGCACTGCCTCAAGAACACGATGCAGTCATGCTTGCGTCAGCACTTCTGCCAGGCTGCGTGGCTATCCAGTGTCCGCCGCCAGTGGGCGGAAGCTCGCCAATCAGCCGTTACAAAGGTTGGTGGTAGCACGTTCTCTGGCTCTACAATGCAGCGGTAAAAACAGCGGTTCAGCAAAACAGCCCACTCATGGCGGCTGCTGTAGCGGCCGACATGCAGTTCGCCGTCAGACAGAGCACCGGACGGCGCAGCTGGTGCATGGACTTGGAGGACCTGAGCAGGGAGCAGCCGCCCTTATTCGTGTGCCAGGCAGTGACTGACCAACCCGTCACAGAGGTGCTTGTGCTAGTGGACGCAGCCTACGGGCGGACACAGCTGGAGGTGACCGGCCGAGGGAATCCCAGGGTGCCAGCCATCGAACCCAAGCATGCGGCCGCCGACCGCGCCTGGTTTCAGCCCACTGCGGGGAACACAGCACCCGCTGCAGGCTGAAAGCAGGCGCGATGAAGTTTTGGGAATTGTTTTCAGTCCAGCGGAGCATCACATTTGATGCATGGGTCTGGAGCCCGCAAACCGGTACGAGCACAAAATGAACTAGGACAGTGAGCAAAAACCAGCGGTTTGCGGCGGCCGGTGGCAGGTCAGGAGCCGCTTTGGTCTTTCGGGCCATCATATCATATCAGCAATATGAGATGACAAAATATATGGTATCAGCTTCTCCATGTATGGGTAGGGTGGATTGGTTATGTCACGGGACTACGGCTCTTTTGCCATGCAGGCCGTCTTGCGCAATAACATGCTCAGTTGTTGCATGCTTGTTTTTGTGTGTGCATACTTGTTGCATGCTTGTGCGGCAGGTAAAGCTTTTAGTACCGGTATACGAAATGTGTATGCATGGTCACCCCTGGGCCATGAGGAGTCAGTGGGGGCGCTGGCATGCTATATGCAGCCATGTCAGTACGTATGTATTCCAACATGTGTGTTGGGTCGAGGGCAATGTATCAGTCGTATTCATGAGCTTGGCTTTGTAAATTCTATATTTCAGGGGCTAAAACACGTTTTGAGTTCAAGATATGATGGTCTAAACCATGTTGTATCATACCGTGCTACCTTGGAACCAAGAACTATCTCTGCTAGCGTCCAGGTTTCGTTCAGACCTAGTAACTGAATAAACAACTTCAGATTTCACTGTCTGAGTCATGTTAATGACGTTACACCTCTGGGCCTTGCTTAAATAAAGCTCGGCCCCGTTGGCAAACATTATGTCAGGTAGGAAAGTCAGGGGAGAGGGCACAAGAGGAAAGAAAGGAAAGCAAGTTCACCTTCTAAAAAACAAGACCAATAACAAAAAGGTCAGGCAAACCCCTGCCCCTGAAAAGACTAGCCTGAGTCCCGTGATACTTTGCAATTCAAGGTCGTAAAAAACGAGGTCCTATAGGCAGTCATATTAAGTCGATGCAAGAAAGATTGAGCGCAAGCTCTTAGACAGGCTACAGATGCCGAATTGATTGCAATCAGATTAAGTTTGGGAGCAGCACGCAACATGCCTTCTAAGGTTTCATGAAGATACACCTCTGGGCCCTGCTAAAAAATAAAGCTTGACCACGTTGGCAACTAGACAAAAATTCTGCTAGGAAAATCAAGGCACGAGAGAAAAGAATGGAGTCTCCACCCTCCAAACAACACAACATGACAGGAAGACCACCCCCACAAGAGACTTGCCCACAAAACTCCTGCGGGTGGACTGATAAGCTTCATGGCCAGCAGCTACACCAGCCGTAGGCCGTGATGCAGCGGAAGCTCATAGCTGAATAAATCTAAAATACACGGTGAAATAAACACGAAATCATGGAGCTCGTCATCAGAATACACCCGGGGGATACACCCGGGGGATACACCGTTACAAACTCTTGAACCAATTACAATGACATCAGACGGAACAGCTTACACCTGCTACTCATCATCTATACAAGGTTATCTGGGCACTCTTTAGAAACACTCTTTTCGAAACGGTCGATGAACAAGACAAATACTCTAGGTGACAGTGGGTCTCTTTGTGGGAGCTAGCGAGCAGGCTACCAAGAAAGAAAATGCTTACTAGCTGTGCTGTTCCAGGGAGAGACAGAAATATATCAAAATAAACATGCCCCCACCCAAGTTCGCCTGACCTCCTGAACCCTAAACAAGCGAAATCGGGGTCCAATTGTGAGAGTGAAATGAATGATTATTGCACTCCCGTACTTTCAGGGGATCCTGCATATTCCCAGTATAGATACAGCCCCTCCTAATCCAGTATCAATACAGCCCCTCCTAATCCAGTATCGATACAGCCCCCTCCTAATCCAGTATCAATACAGCCCCTCCTAATCCAGTATCAATACAGCCCCTCCTAATCCAGTATCGATACAGCCCCTCCTAATCCAGTATCAATACAGCCCCTCCTAATCCAGTATCAATACAGCCCCTCCTAATCCAGTATCGATACAGCCCCTCCTAATCCAGTATCAATACAGCCCCTCCTAATCCAGTATCAATACAGCCCCTCCTAATCCAGTATCGATACAGCCCCTCCTAATCCAGTATCGATACAGCCCCTCCTAATCCAGTATCAATACAGCCCCTCCTAATCCAGTATCGATACAGCCCCTCCTAATCCAGTATCGATACAGCCCCTCCTAATCCAGTATCAATACAGCCCCTCCTAATCCAGTATCGATACAGCCCCTCCTAATCCAGTAGCAATAGAGCCCCTCCTAATCCAGTAGCAATAGAGCCCCTCCTAATCCAGTATCGATACAGCCCCTCCTAATCCAGTAGCAATACAGCCCCTCCTAATCCAGTATCAATAGAGCCCCTCCTAATCCAGTATCGATACAGCCCCTCCTAATCCAGTAGCAATACAGCCCCTCCTAATCCAGTAGCAATAGAGCCCCTCCTAATCCAGTAGCAATACAGCCCCTCCTAATCCAGTAGCAATAGAGCCCCTCCTAATCCAGTATCGATACAGCCCCTCCTAATCCAGTAGCAATAGAGCCCCTCCTAATCCAGTAGCAATAGAGCCCCTCCTAATCCAGTATCAATACAGCCCCTCCTAATCCAGTATCGATACAGCCCCTCCTAATCCAGTAGCAATAGAGCCCCTCCTAATCCAGTATCAATACAGCCCCTCCTAATCCAGTAGCAATAGAGCCCCTCCTAATCCAGTAGCAATACAGCCCCTCCTAATGCAGTAGCAATAGAGCCCCTCCTAATCCAGTATCAATACAGCCCCTCCTAATCCAGTAGCAATAGAGCCCCTCCTAATCCAGTATCGATACAGCCCCTCCTAATCCAGTAGCAATAGAGCCCCTCCTAATCCAGTATCAATACAGCCCCTCCTAATCCAGTAGCAATAGAGCCCCTCCTAATCCAGTATCAATACAGCCCCTCCTAATCCAGTAGCAATAGAGCCCCTCCTAATCCAGTAGCAAAACAGCCCCTCCTAATCCAGTAGCAATACAGCCCCTCCTAATCCAGTAGCAATACAGCCCCTCCTAATCCAGTAGCAATACAGCCCCTCCTAATCCAGTAGCAATAGAGCCCCTCCTAATCCAGTAGCAATACAGCCCCTCCTAATCCAGTAGCAATACAGCCCCTCCTAATCCAGTAGCAATAGAGCCCCTCCTAATCCAGTAGCAATACAGCCCCTCCATAAATACAGCACTAGAGGCCCTCTACCGACAAACAAGAAAACTGGTAGTCTCAAAGGAAGGCTAGAAACACAATCACAGAAGATCAGCGGATGCCTTGATGACGCATACTGCTGTGTCTGTTGGGCAATGTCCCTCCACAAAACAAAGAAAACTCGCATGTAGGCATGTGTAAGTCTTGGGGTTGCCCGAGGGAAGGGATCAGGACCCCTGCATACCTTGTCTACATGGCACCGATGGCAGTGTTATTCTTAGTGAATTTCAGCTATATTTCAGGAGGAGTCAACTCCATCAACACCTCACGGCGTGTCCTCCAGATGTATATATTTTATCCCATGAATCCCATACCCATGAATCCCATGACCGATGCGTCCCAGTGAGTCGCCTGCACCCTAAACCCTGAGTGCTTGCACCTCCAGACAGGCGACTTGAGCCCTACACAAAAAGCAGGCAGATGCCTTGCCCTTGCATGCCGTCCAAGATATCACATTTTGACGGTGCGGGGCTCAGGCCATGGATCATGATCTTGCACTGGCAAACTGCCTGTTCGACTGCTTGAGGCTGAAAGAAACCTTCTTGCCTGCACGCACAGGCATATCAAGAGAATTGGACAAAGCAGGCACCATCGGGTCGCGGACCTCCGCCCCCTCTAGCGCCTGCTCCCCTTTGCTTGAGACTTTGTGCATGTTGTGTTGGCTGTGGAAGGCTCTTGTCACGATGGACGGCCGCTGCGCCGGCGTCGCGCGGGAGTAGTCAGGGGTTCCCGGCAGGGTGCGCGGGAGCCTTCGAGGCAGGCCCCCCCGAGTCTCAGTGGACACGTGCCTGCGCTTTTTTATAGAAACCCATGGGGAGTTGTGCCCGGCCTTCCTATGGATCCCCGGGGAGAAGCTCCTGGGCTTGCTGGAGGTGCCCGGCGACTCAACCCAGTTCCCACGCAGCGGCGTGTCCGGCGGCGTACGGCTCGCCGGTGCGGCCACAGCAGCGGGCGCTGCTGCGAAGGCCTGCCTCGGTGCTGTACCGGAAAGCAGCAGGCAGCCCACTTGCGCGCTGTGCGATGCCGAGCAGGCTGAGCAGCGGAGCTCCTCCTGGAGCGCGAGTATCTGTTGTTCCAGTCCGTCAATGGAGGGTCGTGCGGCCGGCTCGTTATCCCAGCACGCCTCGGCAAGCGCGCGGTACCTAACAGCAGACTTGAGCTTTTCAGTTCCTGGATTTTCAAAGTGCTTTATGACAACCAAACAAATTATGTAACAGGGTTCAAGCGAGCAGGGTGTCCGAATGTCGCTCATGACATCTTGTGGTGCCATTGCGAAACTCCAGGAGCCCAGGTGTTGCAAAACCCTATCATTACGGTTCCTCACATGCGTGTGCTCGGTAGCAAGGTCCTCTCCGGATGGAAGTACTATATGAAGTTACTCTAGTATACCAGTTTATATAACCTTACAAAGATACTCTTTTCAAAACTCGTTTTCGACTTTTTGTAGGTCTTTATCTCGCTGTCAACTTCCACTTCTCGAAACTCGCCTTCTGCTTTCAAGCAACTCAGTCCCCACTTTTCACGATCCACTTTATGATTTGTATAATGCACTATGCTTTCAGAGAACCGTGGTAGTCGTTATGTTGCAAGACCTGTTAGCCCGGGAGTGGTCATCACCTCAGATGAGGGTTTAGGGTCCCCCCATAACCCTTTTTCCTCACCCCTTAGGTGTGTCGCTAGGCCAAGTGGGGCGGAGATTATCCACGACCACACGAGCCACCACTTCAGAGTCCCCGAGGTTCTGCAAGTGGGGGGCGCATGGCAGAGGTTGCGTAGGGGGTAAAGCAGGGTGGAGTTCAAGGACTGGGCAGAGATGATTTAAGTGCTTACTGGTTACGAGCCGTAACCAAAGTGGTAACCAAACACGAGATTCGGCGAAGGCCAGGGTCAGTAGCGCGGTAACGCAAAACAACGAAATCAATTATGGGAAATTAAGAGCCCGCGGCGAGCTCTTCACCAAGAATTCCGTCAGAACTCCCTGCTTCTGGTTACCAACCTAAATTCTGAATGTGACTAAAAGAATCTCTGGTACTAGGTGCAGCCGTACAGGGCAGTATAATTCGTCGGGTTAGTATTGATTACTATTGAATGGTACCGGTATGGGTTCTTATCAATTATTATTCATCGATGAGTATCTAAAAATATCCATAGCGTATACATTTGCCCTCCCTCAAAATGTGATTTCTTTGCATGCTGACCTCGGGCAAACCGTCGACAGAAACTATTATGATTTCCGACTGGCAACTGGCGTGGACAATCGACAATTAATAAATGCATGGATCCCTCAAAACCCCAAACAGCGTTGACTAAGAGGGAAGGCTATGCAAATCTACAGTACCGTAGACTTGTTTAGCCTCCGCGAACGAGAAATAAATTAAGTTCTTAGCTAAGGTGCGCTTCACTGGAGAACTTTTTTTGACGCCCCAAAAGTGGCGTTTCCGCCGAAGTTGGGGGTTTCATAAAGGCGCGACGGCAAAACAACATTAATTACTTGTGGAGGCAAAGAGCGTCTACGGTATACGGTATACCGGTAGGTAAGTATAACTTAGTTTACTGGTCCTCTGCATGTACAGGGACAAGGTCCTCTGCATGTACAGGGACAAGGTCCTCTGCATGTACAGGGACAAGGTCCTCTGCATGTACAGGGACAAGGTCCTCTGCATGTACAGGGACGAGGTCCTCTGCATGTACAGGGACAAGGTCCTCTGCATGTACAGGGACAAGGATTTAATTATTGGGAACAAACAATTACAGATCAGAGCAATCCATGGCCGTAGCAGGCCAGAGAAATCGCGCAGCAGAAGCAGAGGCTGCATCTGTGTTATTTCCTGTGGCGTATGCAGCATGCACTATTTCCTGATCCTCTCCCTAACGGTACTTGTGCGGGTTCTTTGACCTCATCCTTGCCTCAATTTCCCATTTCTCGCAATACTTGTGCATGCTCTATTACTGTTACTTGGAGTGAGCACCAGCCCACACAAAGGAGGCTACCTGGCGGCCATCACTGGGCAATGGGGACAAAATCTTGACCGACCTATGGCCGGTGGCCCGAGCAGCAGAGCTGCTTGTTGTACGAGGCCCCCACGGCCGTAGGCCGTGATGTACCTGAATTGTGGCTGAACACAAGCAAAACCGTATCCATTAACTGCGAACCTCCCACTGGGAATCTTTATCTTCATAAGATTCTTCGCGCTGAAGGAAACACTGGCCTTGCATTACTCGTGCAGCTTCTATGAGTCAATCCTCACCTTGTGCACATGATCTCCGGTGTATAGCTCCCACATCAGGATACCCAGGCTGAAGATGTCGACGGCTGGCGACATGATGCCCTTTGCCAGGAGCTCGGGCGGCCTGCGGGATCCAGTGCAAAGGGCTTTTAGGGTTTGAAGGTCACACTTTGACTAGCAAGACATCGACACAACATGCTGTCATGCTTTAAATTTGGCTGGTGCATGCTGTCTGCTGGGATCTTGATTATTAGAGTGGATTTATAAATGAGGGTTCAAGGTTTTGAGGCCACACTTGAATGGCAGCTGTATTCTTCGACTTGTTGGTTTGTGCATGCAGCTGCAGATCTCCATGCATGCATGGGGACTGCATGGATTCAGATGCATGGGGATAGCAGGCATTGACGTGCATGGGGACTGCATGGATTCACATGCATTGCTACTGCATGAATTTACAAGTATGCATGCTCAACGCTGAGATCCGGATCAATATGGGATGCGCAAATCGATATGGGTGGTGCAATGTTGTGTTGCATGGGTGCGGTGTTGAGCGTGGCATTAGTGTGACATCAAGTGTGGAGTGTGTGTCATATTGAGTGCCATGGGCAAGGTTTAAAGTAAGTGCGAGATAGGTATGATGATGAGTGTACCATGGGGATGGTGCAAGGTCCTACAGGTAAAGAAAGAAAGAAAACTACGCCCCGCAGGGGCGTGAGGGTTAAGGAAACAGCGCAACATGGGACTAGGCCGCGTCCGCGCCGTTACCATCATAACAAGAGAGAATCCATTCAAGCTACGGTGTCCTACAGGTAGCCATGCACATATGATCGCTGGTGGGTGACAGTGCCAACGCTGTGAGACATGGGTGTGATGTTGAGTGTGGCATAGGTCATATTTGTGTGATGGCTCGAGAGCATCGATGGCCAAAGAGTGCCCATGGTCACATGCTTACTGGCTGGTGACTTTGTGCACCCCACTGTCAAATACATCCTCCATCAAGTATCAACCTTACATCCCTTCACCCTCCCACACCCTTCCATTCCTACCCCCGTCTTCCTTTCCTACACCCGCCCACACCCTTCCATTCCCACACCGTCCCCACCTTCCATTCTTGCACCCTGCCACAACCTTCCGTTTATAAACCCTCCCAATTAGACTCACTGGTGTGTGACTGTGCCAAGGCTGCAAGAGATGGCCAAAGGAAAAGGCAGCAAGAGAGGTGGTGAGAAAGGCAGTAAGAGGGACAGGATGAGAGGCAGGAGGAAAAGCAGCAAGAGAGGCGGAAATTAAGGCAGGAGGCAGAATGAGAGGCAGTAAGATGGGCAAAAAGAGAGGCAGTAAAAAGGCAATAAGACAAGCAAAACAGAGGCACATGCGAGACATCAATTATGTCGGGAAGGAAATTGCTGGGGTGTTGACAAGGAATGCTCATGCAAATTTAAAACCAATCCCATTCACACATCCCAGCAGCCAACCGTCCAGGAGAAAATGATAAGTGTTTCCCCCCCCCGCTACGCGTCCGCCTTCAGCGGGCGGACATGCCACCGCAAACAGCCTGATTGGGTCAAAATCTGCACTGGCCTCTGGCGGGCCGCCCAAGTAGAATAGCAGGCCATGCCTGGGGCCTACCGCCGGAGGCTGGAGTGGAGCTGACATGTAGCTCGGTAAGAAAACACAAGCTCTGACAAGGACAGCATTGGCTGACGGAAGCAACCCTGTCTCTCCAGCCCTGAGCGATCAAGTGACAAAGATCTACATCTAAACCTAGAGATCTAGACCCAAGACTGGCATGTATTCTCATTCACGATCGGAAACTCACGAGGCGGTGGTCACATGCGACTTCTCTGACATGAACCGAGCAGCGCCGAAATCTGAAAAGCCAGGTAATGGTCAGGGGTGAGGGCCCAAACAGGTTCGTACACATGGGGGTGGCAGGAATGAGTGTTTAAGGAACACTAAGAAGGGCTTACATGTGCGGTGAAATTTTGTCAGCCAGCCAAATTATTTCAGCCTCAAAATAAAAGGGACTGTGACTCAGCATTCAT
Source organism: Limnomonas spitsbergensis (assembly GCA_037349105.1). Taxonomy (NCBI): domain Eukaryota; kingdom Viridiplantae; phylum Chlorophyta; class Chlorophyceae; order Chlamydomonadales; genus Limnomonas; species Limnomonas spitsbergensis. The sequence goes on along the minus strand of JAYJMM010000081.1, from coordinate 734,375 downwards.
TAATGAGATTCCCCTTCTTCCATGCAATTAGGGCATGCAACCCTAAGCCCACCTACCATATAATCGGGGCATTAAACCCTTAGCCCACCTTCCATACAAACCCTTAAATCCAACCACCCCGGCCCCAGGGGTGAATCCAACCGCCCCAGCCCCTGGTGTGAATCCAACCGCCCCGGCCCCTGGTGTGAATCCAGCCGCCCCAGCCCCTGGTGTGAATCCAACTGCCCCGGCCCCTGGTGTGAATCCAACTGCCCCGGCCCCTGGTGTGAATCCAACCGCCCCAGCTGCTCGTGGGAGTCCAACCGCCCAAGCCCCTAGTGTGAGTCCAACAGCCCTAGCTTCTCGCGTGAATCCAACCGCCCCAGCTCCTCGTGTGAATCCAGCCGCCCCAGCTCCTCGTGGGAGTCCAACCGCCCAAGCTCCTAGTGTGAGTCCAACCGCCCCAGCTCCTCGTGTGAGTCCAGCAGCCCCAGCCCCTAGTGTGAATCCAACCGCCCCAGCCCCAGGGGTGAATCCAACTGCCCCGGCCCCTAGTGTGAATCCAACCGCCCCGGCCCCAGGGGTGAATCCAACCGCCCCAGCCCCTAGTGTGAATCCAACCGCCCCAGCCCCAGGTGTGAATCCAACCGCCCCAGCCCCTAGCGTGAATCCAACCGCCCCGGCCCCAGGGGTGAATCCAACCGCCCCAGCCCCTAGTGTGAATCCAACCGCCCCAGCCCCAGGTGTGAGTCCAACCGCCCCAGCCCCTAGTGTGAATCCAACCGCCCCAGCCCCTGGTGTGAATCCAACCGCCCCAGCTCCTCGTGTGAGTCCAACCGCCCCAGCCCCTAGTGTGAATCCAACCGCCCCAGCCCCAGGTGTGAATCCAACCGCCCCAGCCCCTGGTGTGAATCCTCACTGCCCCGGCTCCTCCTCCAACCAGCCTCTGGTGTGAATCCCCACACCTGCCAGCTTGGCCACATATCCACGGCTGTCCAACCCGCTGACAGCCAGCAACACATTTGCGGCCTGTCCAAATAGAGTGAGTGAGTATAAGTAAGCAATGGGAGGCTCGGAAAGCATTGGTGGCAGTGTTGTGCCAATTACGGTCTTTACGGAACCTAAATTCGTAGCCGAGTTTTAGTCACCATAATTTCAAGGCGTATTCAGCTACATTACCAGTAAGGGACTATTATTACACGTCTTACACGTCTTTTAAATGGCGGCGCAATGGCACAGCAGTGATTGGCAGGCACATTGATGCGCAGTGGAGCGTGAACACCAAACATGGGCATGGGCATGGGCATGGGCATGGGCATGGGCGGGAAAATCAGGGCATGCCGTAGTTTAGTTCGTGGGGTTGGTATCGATTACTTTTGAATGGTACCGGTAAGGCTTGTTTTTGTTTATGATTTATCGATGAGTATCAAAAAGTACGGTATCCATAACGTAAATTTGATTTGCCTTCACTCAGGCAACAAATATGATTTCTTTTAATGCTGCCCTCAGGGCAAATTGTCGACAAAACTCTTGATTTTCGAGTCACAACTGGCGTCGACAATCGATAACTAGTGAATGCATGGACCCCAAACAACATTAATTATTAGATTATGAGCGAAGGCAAAGCAAATCTTCGATAAGTGTAAGTAGCAAAGTAGGCAGCAGGCATCCCTACCTTGAGATCACCATGGACAATGCCGTTGGCATGCAAGAACTGAGACCAGAGGGGGGGGCAGAGGGGGAGGGGGCAGAGGGGGCCGTTAGAACTGCATGCAAGAACTGAGGTCAGAGGGGGGAGGGGGGCAGAGGGGGGGGGGGCAGAGGGAGCTGTTAGAACTGCATGCAAGAACTGAGGCCAGAGGGGGGAGGGGGGCAGAGGGGGGGAGGGGGGCAGAGGGGGGGGGGGGGGGGGGCAGAGGGGGCTGTTAGAACTGCATGCAAGAACTGAGGCCAGAGGGGGGAGGGGGGCAGAGGGGGAGGGGGAAGAGGGGGCTGTCAGAACTGCATGCAAGGAACTGAGGCCAGAGGGGGGAGGGGGGCAGAGCAGAGGGAGCTGTTAGAACTGCATGCAAGAACTGAGGCCAGAGGGGGGAGGGGGGCAGGGGGGGGGGGGGGCAGAGGGAGCTGTTAAAAGTGCATCTTAAGGAAGGAAGGGAGGGAGTACAAGCGAACTCCAAGATCAAGGCCGCGGAGGCCGTGTCACACAAAGCATCGAAGGCCGCGGCACTGAGTGCCGCGGAGTTCGCGGGAGTAAAAGCAGGAGTAGGAGTGAGGGCCATTATATCCTCATCCCAAGGAAAGGAGGCAGCCAGGAACACAATCTGCGTTACTGCCCACGCCATCAAGTTGACCAACAGCAGATCCCTAGTATAAACCCTTGACCCATTCTAGAGTAAACCCACTGTAGAGTAAACCCATTATAGAGTAAATCCTAAACCTATTCTAGAATAAACCCATTCTAGAGTAAGCCCTTTTCCATTCTTGAGTAAACCCAAAAACCCATTCTCACCTTCAGCGCTGCAGCAACCTCGCACAGGACCTGTGTCACAGCCCACGCCTCCCATTCCACCAGGCCATCCAAACTGGCCTGCTCGCTCGCCTTGCAGCCTGCACCAGCGGTGAGCACAGGCAAGGGACTGCTCCCGCCGCCGCTGAGACTCCGGCTGGTGAAAGATATCATGGTGCGGCTGCGTTGCTTCAGCGGAGATCTCTTGCCGACCCTGCCGCCAGGGAGCCCCGGCAGCTTGGCCGAATCCATGACTGCGGAGCGGCCTCGGAGGGAGTTTGGGTGGTGGAAGGCGCCAGACCGCATGGCGTGCCACAAAGTGCCCCGGGAACAGTACTCCATGATCATGAACCACTCGTATTGAACCATGGACAAAGGGCCCTGCAACACAAGAGGTGGGAGGCAGGCATGCGTGTGAGAGTCTGGATTACCATTATTGGAAAGCTACAGCGTGTTCAAGGAGTAGTTTGCCATGATCATAAACCACTCGTATTGAACCATGGACAGAGGGCCCTGCGGCAAAAGAGGTGGGGGAAGCACGCATGTGAGAGTCCGGATTACCATTGCATGGTATGCCACAGCGTGGTCAAGGAGCAGTCTGCCATGATGGCATGATTGTAAACCAATCATAATTGACTATGGACAGGGGGCCCTGCGGGAGAGGAGGTGGAGGCACGCATGCATGTGAGAGACTAAGAGTCCGGATTACTATTGCATGGTATGCCACAGCATGTTGAAGTAGTAGTATCCCATAATTGTGAACTACTCGTACTGAATCGTGGAGAGAGGACCCTGCGGCAAAGATGTGGCGGCATGCATGCATATGAGAGTCGGAAAGGCGATTGCATGGCATTATGCCACAGCGTGTTCAAGTAGTAGTATCCCATGATCATGAACTACTCGTATTGAACCGTGGAGAGGGCCGTGCAGCAAAAGAGGGGGAGGCAGGCCTGCATGTGAGAGTCCGGATTACGATTGCATGGTAACATGCCTCAGCGTGTTCAGCAGTGTTTCATTTAGTGTAAACCAGCCCACCCATAGGGTGCCACCGGGCGGCCACCGCTGTGCCAATGGGGACAAAATCTTGACCGACATATGGGCTATGGCCGGTGGCCCGAGCAGCAGGACTTGCTGCCCCAGGCCCCCACGGCGGTAGGCCGTGATGTAGCTGAAGCGCACTTCAGGGAACACTAGTATTCAGGGGCTATTACTACAGAATCATCAACCACTCGTAATGGACCATGAGACGAGGTCCCCATTGCGTGCGTGTGCAGTTGCTGGCAAGCAGGAACGGTGCCAGGATGCGGCCCATGCTGCAATATTTCCATCACCCTGACGCCTCTTTGAGGCTTCGATTTTATGCAGTGAGGATGTTGATTGCATGGCCAGAGAGGTCCCTGTGTCTCTTTCTTTTTTCGGCTACCCGTCCACGTTCAGCAGGCTGCGGGGCGGCCTGGCGAAGGGAGACTGGTAGAAGGCCAGATTGGGGCCAGACCTGGGCCGGCCAACAACTGGTGGCCAAAGCAGCATGGCTGGCTACAAATGGGGCTGCTGGACAACGGCCTGAGTGTAGCTGAGTTGAGCTGAGCTGAGTGTTGCTGAGTGTAGCTGAGTGTAGCTGTGAGCTGAGAGTAGCTGAGTGTAGCTGACGGCCTGAGTGTAGCTGTGAGATGAGTAACACAAAATGAACACAGGCCCTGTGGCAGGCGACACCAGCAGTCCCGATATGACCCGAAAGACCACATCCATGATTGACCTCCAATTTGTTGTATCGATGCAGAGAGAGCTTGTGGGGACACCAAGGTCCACACAAGAGTCACCGTCCAGTGTTTCATTTAACGCGTTTCAGCTACAATTCAGCTACCTCAAGGCCTGCGGCCATGAGGGCCTGGTGCATCAAGTCATGATGCTCGGGTCACCGGCCATAGATCGGTCATAGATCGGCCATAGATCGGTCATAGATCGGTCATAGATCGGCCATAGATCGGCCATAGATCGGTCATAGATCGGTCATAGATCGGTCATAGATCGGCCATAGATGGGCCATAGATCGGTCATAGATCGGTCATAGATCGGTCATAGATCGGTCATAGATTGGTCATAGATCGGTCATAGATCGGTCATAGATCGGTCATAGATCGGTCATAGATCGGTCATAGATCGGTCATAGATCGGCCATAGATCGGTCATAGATCGGCCATAGATCGGTCATAGATCGGCCATAGATCGGTCATAGATCGGTCATAGATCGGTCATAGATCGGTCATAGATCGGTCATAGATCGGTCATAGATTGGTCATAGATCGGTCATAGATCGGTCATAGATCGGTCATAGATCGGCCATAGATCGGTCATAGATCGGCCATAGATCGGTCATAGATCGGTCATAGATCGATTAATCATTCCAACATCGTCATCTCCAGCGCTTCCGTTGCCCTCAAATGGCCCTTGTTGCACAACAAATAAAAGAAAGCTGCGCCCCTCCTAGGGATGTGCGGATTGAGGGAGCAGCGCTGCTTGAGGCCGAAGCCACATCCGCACCGTTACCCTTGCCCCTGTTGCACACTTCCTTCAGTTCAGCAGCAGGCTGGCCGCTCCAAGTACGCACACGGTCTGATCTCCCAACACATTACTCACAGTTACACTATCACCAGCATTTGGTTTTGATTTCAGTTACGGTATATTGATTGATAATATGGCTTTACAAGGGTTCCTCACATGGCCTTTGTTGCATGCTTGCAACAGATCTTCTGCGGACTGACTGCTCATGTCGCGCCACGACGATAGGCACTTGTACGTCTCCACGATGTTTGGGTGGCCGGACACCAGGGACATGACCAGCGCCTCAAACTGCAACATCATGAGAGCAGGTGTGAGACGAGGGACTGGCTGCTTATATCGCGATTAAAGAAGAAAGGCATTTTGACGTCTTCACGATGTTGGAGCAGCCGGACACCAGGGGCAGAGGGCCGCAAACTGCGAAAACAAAAACATGTGTTCAGTTTTAAACTGTTGCACATTATGCTGGGATGGCCGGATACCTGGTGCATTAACAAGGCCTCAAACTGCAACACCAAGTTTGAAATGCAAGTGAGTTTCAAACTGTTGTACGCTGTGCTGAGGTGACCTGACACCTAGGGCATCACTAGCGTTTCAAACTGCGGGAGAAAACACACAAGCATGAGGCAAGGTATTGCACGCTGTGCTGAGGTGACCTGACACCTAGGGCATCACTAGCGTTTAAACTTGCTGCAAACTGCAAACCACGTCGGACGCATCCTTAGGATGGCCATCTGAAGCCAACACCGTTTGGCACTGTTTGCAAACCGGAGACATCAAAAAGGCTGGCTGCTGCACAGTGCTGGGATTTGATCAAGAGGCCAGGCGACATGAAAAAACTGGACAGCCCCATACCCGTTGGAAGTTAGGGGCTTAGGGGGGTCAGGGGGCAGAGTAGCGCCAGCCAAGGAAGAGTCAGTGCTTCAGTTTTCGGCAACCAGTCCAGCTATGGCGAGCCGCCCCGCGGCCGCTCAAGGCCTGATTGGGACCAGACCAGGACCGGCCTAGGACTTAAGCCCAAGGCCAGTGTTTCTTTTAGTGGGCACCAGATGATCCCTAGGGGGCCGCCGGGCGGCCACCACTGGGACCATTGGGACCAAATCTTGACCGATCTATGGCCGGTGGCCCGAGCAGCAGGACTCGCTGCCCCAGAGCCCCAAGGCCTAAGGCCGTGAGGTAGCTGAATTGCAGTTGAAACAAGCTAAAGGAAACTTTGCCCAAGGCAGCATGTCTGGCCACATCCAGGGCCTCTGTCCAGAGGCCATAATGTAGCTGACGTGTAGCTGAGTCACGAAAAAGGAAACACTGGGAAGAGTGATGGAAGGAATGAGAGAACCACTGGTGCGCACTACCAGGTCACCTTAAATCACAAGCACCTAAACTACGTGCACAGCAATAATGGACAGGTGGCCAATGGCCATTTCAGTGTGGTGGCTGTGACCTTGCCAGCGCATCTCTTCTCCCTCATTTGGCCCACCTGAACCATCCCTTCTCCCTTACCTGAACCATGCCTTCTCTCTTTATAGCCATGGCGTGCTCGTCATCAAGGCCGCCCCTAGTGCCATGCACCGCTTTGACTGCCACAGCCCGGCCCCGGTACTCGCCAAGGAAGACGCTGCCATAGCCTGAGTAATCGCCGGGAAATAGGTGATTGGTTGCGGATATCAGCGGGAAATAGGTGATTGGCTGCCGTAGCGTAAGCCTGGGCACTCACAGAGGGATAAATTACATGGTGGCACTAAAGGTGAAGCCGGATTGTCTAACCAAGGTAGCAATAGAATGATGTCAACCATCGCTCGTACCAATGCAAACTAAGGTACACAGCAATATATGTCAAAGACAGTATTTATATTGCGTGACTCGGCTACATGTCAGCTACATTCTGGCCTCAGGACAGAGGCCCCGGATGTGGCCAGACATGCTGCCTTGGGCATCAGTCATAGGCCGGTCCTGTTATGGTCCCGATCAGGCCTTCAGCGGCGACGGGGCGGCTTGCCGAAGGTGGACTCGTAGCCTAAAAAAGAAACACTTGCTGGCCAAAGGTCAGATTGTAAATGAAATATAGCTGAAGCGGGCTCAACCTCAGTGTTTATTTTGCTGTTTCAGCTACAACTCAGGTGCATCATGGCCTACAGCCATAGGTTCTAGGGCAGCAAGTCCTACAGCTCGGGCCACCGGCCATCGGCCGGTCAAAATTTTGTCCATTTTGTAAGTTTTACTGTACTGGCTGAAAGTGCTGCGCGGAAGGAAATTTAAATTATTTCCAGTGATGCGCGATATTAAATTAAATTACCTGCTGCGCGACGTTAAATTAAATTAAAATTTTGTAGCTGCGCGACCGTTTTTAAAATTCTTTTTGGGGTGCGCAACGGAAAAAAAACTTTTTGGGGGAGTCTAAGTGGTTCTACGGTACCCGATCTTCTTGTTTTGTTTTGCATATAACAGCTGCAGGCACTCTCACCTCCCTCCCCATGGTCCTACTATGCATATGCGACACGATGATGCATCATGCAAGACATCCAGCCCCGGTCCGTGCGTGGAGTTCCTACAACGCCCAGCGCTGTTGTATAATACCCATTTCGTCTCCTGTGTGCGACTGGCTAACGCACTCTTACCTCCCTCCCCAATCTTGTGCTTCACGACGATGACCTCGTCGCTGCGCTCATCGTACAGCAAGATATCCGACGCCACAGATGCGTGCGGTGACGGCACGTGTCGCACGCTGCAGTTGTTGACACCCGATAGGGCCCGTTGAACTGCTGGCGAGAGCGTACCAGACGTCTTGTCCACGAGGTGATCTAGCTGTGCCAGGCTCGGCAAACGCCCGCTGCATTCGGAGGAGGAGTCGAGCCGATCAAGCCTCATGTCCAAGGACGCCGCGAACAACCCCGCGAACACGGAATCGCCCTCGAAGTCCTCACCGTGCGTGCTTCGACTGTCGTCAGCAGCGACGGTGCCGAATATGTTGATGTCCTCTCTGCTGCTGGCGGGGATGCGACAGTTGATGCCACTGTGCGCATGTGATGAGCCGGGCCAGCGATGTCTAGTACAGCCGCTGGCAGAAAGAGCCGCACAGCTGAAAGCATGCAGACCATCCACTGATGACGTCTCGTGATTTACGCTCCCTGTTGCCAAGTTGATAATAGCACGCTTGTGTGCAGGCAGGCTGATCATGGTTGGAGTTTCAACCGAGGATGGCTGAGGTGGTATCCTTGGTTGCGACTCTTTGATCGTGTCAGGATCAAGAATCGAGGCGTGTGATCGACTATTTGTGAACCAGCTGCCCGCACTGGAGGGTTCTTCGGCTGCATCATGGACGCCTGGCCTCGATTGGAGACAGCCCATGCCCCTCGAGCAACGGAGTGTTCAGCAGGAATGCCGATTATACTGCTGCGGAATGCTGTTGCTAGACTAAGAGCCTGGTGTTGCGAGAGGTTGCTGGAGTGCGCGTGGTCACATGTTGTTTGCAAGGTTGTCGTATTGGCATGCATGGGAACAGAGCGTTGGCAGTCACGTCAAGTATGTCTCACTTGAGTGTCTCACTTGAAAAATGGCTTGCCACAGATCTTCCGCCCGCCATCGTTACCAGCCATTTATTATCGGCGAGTGTGCCGCGTGGCGTCAGGGTGCCTCCAAGGTTGAAAAAGTAAGTTTCATCGTGCGCGCCCCGTTCACTCACATCGCGTCAGTCGCTCCCGCAAAATGCAGAAGTGAAGGGCATAGTCCTGCCCCGACCTGCCCTGCCATGCAGCCCTGCCTGTCCTGCCCTGCAGCTCTGCGCCTCTGCATGCCCTGCAGGCATGTCGTGCATGCAGCCCTACCCTGCACTGCAGCTTTGCCCTGAATTCAGCCCTGCCCTGCCCTTCAGCTCTGTCCTGCACACAGCCCTGCCATGTCCTACAGCCCGGTCCTGCCCTGCAGCCCTGTCCCGCCTTGCAGCCCTGCCCTGCCATGCAGCCCTGTCCTGTCCTGCCATGCAACCCTGCCATGCAGCCATGCCCTGCCATGCAGCCCAGCCTTGCAAGCAGCTAGCCCTGCCCTGCCCAGCCCTACAAACCTGCCTTGCCCTTCCTTGATTGCAGCCCTGCCCTGTGAGTGAGTGAAGTTTTTACAGTCCAACGGGGCATCACATCTGATGCATGGGACTTGTGCCCGTAAACCGGTACAGGCACTAGATATGCTGGGACAGCGAGCGAAAACCAGTGGCCCCCCTGGGCAAGCAACCAACACTCAAACACCAAGCAGTAGCGTGGGAATGAACCCCATAGTGCAGCAGATAAGCCCCAGCCATAAAACATGCAGTGGGTGCAAAAGAATTCGGTTGGACGCCTCCTAGGAAATACAGGTGAGTGTCGTAAGGGACAGCGTTAGATTCTAATTGAGAAGGAAACAATAAATTTTGAGTCTGTGTACAAACTGTGTGATGCGTAAGCGAAACTTCAGTGGGTTTAAGTGTTTTAAAATGTGTGGAATAGGTATGAAACTGTTTGACACATAACTTGAGTGATTAAAATGTTTTAAAAGCGTGAACTGTGTGTTTAAATCATTGAGAAGAGTATGTGAAACTTCTGTAAGTGAGCCATTTCAATGTTAAATTAGTGATTCAGAAACGATGATACAAACACATGGAGACCAGAGATAGGAATTGTGATAATGAAGGTGATAGTCATCCCAAGTCAAGACTCCCCCTTAACCTGACAAACGAAAGCAAAAACTCATGCGGCCACCTCCACCCCATCGACAAAGAGCCGAGCACGCGTGAATAACACCCTCAACTTCATCTCCTTAGCAAACTGGAACTTGGGCCAAAGCTCATGCCGTGCCGACAACTCTGCAGGGGACATATCATCCCAGATGGTGACACCCTTGCCTGCCAACTGAACCCTCCCATACACTATGCTCTCGGCCTCGCTGCAATTGCCCACGCGGAACTTGATCTTCCGCATTAACTTGTTGTTGGGATCCGGCTTGCCCATCCGAAAGGCGCTACTGACATTGATAGTGATACCCATGAGCTTGCACACTGTCTCACACACCAGAGCCGCACAGTCCTCCCCCAGACCACCCTCTGGCAGGCCGGATATCACGAAGCTGGAATCCCTGCTGTCATGCATGGCTAGCGGCGCAATGCCGTTGGCACCCATGCTGGTGCCACCGCCGCACGATGTTGCAACCGCCGGGGCTGCTGCCCGCCGCTCTGTGTTGTTCTAATTAAATTTAAAATAATTCAGAATTTTTTTGTTGTTGACGCTGCTGCCGTTAGATCGTTCGTTTTCTACCATCAGTGTTGTTCCTGAAATTGCTGCTGCCAATATTGCTGCTGACACCATCTTCTTCAAATCTGCCTCCACATTGACATGCTCCTTCTGCATCGCAGCTATCACGACATCCCTGCCATTCAGCACGCTCATGCTAGCCTTCAGCCCTGCCGCCATACCACATGGCAATGTTTTTTGCATAGAGGTGAAGGAACGCATGACCAGGATGCACAACAACTGGGAACGCCCAAGGCTGTGAGCTTAGTGAGTAGCTATACATATAGCCAGGCTGTGAATATGCCTACACTGTCCATGTTTCATACTGCGCTGTTCCCTTAGCCGTCCTCCTGCCCCTGCCCCCTAGTCCCACCCCTGCCCCCCTCCTACTCCTGCCCCCTTGTCCCCCTTCCTCATCCTCCTTTCCTGTCCCCTCATCCCCTCCAGCTCTTGCCCCCTCGTCCCCCTCCTGCTCCTGCCCTTACCCCCCTTGCCCCCTCTTGCTCCTACCCCTGCCCCCTTGCCCCTACCCCTGCCCCCTCCTGCTCCTGCCCTCGCCCCCTCATGCTCCTGCCCCCTCATGCTCCTGCCCCTGCCCCCTTGCCCCCTCTTGCCCCTACCCCTGCCCCCTTGCCCCCTCCTGCCCCCTTGCCCTCTCTTGCTCCTACCCCTGCCCCCTTGCCCCCTCTTGCCCCTACCCCTGCCCCCTTGCCCCCTCCTGCCCCCTCATGCTCCTGCCCTCGCCCCCTCATGCTCCTGCCCCCTTGCCCCCTCTTGCACCTACCCCTGCCCCCTTGCCCCCTCTTGCCCCTACCCCTGCCCCCTTGCCCCCTCCTGCCCCCTCATGCTCCTACCCCTGACCCCTCCTGCCCCCTCATGCTCCTGTCCCTGATTATGCCAGGCAAGTTTTTCACAATTGAAGGGCCCCGGTAAAAAGCAAACCTTCATATTATTGTTATAGAACCCTTAGTCCTAACAAAGATTCCGTCGGCAAATGTTTTAAAGGTCAGGGTTTTATTGGCCACCGAAGATCCCATCGTGAGGAATGAGGAGGCACCCGTAAATTTTATTCTGCTACGGCAGTGAAAATAAGGTGTCAGGCACAGACCTTGATAGGGAAATGGTGATAAGAGGACATGTGTTGAGGAAGGACCCACAATAGCGACCCAAATACCGTTGTGACAAGACGGCGGTGAGCAAACTGCAAACTAATGTACCGGCACATTAACGTTTTAGAAATTGAAACACTACTGATGGCAGTCAAGGAAGGAAAGAAGCTCTACTCGAAAAACTAGAAGTGGCTGTCTTGCTAACGGGCTCTGTCAGGTCACCTGTACAAAAACAGCAAGGAGAAACCGCGTCAACCTGTCATCATAGATGTTCGCATCCTGGGATTGGATAAAGAATATAACAGACAGGCAACACTACCACGTGCCGGCTACTCAGACTTATGTCGCTTCCACGGGTGAGCAGGATCTTGAAATGCATAGAATATATAATATATTAGAAGGGTCGAAGGCCTGAAGAGGGGGGTGTAGCTGCCAGGTTTGCTACAAGTGTGCTGATCCAGAATCTTGTTGCGGCGGTTGGTGCAAGCTGAAAGGCGTCGGCGCCGCCCCCCCAAGGTGCAGCAGTTGTTGTTGTTGCTGCAGCTGTTGCAGCATTGCGCCAGAGGCGGACGCCGCTGGCCTCACGGACTGCTGTTGTTGCGGCTGTTGTTGCGAGCTGACAGGCGGCAGCGCTGCCCCCCCGAGGTGCAGCAGTTGTTGTTGTTGCTGCAGCTGTTGCAGCATTGCGCCAGAGGCGGACGCCGCTGGCCTCACGGACTGCTGTTGTTGTGGCTGTTGGTGCGAGCTGAAAGGCAGCAGTGCTGCCCCCCGAGGTGCAGTAGTTGCTGCCGTTGCTGCACCTGTTGCAGCGTTGCCCCAGAGGCGGATGCCGCTGGCCTCATGGACTGCTGTTGTTGCGGCTGTTGTTGCGGGCTGAAAGGCGGCAACGCTGCCCCCCTAAGGTGCAGCAGTTGCTTCGGTTGCTGCAGTTGTTGCATCGTTGCGCCGAGGGCGCACATGTTGCCGAGAGCCAAATGGGACCGCATGGGCTGCCTGCGGCGTAGCGGCGCATGCTTGTCGCAGCCCCCCCGTCACCCCCCCGTCAGTACCTCTGTTTCGAGCTGTCTAAGTCAAGTTGGCGTCCCCCCCTCTCCCCATTTGCGCAAATTCCAAAGATATGTCCTTACCGTGACTGGTCCTGAAACATGACGGCGAGCTGAGCAGCATCCCTGGCCTGCGCCTCTCCGATGTACGTTTGCCGTGATATGACTGTCAGCTTGCAGCTGCTGGCGCCACTGTCAGCAAAGAGGGGGCCGCCCTCGCTGTCCACCTCTCGCTGGTAGTCCACCTCGTTCACATCGTTGAGGTCAGCACCTGGAAGTAGCATTTGGAAACACACGGCAAGGTTGAAAATCAGGAATGTTGTAGGGATGCTTTGCACCTATTTTGGTGTTTTTATTTCCATCCTTGCTTTGCCCCATGGCACCCCCTCTCAACCCTTAGGCTGCTTAGCCATAGACCGGTCAATGTTTCCCCCCCATCGGCCTTACAAAAATAGCACTGGCACCTACCTCTTCAAAGATGATGATCTCAGGCTTGGGTGGGGAGCTGGCCCCACTCGCTTTCCTAGCTGCGCTGGCTGAAGCCCTCTTGGCGCGAACCGCCACTACCTGTTGGCTCACTCTAGCCTTCTCCTTTTTACACCCTGCGGGATAAAGTGGGAGCTAGTATGCAACAGGTGGGTGCCTAGGCAGTTGCGTGCGCCAGGTGCAGTTGCACACATGGGGGGGCTGAGTGCATAGAGGGTTAAATGTGCAACCACGCATGTGCTACATCTGAGAGTACACACAACCCAAGGGCCGCTGAAGCTAGCTGTGCTAATTGTACACCTAAATGGACGGCAGGGATAGGAGCCGGAGAGGGCACGAGGGCACAGGGGCAGTAAGGGAAGAGGGGACAGGAACAGGAGCAGGAGGGGACGAGGGGGCAGGGGCAGGAGGGAGACAAGGGGGCAAGGGCAGGAGCAGGAGAGGACGAGGGGGCAGGGACAGGAGCATGAGGGGGAAGAGGGGGATGGGCAGGAGCAGGAGGGGGAAGAGGGGGCAAGGGCAGGAGGGGAAGAGAGGGCAGGGAAAGGAACAGGAGGGGGACGAGGGGGCAGGGACAGGAGCAGGAGGGGGACGAGGGGGCAGGGACAGGAGCATGATGGGGACAAGGGGATAGGGACAGGAGTACAAGAGGGACGAGGGGGCAGGGACGAGCAGGAGGGGGACGAGGGCGAAAGGGCAGGTTGGGAAGAGGGGTCAGGGACAGGAGCAGGAGGGGGCAAGGTGGCAGGGGCAGGAGCAGGAGGAAGAAGAGGGGGCAGGAGCAGAAGAGGGAGGAGGGGACAGGGACAGGAGCAGGAGGGGGACGAGGGGGCAGGGACTGGAGCAGGAGGGAGATGAGGGGACAGTGGCAGGAGGGGAAGAGATGGCATGAACATGAGCAGGATGGGGCAAGGGGGCAGGGGCAGGAGGGGGAAGAGGGGGCAGGCCGACAGGGGCAGGAGCAGGAGGAAGAAGAGGGGGCAGTGCCAGGAGCAGGAGGGGGACGAGGGGGCAGGGGCCGGGGTGGGAAGAGGGGGCAGGGGCAAGAGCAGGGGTGGGACGAGGGGGCAGGGGCGGGAGGACGGCTAAGGAAACAACTAGTGTGAAACATGGACAGTGTAGGCATATGCACGGCCTGGCTATGTTTATAAGCTACTGACCACGCTCACAGCCTTGGGCGTTCCCAGTTTGTCTGCATCATGTTCATATGTTCCTTCACTTCCCTGCATAAACATTGCCATGTGAGCAGTTGGCATGGCGGCAGGGCTGCAAGGTACGGCTGCATGGCATAGCAGGGCAGGGCATGGCTGCATGGCAGGGAAGGGTTGCATGCAGGGCATGGCTGCATGCAGGGCAGGTCTTCAGGACAGGGCATGGCTGCATGTAGGGCAGGGCTACATGCAGTCATGCAGGACAGGGCTGCAGGGTAGGGCAGGGCTGCATGGCAGGGCAGGGCAGCATGGCATGGCAGGATTACACCCTACCTTCTGCATTTTGCGGGAGTGACTGACGCAATGTGCGTGAACGAGGCACACGAGTTGAAACTTACTGTTTTCAACCTGGAGGCACCCTGACGGGACGCGGCACGCTCGCCGATAATAAATAGCTGGTAACGCTGACGGGCGGCAGATCTGTGGTAAGCCCTTTTTCAAGTGAGACTCTCAAGTGAGACTTACTTGACTTACTTGACGTGACGGCGTTGGCGAACACTTGTGTATGAATTAAAATATCGCCCGCCATCGTATGACACGAGGCGTATCTCAGTAGCTGGCGAGCCGGCGCCATCGGCACCGCCAGTTCACAAGAGTCTTCCAGGCATAAAAGAGTGGGGGGAGTTAGGTCCGTGAGTTAGGTCTGCATGGGCCCTGCAGTAGCTTCCTTCCACTCTTTATGTTCGCCCCAAAACGCCCAGTGTCCGCTACTCGTTCGCCCGAAAGACCTGCATGCAGACCGACGTGGGCACTGGTGCCCATAGCATGCCTTTAATCTTACATACACTCTTTGCCGCCTTCGTCCTGATCTCCTCTTAGTTGAAGGCCTTACCATTGCAAATGTCCACAGTTATCCTCCCACCCGGCTTGCCAATACCCTGCTTACCTCCTTGACATCCAACACCGTTGTACTATCCACATTCTCGAGTTCGGGTTTACCTCCAATCTTCCATTCTGCCTTTCCCACAAATCCACACAACAGCACAATTAGTACATGCGCTGCGCGCCGCTGGATGGGCCCTCTTTACAGTATTAATCATGGACTCTCTCCCTGCTCCTGCCCCCCACCCTGTTCCAAGTCCGTTACCCCCCCATGCCACAGAAATCCTCTTCCTGCACCCCTATGATCACGTCATCATTGGTCAGCAAGCTCATGGGAGCATGCTCAATCTTTGGTGCTCCGACGTTGGCTCCCATGCCATGGAAGTTGGGATCGGCACCTTTGGTGACCCCAGTAGTGGTATTTTCATCAACATGATCCCATCAGCTGATCATACGCACTGATCCCATGCATTCCCATGGATAACCATGGGAATAAAACACCATGCCGGTCTTTTAATATTTGTGTCTTTCTGACCCTGTGCAAGTCTGCATGCTCCACTTTTCTTGAACGTCCAGAAGATTTTGGAAGTCGCTAGCCATACATTTCACGCTGTGCATGTCATAAGTTATTTCGTCATGTTGGACGCACGCTCCAACTGCTTTAATGTTGTGTACCCCGCTTGCGGAACGGGGGTGCAGATGGGGTTTAAGGGACCTGGTGAGACAAAAATACTTATGTCTTGGTTGTTCAACTTAAGATTATCACAGTGACGGTTAACCATTCCATCCAGATCCCCTACTACCGTAAACATGTCGCAAAGGTAATATCTGCGGCCATCTCTGGTGATGGGGTGTGGGCCCCCAGTCACCTCATGCCGCTGCACTGCCTCAAGAGAAGGATGCAGTCAAGCTTGCTCCAGCACCTGCGCCAGGCTGCGGGGCTACTGGCGTCTACCTACACCTGGGGGGGCATGAGGGAGCTGCAGATCCACCCGTAACACCGAGGTTGGTAGGAGCATAAACTCTTGCGCCTGAAGCACAGCAAAACATTCCACTCATAAAGCGGCGGCTACCATGGCGGCCGACATGCAGCTCGCAGTCAGACAGCATTGGAGGGCGCAACTGGTGTAGGGAATTGCTTGGTGCCTTGGCGGAGCTGGAGCAGGGAGCAGCTATCCCCAAACTGTGCCAGACTGTGACTGCTGTACAGCCTCTACCCGTCACGGAGGTGCTGGCGCTGTTGGACGCTGCCTTCGAGCGATCGCAACTGGAGGTGACCGGCCGAGGGGATCCCAGGGACCAGACATCGAACTTAGGTATGCGGCCACCTACCGCGCCTGCTTTCAGCAAACGGCGGATGCAGGCCAGGAGCTGCACCAGCAAGAGGGAGTGTGCTTGTGTGCGCGCGAACTTAAGGCTGCGGCTCGGCGAAATCAGCTCAGCCGACACCAGAGGAAGGCGCAGCGGTCAGCAGGGATGCTGGGCTAAGGGAGACGGCGAGCATGTAGAGGACGCACTACATGCTTCCGTCCGACCGTTACAAGAAGCTGCTAGCTCCAGTGGACTATGCCTATGAGCGGGTGCAGATGGAGGTCGCCGGCCGGGGAGACCCTAGGGACCCCGCCACTGCATACAGGTCTGCGGCCGCCTACCCCGCTGGTTTCAGCCTACAGCAGGCGCACGCTAGGAGCCGCACTAGCAAAAGGGCGTGCGCCTGTGTTTACACTTACTTAAGACTGCGACTCGGAGCGGTCAGCACAGCTGGGAGGACGGCGCAGCGATTAGCAGCGTGACACACGCTACCGAGTTTTTCAAATGCTAGTCTCTTCAGGGGCAGGGGATACGATTTGTCAGACCTTTTGTTTTTGTTCTTGTTGTTTGGAAGGTGAACTTGCTTTCCTTTCTTTTCTCTTGTGCCTTCTCCCTTGAGCTCCCTATCTAACTTAATGTTTGCCAACGTGGCTAAGCTTTATTTTAAGCAGGGCCCAGAGGTGTAACGTCATTAACATGCTTGTTTCCAAGGCCCCAGCGTGCGAGATCAACCAAGGGAGCGGGGATGGGCAAGCCCCTCAGACGGTAATAGAGACTTCCACGCTTTGTACCAGGGCAGGGTAGGGTCTGGCTAGATTGGGATGCCCTTGCTTGTGTGGAGGATGTGATAGGTATCCTTGAGGCGTAGATATGTCAGAGGCCGGGGCTTCCTTTCACTGGCCTTTTTCCTTTTGTGTCCCTTGGCTTTATTTCCTTTTTTCCTGAACAGTATGTTTGTTATTTTCTCTTTGTTGAGGGCTAGGGTCTTCAGGGGCTTGGGATTTGGATTCCCTTACCTTTTTGGGGTAGATATCCTGTTCCCCTCCTGGTTTCTATTCTCACTTTGCTTTTGCTTGGTTGGCTAGAATCCGGACGGGCTGGGGGATCTTCAGACTTCGTTTACTTTTTGGGGGGTATTTTCCTTTTCCTTCTTTCTTTCTTCTTTTTACCCAATCAAAGCTCGGCCGCGTGTGGGCGCCCAACTGATCAGAAGGGAGAAAAGAAGACACTAAAAGGAAGAGGGGGGGACAGGAGCAAAAGGAGAGGCCGGGAAAGCAGAGAAGACCAAGTCCGACACCTAAGTTCCAGTAGAGACTAGCCCTCAACAAAGCCTCTGAGAAAAGAAAAGTCCACAAAAGCAAGCGTATCCCACCCCTGCTTGGCCGCGAGGGCGCCCCACTGATCAAAAGGGAAAAGAGAAGAAACTAAAAAGGGGCAAACAACAACAAAAAGAAAGGACCAAAAGGGAAGGCCAGAAAGGCAAACGACACCGGCGCCTCTGAATCCCTGGAGACTAACTGTCACAGTATATTACCGTATACGTGACAGAACCGTTTAGGCCGCAGTTAGCGGCCGCGGAGCCTCCGCAGCTTATCTGCGGAGTCTCCGGATTTGAACTGAGACCTAGAAACCCGCTTACGCAGGGTGATTTAGCATAATCTGTACTCTGAATTGGGCCTGCCGGGTCCCTGTATCCCGGCAATTGCCTAAGCTACTACTTTTGTCCCTTTTGAAGCACAGGCCTCTGGTGTAAAGAGTATAGGCCTAGCTCTCACGGATACTAGCCCTTGCTCGCCACTAAGTCAGTACCTTACACTTCAGTCAAGTCTAGCACCACGGGGAGTGGTGATAGCATAAGCAAGTGACAAGCGAGCCCCATCCAGATCACTGGTCATCCCCAGCCGACGCGATCTACGGAGCTCGCCCTGAAGAGCACGCGACCTACGGTGCCGATCCCTGACTACTCGTCCATCGGAGACGACTAATCAGGCAAGCAGTCCCAAGCAGATATTCACCTAAATAGACCAGGAGGCGCAAAGCCGACCAGGAGCTCTCGGCGTACCAGCTTCCAGCTGAGTCCGCCCGGCGACAAAACCCACGGACAAAGTCACCTCCGTCGCCGTTCCTTCGCAACCCCGAGCATCCCCGCTCTCCGTGTCCTTCAAAAGGGACAAAAGTGGTATTGCAGCCTGATCAGCTGCTTGCCAACGAGTTCCTCGCTGAGGGAAGCTAAGCTTGTCTGACCTGGAATATTTTTTTTGAATTGTTCGCCTTGGACAGCTTGAAAAAGCACCTCTGTCGCTGCATTCTGCTTGGGCTTTTCGTGCCAAATTAGATCTTGCAAACTCCAGCTGTGAAGAGCCTTGGGGAGAAGCTCGAAGATCCAGTTGTGGAGTTATAAACCCAGCTTGATTCCCTGTGCATTGAGCGTGGCAGCTTAGTGTTGAGTCCAGGAGAGGCTTGAAGATCTGGCTGTGGATTTATCCAGCAGATAATTACCTGTGTGACTGCAGATTGAGATCAGGTGGATCCAATCTTTCGTCATTGACAGAAGTGAACTTGTGGATAGAACATCCAAGTTTGAAATCTTGTGGGTGTGACAAAGGATCCCCGCAGGACCGCAGAGCTGAGCGGACACTACGCAAGAGGATACATCCGCGCAGGACGTGAGACATCCACGCGGGACGTGAGACATCTAGAAGCAGCCCAGCCAGCAAGGTGGGAAGGGCTAAAAAGGCGAAGGAGGATTCCGCCAGTTTGAAATTAGTGAGCAGAAAAGCAGAAAGGCGAGGCCTACCCAGCTTAATCCCATGAGCCAATAGAAAGGGACGCAGAGACCTAGGCAGTGGGCCAGAATACGCGACGCAGAAGAGGCTGATGAGAGTGGCAAGTGCTGCGCAGTGCGTTAAAAAGGAGAACGGGACGATGCCCCGTGGTGGAAGTCAGGTGATCAGGAAACCTGCAGATCTGCAGGCGGTGGGTGGAGCAAAAGCCGCCACTGCAGAATGGCCCCCAGTAAAAAGGAAGGAGGATCTGGCTCAGCCAATAGGGTGGAACAGGCTAGGGCAGTGGGCCACTGGAGTGTGGAAAAGTGTGTGTGACGCAGAGCAGGCGGGGTTAAGCAGTCTGGCTGTGCCCCAGCAGCGCGCACCCTTGGAGGCATTGACCAGGTGTATGGAGCAGCCAGGTAATCAGGTGTCCCCCAACGGCTGGTCCATGTTTGATACCCTCAGCAGTGACAGTGAGCCAAGTCCCAGGCACCTGATCAACTGTATTACGGCAGAGAATGCCGGCCCACCCAGGCAGGATAGCCTGGTAGCTAGCGAGCAGCTGCACCTGATCAACTGTATTACGGCAGAGAGTGCCGGCCCACCCAGGCAGGATAGCCCAGTAGCTAGCGAGCAGCTGCACCTGATCAACTGTGTTCCGATAGGGAATGTTTTGCCACCCAAACCAGTGACCGGTGGCTGCGAGCCCGGCCAATTGCAGGTGCATGCGTCACGGCTGTGTTTGCCGAGGGAGGCAGCCCATGTGACACCTGTGGCGGCCGCTGGCTGTGAGCCAGGCCAACTGCAGGTGCAAGCGTCACGGCTGTGTTTGCAGATGGAGGCAGTTCCTGTGACACCTGTAGGGATCGGTGGCTGTGAGCCAAGCCAACTGCAGGTGCATGCGTCACGGCTGTGTTTGCAGAGAGAGGCAGTTCCTGTGACACCTGTAGGGATCGGTGGCTGTGAGCCAGGTCAACTGCAGGTGCATGCGTCACGGCTGTGTTTGCAGAGAGAGGCAGTTCATGTGACACCTGTAGGGATCGGTGGCTGTGAGCCAGGCCAACTGCAGTTGCAGGCGTCACGGCCGTGTTTTCAGATGGAGGACGTTCCTGTGACACCTGTGGTGGCCGGTGGCTGTGAGCTAGGCCAACTGCAGTTGCAGGCGTCACGACGATGCTTGCAGAGGGAGGCAATTCATGTGACACCTGTGGTGACCGGTGGCCACGAGCCGTGCCAACTGCAGGTGCAGGCGTCACGGCTGTGTTTTCAGATGGAGGACGTTCCTGTGACACCTGTGGTGGCCGGTGGCTGTGAGCCAGGCCAACTGCAGGTGCAGGCGTCACGACGGTGCTTGCCGAGGGAGGCAATTCATGTGACACCTGTAGGGATCGGTGGCTGTGAGCCAGGCCAACTGCAGGTGCAGGCGTCACGTTTGTGTTTGCCGAGGGAGGCAGCCCATGTGACAACTGTGGTGGCCGGTGGCTGCGAGCCGGGCCAACTGCAGGTGCAGGCGTCACGTTTGTGTTTGTCGAGGGAGGCAGCCCATGTGACACCTGTGGTGGCCGGCGGCTGCGAGCCGGACCAACTGCATCCGTGGGAGCAGAAGCTGAACCAACAGGTGGCTGAGGAACCAGTTGGACCAAGTGAGGTTGAGGACCACGAGCACAGGCAGGCGCCGGTGCTGGTGCAGATGCACCAGCCAGAAGAGGATGGGCCTGTCACACCACCAGTGGCAGCAGCTCCAGGAGGGGTCCAGGTGCCAATATCAGAACCAGGGGCGGCCCAGCAGGCCAGCAAACAGCTGGAGGCGGCAGAGAATCCTGAGGGGTCAGAGGAGCAGGGAATCTCCATACCCATGCTGAGGGAAAAGGTTAATTGGTACCGGCAGAAGCTCAAAGGAATGGCCAGGCAGCTGTGGGTGGCCAGGCAGCCAATAATGGCATGGAAGATGAGGATGACCAGGCAGCTGAGGATGGTGAAGCATCGCTTGGAACATGCCAAACAGAACCTACAGGCGCGGCTGCCTACAGGTGAGGAAGAGGAAGAGCAGCAGCTGCAGCAGACAGCCATGGTTGCATGGCACGTGGCACTACCCGGGGGGCACGGGGCTGAGCAGGCCAGCCATGAGGCGAAAGAAGAGGCACAGCCGCCGCAGCACCAGGAGTGCATGCCCAGATTGCCCAGGCAGGAGGGCTTCCGCTCAGCAGAGCCGTGTGGGCCAGTGGGTCAAGCCAGCCCTAGCCTGAGTCTGGGCCCTGACCAGGGTAACCCGGTACGGAAACACGGTACGGAAATACGGTACGGTACGGTGCGGATACGGTACGGACGAAAGGGACAATACGGTAGGGCAGTACGGTCCAAGATTTCCCCCCATTTTCAAAGCCCAGGACAGCAGGATCCACACAGAGAAACACATGCATGCAACACTCCCATGGCTGTTTGACCCCATGCACATCCTGACATACTGCATGGCTGCATGACAGCCCCCTTGCAATTTTGCATGGCCCCCAAATAACCACCAAGGATCTCCATGCATGCATGCAGATTTACCATGCTGACATGCTAGAAAAAAATATGATCATTGATGCAACCTCGGATGCAACCCCAAACTCCTCACACATCGCTATTACAATGTTCCAACATGCCATTCAGCATTTCAGCAATTCAGCCAGCCCATATAAACGCTACCCACCAGCATGGCAGATGAAATTTTACATGCAGGAATATAGAAACAAGAGGCCTCAGAATCACCTTGCAGAGTTGCTGAGTTGCATCATTGCATAGCATGCATGAAAATCACTTCGTTAGGAGACACGGAGCTCCTGTGTCTTGCCTCTCTCCTAGGAGTCCTGGACTCATGGGCTCCTACTCCTCCTTGCCTCTTCCCTCCATGCAGCTTTGGATTGTGACTTGGCGCCAAGTTGTGTCTTATTGCCACTAAGTTTGGGGGTAGACTTAGGCTTTTACGAGCAACGAATGCCTCTTAACCTCTGGAAGCGAGCGAGTTTACGTAGATTTCGATGTCCTGGAGGTGTGGACTGTGGACTGTGTGGACTTGTCAGACGAGGGAGCTGCGCAATCGAGCAGTACCTTAAAACTAGTGGTAAATCGCTTAGTGCCGACGATAGTCTTGTCGCAAAATTCGCATCGCATACTCTTGGCCTGGCCAGCCTTCGATGACGGCTGCAAAATCCAATGCGCATCAGTCTATGCCTTCCTAGGACTTGTTCTCAGCGATGCCTCTACCTCTATCCTGATAATATCTGATATGCCTGGCTGATATTTGCACTTATGCTCTCAAGCAGCCATGCAGTGTAGGAAATGGCGACCGTACTTGGCCGTGTTGCAAACGGTACCGTGCGGTACGGATACGGTACGGGATTTTAGGCCAATACGGTCCGTACTGGGTAACCCTGGCCCTGACGGCTGCAGTAAGTCCAGCCAGGCAATGGCAGGCAAGGCAGCTGACAGTGACGTGGAAGCAGCTAGGAGCAGCAGGTCTCCGGTGCCAGCACCCGTGGACGACAGCAACAGCAGGAATGTGTGCCTGGTAGCAATCCATGCTGCGGTGCCTGCAGATGTGGAGCTGGCCAGGATCTGGGAGAATCGCGCAACAGGTGCCCGTCAGCAGCCGATGGACATCCGCAATGCCATGCGTCAGGCCATGAGGCGTAACACCGGAGGAGTATGTATGTTCTGCGAGTGCAAGTGCGAGCACAGCGACAGGGCATGTGAGCACCTCATGGATGCCAACATCCAGAGGGGGCTGGAGCCGGGTGAGGACCCGGCTGAGGCCAGTGATGCAGAGATCAAGCGCGAGGGAGCTGAGATCAAGCCTGCTGTGACCAGGCATGTCCCGCAGAGCAGCAAAGAACCACAGGAAAAGTCAGCTGTACCGGTGGGAAAGCCGTGGGCTGACCTAATATCTGATGAAGAGCTGCCTGACCCGATACAAGAAGAGAAGGGGCGGCAGCCAGTGACAGGGCTGCGCCCAAGGCAGCCAATGCGACCACGCAGGGTGCCTGTTAAAAGAGGGGCGGGATCCACAATCTACGGGACGCCGCTGTCCAAGTTTACGCCCAGTGTGGGCAGACCTGTGCAGACACCCAAGGAGGGATCTAGCAGCCAAATGCGAGCAGGCGGCAGCCACAAGGAAATCCTGCGCGGATTTTATCAAGGTACAGCACAGGCGCAGGATACCAGACCTAGAGAGCTAGAGCGCTCCAGGGCCGTGGATGTGGTGAGCGGCGAAGGGGAGCCAGAGAAGCAGATGCAGCCATTCGGTTGGGCAGGACTTTTGCAGTGGGCAACAAACCTGTGGAAGGAAGTGTGCTCCAGGACATTCGCGCAGCTCCAGGATCAAGTCACAGCCATCGAGGAGTTCAGGGCCCATCATCTGCAAGGATGGGCAACAAAAGCCATGATGGGTATTTCCCACACCGGGCATGACAGGGCAATGCTGTTGGCCGCCCTTGGACAGATGTCCAAGGGAGGGGCAGGACGCGAAGCAGCCCTTGCTGTTAAGGCCTTCGCAGATGAATGGTGCGACGGGGTAACAGGACATCAGGTGGAACCTGCATCTGAGCCAGAAGATGAGGAGGACCAGGTATGGGAAGGATTTGAAACAGCGGTGCAGCGGCCTGAGGAGCTCAGGGAAGTCCAAAGGTGGCAGCAGCAAGCAAGAACCGTGCCAACCCCAACACTCAGATCTGAGGTTCTTGAGGTCAGCAGCGAGCCAAGCCTCAGGGGGCGGCCAAGGGGTAGGGAAGAGCCCAGGGCCAGTAGCCCAGCCGCCAGCGAAAGGGCGGAGTTGACTAGCCGATCGCTGGCCAGGATGGCTGAGCAAGGCGTAGCAACGCGCAGAGCAAACAGGCAAGAGTCTTATGCACTCCTGCGCATAATTGAGGACAAAGAGAACACATGCCAGGAAACCCAGGTGGATTACATCGAGGAGTTCCTGAGGAAAAGGCAAGAGGGCGCAGCAAGAGGAACACAACAGGACGAGCCTGCAGGCAGTGTGTGCAGCAGTGGACCAAGAAGGCAGGAAACCAGAGGGGAAACGCAATCTGATTCCTACGCCAGGAATTACACAGGAGGGACGCAGCCAGGAAGGCAGAATCAAGGGCAGCCCAGGGGGCAAGCAAGCGGTGAAGAACAGCAGTACCGGCAAAGCCAGGAGCCGCCCAGGGGGCAGGCAGACAGCAGGGAACAGCCAAATCGGCAAAGCCAGGAGCCGCCCAGAGGGCAGGCAGACAGCTGGGAACAGCCAAATCGGCAAGGCCAGGAGCCGCCCAGGGGGCAGGCAGACAGCTGGGAACAGCCAAGGCAGCAAAGCCAGGAGCCACCCAGGGGAACAGATGAATGCAGCAGGGGAGCACAGCAGGATCGGCAAAGCCAGGAGCCGCCCAGAGGGCAGGCAGGACCGGGCAGAGCACATCCTTGGAGGCCCGGGTCGGGCGACAGACCAGGCAGAAGTGAGACCGGGAGGCAGCCGCGCGACGGGAGTAGAAGCTCCGCAGGAAGAGCAGGCAGACAGCCATCACGGGAAGATCGGGAGGACGATGACAACAGATTCGACAGATACTATCCAGGTCGCAGTCCATCAGGAGGCAGAGGAGGTGGATATGGAGCGCGCTCAGAATCAGCGGATTCAGAGCCAAGGGGAGCGGACAGGCGCAGGCCAAGAACCAGGCAGGAGTCCAGCGACCAAGAAATGAAGAGAATCGACAGGGAGCAGGCGAGAGTGACCCTGCAGCTGCAGCAACAGATGGTCCTGCAGCTGACAGGGGTGGCCAAGGTCACCAAGACCCCAGCCATCCAAGGCAACGTGCCAGTCCTGGATATGTCGCACCCAGGCGCAGTTGCAGCCAGGAAATATTGCCAGGCGTGTGGATACTGGGGATCGCACAACAGGCTGGCAATGTCAGATGACCAGCCAGCGCTGGCTGCGGTGGCCGGAGAAATAGCTGGGTCGTGCCAGTCGCCATCAGCTATGACACTGCTGATCAAGTCGCTGGTCAAGCTTTGGGACAGCAAGCCAGCTAGCGTGGGGCCGCTGATGGCAGCCATCAGGGCGGCGCCCCATGCAGGAAACAGAATTGCCAGAGAAGTGGAACGGATCAGGCAGCAGTGGATCGCCCCAGCAGAGGAGCAGTGTTGCGAGGCCTCGCTGCTCACTTTGTGGATCAAGGTGGTTCAGGCGGAAGTGGGAAAGCCGACCTCGGATGAGAGATCCGCGATCACCAACATCAAGCTGGGAGTCAAGACCACTTTGGATCCAGAGGTCAAGCCAGAGGAGACAGTAGAGGCGTTTGCGCACAGAGTCCTGTCCACAGCAGAGTTGCTACATATCTCCAGGGATGCAGTAGACTACTTTGGCAGAAGGCACTCGGTCTCGCACATGTTCTATGAAGGGCTGCCAGTGGCCACCAGGGTCAAGCTGAGCACGTTCGTGATCACTGTGCCAGGGTACTTGTGCATGACCGATGAGGAGCAGATCACTGTGCTGACGCAGCAGGTGGTGCTGTGGGAGAAGTTCGCCCTGGAAATGGGGGACCTGTTGGTCACAGATCACAGGCATGCGGCAGAAGAGGAGAATGAGATGGAAGAGGCAGAAGAGGAGAATGAGATGGAAGAGGAGGAAGAGGCGGATGAGGAGGAGGAGGCGCGAGAGGCTTCTTGGAGGAAGAGACTTTTTGGAGAAAGATATTCCTTGGATGAAGAGAAGCCAATGTCACCCAGCGAGCGGTCCATAGATGGGCCAAGGTGGTGCTAGGCTTCCAACAAAGAGGAGGAGTCAGCCCTTGCGGAGCTTACCGAGACCTGAGGCCGAGCCCAGAGCGGCAAGGCCGCTGAGCACGTGACGTTACCCACGCCGTAACTGGCTAGGAGCGGGCAGGCGCCTACAGAGCAGAAAATGCAGACGCAGCGCGGCTTGTCCTAGTACCCGGCAGGCAGTGGGCCGGCAGCCAGCGGACCGAAGACGGAAGATGCAGGATTGGAGTAAAAGCTATCGCAGCAACATAGTGAAAATTTGTTTCTCAAACACCGTAGCAGCAAGGCTACGGTAGTACATATGTTATGAAGATGATGAGCGAGGAGAATTAGTCAACTCGGGCGATGATAACACAGCAGGGGGCGGATCACGCTGCTACGGCGCACATTTCCTGTGGCCATTGAAGACCAGGCGGCTATGGCGCAGTGGGGCGAGAGCAGCGGTTGTTCTTAGCTTAACCTGATAACTTTGAAAATTTCTCTGTTTGCTAGCCAGTAGTGGGCTGAACAGCCTGGATTTGTAGGATTCCGCGCATTGCGCATCAGCTGAGACTCTGTGGATTTTTTCTTTTGAAGAAGGCCTGAACCAGGCAGATTTGCTAAGACGATTTGAGCTTCTACGTACATATTTTCCAGAAGTTTAAAGATTCTGGTTTCTGATGATTTCTGATGGTTTCTGATGATTTCTGATGGTTTCTGATGGTTGCTGAGGGTTTCTGATGGGTTCTGACCCTTTATTGCCTGCAACCAAGCATGACACTGGTGACGGTACCGGATTCTGTGTGCCCCGATCAGACCGGAGAGAGATCAGGGTCCCAGAGGCCTTTGTCAAGTGTGCAGAACCGTGGGTGGACCTAGGGTCCGCCACGGGTTTCAGTGAATTTTTTCTTTGGTGAATTTCCTTGTGTGGATTTTCTTCAGGGGATTTTTTTTTCCGACTGGCTGGATTGCAGTCAGATGTTTAGGAGGCTTCAGTGATAGGGAACTGACAAGTTCTGGGCGTACAGATTTTTCCAGAATTCTTTCA
The DNA here is from genome assembly GCA_037349105.1 of Limnomonas spitsbergensis. Classification (NCBI taxonomy): domain Eukaryota; kingdom Viridiplantae; phylum Chlorophyta; class Chlorophyceae; order Chlamydomonadales; genus Limnomonas; species Limnomonas spitsbergensis. Next base: position 707,525 of record JAYJMM010000081.1, on the reverse strand, counting down.
GTACCGACCCCTTTTTCCGGCTCCCAGCGCATGCCCTTTAGGCTTAACGCTGAGGAGCGGGGGGCGAGTGAAGTAGTAGGGGCGGTACCCACAAGACAGGGACACCCAGACATTACCCCTAGGCAGAGAGACTTCCTGCTAGGGCCGAACCTTACAGTAGCCAGTTAACAGCTCTTGTCTGAAGTACAAGGAGTCTGTGTGTACGGTAATGTACCGTGTTTATGAGTAGAAGGACACTTCTCTAAGGCGCCTTTACCGGAGATTCCGGAGTTAACCATATTGGCACGTTTACTGCTTTATGGTGCGACAGCTGTCACAGTATATTACCGTATACGTGACAGAACCGTTTAGGCCGCAGTTAGCGGCCGCGGAGCCTCCGCAGCTTATCTGCGGAGTCTCCGGATTTGAACTGAGACCTAGAAACCCGCTTACGCAGGGTGATTTAGCATAATCTGTACTCTGAATTGGGCCTGCCGGGTCCCTGTATCCCGGCAATTGCCTAAGCTACTACTTTTGTCCCTTTTGAAGCACAGGCCTCTGGTGTAAAGAGTATAGGCCTAGCTCTCACGGATACTAGCCCTTGCTCGCCACTAAGTCAGTACCTTACACTTCAGTCAAGTCTAGCACCACGGAAAGTGGTGATAGCATAAGCAAGTGACAAGCGAGCCCCATCCAGATCACTGGTCATCCCCAGCCGACGCGATCTACGGAGCTCGCCCTGAAGAGCACGCGACCTACGGTGCCGATCCTTGACTACTCGTCCATCGGAGACGACTAATCAGGCAAGCAGTCCCAAGCAGATATTCACCTAAATAGACCAGGAGGCGCAAAGCCGACCAGGAGCTCTCGGCGTACCAGCTTCCAGCTGAGTCCGCCCGGCGACAAAACCCACGGACAAAGTCACCTCCGTCGCCGTTCCTTCGCAACCCCGAGCATCCCCGCTCTCAGGAGTGAAGTAGTAGGGGCGGTACCCACAAGACAAGGACACCCAGACATTACCCCTAGGCAGAGAGACTTCCTGCTAGGGCCGAAACTTACAGTAGCCAGTTAACAGCTCTTGTCTGAAGTACAAGGAGTCTGTGTGTACGGTAATGTACCGTGTTTATGAGTAGAAGGACACTTCTCTAAGGCGCCTTTACCGGAGATTCCGGAGTTTACCATATTGGCACGTTTACTGCTTTATGGTGCGACATAACCCTCGACAATGCCCACAGCACAGTGCACAAAAGTAAGTGCATGGCCCAGAGGTGTTGCGTCATTATCTCGGCCAATGGGGACCATACTCCAACTAGTGGCCCAACCAGTAGGCCTTGTTGTACCAAGCCCCCTCCGGCTGGGCCGTGTTGCACTTGCAGTCCCGGAGAATAAGCTGTGATCAGAGGTGCTACAACTAACTGTTGGCGTGTGCACGTTTTGCTTGTCATACACTCCATGATTTTAAACATCAATGGATATCTTCATACCCTGCTGCATGTTTGGCGTTGGCAGTGCAGGACACCTTGGGGGAACCACCACGTGATCTTCTCTTCCCCCCCAGCTAGAACGCTAGGCTCCATGTTCCTGCCCCCTCACATAGGAGGATGGCATGGATGTACCATGGCCCATGCTATGCATGGTAGCTGGAGTGGAGCCTTGTCATTCCCTACCAGCCCCACGCGGCTGAGCATTCAGCAGGGCCCAGCAGGTCCTCATCTTGGGGGAACCACTCTTGGGCCAATCAGGACCTAACCAAGACCAGCGTATGGCTAGCAGGTACCCTCGGCCGTGATGTAGCTGGAGCGCACTGAAGCATCGGTGCCAATGGCACATGAAGTGACTGGACTGTGCATGGACGCGATTGTTCATGGAAAAAAATGACGATGGCATTTGGCGTCTCTGTTTACCCCGAGGGTTGACCCTGTCAACAAACCAAGTTTTCGACCAAGTCTATTAATGCATAGGAATGGTATCATGTACCGTTAGCGTTTGGTGTCATTAGGGTGGTGTTGAAAAACACCGGTTGAGTTGTGAAGGGGGTGAGTGGCGGAAGGATGGGGGGACGTTTAAACAGCTGTGAACTTGGTGACAGCCTTGGTGCCCTCGGACACGGCGTGCTTAGCCAGCTCTCCAGGAAGGATCAGGCGAATGGCCGTTTGAATCTCTCGCGATGTCACAGTGGGCTTCTTATTGTACAAGGCAAGGCGTGCAGCCTCGGTCGCCATCTTGTCGAAGATGTCGTTGATGAAGGAGTTCATGATACCCATGGCTTTTGAGCTGATGCCCGTGTCAGGGTGAACCTGCTTCAGCACCTTGTAGATGTAAACTTTGTAGGTCTCCGCCTTCGCAATCTTCTTCTTCTTCTTTGACTCGGCGCTCTTGGGAGGAGCTGCCTTCTTCGCAGGAGCCTATTGTGTTGAGAGGACACAAAGAGTCAGAACCAAGTTGACGAGGGCGGACACGATGCAAAGCACCCCAGGGCGTGGAGTCAGAGACATGTCTCACCTTCTCGGCTGCTTTGGGAGCCATGTTAAGAGTTGTTTTTAATATTCCGATACGTGACCTTTTCTACACTGTGCATTGCGGACTTTATAGCGTATTCCCACTAATCTGAATCTGACAGTTCGTCGGATCAGCAGATTCTCCGAAACCCAGTCTGCTGATCCGACCGACCGTTCTTACTTCTGTCTCGCCGGTGAGATCTCAAGTTATCTTGTACCAACCGGGACATTACGAAATGACAGGCAAGACAGGATCCGCTGGTGGTGGTCGTGGCAAGTCCGCAGGAGGCAAGAAGGCCGTATCGCGCAGTGCCAAGGCCGGTCTCCAGTTCCCAGTGGGCCGTGTCGCCCGCTTTCTGAAGAAGGGGAAATACGCCGAGCGCATTGGTGCTGGCGCGCCGGTCTACCTTGCCGCGGTGCTGGAGTACATCGCTGCTGAGGTGCTTGAGCTGGCTGGTAATGCTGCTCGCGACAACAAGAAGAACCGCATTATTCCTCGTCATATCCAGTTAGCAATACGCAACGACGAGGAGCTGAGCAAGCTTTTGGGTACCGTCACCATCGCCTCAGGAGGAGTGATGCCCAACATCCATTCAGTGCTGCTGCCCAAGAAATCTAAGAAGGACTCCGAGTCCGCAGAGGTCTAAAGACTGATGCTTCCATGGCCCATGTCTCCTTGCATACTGCATGGCTAAAACCGGTGTTTTTTAACACCACCCTCGTGCATGAGACAGCAGTCGCCTTGGTGTTGCCAGCATAGCTAGATTGTGCAGAAAGCACCTTATTGAAAGCAATACTGGCCTACATGTACCATTACAATGTCAGATACTGTACTGTAATAAGGCTATGTAATGAACTTGAGACAGGCTGCAGATTCTGTGATTTTATTCAATTTGTTTCTACCCCTATGAACATAGTATTTTTTCTGAACCCTGTATGACAGTGTGCGCCATGGAGTTTGCTATGTTACGAATGTAATTTAATCGCCAGCCTTTGTACCCTAGGTGTACCTAACGCTCACCCAGCAGATCTGTGAGCAGAAAACATCGGCTGTATCTTGTGTTCGTGTCATCTCGCCTCCGTGGCTGCCAACACTGTCATCAGGAGTTGGACACTGGTCCACAATGCAAGTTGTCTTTCTGACTGGCATGAGGTACTGGTCTTCTAGAGCTTGTCGTATACATGAGCCTGGCTTGTGGCAGCAACCATACATCCCAGCCAAAGACAGCAAACTGGCCAGCCCGAATTTGTTCCACTGCTGAATGTACCCGATACCAAAGCTATTAAAAGCCATTGAATTTATTGGCACACAAATAATACCGGCCTCTCCTTTAGTTATTTTCCCCCTCTCTTCCTTTTAGTTCCTCCTTTACTCCCTTAGTCCCTTCTGAACAGTTGGGCGCCCACGCGGCCGAGCTTTGAGCGGGCCCAGAGGTGTAACGTCATTGACAAATAATACCAAAAGAAAGTTAATGAATTGTGTGGGTTGTACCGGTGGCTGTCGGTACTCACTGCCCCCGGCCAAACAAAATGACGTTACACACAGCCCCGGCAAAACAAGTCAATGACATAACACCTCTGGGCCCTGCTCAGAAAGGCTCGGCGGCGTGAGCGCCTGTCCCGTTGGAAGAAAAGAACTTAAAGGTGAGAGGGAAAGAATGAGAAGAAGACAAAGAAGAAGGATATATCCCCCTAAAAGAATAAGGCAGCCCGAAGTATCTTTGCCCCTGAATGCGAACAACGTCCTCAACAAGACGTTCAGAGCCTCCCATCCAAGCTTGCCCCGGTACAACTGTTGAAAGGCTGTGGCGCCCTCAGGGGGGCCAGCCCAACCTCTCTCCCTAAGCCTCTCCTTCACGCTAGGGCACTGAAAGCAGACATGCAGCGCATCCTCCACATGCTCGCCATCTCCCCTTGCCCAACACCATTGGCAGCACCTTCCGTCACGCTGCTGACCGCTGTGCCGTCCTCGAGTGACAGCTGTGCTGACGGCGCTGAGCCGCAGCCTTAACTTCGTGCGCACGCAAGCACACTCCCTTCGACTGGTGCAGCCCCTGGCAAGCACACTCCCTTCGACTGGGGTCCCCTCTGCCAGCTGCATCCAGCTGCGCCCGCTCGTTCCCTGCATCAGCTAGCGCTAGCACCCCTGGGACAGGTAGCGGCTGCAGGTCAGTCGCTGTATAACGCAGTTTGGGGATGGCTGATCCCAGCTCAAGCTCCTCCAAAGGACCTAGCAAATCACTGCACCAATTGCGCCCTCCGGTGCCCTGTCTGACAGCAAGCTCCACGTCGGCCGCCATGGCTGCGGCCATGAGTGGGCTGTCTTGCTGTGCTGCTGGTGCGACCGCGGCGTTGTAGAAGAGAAGTACATGCTGCCACCAACTACGTTGTAACAGCTTGATCTGCAGCTCTCTCATGACCCCCCAACTGGCAGCGGACGGAGGTAGCCCTGCAGCATGGCGCAGATGCTGAAGGAAGCCGGACTGCATCTTGCTCTTGAGGCAACGCTGCGGCCTGAGGTGATCGGTGTCCCACACCACATTACCGTAGTTGGCCGCACTACTTAGACAGACGCCAACCGGATGTGTTTAGGCAGATGATGCCTATGGCGCACCTTGGCGGCCATGCGGCGGACACGCTGCGACGCAGCAGCCAAAGGCCCCTCTCTTCCCTGCATGGCCTTCCTCTCACGCTGTCGCTCTGGTGCTGGGTGATGCCCAAGAACCCGGCCAAACAAGTGCAACACCTTTGCTCTTGAACTGACGGTATTTCTGCAGGCTGAAGGCAGACCGCATAGGCGGCAAGGCCCATAATGCGTTTTTTCTGCAACTTTTATGCCAATCCCTCCCCTGTGTATCGTCTTCGTTTTCTCTCAGTAATTAAGGGCTCCTCATTTTCGTTATTTCTTGAAGCCGGCGGAGCCTCAGATTCAATACGTGGGAAAGGCGCCCTCAAACCAGTTTCAGCTCAGGTTTCCGCTCAGGGTGTACGTGTTAAGTTCTCCACGGTACCAGCTAATACCTTTTCAAATAAAGCTAGGATGTGTGGATACACCTGGATCTAACTGAATATACATGGATGTATTCGAATATCAGGGACTTAAAGCCAAAACTTCCCCATGTAACGTTAGGTTGTCTGGATCTACCTGGATGGGGCTGGATCCAGTGGATATCCGCTTGGATAACTCTGGTGTTCCCAGGCAATGCACCTCTCAGTTGGACTGTGATTCCTGAATCTACCTAGATCTACCTGGATCTAGTGGTGGATCCAAGGCTTATTGTAGCCCATGCATCTCCTAGGTAAGCTGGTATGCCCGTATCTACCTAGATACACACATATCCAGGAGAGGATCCAGGTTTACAGCCGATGCCCCTCAGAGACACACTACCAAGATCCAGTAGTTAATGACGTTACACCTCTGGGCCCTGCAGATCCAGCAGTCGCAGCACGAGGTTCGTAGGTGCTCAGCCAATGCTCCTTCAAGGTACACCGCTTGAATAGAGTAAACGGTTTAATGGATTTTGTGGATGTTAATGACGTTTCACCTCTGGGCCCCTTTCCTTTTTGTTCTGCCCCTTTTACAGAGGCGCCTACGCGGCCGAGCCTTTTTTGAGCAGGGCCCAGAGGTGTAACGTCATTGCCCTCTGGGCCTTGCTTAAATAAAGCTCGGCCACGTCGGCAAACATTAAGTTAGATAGGAAAGTCAGGGGAGAAGGCACAAGAGGAAAGACAGCGGCTTAGTGGATTTTGTGAATGTTGATGCGTCCAGCGGAACATCAGAATTGATGCTAGGGACTGATAACCGCCGACTGTCCTTTTGAGCATTTAATCTAGTAGGACGAAGAAGAAGGCAAACCACTGGCCCATACTCGGCCCGCGTGTTTTTTCTATCAACAGTCACAGTCTACATAACACCTCTGGGCCCTGCTGATCAGAAAGGCTCGGCCGCGTGGGCGCCCAACTGTCCCGTTGGGAGAAAAGTAAAGGAACTGAAGGTAAGAGAAGAAGATATTTCTATTTTTCATTAACAGTGTGATCACATCATGTCGGAGTGCAGGGCGCACGCCCCACCCATTTCTCCCAATAATTAGATCCCAGCTTTGGTTAATAGAACTGACAAGGCTTTTTACATGTAGGCTCAGCTCATTGGATATTAGTTTATTAGGTCGTAGCTTTTAGATCGAAGCTCATGTTGTTAGATCCTAGGTTTCTAAATCTTACACGTGTCTATCACAACCCATCGGCTGTGATGTAGCTGACTTATGGCTTAATCGCGCGAGCAGAAAGAGTGATCCTCAAGTGCTTTAGGTACATGAAGCAAATTGCCAGCCCAGGCCCAAATGCCGATTTTTGGCACTACACCTCCGGCCCCTTTTTCAGCATGGCCCAGGGGTGTAACGTCATTGATCCCGGCCTCAGCTGAAAAAGACTCAGCCACGTGGACCATAACAAATGTAGAGAAAAAAAGAATCTCAACCTGGAAGCTAGATATATCACATAATCCTCACACCAGTGGACCAAGGAGTCCAGTAGGTTACCCTACCCATTTAAGTCTGTTAAGGCCAGTCACCGAATTGATTTCTTCACGCAAATAAAATCAAATTAGAAAGAATGCAATGCGGCGAAATTATAAGGCACGGTTAGTAAGTTTCTGAAACCCATCATCCCCTGTTACTTAATAACAATTATTCGAATTTTACTATTCGTTTTCACCACAGACCCTATCTGGCCCTTGCGCAAAAGGAGAAGATTGGGTGTTTGAGTGGATGTTCAAAATCCTCCGCCCCCCAAACTACCTAGGTCGCACAACACGGCGCGATACGACACAGAATAAGCCGGATTGTACTGCCAAGGTGGCACAAGACAGCGCGATACGACACAGAATTAGCCGGATTGTATGACCAAGGCAGGACGATACGGCACAGGCTAGCCGGATTGTTCTACCAAGGTGGCACGATACGGCACAGGCCAACTGAACCTGTGCCGTATCGTGCTCCCCTGTCAACTACGCCCAAGGGACAGCTCCCTCATACAACGTCGTGTCACAGTAAGACAGCAGTGCACGCATCTCAGGACACCGGGAAGGGTGGATTGGTCCAACTGCAAAGGGGTCGCGTCTCAGCCGCTTCTGCAGCAAGTCCCCTGAGCACCCGTACGGGTCGTCTCGGAACGCAGCCACCGTCTTGGCCTCCCCCTCCACCGCCCCAACGGCCTCCGGGGGCACCTGCAGGATGGGCATGAAACGCACTTTCTGATAGGCTGTAATGGAATGGTGAATCATGAAGGTACTTACGGCGTCTTACCGATAAAGTTGCTGAATTTGCCTTGAAATTAGGGAGACTGAAGCTCAGCTACATAATTCAGCCTCTGTACCGTTTATGGTACAGCACTGACATGCAGACTTCATTCCCAGCCTCCGAGCCTCCCCCCCAACGAAAATCCGGTCCCCCCCCACCCCTGGCCACGCCCACCCCCAGTAGGCCGTAGGCGACGTATCTTATTCATTGACCCCAATGCGCATATAATGGCTAAGGTACAAAGACACGAAACCTCCGGCACTTACAGGGGTCCCCACGAAGGAAAAACGTTGTTGAGGGAACCGCAGAGCCAACCTGTGTGTGCACAACAGGCAAGGTGTGAAGGGTTTGATACTGTTCATGGGAAACGGACACTTTGAATGGGTGTCAGACTCTTATAGTGGGGGATGGTCACTTTTCATGGAGACCGGAAACTTTTAATGCAGGCAGAGGCTTTTATTGGAATGGGCACTTTGAATGGGTAGCTGACACTTTTCAGGGGGGGGTCAGAAACTCTTCAGGTGGGATGGACAAACAAATGGGGAACATACACTTTTTCAGGGGGGCGGACATTTAAATGGGAGGCCGACACTTAAATGGGGGGCCGACACTTAAATGGGGGGCCGACACTTAAATGGGGGGCCGACACTTAAATGGGGGGCCGACACTTAAATGGGGGGCCGACACTTAAATGGGGGGCCGACATTTCAATGGGGGGCCGACACTTAAATGGGGGGCCGACACTTAAATGGGGGGCCGACACTTAAATGGGGGGCCGACACTTAAATGGGGGGCCGACACTTAAATGAGGGGCTGACACTCAAATGGGGGGCAGACACTTAAATGGGGGTACAACACTTAAATGAGGGGCCGATACTCAAATGGGGGGCTGACACTTCAATGAGGGGCCGACACTTAAATGGGGGGCCGATACTCAAATGGGGGGCTGACACTTCAATGAGGGGCCGACACTTAAATGGGGGGCCGACACTTAAATGGGGGGCCGTAACTTAAATGAGGGGCCGACACTTAAATGGGTGGCCGACATTTAAATGGGTGGCCGACATTTAAATGGGTGGCCGACATTTAAATGGGTGGCCAACACTTAAATGGGGGACCGACACTTAAATGGGGGGCCGACACTTCAATGGGGGGCCGACACTTAAATGGGGGGCCGACACTCAAATGGGGGGCAGACACTTAAATGGGGGGCCGACACTTCAATGGGGGGCCGACACTTAAATGGGGGGCCGACACTTAAATGGGGGGCCGACACTTAAATGAGGGGCTGACACTTAAATGGGAGGCCGACACTTCAATGGGGGGCCGACACTTAAATGAGGGGCCGACACTTCAATGGGGGGCCGACACTTCAATGGGGGTACGACACTTAAATGAGGGGCCGATACTCAAATGGGGGGCTGACACTTCAATGAGGGGCCGACACTTAAATGGGGGGCCGATACTCAAATGGGGGGCTGACACTTCAATGAGGGGCCGACACTTAAATGGGGGGCCGACACTTAAATGGGGGGCCGTAACTTAAATGAGGGGCCGACACTTAAATGGGTGGCCGACATTTAAATGGGTGGCCGACATTTAAATGGGTGGCCGACATTTAAATGGGTGGCCGACACTTAAATGGGGGACCGACACTTAAATGGGGGGCCGACACTTAAATGGGGGGCCGACACTTAAATGGGGGGCCGACACTCAAATGGGGGGCCGACACTTAAATGGGGGGCCGACACTTCAATGGGGGGCCGACACTTAAATGGGGGGCCGACACTTAAATGGGGGGCCGACACTTCAATGAGGGGCTGACACTTAAATGGGAGGCCGACACTTCAATGGGGGGCCGACACTTAAATGGGGGGCTGACACTTCAATGGGGGGCCGACACTTAAATGGGGGGCCGACACTTAAATGGGGGGCCAACACTTAAATGGGGGGCCGACACTTCAACGAGGGGCTGACACTTAAATGGGGGACCGACACTTAAATGGGGGGCCGACACTTAAATGGGGGGCCGACACTTAAATGGGGGGCCGACACTTAAATGGGGGGCAGACACTTAAATGGGGGGCCGACACTTAAATGAGGGGCCGACACTTAAATGGGGGGCAGACACTTAAATGAGGGGCCGACACTTAAATGGGGGGCCGACACTTAAATGGGGGGCCGACACTTAAATGGGGGGCCGACACTTAAATGAGGGGCTGACACTCAAATGGGGGGCAGACACTTAAAATGGGGGGCAGACACTTAAATGGGGGGCCGACACTTAAATGGGGGGCCGACACTTAAATGGGGGGCAGACACTTAAATGAGGGGCCGACACTTAAATGGGGGGCCGACACTTAAATGGGGGGCCGACACTTAAATGGGGGGCCGACACTTAAATGAGGGGCTGACACTCAAATGGGGGGCAGACACTTAAAATGGGGGGCAGACACTTAAATGGGGGGCTGACACTTAAATGGGGGGCTGACACTTCAATGGGGGGCCGACACTTCAATGGGGGGCCGACACTTAAATGGGGGGCCGACACTTAAATGGGGGGCCGACACTTAAATGAGGGCTGACACTTAAATGGGGGGCCGACACTTAAATGGGGGGCAGACACTTAAATGGGGGGCCGACACTTAAATGGGGGGCAGACACTTAAATGGGGGGCCGACACTTAAATGGGGGGCCGACACTTAAATGGGGGGCAGACACTTAAATGGGGGGCCGACACTTAAATGGGGGGCCGACACTTAAATGGGGGGCCGACACTTAAATGGGGGGCCGACACTTAAATGGGGGGCCGACACTTAAATGGGGGGCAGATACTTAAATGGGGGGCCGACACTTAAATGGGGGGCCGACACTTAAATGAGGGGCTGACACTCAAATGGGGGGCAGACACTTAAATGGGGGGCCGACACTTAAATGGGGGTACGACACTTAAATGAGGGGTCGATACTCAAATGGGGGGCTGACACTTCAATGAGGGGCCGACACTTAAATGGGGGGCCGATAATCAAATGGGGGGCTGACACTTCAATGAGGGGCCGACACTTAAATGGGGGGCCGACACTTAAATGGGGGGCCGACACTTAAATGGGGGGCCGACATTTAAATGGGTGGCCGACATTTAAATGGGTGGCCGACATTTAAATGGGTGGCCGACACTAAAAGGGGGACCGACACTTAAATGGGGGGCCGGCACTTAAATGGGGGGCCGACACTTAAATGGGGGGCCGACACTCAAATGGGGGGCTGACACTTCAATGGGGGGCCGACACTTCAATGGGGGGCCGACACTTAAATGGGGGGCCGACACTTAAATGGGGGGCCGACACTTAAATGAGGGGCTGACACTTCAATGGGGGGCCGACACTTCAATGGGGGGCCGACACTTCAATGGGGGGCCGACACTTAAATGGGGGGCTGACACTTCAATGGGGGGCCGACACTTAAATGGGGGGCCGACACTTAAATGGGGGGCCAACACTTAAATGGGGGGCCGACACTTAAACGAGGGGCTGACACTTAAATGGGGGGCCGACACTTAAATGGGGGGCCGACACTTAAATGGGGGGCCGACACTTAAATGGGGGGCCGACACTTAAATGGGGGGCTGACACTTAAATGGGGGGCAGACACTTAAATGGGGGGCCGACACTTAAATGAGGGGCCGACACTTAAATGGGGGGCCGACATTTAAATGGGGGGCAGACACTTAAATGGGGGGGCCGACACTTAAATGGGGGGCCGACACTTAAATGGGGGGCCGACACTTAAATGAGGGGCTGACACTCAAATGGGGGGCAGACACTTAAATGGGGGGCCGACACTTAAATGGGGGGCCGATACTCAAATGGGGGGCTGACACTTCAATGAGGGGCCGACACTTAAATGGGGGGCCGACACTTAAATGGGGGGCCGTAACTTAAATGAGGGGCCGACACTTAAATGGGTGGCCGACATTTAAATGGGTGGCCGACATTTAAATGGGTGGCCGACATTTAAATGGGTGGCCGACACTTAAATGGGGGACCGACACTTAAATGGGGGGCCGACACTTAAATGGGGGGCCGACACTTAAATGGGGGGCCGACACTCAAATGGGGGGCAGACACTTAAATGGGGGGCCGACACTTCAATGGGGGGCCGACACTTAAATGGGGGGCCGACACTTAAATGGGGGGCCGACACTTCAATGAGGGGCTGACACTTAAATGGGAGGCCGACACTTCAATGGGGGGCCGACACTTAAATGGGGGGCTGACACTTCAATGGGGGGCCGACACTTAAATGGGGGGCCGACACTTAAATGGGGGGCCAACACTTAAATGGGGGGCCGACACTTCAACGAGGGGCTGACACTTAAATGGGGGACCGACACTTAAATGGGGGGCCGACACTTAAATGGGGGGCCGACACTTAAAATGGGGGGCAGACACTTAAATGGGGGGCAGACACTTAAATGGGGGGCCGACACTTAAATGAGGGGCCGACACTTAAATGGGGGGCAGACACTTAAATGAGGGGCCGACACTTAAATGGGGGGCCGACACTTAAATGGGGGGCCGACACTTAAATGGGGGGCCGACACTTAAATGAGGGGCTGACACTCAAATGGGGGGCAGACACTTAAAATGGGGGGCAGACACTTAAATGGGGGGCCGACACTTAAATGGGGGGCCGACACTTAAATGGGGGGCAGACACTTAAATGAGGGGCCGACACTTAAATGGGGGGCCGACACTTAAATGGGGGGCCGACACTTAAATGGGGGGCCGACACTTAAATGAGGGGCTGACACTCAAATGGGGGGCAGACACTTAAAATGGGGGGCAGACACTTAAATGGGGGGCTGACACTTAAATGGGGGGCTGACACTTCAATGGGGGGCCGACACTTCAATGGGGGGCCGACACTTAAATGGGGGGCCGACACTTAAATGGGGGGCCGACACTTAAATGAGGGCTGACACTTAAATGGGGGGCCGACACTTAAATGGGGGGCAGACACTTAAATGGGGGGCCGACACTTAAATGGGGGGCAGACACTTAAATGGGGGGCCGACACTTAAATGGGGGGCCGACACTTAAATGGGGGGCCGACACTTAAATGGGGGGCCGACACTTAAATGGGGGGCCGACACTTAAATGGGGGGCCGACACTTAAATGGGGGGCCGACACTTAAATGGGGGGCCGACACTTAAATGGGGGGCAGACACTTAAATGGGGGGCCGACACTTAAATGGGGGGCCGACACTTAAATGAGGGGCTGACACTCAAATGGGGGGCAGACACTTAAATGGGGGGCCGACACTTAAATGGGGGTACGACACTTAAATGAGGGGTCGATACTCAAATGGGGGGCTGACACTTCAATGAGGGGCCGACACTTAAATGGGGGGCCGATAATCAAATGGGGGGCTGACACTTCAATGAGGGGCCGACACTTAAATGGGGGGCCGACACTTAAATGAGGGGCCGACACTTAAATGGGGGGCCGACATTTAAATGGGTGGCCGACATTTAAATGGGTGGCCGACATTTAAATGGGTGGCCGACACTTAAAGGGGGACCGACACTTAAATGGGGGGCCGGCACTTAAATGGGGGGCCGACACTTAAATGGGGGGCCGACACTCAAATGGGGGGCTGACACTTCAATGGGGGGCCGACACTTCAATGGGGGGCCGACACTTAAATGGGGGGCCGACACTTAAATGGGGGGCCGACACTTAAATGAGGGGCTGACACTTCAATGGGGGGCCGACACTTCAATGGGGGGCCGACACTTCAATGGGGGGCCGACACTTAAATGGGGGGCTGACACTTCAATGGGGGGCCGACACTTAAATGGGGGGCCGACACTTAAATGGGGGGCCAACACTTAAATGGGGGGCCGACACTTAAACGAGGGGCTGACACTTAAATGGGGGGCCGACACTTAAATGGGGGGCCGACACTTCAATGGGGGGCCGACACTTAAATGGGGGGCCGACACTTAAATGGGGGGCCGACACTTAAATGGGGGGCTGACACTTAAATGGGGGGCAGACACTTAAATGGGGGGCCGACACTTAAATGAGGGGCCGACACTTAAATGGGGGGCCGACATTTAAATGGGGGGCAGACACTTAAATGGGGGGGCCGACACTTAAATGGGGGGCCGACACTTAAATGGGGGGCCGACACTTAAATGAGGGGCTGACACTCAAATGGGGGGCAGACACTTAAATGGGGGGCCGACACTTAAATGGGGGGCTGACACTTAAATGGGGGGCTGACACTTCAATGGGGGGCCGACACTTAAATGGGGGGCCGACACTTAAATGGGGGGCCGACACTTAAATGGGGGGCCGACACTTAAATGAGGGGCTGACACTTAAATGGGGGGCCGACACTTAAATGGGGGCCGACACTTCAATGGGGGGCCGACACTTAAATGGGGGGCCGACACTTAAATGGGGGCCGACACTTCAATGGGGGGCAGACACTTAAATGGGGGGCTGACACTTCAATGGGGGGCCGACACTTCAATGGGGGGCCGACACTTAAATGGGGAGCTGACACTTAAATGGGGGGCCGACACTTAAATGGGGGGCTGACACTTAAATGGGGGGCTGACACTTAAATGGGGGGCCGACACTTAAATGGGGGGCTGACACTTCAATGGGGGGCCGACACTTAAATGGGGGGCCGACACTCAAATGGGGGGCAGACACTTAAATGGGGGGCCGACACTTCAATGGGGGGCCGACACTTAAATGGGGGGCCGACACTTAAATGGGGGGCCGACACTTAAATGAGGGGCTGACACTTAAATGGGAGGCCGACACTTCAATGGGGGGCCGACACTTAAATGGGGGGCTGACACTTCAATGGGGGGCCGACACTTAAATGGGGGGCCGACACTTAAATGGGGGGCCAACACTTAAATGGGGGGCCGACACTTCTACGAGGGGTGACACTTAAATGGGGGACCGACACTTAAATGGGGGGCCGACACTTAAATGGGGGGCTGACACTTAATGGGGGGCCGACACTTAAATGGGGGGCCGACACTTAAATGAGGGGCTGACACTTAAATGGGAGGCCGACACTTCAATGGGGGGCCGACACTTAAATGGGGGGCTGACACTTCAATGGGGGGCCGACACTTAAATGGGGGGCCGACACTTAAATGGGGGGCCAACACTTAAATGGGGGGCCGACACTTCTACGAGGGGTGACACTTAAATGGGGGACCGACACTTAAATGGGGGGCCGACACTTAAATGGGGGGCCGACACTTAATGGGGGGCCGACACTTAAATGGGGGGCAGACACTTAAATGGGGGGCCGACACTTAAATGAGGGGCTGACACTCAAATGGGGGGCAGACACTTAAATGGGGGGGCCGACACTTAAATGGGGGTACGACACTTAAATGAGGGGCCGACACTTAAAGGGGGACCGACACTTAAATGGGGGGCCGACACTTAAATGGGGGGCCGTAACTTAAATGAGGGGCCGACACTTAAATGGGGGGCCGACATTTCAATGGGTGGCCGACATTTAAATGGGTGGCCGACATTTAAATGGGTGGCCGACACTTAAAGGGGGACCGACACTTAAATGGGGGGCCGACACTTAAATGGGGGGCCGACACTTAAATGGGGGGCCGACACTCAAATGGGGGGCTGACACTTCAATGGGGGGCTGACACTTCAATGGGGGGCCGACACTTAAATGGGGGGCCGACACTTCAATGGGGGGCCGACACTTAAATGAGGTGCTGACACTTCAATGGGGGGCCGACACTTCAATGGGGGGCCGACACTTCAATGGGGGGCCGACACTTAAATGGGGGGCTGACACTTAAATGGGGGGCCGACACTTAAATGGGGGGCCGACACTTAAATGGGGGGCCAACACTTAAATGGGGGGCCGACACTTAAACGAGGGGCTGACACTTAAATGGGGGGCCGACACTTAAATGGGGGGCCGACACTTCAATGGGGGGCCGACACTTCAATGGGGGGCCGACACTTAAATGGGGGGCCGACACTTAAATGGGGGGCTGACACTTAAATGGGGGGCAGACACTTAAATGGGGGGCCGACACTTAAATGAGGGGCCGACACTTACATGGGGGGCCGACATTTAAATGGGGGGCAGACACTTAAATGGGGGGGCCGACACTTAAATGGGGGGCCGACACTTAAATGGGGGGCCGACACTTAAATGAGGGGCTGACACTCAAATGGGGGGCAGACACTTAAATGGGGGGCCGACACTTAAATGGGGGGCTGACACTTAAATGGGGGGCTGACACTTCAATGGGGGGCCGACACTTAAATGGGGGGCCGACACTTAAATGGGGGGCCGACACTTAAATGGGGGGCCGACACTTAAATGAGGGGCTGACACTTAAATGGGGGGCCGACACTTAAATGGGGGGCCGACACTTAAATGGGGGGCCGACACTTAAATGGGGGGCCGACACTTAAATGGGGGCCGACACTTCAATGGGGGGCAGACACTTCAATGGGGGGCTGACACTTCAATGGGGGGCAGACACTTAAATGGGGGCCGACACTTCAATGGGGGGCCGACACTTAAATGAGGGGCCGACACTTCAATGGGGGGCCGACACTTAAATGGGTGGCCGACACTTCAATGGGGGGCCGACACTTAAATGGGTGGCCGACACTTAAATGGGGGGCCGACACTTAAATGGGGGGCCGACACTTAAATGGGGGGCCGACACTTAAATGGGGGGCTGACACTTAAATGGGGGGCCGACACTTAAATGGGGGGCCGACACTTAAATGGGGGGCCGACACTTAAATGAGGGGCTGACACTTAAATGGGGGGCTGACACTTAAATGGGGGCCGACACTTAAATGGGGGGCTGACACTTAAATGGGGGGCCGACACTTAAATGGGGGTACGACACTTAAATGGGGGGCCGACACTTAAATGGGGGGCCGACACTTAAATGAGGGGCTGACACTCAAATGGGGGGCCGTAACTTAAATGGGGGGCCGACACTTAAATGGGGGCCGACACTTCAATGGGGGGCAGACACTTCAATGGGGGGCAGACACTTAAATGGGGGGCTGACACTTAAATGGGGGGCTGACACTTAAATGGGGGGCTGACACTTAAATGGGGGGCTGACACTTAAATGGGGGGCCGACACTTAAATGGGGGGCCGACACTTAAATGGGGGGGCCGACACTTAAAGGAGGGGCTGACACTTCAATGGGGGGCCGACATTTAAATGAGGGACTGACACTTAAATGGGGGGCTGACACTTAAATGAGGGGCTGACACTTAAATGGGGGACTGTCACTTAAATGGGGGGCTGACACTTAAATGGGGGGCCGACACTTAAATGGGGGGCCGACACTTAAATGGGGGCCGACACTTCAATGGGGGGCTGACACTTAAATGAAGGGCTGACACTTAAATGAGGGGCTGACACTTCAATAGGGGGCCGACACTTAAATGGGGGGCCGACACTTAAATGGGGGGTCGACACTTAAATGGGGGGCTGACACTTTTAATGTGGATCATCCACAAGCGTATGCAAGGGACAGACGCCTTTCCTGGGGAATATTCACATGCGTATGCAAGGGGGGGGGCAGCTTTATGACCCACCAGTGCAATGAGCTGATCTGATTCTGCTTGTGGGCGGTGGACACTTTTAATGGGAGACAGGCAATGATAACGGAGAACGGACACTTTAAATGGGTACTAGTCACAGCCAAGGGAGGGAAACGTTCAAGCCTCACCTGTGCAACGAGTCGAACTGATTCTGCTTATGGGGGGCGGTCACTTTTAATGGGGGACAGAGACACTTTTAACGGAGATCCGACACTTTTAATGGGTACTATTCACAAGCGAGGGAGGGACACGTTTAAGCCTCTTACCTGTGTAACGAGTTGAACCGATTCTGCTTGAGAGTGTAGCTCACGACTGTGACCGTCTCTGGGTAATGCCCCGTGAGCTCATAGAATCTGTGAGCATAAATGAACGGAAAGAGACAGAAAAAGTGTAAGGAAGTTCGAACTTACCTAGTTACCTATACCGGTAGGTTATGGCTGCATCAGCCCATCAAAAGGCCGCAATAACCCATCTCTGGACCGTGCCCCGTGAGCACGTACGAGTTGAGCCGAGCAACCCTTTCACAACCCGCTACCCCCCACCCCCCCCTACCCGCAACAACCTATGCCCTACCCGTCCACAGCCCGCAACAACCCTTTCACAGCCCGCTACCTCCCTACCCGCAACAACCCTTCCACAGCCTGCTACCCCCCCCCTACCCGCAACAACCTTTCCACAGCCTGCTACCCCCCATACCCGCAACAACCCTTCCACAGCCCGCCCCCCCTTCCCCTACCCGCAACAACCCTTCCACAGCCGGCTATCCCGCCCCTACCCGCAACAACCCTTACACAGCCCGCTCCCCCCCCTACCCGCAACAACCCTTCCACAGCCTGCTACCCCTCCCTACCCGCAACAACCCTTCCACATCCTGCTACTCCCCCCCTACCCGCAACAACCCTTCCACAGCCTGCTACCCCCTCCCCTACCCGCAATAACCCTTACACATCCCGCTACCCCCCCCTACCCGCAATAACCCTTACACATCCCGCTCCCCCCCCCTACCCGCAATAACCCTTACACATCCCGCTACCCACCCCTACCCGCAACAACCCTTACACATCCCGCTCCCCCCCCCTACCCGCAACAACCCTTACACATCCCGCTCCCCCCCCCCTACCCGCAATAACCCTTACACATCCCACTCCCCCCCCTACCCGCAACAACCCTTACACATCCCGCTCCCCCCCCCCTACCCGCAATAACCCTTACACATCCCACTCCCCCCCCTACCCGCAATAACCCTTACACATCCCGCTACCCCCCCCTACCCGCAATAACCCTTACACATCCCGCTCCCCCCCCTACCCGCAATAACCCTTACACATCCCGCTCCACCCCCCTACCCGCAATAACCCTTACACATCCCGCTCCCCCCCCCTACCCGCAATAACCCTTACACATTCGCTCCCCCCCCCTACCCTCAATAACCCTTACACATCCCGCTCCCCCCGCCTATCCGCAACAACCCTTACACATCCCGCTCGCCCCCCTACCCAAAAAAACCCTTACACATCCCGCTCCCCCCCCCTACCCTCAATAACCCTTACACATCCCCCTCCCCCCCCTACCCGCAATAACCCTTACACATCCCGCTCCCCCCCCCTACCCGCAATAACCCTTACACATCCCGCTCCCCCCCCTTCCCGCAATAACCCTTACACATCCCGCTCCCCCCCCTACCCGCAACAACCCTTACACATCCCACTACCCCCCCCCCTACCCGCAAGAACCCTTCCACATCCCACTCCCCCCCCTACCCGCAACAACCCTTACACATCCCGCTCCCCCCCCCTACCCGCAATAACCCTTCCACATCCCCCTCCCCCCCCTACCTGCAATAACCCTTACACATCCCCCTCCCCCCCCCCTACCCGCAATAACCCTTACACATCCCCCTCCACCCCCCTACCCGCAACAACCCTTACACATCCCGCTCCCCCCCCCTACCCGCAACAACCATTCCACAGCCCGCTCCCCCTACCTACCCGCAATAACCCTTACACATCCCACTCCCCCCCCTACCCGCAATAACCCTGCCCCCACACATTATGTGGGCCACAGGCACCGTCTGAGCAGCATGTTCTTTAATCTGATCCGTGCATGCTGCTTGGAGAAGGTGCGGGTCCTCATTCCCGGTGCATCAAACCACACGGCGGCCTCAGCAGCAACCCGGTAGTCAAGGCCCTCTCTCCTATACTAGACATCGCCCCGCCCCCACCGCCCCTACCTGCACAACCCAAACAGCAAGTTCTCGAAGCTGTCCCGGGCATGCTCCTCCGTGAATGTCCGGTTCCTCACTCCAGGCGCATCAAACCATGCGGCGGCCTCGGCAGCGACCCAGTAGCTGAGGCCCTCGCTCCGGGGACCGGCTTCTTGTCGGGTCTGACCGCCGGAGAAGAGCAGCATGGCGTCGGGGTCGGTCGCGGCTTGATTTATGCCCATGTGGATGTGGTCAAGAAAGGACTGGGCCTCGCCTGTGGCAGAAGTGTGGCGCAGAAAAATCCGTTGCAGATATTTTAAATTTTTGGATGCACCGGTAGGTGTAAGTTGGGAATAAAGAGGAAGAGAGTTCCGGTACCCCAATACTGTAGAAGGAAAGGGGCTTCAGCTACAATTCAGCTACATGACGGCCTACAACCACAGGGAGTGGGCCCGCTTTGGCTACAATTCAGCTACATGACGGCCTACAACCACAGGGAGTGGGCCCGCTTCAGCTACAATTCAGCTACATGACGGCCTACAACCACAGGGAGTGGGCCCGCTTCAGCTACAATTCAGCTACATGACGGCCTACAACCACAGGGAGTGGGCCCGCTTCAGCTACAATTCGGCTGCATTATCGCCTACGGCCAGGGGGCTGGTGCAGTGGTGTAGCAAGCCCTACTGCTTGGGCCTTCAGCTGCAGGCTGGTCAAGGTATGGTCCCCATCAGCCCAGAAGCGGCTGTTCAGTGGCCAGCCAAAGGTGGTCTTTCTTGCACTTCAGCAAGCAAGGGAGACAACCTCGAGGCCTTGTTTGGGAGTGTAACGGTCCTAAATAATCTAAGAGGATGTTAACTAAATCTGGATTCTTTGGTCTAACTGGTAAGAATGCTGCAATGGTTTCAGAGCCCCGCCTTGCTAAAGGGAGGCACCTCGCACACACAAGGGGACAGTGTCTAGCTGCTAATGGCATCAAATAGGTTTAAAATGCACCACAGATTTGAATTGCCTCGGCCATGAATTGATTACTTCTGTTCATGCTCCCGGCACACAAAATGTTGACTCGACCTCTCAATTTCCGATTGGACCCCCAATCATGTATTCAATTTCATTAAGCGAAACCTGGCGAAACCTTACACCTCGAAATCGTATATGTAATTTTGTTCGAGGGAAGCGGAATCTTATTAAGATTCGGTGTCCAGCATATATTGTCTACCTCGAAATCTTATATCTTAATTGGGGGGGGGCGGCGGAACCTTATAGAATTCTGTCTTCTGGGCGCCCCTGCAGCTGAAGATCCACGACCAGGTTCTTAATGCAGGCCTCACCTCCAAGCAAAGTAAATGACGATGATGGCAATACACACTAGCTTATGAGTGCTCTGAGTACTATCAAGACAAGTGCATGAGCACATAAAGTGCTCATAGGCCTCTAATGCTTTAGGTGGGTTGTCCACCCCTCTCTACTCTTAAAAAAATGAATTATTGGAGAACTAATGATCAAGCCATGGCATGCCTCCCACAGTACGTCGCAGGTTCATCATCCCCTCCTCGGACACGTACAACTATGAAGAAGCGCATGTTGGACAGCACACGACCTTTCATGATGTGCCCCCCCTCCCTCATTACATTGTACACAGCACATGACCTGCCATGATGTGCCCCCCCTCCCTCATTGCATGGTAGACAGCACATGAACTGTCATGATGTGCCCCCACCCCCTCATTGCATGGTAGACAGCACATGAACTGTCATGATGTGCCCCCTCCCCCTCATTGCATGGTAGACAGCACATGAACTGTCATGATGTGCCCCCTCCCCCTCATTGCATGGTAGACAGCACATGAACTGTCATGATGTGCCCCCTCCCCCTCATTGCATGGTAGACAGCACATGAACTGTCATGATGTGCCCCCTCCCCCTCATTGCATGGTAGACAGCACATGAACTGTCATGATGTGCCCCCTCCCCCTCATTGCATGGTAGACAGCACATGAACTGTCATGATGTGCCCCCTCCCCCTCATTGCATGGTAGACAGCACATGAACTGTCATGATGTGCCCCCCCTCCCTCATTGCATGGTAGACAGCACATGAACTGTCATGATGTGCCCCCTCCCCCTCATTGCATGGTAGACAGCACATGAACTGTCATGATGTGCCCCCTCCCCCTCATTGCATGGTAGACAGCACATGAACTGTCATGATGTGCCCCCCCTCCCTCATTGCATGGTAGACAGCACATGAACTGTCATGATGTGCCCCCCCTCCCTCATTGCATGGTAGACAGCACATGAACTGTCATGATGTGCCCCCTCCCCCTCATTGCATGGTAGACAGCACATGACCTGTCATGATGTGCCCCCCCTCCCTCATTGCATGGTAGACAGCACATGAACTGTCATGATGTGCCCCCTCCCCCTCATTGCATGGTAGACAGCACATGAACTGTCATGATGTGCCCCCCCTCCCTCATTACATTGTACACAGCACATGACCTGCCATGATGTGCCCCCCCTCCCTCATTGCATGGTAGACAGCACATGAACTGTCATGATGTGCCCCCACCCCCTCATTGCATGGTAGACAGCACA
Source organism: Limnomonas spitsbergensis (assembly GCA_037349105.1). Classification (NCBI taxonomy): domain Eukaryota; kingdom Viridiplantae; phylum Chlorophyta; class Chlorophyceae; order Chlamydomonadales; genus Limnomonas; species Limnomonas spitsbergensis. The sequence goes on along the minus strand of JAYJMM010000081.1, from coordinate 685,296 downwards.
TGAACTGTCATGATGTGCCCCCTCCCCCTCATTGCATGGTAGACAGCACATGAACTGTCATGATGTGCCCCCTCCCCCTCATTGCATGGTAGACAGCACATGAACTGTCATGATGTGCCCCCTCCCCCTCATTGCATGGTAGACAGCACATGAACTGTCATGATGTGCCCCCTCCCCCTCATTGCATGGTAGACAGCACATGAACTGTCATGATGTGCCCCCTCCCCCTCATTGCATGGTAGACAGCACATGAACTGTCATGATGTGCCCCCTCCCCCTCATTGCATGGTAGACAGCACATGAACTGTCATGATGTGCCCCCCCTCCCTCATTGCATGGTAGACAGCACATGAACTGTCATGATGTGCCCCCTCCCCCTCATTGCATGGTAGACAGCACATGAACTGTCATGATGTGCCCCCTCCCCCTCATTGCATGGTAGACAGCACATGAACTGTCATGATGTGCCCCCCCTCCCTCTTTGCATGGTAGACAGCACATGAACTGTCATGATGTGCCCCCCCTCCCTCATTGCATGGTAGACAGCACATGAACTGTCATGATGTGCCCCCTCCCCCTCATTGCATGGTAGACAGCACATGACCTGTCATGATGTGCCCCCCCTCCCTCATTGCATGGTAGACAGCACATGAACTGTCATGATGTGCCCCCTCCCCCTCATTGCATGGTAGACAGCACATGAACTGTCATGATGTGCCCCCTCCCTCTCATTGCATGGTAGACAGCACATGAACTGTCATGATGTGCCCCCTCCCTCTCATTGCATGGTAGACAGCACATGAACTGTCATGATGTGCCCCCCCTCCCTCATTGCATGGTAGACAGCACATGAACTGTCATGATGTGCCCCCCCTCCCTCATTGCATGGTAGACAGCACATGAACTGTCATGATGTGCCCCCTCCCCCTCATTGCATGGTAGACAGCACATGAACTGTCATGATGTGCCCCCTCCCCCTCATTGCATGGTAGACAGCACATGAACTGTCATGATGTGCCCCCTCCCCCTCATTGCATGGTAGACAGCACATGAACTGTCATGATGTGCCCCCTCCCCCTCATTGCATGGTAGACAGCACATGAACTGTCATGATGTGCCCCCTCCCCCTCATTGCATGGTAGACAGCACATGAACTGTCATGATGTGCCCCCTCCCCCTCATTGCATGGTAGACAGCACATGAACTGTCATGATGTGCCCCCTCCCCCTCATTGCATGGTAGACAGCACATGAACTGTCATGATGTGCCCCCTCCCCCTCATTGCATGGTAGACAGCACATGAACTGTCATGATGTGCCCCCTCCCCCTCATTGCATGGTAGACAGCACATGAACTGTCATGATGTGCCCCCTCCCCCTCATTGCATGGTAGACAGCACATGAACTGTCATGATGTGCCCCCTCCCCCTCATTGCATGGTAGACAGCACATGAACTGTCATGATGTGCCCCCTCCCCCTCATTGCATGGTAGACAGCACATGAACTGTCATGATGTGCCCCCTCCCCCTCATTGCATGGTAGACAGCACATGAACTGTCATGATGTGCCCCCTCCCCCTAATTGCATGGTAGACAGCACATGAACTGTCATGATGTGCCCCCTCCCCCTCATTGCATGGTAGACAGCACATGAACTGTCATGATGTGCCCCCTCCCCCTCATTGCATGGTAGACAGCACATGAACTGTCATGATGTGCCCCCCCTCCCTCATTGCATGGTAGACAGCACATGAACTGTCATGATGTGCCCCCCCTCCCTCATTGCATGGTAGACAGCACATGAACTGTCATGATGTGCCCCCTCCCCCTCATTGCATGGTAGACAGCACATGAACTGTCATGATGTGCCCCCCCTCCCTCATTGCATGGTAGACAGCACATGAACTGTCATGATGTGCCCCCTCCCCCTCATTGCATGGTAGACAGCACATGAACTGTCATGATGTGCCCCCTCCCCCTCATTGCATGGTAGACAGCACATGAACTGTCATGATGTGCCCCCTCCCCCTCATTGCATGGTAGACAGCACATGAACTGTCATGATGTGCCCCCTCCCCCTCATTGCATGGTAGACAGCACATGACCTGTCATGATGTGCCCCCTCCCCCTCCTTGCATGGTAGACAGCACATGAACTGTCATGATGTGCCCCCTCCCCCTCATTGCATGGTAGACAGCACATGAACTGTCATGATGTGCCCCCCCTCCCTCATTGCATGGTAGACAGCACATGAACTGTCATGATGTGCCCCCTCCCCCTCATTGCATGGTAGACAGCACATGAACTGTCATGATGTGCCCCCTCCCTCTCATTGCATGGTAGACAGCACATGAACTGTCATGATGTGCCCCCTCCCCCTCATTGCATGGTAGACAGCACATGAACTGTCATGATGTGCCCCCCCTCCCTCATTGCATGGTAGACAGCACATGAACTGTCATGATGTGCCCACTCCCTCTCATTGCATGGTAGACAGCACATGAACTGTCATGATGTGCCCCCCCTCCCTCATTGCATGGTAGACAGCACATGAACTGTCATGATGTGCCCCCCCTCCCTCATTGCATGGTAGACAGCACATGAACTGTCATGATGTGCCCCCTCCCCCTCATTGCATGGTAGACAGCACATGAACTGTCATGATGTGCCCCCCCTCCCTCATTGCATGGTAGACAGCACATGAACTGTCATGATGTGCCCCCTCCCCCTCATTGCATGGTAGACAGCACATGAACTGTCATGATGTGCCCCCTCCCTCTCATTGCATGGTAGACAGCACATGAACTGTCATGATGTGCCCCCTCCCTCTCATTGCATGGTAGACAGCACATGAACTGTCATGATGTGCCCCCCCTCCCTCATTGCATGGTAGACAGCACATGAACTGTCATGATGTGCCCCCCCTCCCTCATTGCATGGTAGACAGCACATGAACTGTCATGATGTGCCCCCTCCCCCTCATTGCATGGTAGACAGCACATGAACTGTCATGATGTGCCCCCTCCCCCTCATTGCATGGTAGACAGCACATGAACTGTCATGATGTGCCCCCTCCCCCTCATTGCATGGTAGACAGCACATGAACTGTCATGATGTGCCCCCTCCCCCTCATTGCATGGTAGACAGCACATGAACTGTCATGATGTGCCCCCTCCCCCTCATTGCATGGTAGACAGCACATGAACTGTCATGATGTGCCCCCTCCCCCTCATTGCATGGTAGACAGCACATGAACTGTCATGATGTGCCCCCTCCCCCTCATTGCATGGTAGACAGCACATGAACTGTCATGATGTGCCCCCTCCCCCTCATTGCATGGTAGACAGCACATGAACTGTCATGATGTGCCCCCTCCCCCTCATTGCATGGTAGACAGCACATGAACTGTCATGATGTGCCCCCTCCCCCTCATTGCATGGTAGACAGCACATGAACTGTCATGATGTGCCCCCTCCCCCTCATTGCATGGTAGACAGCACATGAACTGTCATGATGTGCCCCCTCCCCCTCATTGCATGGTAGACAGCACATGAACTGTCGTGCCATTCCCCCATCGGTCTGTTAGCTCCATGCTATGCCCCTCCCCCGCCATTGCATGGCCTAGTTTGCTGCACGGCCTCACCCGGAACCTTTTGGTATGATTCTAGGAACCATGAGGACTCTTGGTTTGCCAGAGAGAAGTCCAGCCCAGTGTACACAGCATGCCCAGCCACCAAAACGAGGTTCTTGAGCCCCGCGGCTGGGAATTGATGCATGTCTTGAGCCAGAGCTCTTCTGTTTGTCCATGCGGTGGAAGGTGGCCAGAACCCGGGAGTCGCGACGTGGTCTGAGAAGAGGTAGACTAACGGGAGGAGGACGCAGAGGACAACGAGGACCTGGAACACTGTCGAGAGCCATCCTCGACGGCCAGATTTGGGATGCAGGTAGCGCCCCATGTTGCTCGTGGCGAAAGAGCTGCTTGTCGGGCCATAGCGATGGTGCACGCCCTCAGAGACAGGCAACATGTGCGGGAGGGAGAGATCGTCGGGTTCAAACGGGGCAGAGATGGGTTCGACAACGGAATATAATAGCAAGTGGAGCGTTCATCGCAGCTTGCAAGAAAAACGATTGAAAACAGAGCTGTTAGAGAGCAATTCATATCCCTGCAGGTTGAGATCGGGGTGGATCGAAGAAAAAACTTCGGGTGTGGATCTTGACCGGTGTGGAGATGTTGCCGCAGCAGCGTCTTCAGTCCTGAGCAATAATCAAACTGTAAAAGTTGCCGACTGGTACCGTGGTATACCGTAAGCAGTTCCGTGCTGTAAATTATGCCATCCGGTCCAGTTGGTGTGCTGTATCCCACGACGATTCTCGCCATTGACATGCACGTAGATCCGTCTTTTTCCAATGCATTTAAGATATATGCCATGCATGCTTATGGATAGCTGTAATTTGCCAAAATTTACGTACGTGTTTTCGAGGAGCGTGGAATGCCGAGCCGAGGAAGTTTTTGTTGCAGGGCGGATCGGCCTTAGAAACCAACCGCATGTTCGGTTTTCCTCGGCCGACCCGCCCTGCCCTGCCGAGCATCGAATGTTGCCATACCTCCCCTTCTGACATCTTACATAATGAAAACACAGCCGGGATATTTCACTGCGGAACCAATTAGACGCCATGCAGAGTCTTGACTAGGAGCGCCTCGCGACCCTGGCAGTCCGGACACCTATTTTACCCCCTTTATCCACCGGAACATTCCACGTTACCATATTGTATAATTTAGCAAATAAGACTCTTGCAGCATCGACCATTGTACTCACACGGCTTCCACAGATACTCCTCGGCCCTGCCGTGCCGCACCTTCACACTCAGCCCCGCACGCTCGAAGTGCTGGCCAGCAATGTTTCCAGGCGCGCCTTACTCGCAAGGCCCTATGCAGCACCCAGCTCAAAACGACCGTGTGGGCGAGGTCATGGGTGGAGGCCCGGGCATGGGTACCGTCGACCGGAGGGTGAGAGCTGCTCATAGTCTAGTACTGCATGGGACTAGGAAAGGGCTCAGGGCTGTAGGGCCTGTATTGAGGTCTGCATGGGTGGAAAGGACTCAGGGCTTCATATATTCAGGCAGGGTGAGAGCTGCCCAGGGCTGCATGGGACATGGAAGGGGCGCATTTCAATTCATGCATGGCTCCACCTCAGATAATGGCCCCAGACACAGACATGCAAGCTCTGCATGCTACCTCCATCGGATCCTCCCCTTGATTGACTCTGTAACAACAGCAGCAACAAAAACGGCAGTAGCCCTCAGCCAGCCCAATCCATGGGATCTGTACTCCAGGATCTGTACGCCAGGATCTGTACTCCGGGATCTGTACTCCGGGAGCATGCCACAAGACATCACTGTTACTACAATGCCGGCGCTAACTTCAGGCACATGCATCACAGAGCCAATGAATTGCATGGCGCATGCCCTGAGCGCCGCCATGCACACAGGATGGCGCCCATTACTGTTCATGGGCGTACGCATGATTGACATTCATGCGCAATTCTTGTATCTTCCGTGCTGCACGCCATGCACAGTGGGTATATTTTTTGCTTGGATTGCATGCCACTACTGTCTAACCTGTCAGTTTTATCACCCAGGTTCCACAGGAAAGCAAACTGTAGGAATGCTTTGCCATCCCGCATAATTTTGATGGAAAAGCAATAAAGGCCACGCACAGCGCACAGGGCATGATTCTGATTCTTTGAAGCCTGCCCTCTCTTTTATTTCCGCCTACCCCCTCTTTTATTTCCGCCTACCCCCTCTGCCTGTTCACGACGCTCCCCTGCTGCCCACCCTTCAATTACATGTCTGCAATAGATGCTGGAAAAGTGTAGAAGGCCGCACACAGCACCCTTAACATGCTCCCTTTCCCCCCCCCTCGCTTCACCTGCTGCCCACTCTCTCCGCCTGCTTGCCAACCTCCCCTGCTGCCCACACTCTAACCAAATGCTTGCAATAGGTGATAACAAAGTAGGGAAGGCCGCACACAGCACCCTTAGCATGCTCCCTGCCCCCCCCCCTCCCCCTCGCTTCACCTGCTGCCCACTTTTTCCACCTACTTGCAACCCTCCCCTGCTGTCCACACTCCAACAACATGTATGCAATAGGTGAAGGAAACGTGGGAAAGGCCACGTACAGCGCTCTGAGCAAGCTTCTCTACCGCACCCCCCTCGTTGCCTGCCTGCCTGCCGTAGGCTGTAGAGATGCAGGAAAAACCCACGCGTGGGGCCCAGAGCATGCTCTTCCCAGCTGCCCGCCCGCTCACCACATGCCCCCCTCCCCCGCCTCATTGCCTGCTTGCCATAGGCTGCAGAGAAGCAGAAAAAGGCCGCATACGGGGCCCAGCTGCAGGCGCAGATTGCGGCTGGCGAGGAGGCCAAACGTCGTGACAAGATGGAGCGGCTGGGTATCCCTCCTCAAGTGCAACACCAACACCAGCAGCAACACCAGCAACAGTACCAGCAGCAGCAACAACAGCACCAGCAGCATCACCAGGGTATGTGTGAGGGCTTCAACCCTGGGCACCGATCCCTGAACCCTAAACCAATCATCTGCAGGGCAGTTATAAACCCCGGATGTTTGCTTATGGTTTAGGGTTTGGGTGCTGCAGAGCAGGTGTAAGTCTGATCTGTCTGTTTTATCTTTTATGGTTTTGTGGTTTTAATAACTGCGGAGCAGGTGGAAGCCCTAGCTGTTTGTTTATAGTTTAGGGTTTAGGGTTTGAGCTCTGCAGAGCAGGCGTAAGCCCTAACTGTTAGCTCAGCAGGGACGCGACCCAGCGTTCCTATCTTTTTGCTATGAGTGCACCTTCGGCAGGTCACCCCGCGCGAAGACCCAATCTGGACCAAACCTGGATTGGCCTTCGACCGGTGGCCAAAGCAGCATAGCTGGCCACAAATGGGGCTTCCGGCCAGAGGCCGGAGTGTAGCTGACATGTAGCCGAGTCGCGATAAAGAAACACTGACGCGATGTCGCGACCACTTCCACCTGTAGGGCTTGCTTCCTTCTGTACGGCTATCCTTAACCGGAAAAGAGGGCCTGAAGGGCGCCTGGGAGTTCTTTTGTATATCGCCTTTGCGCCTCCGGTTGAATTGTTAAAAGGTTGGGCGACCAGCCCCACACTTTATTAAGTGCACGCACAGTAATAACTCCTGCTAACGATGCAAAACTTCCACACTCGAATACCCTTGGCCACTAGCGCTGCCACCAGGGTCGATAGCTTTGTTTCAGAGGTAGCAGGCAGGCCGGCAGGGTTGGGGCTTTATTATTGACCACCTTATGAGCCCTCCAGGACCCCCTCTCAGACGGTTTAGGGTTTACGGCTCCGCCTGACTTTCGATTCAGGGCTTGAGCTGAGCCCTCCCTGCCCCCCAAGCCCTGAGGCGGGTTCGTACCGCAGGGCTGCTATGGCTTTTGGTCTTAAGTTTCTACTGACCTTAGACTTAGGGTTTAAGCTGAACCCTACATGCACTTTATACAGGCGGGTTTGTACCGCAGGATGGCTATGGCTTTGTTCCTAAGGGTTCGCACCGCAGGGTGGCAGGTTTGTACCGCAGGATGGCTACGGCTTTGTTCCTAAGGTTTCGTAACGCAGGGTGGCAGGTTCGCACCGCAGGGTGGCTATGGCCTTGTTCCTAAGGGGTTCGTACCGCAGGGTGGCAGGTTTGTACCGCAGGATGGCTACGGCTTTGTTCCTAAGGTTTCGTAACGCAGGGTGGCAGGTTCGCACCGCAGGGTGGCTATGGCCTTGTTCCTAAGGGGTTCGTACCGCAGGGTGGCAGGTTCGCACCGCAGGGTGGCTATGGCCTTGTTCCTAAGGGGTTCGTACCGCAGGGTGGCAGGTTCGTACCGCAGGGTGGCTATGACCTTGTTCCTAAGGGGTTCGTACCGCAGGGTGGCAGGTTCGCACCGCAGGGTGGCTATGGCCTTGTTCCTAAAGGTTAGCACCGCAGGGTGGCAGGTTTGTACCGCAGGATGGCTATGGCTTTGCTCCTAAGGGTTCGTACCGCAGGGTGGCAGGTTCGCACCGCAGGGTGGCTATGGCCTTGTTCCTAAGGGGTTCGTACCGCAGGGTGGCAGGTTTGCACCGCAGGGTGGCTATGGCCTTGTTCCTAAAGGTTCGTACCGCAGGGTGGCAGGTTTGTACCGCAGGATGGCTATGGCTTTGCTCCTAAGGGTTCGTACCGCAGGGTGGCAGGTTCGCACCGCAGGGTGGCTATGGCCTTGTTCCTAAGGGGTTCGTACCGCAGGGTGGCAGGTTCGCACCGCAGGGTGGCTATGGCCTTGTTCCTAAGGGGTTCGTACCGCAGGGTGGCAGGTTCGCACCGCAGGGTGGCTATGGCCTTGTTCCTAAGGGGTTCGTACCGCAGGGTGGCAGGTTCGTACCGCAGGGTGGCAGGTTCGTACCGCAGGGTGGCTATGGCCTTGTTCCTAAGGGGTTCGTACCGCAGGGTGGCAGGTTCGCACCGCAGGGTGGCTATGGCCTTGTTCCTAAGGGTTCGTACCGCAGGGTGGCAGGTTTGTACCGCAGGATGGCTATGGCTTTGCTCCTAAGGGTTCGTACCGCAGGGTGGCAGGTTCGCACCGCAGGGTGGCCATGGCCTTGTTCCTAAGGGGTTCGTACCGCAGGGTGGCAGGTTCGCACCGCAGGGTGGCTATGGCTTTGCTCCTAAGGGTTCGTACCGCAGGGTGGCAGGTTTGTACCGCAGGGTGGCTATGGCCTTGTTCCTGAGGGGTTCGTACCGCAGGGTGGCAGGTTTGTACCGCATGGTGGCTATGGCCTTGTTCCTAAGGGTTCGTACCGCAGGGTGGCTATGACCTTGTTCCTAAGGGTTCGTACCGCAGGGTGGCAGGTTTGTACCGCAGGGTGGCTATGACCTTGTTCCTGAGGGGTTTGTACCGCAGGGTGGCAGGTTTGTACCGCAGGGTGGCTATGGCCTTGTCCCTAAGGGTTCGTACCGCAGGGTGGCTATAGTTTTGTTTCTTAGGGTTTGGACCGACCGTGGGCTCAGGGTTTCAATTGAGCCGTCCACACTTCCCTGCACAGGCGGGTTCGTACCGCAGGGCGGCTATGGTTTCGGAGGCCCCCAAGGCCCTCCGCCCCCGACTCAGTACCAGCCTCAGCCCATCTTCAACATGCCGCCTCCGCCTCCGCCGCCTCCGCAGCTTTTCGGACCGCACATGAGCGGGGGAGGAGGAGGAGGGGGCGGTGGCGGCTACGGCGGCCCTAGGCCAGGCGGCGGTGTCTATGGGGGATGGGGGCAGCAATCGCCAGGCGGTGGCGGCTACGGTGGCGGTGATGGTGGCTATGGGGGCGGCGGCAGGGGCGGCCCACCGCACATGATGGGCGGTTACGGAGCAGGTCCTCAAGGACATCAAGGTTAGTGTTCCCTTTAGTTGGGGGGGTCCTTTCAGGGGGGGGGGGGGCTTCAAGTGGGGAGGGTTAGCCTTTACGGGGGGAGGTTGCCTTCAAGGGGTTTGATCTCTTCGTTGGGGGCGGCAGCGGAGGTGGCGGCATGATGGGTGGTCACAGTGTAGCTCAACTGTAGCTGATAGTGGTATACCACTCACGAAAAAATACTGAGTGGAGAGGCTCCCTTCAGTGGGGATGGATTTGGTGGAAGATGGGCCGTTACAGAGCAGGTCGTCAAGCATGTCAGGGTTTGTCTACTCTTCAGGGGGGAGGTCCCTTCAAGGGGAGGGAGGATACCTTCAGGGGTGGTAGCTATGGTGATGGCAGAGGTGGAGGCATGATGGGTGGTTGTGGAGCTGGTCATCAAGCATGTCAGGGTTTGTCTACTCTTCAGGGGGGGAGGTCCCTTCAAGGGGAGGGAGGATACCTTCAGGGGTGGTGGCTATGGTGATGGCAGAGGTGGAGGCATGATGGGTGGTTGTGGAGCTGGTCATCAAGCATGTCAGGGTTTGTCTACTCTTCAGGGGGGGAGGTCCCTCCAAGGGGAGGGAGGATACCTTCAGGGGTGGTGGCTATGGTGATGGCAGAGGTGGCATGATGGGTGGTTGTGGAGCTGGTCATCAAGCACAAGGTGTGTGCATCCTTCAGGGGGGGAAGGATACCTTCTGGTGGGGGAGATACATTGAAGGGGGAGGGGGGTAATACCTTAAATGGGGGAGGATACCTTTAGGTGGGGTGGAGGGGATGTGTCTAGCACAGGCCTGTCGGACCACATGCACTTGCTTCATCCCCTGAACCTGTTGGTGTCATTTTGCGCTCAGGCCCGGGACCCGCCACTGTGGAGCAACCGGACCGGCGGAGCGTCCAAGGCGTGCATGCTGCACCACATGTACTTGTTTTCTCCCCAACATGTTTTTTTCATTTGCTTTGCGCTCAGGCCCGGGACCTGCCACTGTGGAGCGACTGGACCGGCGGAGTGTCAAGGACCAATACCGCGCCGATTTGGAGGCTCAGATGCGGGCCAAGGAGGATAGGAAGCAGATGGACAAAATCCAGTCTATGCAGGTGGGGGGGGGTGGAGGGGGATGGAGGGGATATAAGCAGTTTCATCCATTCTGTTCAGATAGGGTGGGGGGGGGAGGGGTAGAAGTGGCATGATATAGTCTGTGCAGATAGGGTGGGGGGGGAGGGGTAGAAGTGGCATGATATAGTCTGTGCAGATAGGGTGGGGGGGGGGAGGGGTAGAAGTGGCATGATATAGTCTGTGCAGATAGGGTGGGGGGGGAGGGGTAGAAGTGGCATGATATAGTCTGTGCAGATAGGGTGGGGGGGGGGAGGGGTAGAAGTGGCATGATATAGTCTGTGCAGATAGGGTGGGGGAGGGAGGGGTAGAAGTGGCATGATATAGTCTGTGCAGATAGGGTGGGGGGGGAGGGGTAGAAGTGGCATGATATAGTCTGTGCAGATAGGGTGGGGGGGGGGAGGGGTAGAAGTGGCATGATATAGTCTGTGCAGATAGGGTGGGGGAGGGAGGGGTAGAAGTGGCATGATATAGTCTGTGCAGATAGGGTGGGGGGGGAGGGGTAGAAGTGGCATGATATAGTCTGTTCAGATAGGGTGGGGGGGGGAGGGGTAGAAGTGGCATGATATAGTCTGTTCAGATAGGGTGGGGGGGGAGGGGTAGAAGTGGCATGATATAGTCTGTGCAGATAGGGTGGGGGGGGGTAGAAGTGGCATGATATAGTCTGTGCAGATAGGGTGGGGGGGGGGCGGGAAGATGGGACCAGTCAGGCTGGTCCGATGGGGATAGAAAGCAGACGGCCAAGATCCAGTCCAAGCAGGTGGGTGGGGGGTGGGTAGGTGGGTAGGGGCAGAAGTGGATTGATCTTTTCTGTGCAGGTAAGAGGGGAGGCAGGTATGGCTGTGCAGCAAATACGGGCCAAGGGGGAAAGGAGGCAGATGGACATGATCCAGTCCATGCAGGAGGGTTGCAGGGAGTGGAGGCGCAACGAGCAGTGTTCATTTTTTTTGGCTACGAGTTCACCTTTGGCAGGCGGCCCCGTGGCCGCCAAAGGCCCGATGGGGAGCAAACTTGGATTGGGCCACAACTGGTGGCCACAGCAGCATACCTGGCCTCAAATGGGGCCTCCGGCCTGAGGCTGGAGTGTAGCTGACATTTAGCTGAGTGTAGCTGACATCTAGCTGAGTCACGAAAAAAGAAATACTGGTGTCGAGCAGCTATATGCGGGGTGAAAGGGTGAAAGGGTGTGGGTGATTTCGTCGCTGCAGGTGGCATGAGAGGGGAGATGAGATCGTGCAAGTGAAGGTGGAGGTCAGCCCCTCCTGCCACAGGCTGTGATGTAGCTGAATTATAGCTGAAATGTAGCTGACATGTAGCTTAAGCGCCCCAACATGAACAGTGAGGGCTTCCGTTGAAGCCGACTGCGACCTGCCTGGGTCATACCCAGGTCACTCTTTTTTGCGGAGCCATTCGGTGGTGGTTGGCGTTTGGTTTCAAAAAACGAATCGTGTTTCACACCTGATTCGTACTTAAGAATGCCGTGCTATCACGCGCAGGAGGCCCCGACAATGCAGGCCTTTGTGCAGGCAACATACTTCCGCATTCATACCTGATTCACACTTTGCAATGCCACGCTGTCACCCGTAGGAGGCCCAGGCGAGGCAGGCCCATGCGCAGGCGACTGATGCCATGCGCAACATGGGAGGCGGCGGCGCACCGCATGGCGACATGGGCAGAGGGCAGCAGGTGGGAATGAGTGAGAATGTGTGAGAATGCCTGGGAGTGTAGGCAAAAGTGTGATAGTGAGCATGAGCAAGAGTGTGCGGGATGATGGATGCTGCTGCATCATAAACAGGCCAACATTGTCCGGAGCGGCGCGTCGGAATATGTGAGAGTATGTGCGCTATATAGGAGGCTGCTGCAACATGTCATTGGCGGGTTGGGAGCTGGTGAGATTGTGTGGGGATTTTGGTCAGTGTGTGAGATTGAGTGAGAACGGGAGTGGAAGTGTGATAACTAGTGTGGATGCATGAGAACTTGTGAGAATATGTGTCCCTCTATGTTGCTTTCCCTGACACACCACCTGCGGCCATTCTGCCCCCCCATGCACGCCACCTACCGCCCTCCTACACTCTACGTACCACAGACATAGGGTGGAAGGTCAATGCCATACCTTTCATACCTTTCATACTTACCCCTGTCCTCCCTTTGCAGGTGTTGGGTGGCGGCCTGAATGCCATGCAGCGACCGCCTCCCATGATGATGCAGGGCCCTCCGCCTATGATTGATCAGGTGGGTTAAGGGGTTTAAGGTTATGTTGGGGTTGCGGATGAAAATAGGGTTTAGGGTGTAGCCCCTAGCCTGCCCTAATGCATATTAAAACCCTGAACCTCCGCCTATGATAGATCAGGTGGTTTAAGGGTGCAGGTTGTAGGGTGTAACCCCTAACCTGCCCTCGGGCATAATACAACCCTTAACCTCTGCCTATGATGGATCAGGTGGGTGAAGGGTTTAGGGTGTAGCCCCTAACCTGCCCTTAAGCATAATGAAACCCCAAACCTTTGTCTGCGATGGATCAGGTGGGTGAAGGGTTTAGGGTATAGCCCCTAACCTGCCCTTAAGCATAATGAAACCCCAAACCTTTGTCTGCGATGGATCAGGTGGGTGAAGGGTTTAGGGTATAGCCCCTAACCTGCCCTTAGGCATAATGAAACCCCAAACCTTTGTCTGCGATGGATCAGGTGGGTGAAGGGTTTAGGGTATAGCCCCTAACCTGTCCTTAGGCATAATGAAACCCCAAACCTTTGTCTGCGATGGATCAGGTGGGTGAAGGGTTTAGGGTATAGCCCCTAACCTGTCCTTAGGCATAATGAAACCCCAAACCTTTGTCTGCGATGGATCAGGTGGGTGAAGGGTTTAGGGTATAGCCCCTGACCTGTCCTTAGGCATAATGAAACCCCAAACCTTTGTCTGCGATGGATCAGGTGGGTGAAGGGTTTAGGGTATAGCCCCTAACCTGCCCTTAAGCATAATGAAACCCCAAACCTTTGTCTGCGATGGATCAGGTGGGTGAAGGGTTTAGGGTATAGCCCCTGACCTGTCCTTAGGCATAATGAAACCCCAAACCTTTGTCTGCGATGGATCAGGTGGGTGAAGGGTTTATGGTATAGCCCCTGACCTGTCCTTTGCATAATGAAACCCCAACCCTTTGTCTGCGATGGATCAGGTGGGTGAAGGGTTTAGGGTATAGCCCCTAACCTGTCCTTAGGCATAATGAAACCCCAAACCTTTGTCTGCGATGGATCAGGTGGGTGAAGGGTTTAGGGTATAGCCCCTAACCTGTCCTTAGGCATAATGAAACCCCAAACCTTTGTCTGCGATGGATCAGGTGGGTGAAGGGTTTAGGGTATAGCCCCTAACCTGTCCTTAGGCATAATGAAACCCCAAACCTTTGTCTGCGATGGATCAGGTGGGTGAAGGGTTTAGGGTATAGCCCCTAGCCTGTCCTTAGGCATAATGAAACCCCAACCCTTTGTCTGCGATGGATCAGGTGGGTGAAGGGTTTAGGGTATAGCCCCTAACCTGTCCTTAGGCATAATGAAACCCCAAACCTTTGTCTGCGATGGATCAGGTGGGTGAAGGGTTTAGGGTATAGCCCCTAACCTGTCCTTAGGCATAATGAAACCCCAAACCTTTGTCTGCGATGGATCAGGTGGGTTTAAAGTTTAGCCCATGTACTGTCTTTTGGATTTATGAACACTAAGCCTATGATGGATCCAGCAGGGTGGAGGTTACGGAGGCTATGGAGGTCCGATGAGCCCGGCACGAGGCGGCGGCGGCGGAGGGGCCTTTATGGGCGGTGGGCCGCACTCGCCCGGCATGGGGGGCGGTGGAGGAGGAGGCGGAGGGGGAGGAGGCGGCTTCATGGGCGGTGGGCCGCACTCACCGGGAATGGGCGGCGGCGGCGGCGGAGGCTTTATGCCACCTGGGGGAGACAACCCCAACCAAGCCGTCATAAACTTCCGGAACGGTGCGATGTGCCGTAGATACATATTGCCTTCCCTCTGGTACGGAGATTGTTGTTTGTTTCAAAAAAAACTCTGGTCTTGGGACGGAGAACGTCACGAAGGCTCTCTTGATGTCTGACTGAAATGAGGTTTCGGTCACGGACTGTTGTTTGATTCCTGTTTGAAAGCCCCCCATGTTATGAAGTGCACAGGGCTTATGGCTTATTAAGTGCACAGGGCTTATGGCTTATTTAGTGCACAGGGCTTATGGCTTATTTAGTGCACAGGGCTTATGGCTTATTTAGTGCACAGGGCTTATGGCTTATTTAGTGCACAGGGCTTATGGCTTATTTAGTGCACAGGGCTTATGGCTTATTTAGTGCACAGGGCTTATGGCTTATTTAGTGCACAGGGCTTATGGCTTATTTAGTGCACAGGGCTTATGGCTTATTTAGTGCACAGGGCTTATGGGTCGGAAATTGCATGGTGCAATAGCTCCAGAGTTTGTATGTTAAGGGTCCCCACGCACAATGCCCCCCCCCCCCCATCCTTCCCACAGGCAAGCTCAACCACCCCATCTCCCCCCCCACACAACGCCCCCCCACATCCAACCTCGCCCAACCCACTGGCCCGAACCCAACCCTACCCCATCTCATCCACACAACCTCACCCCATCCTTACCCCCCTCCCATTTTCCATCTCATCCACACCACCTCACCCACCCCACCCACAGGCAAGTACACCACCCCCACACCCCCATTCCCCCCACCCCACACCACCCCATCCCCCCTCATCTCATCCACACCCCTTCACCCCATCCTTACCCCCCTCCCATCTTCCATCTCATCCACACCACCTCACCCACCCCACCCACAGGCAAGTACACCACCCCCACCCCCCCATTCCCCCCACCCCACACCACCCCATCCCCCCTCATCTCATCCACACCCCTTCACCCACCCCCCCACAGGCAAGTACCCCACCCCCCCACCCCCCCACCCCCCCATGCCCCCCACCCCGCCCCACCCCACCCCATCCCCCCTTATCTCATCCACACACCCTCACCCACCCCCCCACAGGCAAGTACCCCCCCCCCGACCCCCCATGCCCCCCCCCCCCCCCATCCCCCCTCATCTCATCCACACACCCTCACCCACCCCCCCACAGGCAAGTACACCACCCCCGCGGAGATGGATGCGAAGGCTCGCCAGAGACTAGAGCTGCAAGAAGCGCTGGAGCGGCAGATTGCAGAAAAGCAGTACGCTAAGGAACAGGAAAAAAACAGGTGGGGCTGCAGAAAAGCGGTAGGGAAAGAAGGGTCCAGAAAGGGCTGCAGAAATGGGGTAGGGAAGTAAGGGTTTAGAAAGGGCTGCAGAAATGGGGTAGGGAAAGAAGGGTCCAGAAAGGGCTGCAGAAATGGGGTAGGGAAAGAAGGGTCCAGAAAGGGCTGCAGAAAAGCGGTAGGGAAACAGAAGAAGAAAGGTGAGATTGCAGAAAATAGGTCTGGAAAGGAGGGGTCCAGATAGGGTGGTAGCCTAGTAGGGCAAGGGATACTAAGGCGCAGAAGAAATTTAGTGGATTGCTTAAAAACGGAACGGAATGAAAGGGTCCAGATGGAGCTGCAGAAAAGCGGAACGCCAAGAAACAGGAGAGAGCAGGTGGGACTGCAGAAAAGGGGTACGGGCTGGACGAGTCCAGATATAGGGGCCGCAGAAAAGAAGTCAGCCCAGGAGCGTGAGGGAAACCTGAGATCTCAAAAAAGTGGAAGGGGTGATAGGAGCTGCCGAAGAGCAGTGTGTCCAGGGTTTTTGAGGGTTTAGGGTTTGTAAATCTAAGCCCTTCATCCGTAACCCTTAGTATGCTTCCTGAAGGCTGCAGTGCTTCATGAAGATGTGTGGAGCGATGTGTGGAGGGGTGTGTGGAGCAATGTGTGGAGGGATGTGTGGAGCGATGTGCAGAAAAGCAATGTGCCAAAGAACAGGGGGACAGCAGGTGTGCATCACGCACTGGAGCCATCTGCTGCAAAGAGGTTTTGAGGGTAAAAGGTTTGTTAATCCGAGCCCGAAAGCCCTTCATCCGTAACCCTTGGGATGCTTCTTGAAGGCTGCAGTGCTTCATGAAGATGTGTGGAGCAATGTGTGGGGGTTTGAGAGGAGGGTGGAGGTCCAAGGTGGTCTGATGGGCATTGTGTTTGAAGGTGAGATTGGATGTGTGCCTGTTGAGCTTCTGAGCTGAACATTTAGGGTATGTACGGAAGCTGAGAACCCTTCCTCCTGAAGAATAGAACATCCATCGGATCAGCACCTCCAACGAGGGGTCTGCAGAGGAGGCCCGACTGTGGCATCAACAGCAAGAATTGAACCCTACGCCCACATCCTTTCCTGTTTCCTGCTTGCCTTTTCTCGGCTGACGACCAGGGCCACATGCGCACCCGGGCTATTTTTTTGTGTTCGCGTCTCCGGTTTTAGTATTGAGCTGCCGGTCTCACAACTTGTTCAGTCCCAGCAAAAGAAAATAACATCCCAGCCTTCAGGTGTTCTGCCGTGAGGCATCTACTGTACAGGCGGGCGGATAAGACACAAGCAGCAATGACTCAATACCTGCACCCTAAATCAGAACACTGCCTTCTGAAATTTAGGGCTTAGGGTATAAAGGTAACCTGCACCCTTAAATCGTAACCCTGTCCTCTGGAAATCTGCTGAGGCACCTTCCATAGAGATGTGCGGATGAGGCGACAACAGCAAGATTTAACCCTGCCCCCTTAACCCTAAACCCTGCCTCCTAAAATCCTAACCCTAAACCCTGCCACCTGAACTCTGAACCCTAAACCCTCAGCCCCATCAGTACCTCTGCTGTCAGAAATCTTGCTGTGAGACATCTATTTTAGAAGTAGGTATTTGAGGCGCCAGCAGCAGGAACTCAATCCCTGCACCCTCAGCGATCACCAAACCGCAATCCCGGAATTCCTGCATGTACTGACAAGGGCCGGCTGTGTCATCAGCTGCAGAAGCTCAATACCTGCGCCCAGCACCTCCACGTTGAATCATTACTCTTGATTTCATGAACTCTGGCAACGCAACTGCTAAGGGGGCACACCTACGTCATCAGTAGCAGGACCTCACCCCTGAACCCTGAACCCATGAAGCATGAAGCATGATGCCATTTCGGAGTTATGCTGCGAAGCCGCAGATGAAGCTCTGGCAGCTGGAACCCAAGACCGTCAACCCTACACCCTAAACCCTAAGCCCTGAAACGTGAACCCTTAACCCTTAGCCTCTAAATTCTGCATCCATAAACCTTTAAATCTGCACCCTTTATCACCACCCTGCAATATTAAACATTTACCTTATCTCTATACTTTAAGCCCTGCACTCTTAACCCTGCACCCTAAGACCTACACCCTGTACCTTCAAACCTGCACTCTTAACCATGCACTATATAAAAACCCGAACCCCTAAACCCTTAACCCTGCACTCTATACGGTGCACCCATTCAGGAATTCCGCTGAGGCATCAGCTGAGGAGGCACGGATGAAGCACCAGCAGCAGGCACTGAAGGGGCAGTTCGAACTGGAGAGGAAGAAGGAACATGGCGGCCATGATGGTGAGATAAAGCAGTAACTCGAGGGGAACTTTGAATTATATATTTTCGGACCCATCCCCCCAAACAGGGGGTTTCAGTGTATTATAAGCCGGGGATGGGTCCGACCCCCTAGGTGACAGGGGCCTTGCCGATAACTGCGACGGTGAGGAATCAGCATCGGGATGTGTAGGAATGCTATTGAATAAAATGGAAATGAGGAGCGCGATGATGGTAAGAGGCGGGAGGAGCTGAAGGGAAGTCATGAAGAAAGCAGAGAGAAGGCGCGCTGCAACCACGACTGTAAGAGCCTGGTCGAAAACCTGTCTGGCTTGGGTCCGGGGTTGGGGTTTCTGGGGGCCGCAAGCACAAGCAACAGAAATGATAGGGGCAGGTTGAGTATGAGAGTAAGGGGCATCGAGGGGATGCCTGATACTCGTCCGGCCCTGGGAGGAGTCCTCTTTTCTTTTGAACAGCCCGATGGTTATTGAAAAAGAAGGAATTCTCTTTCTTTTGAACAGCCCGATGTTTATTGAAAAAGAAGAAAACAAAGTTTGCGAATTGAGCCCATTTACATTCAATTGAGTTCAGTAAGGGACACTGAGGTCCTGGCTGTTTATTTTGTGCCAACCTATGCCCCGCCTACCCCCTCACGTAGACCTGGAGGAAATGGTCGCAAATGGCTCGGCAAATGGCCCTAATTATTTCTTTGTGTATGGTTGAATGTTTTTTCGCCCTCGTAAGACCTTGGCGAATGATTAAATGATTTATTTCCCTTCCTTATTTCTTGGTAACAGTCTAAATGATCCGTTTGCCCTTGTTTTTCCTGGCGAATGATTTAATGATTTGATTGCCCTGCAGGTCCGGTGGACGCGGTGGCCGATGCGTGGGAGAAGGCGAGGCTGGAGAGCGAAGTGCTAAAAAAGAACAAATTTGCGCACCGGTATGGAACAAGTGAAGGCTGAGGGGTCTGCGCTTTGACAGGGTTAGGGGAAGGGTATTAGGGTTTAGGGTTTGCATCTTCAAGGTAAAGGGTTTGCATCTTGAAGGTAAAGGGTTTACATATTGATAGGGTTTACGGCTTTGTGTCTTGACAGGGTCAAGGGTTTGCAAATCAGCAGTGATCAGGGTTTACAGGCTCGTCAAGTGTTCAGGGTTTACAGGCTCGTCAAGTGGCGTTCATGGATTATTAGTCCATGGAAACAGAAGAAACAAACCCTACTAAAATGGCAGATTCTAGCAAGGCTGCCCCCCATCCCTTTCAACCAGTACCAAACCACCAAACATCCCACCTGAACCACTACCACCACCAGCTTCCTCTCCCCTCCAGCCTGGACCCTGAACTCTCAACCCGACCCCCCCACCACGACCAAGCCTCTTCCCCCCTCAAGCCTGAAGATTGAGCCCTGATATCCCTGACCCCTGAACCCCGATCGTTCCTCTCTTCCATCCGTCAAAAGCATAGTCTAGATCCATAGTCTGGATCCATTGTTTGGATCCATAGTCTGGATCCATAGTCTGGATCCAGATCCTTGTTGTTCCCTGGCTGTATCAGACGCAGCGGTAGTGGCGACGCGGGAGGCTCCCACACATCCACACATTCACACATCCACCAGCTAACTCAAACAACTTCCCGCCTAGCTTTCCCCTTGCCATATCAGGCTTCGCGGCAGTGGTGACGTGGGAGATCCCTCTACCAAACCCTCTCTAAGATCTACCAACCGAATCAACCGCCTTCGTCCCTTGCATTCCCTTGCTTCCACCTTGCATTATTCGGCGTGGCGGGGGGGGGGGGTAACGCAGGAGATCCCTCTCCAAAACCCTCCCCTACATCGACCGACCGACTCTACCGCCCCCGCTCCTGGCTGTCCCCTTGCCCTTCATGATGCATACGTGGAAGTGACCTGGGAGGTCTCTCTGTGACACCGTCAATGACCCAATACCGCCCCCTTTTTCCATCCGCCAACCGCCTCAACCGAATCCGCCCTTTGCTGCCCTCCTTGATGCGTCAGGCGTGGGGGTGGGGGCGACGCGGGAGATCCCTCTCCGAAGCCCTCCCCCACTGGTCAGCAGCAGCAGCAGCAGCAGCAGCAGCAGGTGCCTTATGGGGGTGCGCCCTCCCCTGGAGCTGTGCGAGCATCCATCTCCACGCCTATGATCGCTGCCAAGGCGCGAGCGGTTGCAGAGCAGGAGATTGGCCGGTGAGAGCTGGGTGTGAATAGTGTGAACGGTGTGGGGAGTGTGGAGGATAACCTTCTCCATACATGTGGTTGCTGCCAAGCTGCGAGAAGTTGCCAAGCTGGAGATTTTCCGGCAACAGATTGGTGTGAACAGTGTGGGGAACAAGAGATTGGCCTACGAGAGCTGGGTGTGAAAAGTGTGGGGAACAAGGCAGTGAGTGGTGAGAGCTAGGTGTCAAAGGTGTGGGTGACTTACTCGTCAGTCGTGAGATATTTACTAGGTTAAGCTAAAGTAGAGCAAATATGAGATGAGATATGAATGCTGAAGCCGCTCAATTTAGCATGTACTGCTACCAGTACTTATGATTGTACTTCCACCTAAACTGCCGTTTGTACTGCTGCATGCACAGACTTCAGGCAGATATGTTGAGTGAGCAGAGATATGAATGATAGAGCGGCTCGTTTGAGCATGTACTGCTTTATGTACTTCTGCTCATGCTGCTGCATGTACTGCTACCTGTACTGCTGCTCATGCTCTTGCACAGTGCATAAACAGTCTTTGCTGGCTGAGCGGGAATCTTCGAATGCCACTTATGTCTGACTTGACTGCTGGCGGTACTTATTTCTGTACTGCTGCATGTACAGGCTCCGTGCAGAGATGTTGGCTGAGCGGGAATCTTCGAATGCCACTTATGTCTGACTTGACTGCTGGTGGTACTTATTTCTGTACTGCTGCATGTACAGGCTCCGTGCAGAGATGTTGGCTGAGCGGGAATCTTCGAATGCCACTTATGTCTGACTTGACTGCTGGCGGTACTTCTTCCCGTACTGCTGCATGTACAGGCTCCGTGCAGAGATGTTGGCTGAGCGGGAATCTGTGAATGCGGAGGCGGCCCATTTGAGGCGTGCGGTGGAGGATCAAAGCCAGCAGGTGGCGGCCCTGAAGGAGCATGCAGCTCAGATGGAATATGAGGCTCAAAAAGCCAGGGATCAGGTAAGTGTCTTGACTCTTATTCTGAAACCATAAATCCTTCATCCTAACTCTGAACCACTTGACGCAAGTCTAGAGATCACACAGCTCAGATGGAATGTGAGGCGCAGAATGCCAGGGATCAGGTAAGCGGGTCCACACTTAATCCTGAAACCTAAACAGTAATGCCTTAATCCTAATTTTGAACCACCAGACTGAAGTGTTGAGATCAGGTAAACGGGTCCACACTTAATCCTCAACCCTTAATCCTCAACCCTTCATTATAATTCTAAACCACCAGACCTAAGTGAGTAAGTGTTGAGATCAGGTACGTGGCTCCACACTTAATCCTGAACCCCTAGACCCCTAGACGCTAAAACCTCGATCCTTAACCTCTTTTGAACTGCCAGAAATTACTCCTCTGCCCTGAACCTCACGGTTCAGTGAAGTCGGTCGAAATTGGAATGACCCCTCTACCACGAACCCCTTCCCCCCCCTTGCAGGTCAACGGCATAGGTGTGGACATGATCCGGGGCCCCATGCTCCTACACCGGCCCTGGAGATTGCCCCAGCTCGGAATTATCCTGGAGTACCCTGGATCTATTTTCTGCTTCTGCTTAACATCGTCCCTCAATATCTTTTCTGCGGCTTGAGATCTCCCCTCAACCTCAATCTCCAACCTCTTTCTCCCATCTGGAAATGGAAATAGCAATAGAAATAATCCCCCTTACCTGAAATGGAAACAGCAATGGAAATCTACCCTGCAATGTCCCTGCAGGTCAACGGCATGCGCGTGGACATGATCCGTGGCTCCATGGCTGCCCCCGAGAGCTTCCTGAACATCATGTCGGATTACGCGTCACATCGCAACGATCCGCCCCCGAGCATGCTTGACATCGGCATCGACCTGCCGCCGCCGGCCGCGGTGCAGCGGCGCAGTGGGGCGCCCATACCTCAACCCCAATACGATATGGGTCCTTTGATCCCTGGTGTGCAGGTGTGCCTTTAAGCAGGTTGCTGCCCCTCACCCTGCCCCTATCTCTGCCCCTCACCCTACCCCTTTCCCTGCCCCTAATTTGCTTTAAAACCCTTTAAACACTTCCCCTTATCTTACCCTTCAACACTTTTCAGAATCTAAGCCTGCCCCTACCCCTGCCCCTTGAGACTTTTCTGAACCTTTCCCTGCCCCTTATCCTACCCTTCACACTTTTCTAAACCTCACCCTGCCCTTCACCCTACCCTTCACATTTTTTTCAAACTCTACCTTACACCTTAACCTGTCCCTTTGCACTTTTCATAACCTTTAACCCTGCCCCTGATCCTACGATTTCACACTTTATCTACCCCTGAACCTGCTCCTCAATAAATTTTTAACCCTGTCCCATCCCTTAACTTAACCCTCCCCAACCCACCCTTGCACCATGCCCAACCCTGTCATTATCCGCGCCCCCCCCCCCCCCCCTCCCCCTCCCCCCCTCCCCTCCTCTTCCTCCTTGCAGAACCAGGTCCAGCTAAATGCACACAGCTCCATTCTGCAGGACGGTCCGATCCGACCACCAACGCAGGTCAGCGGGTACAGGGTACAGGGGTAAGACCCGAGAGTCTCACTGCTAAATGCAAGTCCTGTAGTACAGTCAAATACGACCACCAACACGGGGGGGGGGGGGTCAGGGTACAGGGGTAAGACCCAAGAGTCTTACTGCTAAATGCAAGTCCTGTAGGACAGTCGAATTGGGTTGGGTTTCTGGTTCAGGGTTTAGGATGAAGAATCCAACGGCCACATGCACATCCTGTCCGGCACTCCTGCCCCGCTACCATTGCAGATAGGTGGGTCCTGGGTTTGCAACCAAGGATCCGACAACCACATGCAGATCGTATATGACAGTCCTTTGTGTACCCTAACGGGTGTGATGTGCCTCAAGCCCTTAACCCAGTGAACTGTTCCTGCTTGACCAGGGTTTGCGCACCATCAACCCACTTGAGGCGTCCATGGCTGCAGAGTCACTCTTTGTGTACCCTAACGGGTGTGATGTGCCTCAAGCCCTTAACCCAGTGAACTGTTCCTGCTTGACCAGGGTTTGCGCACCATCAACCCACTTGAGGCGTCCATGGCTGCGGAGTCACTCTTTGTGTACCCTAACGGGTGTGATGTGCCTCAAGCCCTTAACCCAGTGAACTGTTCCTGCTTGACCAGGGTTTGCGCACCATCAACCCACTTGAGGCGTCCATGGCTGCGGAGTCACTCTTTGTGTACCCTAACGGGTGTGATGTGCCTCAAGCCCTTAACCCGGTGAACTGTTCCTGCTTGACCAGGGTTTGCGCACCATCAACCCACTTGAGGCGTCCATGGCTGCGGAGTCACTCTTTGTGTACCCTAACGGGCGTGAGGTGCCCAAGGGGAACCTCGGCCCGCGACCCTTCTCATCAATACCAGAGGATGGTGGGGAAAACGTATACCGGTCCACGATGGGCATGCCACCAATGAAGGTGGGCTGAGATGTAGTGTGAGATAGTGTGAGGTTGTGTGATGAAGTGGGGCTCGCTGTGCTGTACTACACCGCGACCCTTCTCATCAATACCAGAGGATGGCGGGGAAAACGTGTACCGGTCCACGATGGGCATGCCGCCAATGAAGGTGGGCTGAGATGTAGTGTGAGATAGTGTGAGGTTGTGTGATGAAGTGGGGCTCGCTGTGCTGTACTACACCGCGACCCTTCTCATCAATACCAGAGGATGGCGGGGAAAACGTGAACCGGTCCACGATGGGCATGCCACCAATGAAGGTGGGCTGAGATGTAGTGTGAGATAGTGTGAGGTTGTGTGATGAAGTGGGGCTCGCTGTGCTGTACTACACCGCGACCCTTCTCATCAATACCAGAGGATGGCGGGGGCAACGTATACCGGTCCACGATGGGCATGCCGCAAATGAAGGCGAGCTGAGATGTAGTGTGAGATAGTGTGATGTTGTGTAGTGATGTGAACAGCCCTAACCTCCCCTCATCCCTCCTCACCTCATTTCGCTCTCGTGATGTCCTCTGTTGGCTTGCCCCCCCTCTCTCCTTTCCTGTCCCCTCCCCTATCCTCCTCTCCTCATCTCCCCCTCCCTCCCCCCCCCAAGCTGCCCTCTGGCCTGCTTCCTCCTCCCACATTTTCTGCCCCACACCAATCCGTCCCTTCCTGCGCCCTATTCTTATCTCCCCTCTCCTCATTTTTTTCCGGAGGTGCCCTCTGGCCTGCTCCTTTCTCCCTCATTCCCTCTCCCTCCCTAACCCCCCCCCCCCCCCTCCTTTCCTTTCTGTGCCCACTCTTTCCTCGCCTTTCCTCGTCTCACTCCCAGGCATCTTCCAGCCTGCTTGTTTTTCGTTTATTTCCTCCTTTTCTTGTACCCCACTTGCATCCCTCCCCTCCTGTGCCCTGCTCTTACCCCTCCTCTCCTCGTCTAACTCCCACGATACCCTCTTGCCTGCTTCTACCTCCCACATCCCTCCCTTCCTGTGCCTCGCTCTTACCCCTCCTATCCTCGTTTCACTCCCACGATACCTTCTTACCTGCATCTACCTCCCACATCCCTCCCCTCCTGTGCCCCGCTCTTACCCCTCCTCTCCTCCTTTCACTCCCATGATACCTTCTTGCCTGCTTTTACCTCCCACATCCTTCCCTTCCTGTGCCCCGCTCTTACCCGTCCTCTCCTCATCTAACTCCCACGATACCCTCTTGCCTGCTTCTACCTCCCACATTCCTCCCTTCCTGTGCCCTGCTCTTACCCCTCCTCTCCTCGTCTAACTCCCACGATACCCTCTTGCCTGCTTCTACCTCCCACATCCCTCCCTTCCTGTGCCCCGCTCTTACCCCTCCTCTCCTCGTTTCACTCCCACGATACCCTCTTGCCTGCTTCTACCTCCCACATCCCTCCCTTCCTGTGCCCCGCTCTTACCCCTCCTCTCCTCGTTTCACTCCCATGATACCTTCTTGCCTGCTTCTACCTCCCACATCCCTCCCTTCCTGTGCCCTGCTCTTACCCCCCCTCTCCTCGTTTCACTCCCATGATACCTTCTTGCCTGCTTTTACCTCCCACATCCTTCCCTTCATGTGCCCTGCTCTTACCCCTCCTCTCCTCGTCTAACTCCCACGATACCCTCTTGCCTGCATCTACCTCCCACATCCTTCCCTTCCTGTGCCCTGCTCTTACCCATCCTATCCTCGTTTCACTCCCAGGCATCTTCAGGCCTCATGACCAGTATGGGCAACAGACCCACAACAGGCCAGTCGGAACTTGACAAGGGAGAGCCCTCACAGCTGCTACCCATCTCCGCCTCTCAGGTGGGTAGCAGTACATGCAGCACACATCAGGTACAGGCAATACCCTTAATCCTGAACCCTGAATCCTGAACCCTGAATCCTGAACCCTGAATCATAAACCATTATAGCTATTAAGGTAGGGTTAGCTGTACACCTATATGCTGCGTAAGCATATACGGTATCGTATTGGCATGTCTGGTAAACTAGCCCGTATATTGACCCCAATGTACCATAGAATGCGGAAGTCGTATGCGTGTCTTGCCTTTTTTTTCATAATTAACATTGTCTTTGCAAGACGTGCCGCCTCGGCAGGTTTAGGCGGTCGTGTCACGACGTATGACTGCACCGCACGTATCGGTGTGCTGGACGTTTTGTATGCTGGCGCAGTGACACTGCCAGAGCAGTGTGTGCAGCCTTCTGCTGCGACAGACGCAACTACACCGGCTGAATCCTGAACCCTGAGTCCTGAACCCTCAGTCCTGAACCCTGAGTCCTGAACCCTGAGTCCTGACCCCTGAATCCTGAACCCTGAGTCCTGAACCCTTCCACTTAAAGCCCTATACCCTATACCTGGTTGGAGGGGATATGCAGGGATAGAGAGAGGGCGGTGTGGATGGCTGTTCTCTATTTTTGAATTGCCTTCCCTCAGGTATGCATAAATGTTAACACTTATAAAACATTATAACTATGTTTAAATTTAAAACATTTAAAACTACCCTCCCGCTGCGTAAGCGTGGCCTCGGTCTGACCTAGACCCTGAGCCCTTTACCCTGAACCGTGAAGTTCAGGTCCAGGTGTGGCCGCCTCAGGCTGACCTAGACCCTGCGCACTTGACCCTGAACCCTGAAGCTCTGGTTTGGCTGCCTCATGATGAGAGGCGATGGTGCGGCGCGCTTAACCCTGAACCCGGAACCCCTCTTTTACCAGGTGTGGCCGCCTCAGGCTGCCCTAGACCGTAAGCCCTAAACCAAAAATCCATAAGTGCAGGTGCAACGGCCTCATGTTGAGGATCGGTGGTTCCTTCTGCGAATCCTGAACCCTTAACCCTAAACTCTTAACCATAAACCCTACACCCTTAACCCCAACCCCTCTGAACAGGTGCGGCCACCTCAGACTGCTGAGGCTGTGCGGCGTGCGCGCGAGTCGGAACAGCGCGCGGCTGCAGCCTCCGCCGCCACTCCCATCGACGTCAAGGCGTTAAACCGGCACAATAAGGACAAGCTGGAGGCCCTGCAGGTGGGTAGGGTTTAGGGTTCAATTGGGGGTGCTCCAAATCCTGGACCCTAAACACGTTGATATCAAGGCGGTATATTGTCACAATAAGGACAAGCTGGAGGCCCTGCAGGTGGGTAGGGTTGAGGGTTGCCGTAGATTTGGTTGGCATTCCCTCGGGTATGAACGAATGGTTTTATTGAATGCTGCCCTCAGGGTAATTTTTCAACAAAAAACCCAAATGTCTGACTGAAAACTGGCGTCGACAATCGATTCTTAGCATCTTCATGTATCCCTCATTGCCAAACAATGTTAATTATGAGAGAAGGCAAAGCAAAGCAACAGTAGTGCTCCAGATGCTAAATTCTCAGCACATCTATGCCAAGGTGGTACACCGGCACAACAAGGACAGACGGGAGGCCTTCCCTCACAATTAATGGAGGTAGGGGTTGAATATACTATTTATCGATTGTCAACCCCGGTTTTCAGTCAGTATTTTAGAGTTTTGGTTGAAAACTTGCCCTGACGGCAGCATAAAAAGAAACTGCGTTTTCATACCTGAGGGAAGCCAAATCGAATCTACGGTAGCCCGTATAGGTGTACCTGCTAATCTCCCCACACACAAGCACTTTCAAAACTGAACGGTAATCATGATGTGGAAACCACGGATGACTTCTCATCCGAGTTTGAATTTTGAATTTTGAATTTACATTCAACCTTTGCATGTGCTCACGCTCCTGAACAGGCGCTCGCTAAGCTCAACGGCGGGCAGAACGTCGAGGCCATGGATGAGTTCCTGACCAAGTTTGCGGCAACCCAGGCCAGCTTGCCGGACCGTACGCAGAGCCCGGGAGAGTTCCGCATCAACACGCCTGGCGCGCAGTACCTCGCCGGCGGCGGTACAGTGGACGCCGCGAGCATGTTGCGGTCCCGGAGCGCTTTGGCCAGCGGCGCGGTTTCGGGGCGGCCACCGCTCCCCGGGGGCAGCCCGATGGCGCATGGACAGACGCCTCCGCAGAGCGCCCCGCTGCGGGCTAGCTCGGTCGGCGGCCCTGGTGCTGCGGGTGAAGGCAGCAGCAGGTGGATGATGGGGGTCGACTCAGTTGTTTCATCCGTGATACCGCTGTGGTTAAGATTTACTTTTACTTTACTTTTACTTTTACAGCATGCCGATAATTCGGATGATTCGGCCCTCTCTGTCATTTATGGATGAACTGCCTGGCCCTCTAAGAAAAGCCTCGTTGCGCAAACGGAAATGAATCGGAAGATTCCTCTGAATAGGAGTGACGGAGAAGGCCTAATGATTGGCATTAGCCCTCTCTGGTATGAACCGTATCATCTCAATAGTATGAACTGTATCTTTTAGATGGTATGAAGTAGTAGTTATGAACTCTGCCATCTTAATAGTATGAACTGTATGCTCCCCAATCTTATCTTGCAGGTTTGGCGCCACAGGTGACTCGTTAGACGCCGAGTTCCGGCGAGTGTCTGGCGCCCTGCCCCCCAGCAGCGCAACTGGGAAAGGTGAGAAAATATGGTTGATACACCAATATACCCTAACCCCGAAGGATGCACCCTGAATTATGGTAGCATAATCCGGGTAAACCTGTGCTGTATCTTGCGTATCTTGCTACCTTTCGAGTGCAATCTGGATAAACCTTTCCCGTATCGTATCGTTCGTGCGACCTTGGTAGCACATATCGTGCGTGCTACCTTGTTACTACAATCCGGATTAACCTGTGTTGTATCTTGCCGTATCGTGCTACCTTGGAAGCACTATCCGGATTTACCAGCGCCGTAATGTGCCGTATCGTGCCACCTTGGTAGCTCAATCTGGATGAACCTGTGCCGTATCATGCTGTATCGTGGTACCTTGCCATGAGCCCCACTGCTATGTCTGGCCCTTGAAAAGTGTTCCTCCAACGCGCCTTTCCCAGGGACCCATCCCCCGATGTCATCCGGGCCGCGGCCGAGCGGTGGCAGCGGCGGCTCCAATATATTTGTTGTAAACCCATCATCCTCGCGGCCGGCGACGGGCGCTTCCGGCATCGGGCCGGAGCCTTCAGCCACTTTCCAGACAAGCTCCACGGCAAGGCCGCCGGGCAGCAGCGGCAGCGCGGCTCCGCAGCACGGCCGGCGGGCGTCGAACGCAGGCAGCAGCGTGCCCGGCAGCAGAGGGGGCACTGCCGGGGAGGGTCTCGATGCTGGGCCGATGCATGGACGCTGAGTCAGCATTTAGGCTGCCACGTCAGCAGCGGGAGCAGGAGCGCATGTTGGCGGTTGCTGACCGCGGGGATTCGTTTGAATCTAATCTTGCTGTTTTGAACGTCTGTTGCAACTCAGGTGCTAGGCAATGCTGTCATGATGCTGGGGTTACTTGGAGCTGCTTGACGTAATGCTTGGGCCTTCGGCCGCTGCCCGGTCCAGGTTTGGTTCCAGATGCCCCGGTGGTGGCAGCCCTTCAAAGTGTGCACAGGCCAGGTTTGTTTTCAAGTGGGCCAGGTTCGGTTTCAAGTGGGCCAGGTTTGGTTTCAAGTGGGCCAGATTTGGTTCCAAGTGGCCCTGTGGTGGCAGCCCTTCAAAGCGGGCCAAGTGGCCCAGGGGTGGCAGCGAGCACAGTACCTTGAAATAGAAGCACTGATCGGGGTGGGATAATCTTCCGATTGGGATGGGTAATTTTGCCGATGGAAATGGGTGAATCTACCCATTGGGATGGACCAATTATCTTCTGCTTGGATCAGCAGATTTTTTATCGGGATGGGCCAAGACAGCAGGGTCAATGACGTTGCACCTCTGGGCCCTCCTGGAAGGGCTCGGCCGCGTGGACGCCCAACCAATCGGTGCCAAGACAGCAGGAAGCCACTGACAATTACTTTTGGTGGCGGTGGTTCTCATTTTGTTTGTCACCACCTGCCCGCCATCCTTAAGTATGGACCCTAACATGTTTCTGGACTGCTTACCGTGTTGTAGGTGTGGAATACCGGATCTACGAGATTCACCAGATCTACCATATGTTGACAAGTATGAACAGGGGTATGAAGTATGGTGGTGTACCATATGTATGGGATCTACCAGATCTCGAGCCTGGAATGTGACAGGTCCTGTGATCCATGATGAGCTTATTAGGGCCATCCATAATTCAGAGTATTTTATGGGACTGTTAAACGGGCCATTGTTTTTTTGTTTTGTTTTCATGGGATTCATTAACGAAGCCTAGTTTGTTTAAGTTTATGACGTTACACCTCTGGGCCCTGCTCAAAAGGCTCATCCGCGAGGGCGCCCGACCAATCGGTTGGGAGGAAAATACTTTGTTCAAGCTTTTACGGTAACGGCGCGGATGTGGCTTCGGCTCAGGCTACGTTGTTTCCTTAACTCTCACGCCCCTCCTCCCGGGGCGTAGCTTTCTTTCTTATTTTCTTGAAGTTTGCACCGGACCACCTTCGAGGTTTTGGGGCCCGCAGAACCGCTGTCAGGGGGCCAATCAGGACCAAAACCGATCGGCCTGTAGCCCGTGGCCTAATTAGCGCGGCATACTTATTGCTCCAAGCCCAGCTTAGCCGTACGCTGGTTTGTAGCTAAATCACTTCCGTGTGGAATACCGTAGGCATAACTGATTGCTCATGTGTGAAATCCGTGATATCCGTGTGGGTGTGGCGTTTGGCTCTCCCATCATGTTATGAAGAGATACCAGTGCGATTATTCCAGACCGGTGAACCCACCCCATGGAATGGGTCAATGACATTACACCTCTGGGCCATGGAATGGGTATGAACCCATTCACATGGGAATGCAACTTTTAACTCACACATGGGTATGTAAGTCAATGACATTACACCTCTGGGCCCTGCTGAAAAAGGCTCGGCCGCGTGGGCGTCCAACTGTTCCTGTGGAAAAAAATAAACTGAAGGCAAGAGGGAAAGAAGGAGAAGAACACAAAGGAGAAATATACCCCCCCCCGAAAAGGAAAAGGCAGCCTGAAGTATCTTTGCCCCTCTCAAGCCTTACATGGGTATGACTAGTATAGCCACCACGGAAGTATGCACTCAACTATGGGTATGAAATACACACACTCCAATATGGGCATGCAAATACACTCTAATATGGGCAAGCCATCATGTTCATAAGGTCGGTCATGGATAGCCCTGTTGATAGACAGCAGCCCATTCATCTGACATTGTCTCTGCTCAGTCCTCACTTTACAAGCTACACGCTATTATCCCTGTCCCTGGTCCTCCTCTCATTCTTTTTCCCCACTTGCTTTAGTTTCCTTTTCTCCCAACCTGACAGTTGGGCACCCTTGCGACCAAGCCTTTTTGAATTCTAAACCGGGCCCTGAGGTGTCATACATGTCACTGGCAAGGTAGATATAACCTTCCGCGCAAAGCCTTCAAAGACCAGCGTGATCTCAGGCTACCCCTTACAGTAAATATGGTTCCATACTTCCATACCAGAGACATAGCCTGGTGGAGTTTTGTGAAGTTTTTGAAGTCCAGCAGAGCATCACTTTTGATTCATGGGACATGGCCTTGCAAACCGGTGCGAGCGCTAAACAAACTAGGGCGGCGAGCGAAAAACTCAAGAACAGTGACCAAACTGACCAAC